>VMKM01000004.1:1200000-1892906 GCA_008360985.2 Macquaria ambigua | reverse complement strand
TAGATAGATAGATAGATAGATAGATAGATAGATAGATAGATAGATAGATAGATAGATAGATAGATAGATAGATAGATAGATAGATAGATAGATAGATAGCTCTTCTGACACATCATATGAATTTGCTTCAGCTAATGGAGCTAAAAATAGCCACTTTTTTATGCTACACTGAACCCAGGTCAGTCATCTCATGTAACAGCCTCCTTACAACCAAGAAAAATCCATAGCTGTGTGCTCAACACCGTCTGCCGAGTGTTTTTATCATCACTGCCACAAAATAGTATCTCGAGGTTCCACATTCATGCAGCCCAAACATCACAGGGAGCATCTTCAACAAATGGCTCCCACGTGGCAGGAAGCTGGCAGAGTTACAGTTAATTATTATCTCCCATTTCCCTGAAAAGAGAGCTTTTTGTTGGATGAAAGGTTGCGGGAAAGAAAATGTATATAATTAGATATCCTCGGCCACGTTTTAACACATCCTCTACTTAATGGAGACTTGTGTTTTGGCTTCCCCTCATGAACTAAATGACTTAATTAACAGGGAAATGAGAGACCTGCTGCCTACGCTCCAAATCAGCTTGGGACCAATCCAAGCAAGTAAACATTTTCAGCTGGAACACAACTCATCACACTGCATATTACCATTACCAACCTCCTGTTTGTCCACACATGCAGACCGGTGGAATATATACTGCTGTACAATCTGAATCCTACAGGGCAGGCAGTACAATCTGTTGTAAATGATTAAATTGTGGAGACAATGTTCACTCTTCCTCTGCACTTGTACGCCGCATTTGACATTTTTAATTTTGCATCAGACAGCTGTTGTGTGAGCCATGATCTTTTCCGAAAGAGTGAAAAACAGCTGCAAGTTCACCAAACCATTAACAGATTTATCTCCCTGGTTGATCTTGTACGACAACACAGGTTTTGGGGATAACTGGAGTGGGACTGAAAATGCATCACAGTGTATAAAATGTACACACATCACCACTGCTTAACCTTAAAATCTGAGCTTGTCCAGATTTGTACTGGACAATGGAGGGAGGTGTCTTTCTGTGCAGCCATTAAGAGAACATGTTGCTCAGATCACCTCGAGGTGATGTAATTTGAATAATTTGAACTCTTATGTGTGTGATTCAAAGCAAGATTCTTATCACATGAAATAATGTGGTTAGTGACTCCGATGGGTAAAGGTTAATAAAAGATGGTGGATTAATTTCTAAAAGCTACATACTGTTGTCTATAGAACTGGTGACTGAGGAGAAATCAGCCTCACACTTTTTCCCAAAAGGTCCAACTGTGCATTTTATCATATTAAAGAAAGAAAAAAAAAGGAGGGGGGGGCTCACCTCTGTCCACTGTCCGTTGGTCTGTACCATGAGTATGACACAGGGGTCTGACTTATTCAGCGTGTCTCGGTCCAGCAGAGCTTTGCAAGACACACGCAGCTCTACTTTGGAGACGCAGGTTGCCGGACCGCTGAGGCTGGTCGCAGGGGAGGTGGCCTCCTGAACATCATTCATCCTGGCTCGGGGCAAAGAGGAGCTGCCAACCAGCGAAGTAGTACGGTGTGAGGCTGTTGTTGGCTCCGAGGGGATGGGAAAATGTAGTGGTGGGTTGAGGGATCTCAGTAAAGACGTGGCACGCTCACAGGAGACAGGCTCTTTTGACTTGGTGCAGATGTCACAAAAAAAAAAAAAAAGAACAGAGATTCCTGTTGAGTCCCAGGGGACCAAACCAAACCCAAGCTGTTATTACTGCCTGACTGAGCTATCCCCCTTTTGAGGGCTATCATCTCACCTTGGTAATGACGAGAGACAGGACATGAAGGTGGCAGGGTTGGGCTTTTAGGAGTCTAGATCAGATCCCTGAAAAGATTCATTTAAGACGGTCAAATCTGGAGCTTCCTCTTTTTAAAAGCTCTTAATTCCAGTGTGAAAAAGAAGGAGAGTGTCACTCGGAAATACAACACTATCTTCAAAAAATATAGACCAAAACATAGACATGATAATGTCATTTTCTGCTTACTGCCTTACCACTATCTTTATCCTGTTTCCACTACTGAACATGAGATAGCAAACAGTTTTAGAAGAAAAATTGGTATTTTCCTCTCCTTCAACAATGGGTAAACAAGTGAAAGTGGTTGATAAAACCAGGAATCCAGCAGACACATGGCTGAGTGTCTTTATTGCCCAGAGAACACAAAACTAAAATTACTTTGACTTGTTTAAGCTCCAATGTGGCAAGCATCCTCCCTGCTGAAGTGTCCTTGAGCAAAGGGTTTCTGACCCCATTTAGCTGTTTTAAATGGGAAAGAAAGTATGGATTTCTCTACCAGCATCATTTTCTCAAAGTGTCACATTCTTAGGAGACACATGAACAAGTGCACTGCACTGTTTGGCTTTCAGCACCAGGGGCAGCGCCCGTGATTCTTTTGTTTGCCAGCTGTGAGTCTGGAAACCAGATGTTAACCCAAAAGCATCAATCTGAAACTTAACTCAATAAAGCTCGAAATACAATAAGACTGAGAAGCTATAAAATACGACCCGAGCGAAAGTTCCTAATGTACAAAAAATAAAATAAAAAAACCCTCTCGGGAAAGCAACACGTCCGCTCAAGAGCGAAAGGCTGCCGATTCAATCCAACAACTTACTGAAGGCGATACGGGAAACGCTCGTAAATGGTTTGTTAATAATAATAATCACCATCATAATAATAAATGAACTAAGCTACAAATCTAATCCTTGAAAGCCAACAGCAGTTACCGTTCAGGGCGGCAAAATGACGATCTGGCTTTAGTTCTCCTAATCGTCGCACTAAACATTAACAGTCTACTTTGATAACATCGTTTGTCATTGACTGATCTTACTCACTTCCAATAAGACAATCTACAGCTGATCACAAGAAACAAGCAAGCAAACGCACTTAATTCGCTCATAATAAAAAAAAAACCCGATAAACTCTGCAGACGATCAAGTTAAAAACTCACTTCCTACCTGCCGTTGTTCTTTACTCTTTAACACACTTGTTTAATCCTCTCCCATAACACACTGCTTGATTATTTTTTTTTTCCTCTCCGCCGAAACTCATTGGTTAGACTGGTGAGGAGGGAGTAGGCTCGGCTCGTGGAGAAGGGGAGTGGAGAAGAGTCCAGCTGCTGATGTAAGGATGGGGTTTTCGCTGGGACTCGATTATTGGGAGTTCAATTCATAAATCGAGCCTTAAAGACACGACGCGAGACTAATGCATTACAGAGGTTTTTTTTGATTATCTGGCAGCCTTCACACAGCACGAAAGCCTGAGATGAATGGGGGAAATATGTGCATAGTTTTTGTGTGATTTTGCTGACATTCGGGCTAAAAGAGTGATGAACTTGTGCTCCACGAATAATGCATTGATATACATTAAAATCTAAGAGTGAGACATGCGGTATCATACTCTTTCCCTTGAGTTGAAGTTAATCTCCTTGCACCAATAATCCTCTGCAGGCTCAATAGAGTGGGTTTAATATATATTTAGACATATCTGATATATCAATCAGATTTTTTTCGCCAATAATTAATGTGTCACACTGTTAACATCTTTCATTATCATTATGATTATGTTTACATATTGCATGCATGACACAGCTCTGCATACAGGAGGTAAGTGTTTGACACTATATACACACACGTCCCAGCTGTCACATCAGCTGCTCATGTTAAACTCTGTCCTCAGATTAGTTTCCTTGTCATTTACTGGACCTTCAGTTCAACAATAAGGTCACAATCTCAAATGAGATGCGTGGGCTCCATCGCACATGTGAACATAAGAGGTGAAATCAGACGCTTAGATGATAATCAGTAGGATCCATAGTTTGTCAGTTTTTACTCAGAAAAGAAGGCAATTCATGTCTAAATCAACGTGTCCTGTCTGGCTTTGTCTCACCTCAGTGATAAAAATGCAGAGGAAGCATGTGAGACATTTCACAGCAAAACAGGAACATAAAAGGACGGATCTTCCAGCAGCAGCACATCACAACCACATCTCCATGTGGGAGCTCCAGACAGCTGAGGACCTGTGACTCTTTCCCTCTTACCTTTATTAAACATGCACACACACACACACACATGTATACTGTATATGCACATACACTTGCACATACTGTAGTCTAATGTCACTCACATTAAAATGATCAAGAACTGATTCATCAGTGCAGATTTTGAATCATTTGACAGCAATGTATGTTACATAAGGCATTGTTTCTACACAACGTTTATGCTTGAACTTTTTCACAGTCCACCCACAAATGTATTATTTTCATGAATGTATTTCCAGACATTGCATAACATTTATAGATTTCTTTGAATTGCACTGACAAAACAACAGCTCTTTGCAGAGTTTCTGCAAAACAGAAGTGAAGGCCATGAAAGACAAAATTACTTGGGGACATTTGGGTTCATCAAAATACAGTTTAAAACAGAAAATGAAAGCTTTGGTTTGACTCTTTAAAAGTACATAGTGGTGGTTGGCAGTTAGTTAAAGCATTTTATGATAATAGAAATGTGTAGGCTTGAGCTGTTGTAACATTTTATCCCTGAAGGCTTTGAAATTTAATGATTCTGAAGTGTCCTTCAGACAGAAAGGACATTTTTTCATTAGCGCTTTGCAGCATTACAACTTTGTCTTTGATTTCAAGAGGACATGGCTGATTCTTTGAGAGTTGAGCCACTCAGCAGCTTTCAGCTGCTAAAATGATGTGTGCAGCAGGCAGGCAGGTCACTCAAATTATTCCAACAGCAGGAAAAATAAAACATTTGGCTCCCTGCTTTTTAATTATCTCCTCTGTTAAGCCGATAGCCATGCATCTTACACACCAAACAACACAAAGCCCACACACATTTCCCTTACAGGTTGATATTATTAGTGAAATTCTTTAAACAAATGTAACAAATCTGCGTCTGGATCTGCACACACTGCGCTTAACATGGAAACTCTCTGCTTTCTGACACGGCCGTCACCGTTCACTCCCACTGCCTCTTCTTCCATGGGTATTCAGAGTCGGTAGGAAGCGTCTGCTTTGGGGCACACACCTGAGCCCTGTTACGCCACAGCACCAAATAACGGCCATCTGCTGCTGCTGCTGCTGTTGTGTCGGTTCAGCACCTCACAGGACGTTCCCTGCAGTTTACACATGGATCACCTATTCAGATTCACCCCGCTGCTTCTCCCCACTCGCAGTCGCCTTGGTGCTGCTGGCCACATTGCATGTACAATAACCCAAATAGGAAGATCTCTTATGGCCTGATGCACTCAACATTTCCAGTCAAACTAGCTCCGGTGTGTTTGTGTAACATCATCCACAGTTTTCCACCAGCAGCTCCCCTGAGTAGAGGTATTTTTGTACATAGGTAGCCTAGGTTTTTGGAAATTTTTCAAACACACTATTGATTCTTAAGTCTTTCTTATTGGTGATGGTAGCTGCTGCATCCCTGTTAGTGATAATCAATCACTGAGCTTGTGTTTCAGCAGGCTCTACTTCAGGTAACAGCCCACTGAACAGAAGCTTTATCTCCATATGTCTCTTCTGTCGTCGATATATTTGCCTTACTGACCTACAAATACTGTGGTCAAAAAAATCAGTTCCCTTTTACAGAGGAAACATGATACACAATACATCATAGGCATGAAGGTGACACTGCAGAATACAAGCACACATGCAACCTCATTGATGTCAGCTGGATAGTTGTAGTAGTCCATGCAGGAAATGGGTTTATTGCAGCAAAGTATAAGAGTATAAGAGTGAATTTGCATGTTTAGCTTTCCTCTTTATTACATTTACAGATCAGGTGAGCAACTGTGAATCACTAGTTGTTCACACTTTGGAAATCAAATATTATATAATATAATATTCACAACCACAAACTGTAACCAGAGCAGGTATTTGGCTTAGAGAATTCTCTTCTAAACGAGTATCTGATGTAGTGACTTAATTAGTTACTTGATTCACTATTTACTCTATAAAACATCAGAAGAAATAGTGAAAAAGACGTGTCACACCTTCCCAGAGCCCAAGGTAGCTCACCTGGCAGAGCGCGTACCAATGAAGTCCTTACTGCAGCAGTGCAGGTTCGATGCCAGCCCGGGCCCTTTGCTGCAAGTCACCTGCTCTCTCTCCCGCCTTTCCTGTCACCATCCAGGACCCTAACTAACCCTAAACATCAGGATGACATGAAAAATAAAACAGTCAAATGACAACAGAAGTAGCCTACAGTTTAAAGTTGAATTGACACACAAATGTTTGACTGAACATAATCCTCTCCTCACCCTGTTTCTGCTTATCAAAAGTGAGAAATCAAGACATTTGCATCACAAGTGATACTGACTTGTGCACTATTTGGTATTGCTTTTATATGTAGTTTATCATAGGATAAATAAAATTCACATCAGCGGCGAATAACAAAATGTGGGAGTTTTTCAGTGTCCAAATACTAAATTATTCTGTAGTTACCTGGTGGGCATCTTCATTTGGTTAACACATTGGTAACACATTTAGGAAAGGTGGTCAGAGTAACTTTTAGTGAATAGATTATTTTGCAGTACTCTATCTTTAGGATAAATAGGACCATTCATTCTAGTTCCCATTTCAGCCTTATCAATCACCCCTGGTCCAAAATGACTTGACTGTCCACTCACCTCCATTAACTGAATTATTTATTTGCATTCAGACTGTTGAAACACAGAGAGGCACTAAGGAGACACAGACAAGGACATCTACTCTCACCTCATCCTGATTTTTTCAGTCTGTATGTGACACGGTTGACTTGGGATCATTTTTGGAAGTGGACATTTTTCAGTGGTAATGACTTATGCATTCAAAATAGGCAACCACACTCGATGAGGGAGTTTTCCTGCACCCGCGTTGTTTTGTTTATTAACTTTTTATTTCTTCATTTCACCTTATCAGAACAACCCAACATGTGCAAATAGTTTAGAAATGTCCAGAGTCTCCGTTGTCATGGCAACGTTTCATATTAGCAGTCCGTTTTGGTTCATGTCTACCAGCACATAACCTTCCGTATGAAAATTAAAATTCAACTTTAGACCCCCCTGCAGAAGCTGAATATAAAATTGTCCCACTGGGATGAGATTTTTTTCTTGCTTTCCACCTCTCCTGACCTTCCTCTGACTCTGGGGTTGTCATTGACCTCCACTCCTACTACCAGCGTGCGCATTAACATGCTGTAGATAATGTACAGGTCTTTCAATATTATAAAGCATGTCATATTTAAGAGGCTCTGCCTGGTTTTGACTCTTCAGCTGGTTAAGACTTTACGTCTGGTGACCTGTCTGTAAAAAAAATATGAATTAATGGATAAGTTTGAATTAACTGTCACGTGCTTTCCTCTACTAACTACTGCTGTGTTACTGACATAATTAATCTGGTAATAGGCTGTTTAATTGGATGCCAATTACACTGTCATGTCAGGTTAATAACCTGCTTTCAAAATATCCAGCCATTTAAAAAATGGATTTACAATTCCTCAATTACAGCCAACAAACCGTACTCTTAAATGCTTTTGTCTCCATTAATGAGCTACATTTTGTGCCTGTAGTGCCACCTACTGCTGTAATTATGAGCCTTATGTGGACAGTGAATCCTGATTTCAGGTTTTAGTTCATAGCTTGTACACTTCAGACTGATGTCAATTTATAATCAGATAAATCTGTAAGTCTTCGGTACTACCAACGGCTGCGATTTTAACCCAAATTTCAACCCTTTTATCTGCCCGCTGGTCCCAAAACAACAAAGTTATGGTTGAAATAAACTTTTGGACTCCAAATACTGTTACGTTTCTACTTCTGACCATAGGTGTGACCATGGTCATGTTAGGAGCTACAATCTGTAAGTCGTTATTCCAACACATCTGATACCATCAATAAATCAGATCTTGCCTGTAAAAGTGACCCAGTTGCAGAATGACAAGACACCATGTATTTTCCCCAATCTGTTGTGTGGCTCTATTCCATCAAGTCCCCTAATCTATGACTGGACCATGAAACCCCTAAACCAGATCATAATCATGACACTCACATTTATCTTTTTAAACACTTTATTTTGCAAAGTTCCATAGTGACTATTTTCACTTCTTCTTTTCCACGTCCTGCTCGGCAGCCTCTTTGGCTCTCTTGGCACGGATGCCAAAAAGACGAGCGTTGGCGCGGGCCATACGCAGGCTGGCGAAAGCCTTGAAGTTCTTCTCATCCTCAGAGATAACCCGGGCCTTCTCCTTCTTGTGCACCTGAAGAGGAGAAAAAGACAATAGTAACCACATACGACACTTTCCACCCACTGCTTAATAATCTCTCTGCCAACAAGACAAAATGGAAGTCCAATTTTATGGCATCAATATTTTGCCATTTGCTTTTGCAGCTTGATTTTAAAAAGCAGTCATCAGAAAAGGGGTTCAAATGTTTCATCAAAGAAATACAGAGATTCCGGAGATTTGTCATCATCTGACTGCTGTGATGCAAAACATCAACATTGTGGTGCTTACGTTTCTGATATGAAGGCCCACATATGAATGGCAAATGACTAAATCAAGCCAGTTCAATGTTAGCTGCTAAGCAATTTCAAGGATAAAATTCAGACTTATTTTCCACCTAAATCTATTCACATCCATTTCCAGTGATCTCATTGTATTTGATACCAATGTACTTTTGAATATGGATGTGTTGGGTTCCAGTGGAAGTTTGAAGGAATTGAAACTTACAGTTTTGATGGGCATGACTGGACCTGCGAGCTGAGTGGCCATCTTCAGTTCCTCCTCCTGAAAAGATAACAAAGAGTTAAATCTTCAAGGCAACAAAAAAACATCCATATTGCTCGGTAAGGCAGACAAACATCTAGCTATCGCCAACATTTGGGTGTTGTGAAATCACTCAAATCAAAAGGCCAAGGCAGGGGAAAAAAGCTGATTAAGGCGGGTTATTAATTTTCGACCAGAGCGATCCACTTGCAGACTGATTGGATGACGTTGAAAGTGTAATATTAAATCTGTACAGGGGTCTGATTTTTTAGGAGTATATGTGAACTAACAAGTGAGCAGTGTTTGGCTGTCAGCCTCCACCACTATTGTTCTGACTGACCGTACAGTGTCTCCAACATTACTGGTCCTCAGTGATGTCTTATCAGCTGGATAATCTTACAAAAAAACTCAAATTCACCACCACATGGGTGAATTACTTTTCAAAGTTGAAGCTCACTAGTGTCGCCAGTTTCATTAAGGAGCCTCAAATCTCATGCAGTCTAATAAAAATTCCTGACAACCAATCTAATAAAATGGCATTCAGAATGCAAATTATGATCTTTCACTGAAGGTGTGCAGCTGTCAGAAACAAGAGTTTAGCTCAAACAGTGTCGTGCAGAGATGACGGAGGAACTGTAATCACTGCACTGCATTTAGAAAAGTTCAAACACAAAGATACACAGGTTAGGGCTAATGATTTGAGCTCGCTCAAAGACAAATCTCCACACTGTTTCATTATTTCAAAACGCACGAGGAATAAATTCTTAGTTTAGACAGGGTTCTTTAATTCTTAAATAATCATTGTTACAATAAACTTGTGTAAAAGCCGTTATATTAATTTTCATAAGATAGAGCTATAGCAAACTAACACTGGAGAAGACTTTCAAATTGTATTTTCAGTTTTGAGAGATGACTTCCACTGACCACATGCCTTTGTTAAATGTTTTAACTCTCGTTTTTCTCAGGAAAACGAACAATAAGACACTTAATTAACAATCACTACTACCGTCCATCACATGCTTTACGAATTGGATGTGAAGTTTCTTTTAAATCTTCTTTATGCTCCATAAGACAACAAAAAAAGAAACTTACAGTGCTGTCTCCCTTCTTGGGAGCAGAAGCCTTCCTGGGGAACAGGATGAGTTTGGAGCGGTACTCCTTCAGGCGCTGCACGTTGGACTGAAGAGATTCTGTGGATCTGTTGCGACGGCGAGGGTCAACTGAGATGCCAATGGTGCGGGCTGTCTTTTTGTGGATGCCAGCCGCCTGAAGGGAGGAGCACAACACATTAGGATAAGTGTTAAAAAGGAAAGGAAAAAGATAAAAACCTCTGACTTGTAATGTCCAGTACATGATAAGATACTGATGTCCAATTTGTGACATTCAAATTGGGTTTTCCATTTTCAGTAACAAAAAAAGCAGTCATCAGAAAAGGGGTTCAAAGTATTCATCAAGAAAATACAGAGATTCCGGAGATTTGTCATCATCTGACTGCGGTGATGCAAAACACACAAGATGGTTCTTATATTTCTGAACATATCTGCTAACAGTCACTGATGACGTGCTGGGACAGGTACTTTATGTGCTACTCTGTATTTACATGAGACAGAGCTCCACTTTAAACTGCAAGCTCACACTTAACTTGCACACTGGCCAATAATGAGTGCGCTTACATACACATTCATATTTAAAATATGAGCCTCGGTCTGACTGGCTAAAGTCTCAAGTCAGAATATTGGTTATCTAGTCAATTAACATAATGGTATTTACAAGAGCAAACTTTATTTACATATCCTGATAAATATTAATGACAAATAGATGCACTCGATTACACTCCATTAAGATTTAACACTTGAATCTAATAAACCAGCCTCTTTTAGTGATAAGGAATATTGTGAGTACACATTTTAAAAAGGCTGACATTTTACAGGAAACTGATTTAATGTTTGCTCACAGATAGTTTACCTGACGAGGAGGATCAAACTCCAGCATGCGACTTAGGTGTCCACTACACATGGGCATTTGTTGAATGAAAACTGAATAGCAATTGGTGGTAGAAATTAAAGGTTCTTATTCATAAAGATGGGGTATGAGAGAAAAGCAATGATATACTGTAAACTTTACAAAGTAGACTTTTCAATTAAAAAATAAATAAATCACTCCTGTTTGAGCCTACTTCTTGTGAAGGAAAACAACAAACCACATGTTCTGATGCACATCAACAGTCATTTAGCCTTCCTCCCACAGCAGGCAAGTACATGGGAGGAAAGGCAAGGTACAGTTTGGCAAGAACATCTAGTCTTTGAGCAGCACTTTGTGTTCTTCTGCAGCTATTAGGTTTTTTGGTTAGGTGGGTTGCTTGAATCATCACAGAAAGGTTGAGCCTGTTCGGTTGCAAAATAGCAGTCAACCTTGATAAACGCTGATTTTTAGGGTCTCAGTCATGCCGACATACAAATAAGTGTCTACCCAACCAACCAACCAACCAACCAACCGACACCATCAATCAGTTGCTTTGGTGTCAATCAATTCAATGTATTGACAGTTTTCAAACATTGCCCAGTTCTTTTGGACACGAGTGTAACACTGCTGATTAGTTATTCCTGCATAGAAAACAAATCAATTTACGGACAACCATAAAGTATTACCTTGAGTTCCTCCAGAGTGAAGCCACGTCCGGCACGAACCTTGGTGTGGTACCTGACAGTGGGACACCTGACCTGTGGCCTCAGTGGTCCAGCGACAGGACGGGGAGCAATGAGACGGGCCTTGGCCTGACGAGCCTTTCGCCTAAAGAAAGAGGTACCTTAGTCAAACTAGAGTAACCAAAGTCCCTTTACAGTCCCAGGAACTAAAACGCCACAGTAACTATACAACACAGTAAGTGTTTTTCACTCTAGTTTTGTGTGACTGATGTAATGAATGGATGCAAACAAGACACGTAGCAGTGAGGACTGAAAATGCCAGAATGTCCGTCTCTGAAGTAGTACAGTCTGCTGAGTGTTTTATAATTAATGCTTTTGTACATCACAGAATTTAAACAATTAGCAAATAGTTTTGTTACGTTTTGTTTCTCCCCCTCACCCACTATTCTCTTCGCACACTTTAGTCAAGAAACGGACTAACGTTATTTACAACACTACGTTGTTTGTGATGGTCCTGAGGTGGGAAAAAGGCTGCAAGCTGCAAATCATGTAGTGCAACCACACGGCATGTTAATCACTGACTTGAATCACAATCATGTCTGTGTTTACATACATCCCCCCCTCAATTGAACACATTTCCCTTCACTATTTAAAAAAATGCACATGCAGGCACATCAAAGCAGGACCACACAAATAAAACTTCCCTGATACACATTTATTAATGTGCTTTGAAATTCCTATGATGTTCAAGCAGCCCAAGAGCTGTAAAACACATTGGAGACCAGATGTGTCCCCAGACAATAAATACCGATTGCCTTGCGTTCAAGAAAAATATTTGAGTCCATGACATCAGCTTAACACAACTCACATATCCACTATTTTATGTTTATAGTCCAATGTCAGATTAATTTGCATCACTATATGTCCTTGAACACAAAATTCTGATCAGTTGATATTTAATAGAAAAGCGCGATAACATCTCATTTAACTTCTTGTAGCCTATTAGTTATTTCCAATACATGGCTTTGATAGACATACATAATAAAAACAGGTCAGCGTTGAGAAGCTAGCTGACTGTGCTCATGTCTGGATTCTCGTCATCTTTGCAAATGTCTTTGACCACTAACGTAATTATATTAGCTTGCTTATCTTGGCAGTGGCTCATGCCAACAAAGTTCGTCTCTGCTACTCATTCATGAAGCGACTGGAAGGCGTGTTAGCTTTAGTTAGCATCTCTCCCTGGAGCACAAGGTAGTTCTCACCTGCGGATCTTCCTGGCTGGCTGGTTGAACCAGGTGCGCACTCTCTTCTGCCAGTCTTTGTGGAAGTGAGGGTTCAGGATCATTCCATTCCGGCTGGGGGCCATGGCTGCCTACTTCCCTGCAACACAGCATGGCACACAGACGTGAGCAGGCTGTCATGCCGGCACACCATGTCCTCACAAACCTACGTCTGAGATGCTAAGCTAGCAGGTTAACCAGGCTATTAGCTGTTTTGATGGGGAATTCACGTTAACGGTTGCTACATGCCATAATTACTAGTCTTTGCCATTTCGGCATTCGTTACGTATGCTCATTTTTATTACATTATTAAAACACGAAGCCACAAATGTTGGCCTGTATCGGTAATGCTAACAGTCACACACAAACACCACTTGACCAGGGATCACTACTAACACAGATGCTGTTCAGCAATTTAACGAGGAAAACTATCACAATAGTCACCTTATTTTAAAGGTGACAAAACACACTATTTCAGGTTGTAAGTGAAATCGTTAAATATCTATAAAATACCAAGGATTAAGATAGATTCTTTCTGAATCTGTAGAGAAAAATTTATCATACCTACAAGGGAGGAAAATGGCCGAAAGGAAAAAGGAAGTAGTAATGCGGTGGATTGTGGGATATGTGTCAACCAGCCAATGGTCGCACAGACGTTATCAAAGAGTATATAAAGGAGCACTATCCCCACAGATAAAGATATTTGATATATATTACAAAAATACATATAATGACGGTATTTGGTATCTGACAAATACGTCGTATATTTTTGAAGGTTCCCTATGCAGTGCCGTCATATCCGGGCTGCCATAGACGGGATTTCATAATATGTTTGAATTTACAACCATGCTTTACTAGACGAGTAAACCTAAGCAATCCCATTTAACAGTTTGCAAAGTGTTTCGTTTTAGCAATGCTAAATGGCTGTACACTATGTTCTTGTGCCGCTAAACAAAGATTTTGCCAGTATCTTCACAAAAAGATAAATATGCGCTAAAACATGAAATCACTTAAACCGAGCGCAGAGGGAACTATTTCATGTAAGCAAAACCGGAAGTAAGTACGCGTTCATCACACTTAATCATCTTGGTTGATGCAGGGGAATCCAACTTGCTTATGTTCATGTTGTCAAAATGATACAAATTTGTCTACAATTATTTTTTCTATAGCTCTGAAAATATGACTAATATCACAGCAGTTAATGGGGTTGCGTTTAGATTAGAAAATGGATTAGTGTTGTGTTTTGAAATAGAAATGGGGTTGCCAAAAGTGTGGAGATTTATTAATCCAATGACTTATGAACGTCCATTTTTGTCACCAAAGATTGGACTAGGATAGTAGCAGAATAATAACAGCCTCTTAATACCTAAGTGTGGATTACTATTAATTATATTGTGATAGTTTTAAAGAGATGTAATTTACATTTGCAAAGCTTTAGAAGTCTGTACTGTTGATGGTGCACTTGAAATTTATTTTGTAAGCTGATGTTTAATGAAAATAATTCATGATGTCATTTTGTGTTCACAAGTTTAATACTGCACGTTTTCTAAATTACAATTAAAGGTGCAGTTTTTGCACTGGCCACTAGATGTAGGCCCAGCACCTTTCAGCAGTAGTCAGCAACAGGCACGGCTACATCTTGTTAGATTGCCTTATAGTCAGTAAGTATACTGAGAGTAGACAGGCTTCAACTAGTACCACAAATTATTTGCTTGTTAGCAAGCATACATAGACAATTACTTTATGGTAGCAGGGTGTAGCTGTAAGTATGTGGCTGTATTTGGAAATGACCAAAGACAAAACTTTGAAAAGGGTTATTTCCATCTCTTAAACACTAGTCTTAAATAAACTATTTGTGTGTGTGTGTTGATATGTCTTATTTACCACCGTGTCTGACACGAGCTCAATAAAACCAAGCTGTCATCATCCCTGATCATCATGGATCAGGGGGCCCCTAAGCCTGGGTCTCTGAAGTGACTGTTATTAGCATTTCTTGTTGGAGAGTTAAAGGTTACAGTCGACAGTAGGGATGACCTGATCATGTTTTTTGTTTTTTTTGGTCTTGCTCCTGATCCGAGTACTTTCATAATGAGAAAGAGTATTGAGATTCAATATTTGTTTATATTAAATGTTGTTGTGGGTGTTTTCTAGTAGGTAAGAGCCAGGGGCCCATTGTCTCATGATCCATCCATGGAGCAGCAGCATAAAAAAACCTATGAATATTAGCTTCCTCATATGAAAACAAGGCTCGTATCTCCGTGTGCTGTAGGCACAGAGAACAGTGGAAGCAATCTTGCTCTAGAAATTGATATAATAAAGACGTATTGACTCATATGCTGTGGTTAGACTTATAATCACATGCTACAAAACTCACCTCTGTTATATGTAAAAACATGGACCCTGACAGCACTGACCTGGGAAAGGATGTTTCATTTTGTGCTTTATGTACAACTTTCAGCATACCCTGAAGCTTGACACTTGAGTGGGACACTTGAAAAATCCCATTAAGAACCAAATTTACTTTAAATGTGAAAAATGATTTCATTGGGCTTTAACTAGTGATTGCTATTATTATTATCAGTCTCCCACTTGCTTGAACCTATCTGTGACATGTGTCTGTCCATTATTATGAAATAAAAAACATGTATTATAGTGTCATCAGACACCTCAATAATCAAAGAGTGGTGCTGTGCAGGACATTAAAAGGTGGCTGTGTGGTGGTTCAGGTTATGAAAATGATTGACTGTCCACAAGTCATCCGTGAGAGCTGCAAAGCTGAGTGCATAGACAAGTAATCAAGCACCAGCCACATTAGCCTCATCTAATGACAATAATTCCTTATTTTGTATTTATTCCATGTTGAATCCATGTGAATCATTTAAATACAATTTGTTTTGTGCACTTTTGCTGTGCTCGGATCTGTCCCAACCTGTTTCTCTGGATGCCCCTGAGTCAGAGTGTCCTCTGTGGACACAATGAAGGGATGAGAAAGACATTCAAAAGATAATTATATGTCTTGATCAAATTAAACTGCTTTCATACATTTCATGTTGTAGTGATTGTAAACTGTGCCATAGACATAGGATTAAAGTAAAAAGAATGTCATCCATTGAACAATCTATCAGAGAAATATGAGAAGAAATGGTTGTTAAATGCCAGCAGCAGACACTGTGAAACATGATAAAACTGCATTTTAAGAGCATCATGTTTTATTATTTTGGAGCAGGACATCACATGGAGAGAGGTCAAGTGTAAAAAGGGATCAGTATAGAGAAATATGCAGTTTTTGAATGGGAGACTTGGAAGGTATAAAACAGGTCAACACAAATAGACCTTCTCTTTAATAGCAGGTTATTGTAGGGACATTTGGATAAAACATAAATAACACTTGCATTATTCAAATTATTTAATAGGAATGTTGTATGATAGAATGAACTAGAGGTGAAAGTCATTTTTATTCTCAGTGACAGCTGTGACAATATTTCACTTAGTCAGTTTTAGCCAATTTGTTCAGTCGCTGATTCTAAAACCACTGCTTCATTAATCATTGATCAACTAGCTTCTGCAATCTCTGCCTATCTTCACCCGAGGGCAAAGGTCAAGGTGTTGTGGAACTATAAGCAAAAAGAAGCAGCATGCTCTGCCAGCACATGTTCATGAACATGATATGAACATGTCAACTGTCTACAGCACATCATAAATTGTGCATGAGCTTTTTTTTTTTTAAACTAGATGTTAAGTTAAACTGTCCTTGTTGCTGTGTTTACTATAGTTGCCAAGAATGCAAGACTGTGATCACAGACATAGGCAAAAGTTAAGTTTGATTTGTAAAGATTAAAAAAATATATAAATAAATAAATCACAGAGGTGTCGATTCAAATGTAAGTACCAAATTTTATTTTTGACATGGCACTTACAATCACTTTCCAGCCTTTTATCACATCTGTGCACACTTAATGGAGCAAAGCATGAGAACAAGACTCAATAATACTGACAGATCTTGAGATTAAGAGCCCTTCAGGTTGGCTAGTAGCTAAACAAATCCTAACCTTCTAAGTGGAAGATGTTAGTGAGGATTTAAAATTATTTTGATAGCACAACTCCAGTATCAAAATAAATACCACAGATGAGGAAGAGTGTCACACAAGATGTTAGTAACCCTGCCTATTAATCTTTGATTGCAATTACATTATAAAACAGCACAGCAGGTTTATCAATTTATTCTTCAAGTGACTTTATAAATTTATCATACGCAGCTTGATCCATGAGGCTATCGAGTTCTTCAGGCTTTTCAATCGTCATCTTGATTAGCCACCCTGAAAAGTAAGTAGTAGATCATATCTGTACATGTTCTCATGAACACGCCGTTACAACATTCTGGTTTGGCAACTTTTGGCAACAGTCTGCCTTGGCAACAAATGTACTTGACAAGAACAACAGTGAGTGCGAGACGCTTACCCTCTGCATAACAGGCTTTATTCACAAGGCCCGGATTCTCTGCCAGCTCTGTGTTGATTTCAGTCACTTCTCCTGTCAGTGGTGAGTATAGCTCACTGGCAGCCTTTACACTTTCCAAGGCACCAAACTCCTCTACAACACACACACACACACACACACACACACACACACAATGTGACAGATACGTCTCATTACACTACTGACTCAATTACTTACAAAAATGTGCATAGTATTCCAGGCTCTTACCCATTTGTTCAAGTCTTTGGCCAACCTCAGGGAGTCCACAGTACACCACATCACCTAATGCTTCCTAAAACGATAGAACAAACTGTATGAATTATAAGTACAGCTAAATGCAGTCAGCCTGATCAATACTTTAGCAGAAAAATGAGACCCAAACTGTTGACGTCAACAAGATGTAAAACTTTCTCCTCATTTCTGCTAATTCATACACAATAATGTGGAAGAGCTGTACCTAGGGAAATTTCTGGTTTGAATTTTGTCTTAAAAATCAGTTTATGTTGGCAGTGACTGAATACATTGTCCTAGGCCATCAGAAATGACTGTACTATTAAGAACTTAAGTTCCTTAATAGTATTTATTTTATAGACTTCAGGCTCCTGTTCCTGTGGTTCTCTAAAACGCCTTAAAGTTGAGTCTAAAACAGCTTTATTTGCATGTTCAATACAAATTAATTTTAGACTTTAGACTCACTGTTAACTATTCTTGTTCTTGTTCTCTTTACAGTTTGCTCATTTGGTCTATTAGGGTTTATGTAGTCCATTTACAGTTCACCTTTCCAAGATGCTGTGGGTACACATGGTCAAAGGTTTGCTCAAAGTTCACATTCCCAAGTACAGTATAAGTGCAAGTCGATAAAGTCCACACTTTGCTCAGAAATAATCACATCCACGGTTTATGAGCATTGCATCTTTTTGAATGCAGTGGTGATATGAGGGTTAATGAATATAAACAGAGGCAGTAAAAGCACTGCAAAGGGGACATGTCTGAAAATGGTCAGCCTGACATTCAGATAATCTCTCTGAATCGCTGAGAATATTGGAGACGTGGGCAGCGATTCAGAGGTCTTGAACCAAGCTTGACAATTAACGCTTTATGCTAATTATTTTCTCTGCAGATATTACATTTGCAGTGCTGTTTTAGAAACAAGCAGCAACAAACGCAGCAGACTGAGTTTCTCCTCCATGTTTTTACATCACCATCTTGCATCACATTAAACTACAACCCTACTGGCAGTACTTTTGACCAGTCAGCAGTAGAGATAAAAATCATTTGAACTTTTGATTTCAGTGGCTGTGTGGCAAACCTGAGTGGTGCCCAGTCCACTGTAAGATTAGCTGTCACTGCTTGACATATGAAAACAACACCTCTAACTTAAGTATAGTTTTTCTAAAAGCTAAATACATCTGCCTTAATATTCAAAGCTTTGAACGTCTATAGGCACACCACTGCAGTTTGGCGGTAATCAATTGTCTCAAACAATAGTCATAAAACAGTAAATTAGCCTGTTATAGCACAGTTACTGCAGGTGAGGACAAAGTGCAGTACTGAACTGCATACTGCAGACATTAGCATATCACTATATTTAGATCGCCATCAGCAAACCTCTGAACCAAGTGTGTCATAAATCAATCATTAGTGAAGAGACAGAATCAACAACCTACCCTACCTGAGCATAATTGCTGATACCAACGGTGCCAATTCCACCCTCCACTTTCACCCACTCATGCTTATCTGTGAGCTTTAGGGCTGCGGAGAGAACAAGGGAATAAGTTAGTTTGGAACAGATTAATTAATTAGTGTGTAGACAACATGAAACTATGGATCTACATGAACCATGATAAAATAAAAGTACTCTGGTGCTATAAAGAATCTTGTGAAATACATAGAGGGAAGCAAAGCACATAATTTGGATGTCCAAAGAACACCTTACTGAACTATGGACCAGAGCTGAAGAGTAGGCTGGTTTGTATGCAACACTATGTACTGTCAATTAGAAATAAAAAAGTAGTTTACTGTAGTAGTTTACTGTAGTTTACTGGATGCAATGAAACAACCTCAAAAATTAACTTGTAAAATCACGAGCTTTCTGCAGGTACAGTTTTGGATCCTGACCATTTTGACAGAAAAAAAGGTGCAAACAGGTGCACAAAAAGACTCATGAGGTGGAGTCAGATCTGCCATTAAATAAATAAATAAACAAGAGTTAGAGCCCTTTGATTCCAAGCTCATGCTGTCATCTTTACAATACCCTGAGGAAAGAACCACAATGCCTCAACAACTCCCAGTGTTGGCATCAGATCATGCAGAAAAATACAGGTTTGAACCAGATTGTGAACAGTGGCAGATGCTGATGCATGACCGGGGAGAGCAGAGTCAGTGCTGTCTGCTGTAAAGGGCTGGAGAAATGTTTCTCTAATTTTTAAACTGGTTGAGAGCCTTAAAAAAGTTTTAACATTTCACAGGGCGCTGTCTGTGAGGAAGAATAATGAATGAAATCTACAACTAGGAGAAGACCATTCAATAGTTGAAATTTTAGACCCCATGTACACATGAAATGCATCACTCCACAGCTATTTGTGGCGCATTTCCAGGATCATGGGTGACTTTTGTTTAATAAGCTACTACTTGGTGCACGAGACAAGGTAATTTGTTGTTTACGGTCATTAATTAACATCCCAATTTGGAGCTCGTGGTTTGACTGTCTTCCAAAAACATGAAATAGGGGGAAAATAATGCCTTGTTGTATACTTTAAGCAACATAACATGTGGCTGCTACCTTTCTGTACTACAGTTTTTGTGCTTAGACAGCCACTTCCAAGTTAAAAACAAACTTTTATGCTAGCTGCCCTCCCTGCCGCATGCCTCTGCTCCGCTGTGGTAAAGTGACACAAACTGCGTGAGTTTTTTCGACCATTGCACACAGACAGGAATGTGTGAACAGCCCGCATGTAGTATGAAACATTACAGCTCCTTTGGGAAGCCGTGTTTACGTGATTTTATTTTATTATTATTATTATTTTTTTACCTGTGGACAGGGCCGAGGTCGTGCTCAGTGTCCGCGTAGAGCCGCTCCTCCACAGCAGCCGAGTCGCTGAAACCTGCGCTGCTGCTGACGAGAGCTGAGGCAGTCTGGGGGAAAAGTTTGCAGAGAGGCACCGCCGCGCTGCTCTCATCGCCATCTTCACTCCGTGTGTGTCGACTCTTTAATCGAGTGCACATACTGCACTTGACCGCAGGAGCGCGCACCATCCCACTGCTTGCGCGCCCCCGCCGGGGGTGCAGGGAGGAGGGTGAGTTCAGCTCAGGTTCAAAACCAAGTGTGTGTCCGTCTAAAACTTGATATTGAAATGTTACACTTTTTCAGGCGTTAATTATAACAAATTAACAGTGTCGGAAAAAGCATTTAGATCCTTCACTTAAGTAAAAGTAGCAATACCCAACTGTCAAAATACTCTTACAAGTAAAAGTCCTGCATTCAACATTTCACTTAAAGTAAAAGTATAGAAGTATTAGCAACAAAATGTAAAAGTATCAAAACTAAAAGTACTTGTTATGCAGAAATGCCCCTTTCAGACTGCTTTATTATTATATATTTTATATTATTTGAATATTATTATGGATGCATGCAAGGAGCAGGTTAATGTTGCATTTTCTTAGTTTTTTTTTTTTTTGGCATCACTTCTGTGATTGTTAAGCCATTTATTCAGCTGTAAGGTGAGTGTAACTATGCCAGACCCTATATGTTCCTCCCAGCAATAAACACATGATCTTGAAGTCATGTAGATAATTATTCAAATACTTTTGTCTCATTTACAGATAAGGGTGGGTTATTATCATTATTACCATCAGGATTATTTAAATCAGTGACCCTCAAAACCACCATAAACCTCTGATCATGTTATGTGAAGGCAAGATGCTGAATCTGTTCATGTTTCTCTAATAGTTGTGGTTAAATTCAGGTCAACACTGGTCAAACTGTTCACAGGTTACATCCCCATAATTGAATCCATTGTTATGACATTACATACTCATTCAAGATACTGGTGAAATATAAACCCTGTGATGGGTCAACATAAACAAAATGTGCTGGACATAAGAATAAACTCTACACTTTTTGAAATTCATCCAAAAGACTACTAGAGACTTGAAAGAGTACTGCATGCTTACAATTTCACTGTAGTCGAAACCATAAAACTAATACTTTTCTTCAGAGCCCTTCAAGTCCCAAAAGGTGATCAATTTCCATTCAATTCAATTTTCAATTATGCGAAAAAGAAAAAAAAAAAAGAATCCTTTTAATGAAACTCTTAGACTCTTGAAATGTGGGGAAGTTAAATTTTGTTCTGTAAACAAACCACAAACATCACAAGAGAATAAAAAATGTAGATTCATATGCACTTTATTTAGACATACCCATGTTCAAACTTCTTGGCAGAGGAATATTGAATTTATTGAGTCCATCTTGACAAATTTCAGACAAGGAATACAAGCAGACCTGGTAAAAACAGATGAATATACTGAGAACACTTAAAATATTACAGGTGCTTGAGTTTTGTTATTATGTGGTGTATCTCCTCTGTATATTTGGTAGCCAAATTCAAGCACCCCTTGAAGAATCTCAAAGTATATTCAAAAATATTTCATCCAAGTCTGCATACAACAGCAGATCACACATGACTTTCTGATCAAATACCATCCATTTACTATCTGGATGACAATGTGGATTAAAATGTCTCCTTACAGTCAAACGAGGAGGACACAGCAAATGTGATCGCAAAAGTGTAAGAAATACAAAATAAAAATAAAAAGCCTTCATCATTGTTTACCAGTCAACCATATAAATGAGACAAGATGACTTCCCTTAATGACAGCAAGGATCAAAGAGACAAGTAACATTGGTAACACACAAAACCCGCAAGCTCCACTGATGACCACTGTGAGGTAAAGGCTCCTAACTCCATATGGACTCCTGAACGAGAGGTCAGAGGTCATGTCATTAGACGGAGGTGCCCTCTGTGGGCGCTGATGTCTTATTGTCATCAGGCTTCATGGCTGGGAAGAGCAACACCTCCTGTGAAAGAACAAAAACTGTCAGCTGAGGTGTTTTTTTCTCTTACAGCACAAACATAAAAGAAGACCACATCTGCCTGGCAGATGCTGGCAGCTCATGTTGTGTGTGTTTTTTGATGATGTTATCTCTTTAACCCATTGTTCTCTCTCTCTCTTTAATCGTGTTCTTCTGTTGTATTTCAGTCTAAACACAGCCCAAAGGCCTTTAGGGGACAATGCACTGAGGGAAGTGCACGTGGTCACAGATACTTCATGATCAGCAACAAGTTGGTTCTTATCTTACTGTAATTTGTTACTTTGAATAAGTACTTTTATAATTACGGTTTTGTCTTAAATTACTTTCTTGACACCATGTACCTAAAAGGGAATATTAAACAGTTTGAAACTGAACAGTGTGAAATCATTTGCAGGAATGTGTACCGCATGTGTACCTTTAATCACATGGGCAATCAGATCAGAAAATGTTAATATTGGTCGTTTTGGAAAAAAAGTCTGCACCTGCTTGCATCACGATTCATACGACAGCTTTACCTTGATGTTGTTGGAGTTGGTGAGGAACATGGTGAGACGATCGATGCCCATCCCCCAGCCGGCAGTTGGTGGCAGTCCGTATTCCAGTGCTGTGCAGAAGGTCTCATCAACGAACATGGCTTCATCGTCACCCTCAGCTTTGGCCTGAAAAACATCCAACTCAAATGATTAACACACAATATACACGCTCACACTGCAACAGTAAGGAGCCTGAGCATATTGATTATGGGACAATGTATCAGGGTAGAAGGGGAAAAACATTATCAGTTTAGGCTTGTATACACACCTCGGCTTGCTGCTCGAAAAGCTCCCTCTGTCTAATCGGATCATTCAACTCAGTGTAAGCATTGCAGATTTCCTTCTTCATCACAAAGAGCTCAAAACGCTCCGTTAGGCCTTTCTGCGATCTGTGCCTGTAACAGTTGAGGAAGTGTCAGTATGAACCTCAGCAGCACATTTTTAAATGATAAATATGAGGCTGAAACAAGGTGTTTCTCACCATTTTGCTAAGGGACTCATGATTTGAGGGTGATCACAGATGAATGTGGGGTTGATACAAGTGACCTCGAGGTAATCTCCAACCAACTGTGGGGGAAAAAAAGTTATTAGTAAAGAGAAATGGAGAAAAAGCAATAAACTGTACTACAGATGATGATGTTCAGCAATAGAGGACCTTGTCAAGGAGGCGGGCAGTGGTTCTGGGTGGAGGACATTCAACTCCTTTCTGTGCACACAGGTCGTCGAAGAATTTACGTGTCTCTGAAGACAAAAGTGTGAAAGAGAAATCAGAAATGACTGATGAATTATTACTGAGCTGTTAGAATATAATAAACCATGTAAAATACAGACATTAAATGAAAAATAAAGCCTAAATTTGTGGAAGAGACAGTGAGAGAGATGGAGACAGAAGGGGCAATGCATTTTATTTAAATGGAGATAAAAGGGTTCAAAACATCGCCTCAAACAAAATAGAAAGAAAAGGACATAAGCTTTTTTTTTATTCTTACCATCACTATCGTAGCTGTCAGCAGGAGGGAATTTGACTCCCATAATCTTCTCCAGGTCGTGCGTCATGCTCACTCTTCTGAATGGTGGAGTGAAGTCGATCTCATAGGCCTGTCCCTCCGGACCATCAGGGTTGTAAGTCACCTTGTATCCTCCAGTGATGTACTTCACCATTCCTGAAGCAAAGAGGGAACCACTGAGTTAAGGAGTCTTTTTCCTATTTGTTCGCTGCACACCCCAAATGTGTGAGAAGTGACAAAACTGAGAAGACATTGAGAAGAAATGGAGCTCTGGCCAATTTATATTTTAAAATACACAATAAATTCCTGTTGCTGATAGTGCCATCCTTAATGACACGTGAATGAAAACACTGCATGTTATCAATGTTTCTATACAACTGTCACCTGGCAACTAGCTCATAACTAACTCCTTTCAGGCTTCATACTTGAAATGATTTCTTTATGTGGACCACATCCTCTCAGGCTGTGTAGTGCCCCAACAAGCTCTACCAATCAATATTTTTTGTTTATACATAGTTGAGGTAAGGATTTAAGTCTGCCAACCATTTTGCAACATGAGAACCATGCTGAGAGGAAGGAGATTAATGCCACCTGAGAAGGAAGCTCACATCATGGCAGATCTTTTAGTGCATGGAGGATGATTTAGGCGTTGCAGTTTAGGGTAGGGCTGTCAGTTTCATTTGACAAACTGGATTTTAAAAAGAGAACTGTAGCAAAGGGAATCTTCTGACAAGACTACCAAAAGTGTTTTCTGCTAATTACTGCTGAATTTTTATTTTTTTATACTGGTAGGTTAGCCAACTTTCTATTTCTTAGCTAGTCTGTTACTTTTGGTCATAAAACTGGCTATTCTCAGCAAATGGTGTTGGCCTTTTTGTTGTTATGATAACGGTTAACCCTTCTACAACCAGATGACTGCTGTACAACATTTAGTGAAGCCAATATTAAGCCAGCTGCTTATTTCATTATGACACAAATAGTTCACAGCAAAAATAAAAGGAAATAATCCATTTCTCTGTGTATTGTCAGAGTTTAATAGTTGAATTTATCTGAATTGCACATAATATACTATATGCATGGCAATGTAAAAGCAATTTTTTAAGACATCTAGAGATAAAGTGGATATGTTATAGAACTAATCAAATTTTAATTGACCTTTCAAAGTTTAAACAGCAACCCCCAGCTGGCCAATTGTGTCTTCTTTGAAAGGCAGGGAACTCAAAATGCCTCCCTCAACATATAAACGGAACATTTAGATGAGGTGTCTGAGATATTTGTCTTTTTATCAGCCTAGCAGTCTGCTTATCGTGACGTAAAATGTGACGTTTGACAGTTGGACAGTCAAATCCCTGACAGGTGAAGGAGCAAATGACTACAAACCTTAGGACAACGCAACCATATGGCTGACCATGTGTTTTCCTTTACCTGAGAGTAGTTTCTCTGTGATCTCCATCAGGTCATGGTAATCTGCAAATGCCATGTAGAATTCGCAGGTGGTGAACTCTGGATTATGAGTGAGATCGATGCCTTCATTCCTGAACTGACGACCGATCTCATACACTCTGTCTATTCCACCAACCACAAGCATCTGTGGGAAAAATAAGATGTACAGCGTAAATATTCAGACTTTTGAGAAATGTAACAAACCCCTTCAAGTGAAGCTGAAGTATAAAAATAATCTATGCATTTCTGTACAAAATATTCACAGGCCCAACATCAAATCAACAACAAATTTACTAAAATATTCCCCCTGGAAGTGACCGATTACTGAGAAGGATGGCTCTTGACGGATTACCTTGTGGTAGAGCTCAGGCGCGATCCTCATGTACAGGTTCATATCCAGCTCATTGTGGTAAGTAACGAATGGACGGGCCACTGCTCCACCAGGAATAATGTTCATCATTGGTGTCTCAACCTAAAGTAACAACACACGTGAGCAAAGCAAGCTTACACTGACTAATTTTAACTGCCTCAAATGTGGAACACATGTACAAACTATTAGAGAGCATTGTTTTATGAAATCCCTTTTTTTGTACAAAATCAAATATGAATGTGTAACAAACATTCTCCACTCAAGCTAAAGACTTAAGATATACTGTTCATACACTAC
This sequence comes from Macquaria ambigua, assembly GCA_008360985.2. Lineage (NCBI taxonomy): Eukaryota > Metazoa > Chordata > Actinopteri > Centrarchiformes > Percichthyidae > Macquaria > Macquaria ambigua. The sequence continues at coordinate 1,866,968 of VMKM01000004.1, read as the reverse complement.
AGACACCTATTCTTACCTCCAAAAATCCCAGCTGGTCCAGGAAGCTGCGCAGGTATGTGATGATTTTGGAGCGAGTTATAAACTTCTGCCTCACGTAGTCATTGATAATCAGATCCAAATAGCGCTGGCGGAATCGTGTTTCCTTTGAGAGAAAGATTACACAGTGGTGAGAAAAAAAACAAACTTCAACAATGGTTATTGCTGTTGAAATAACCAATGAACACTGGCTACTCTGAGGTTTTCCACTTTTGTGACATTGCCTCCGGGGCTGGCTGATATAAAACATTTAATAATAAGCAGAATACTTTTTGAACTGATGTCAAAAATCACTTCTGCAAGATTCTTCTTTCTCTGGTAACAAGAGAAAGAAGAATCATGTGTCCTTATCTGAGAGTACAGTTTCTGAAAAGGCCACACAATTTTCAGATAACATTGAACCAGATAAACTAGAATCAATTATGGCTCTATTCCTTTTTAGGCATGCCGGTATGTACAAGAGATGACATACTTGTCATGTCATTGCAGATCATAACTGCAGTAATGTCTATGCATACCACACCCCTGGCACCGACAGGCCATTAGTATGCAGCCATCATTAATGTTATTAATTACACCTGTGTTTGACAAGTCAAGGTCTACTGTAGAGTACCACAACAACAAGCGAGAGTTATATAACTTTTTGCTTTTAGTACAGGGCGTCTCTCACTAACTCAGAGTGTCTAATCATGGTGGGCATTACCTTGTCTTTGAGGCCAAAGTGGAGATGGGGCAACATGTGCAAACATGGTGACAGTAGGGTCAACTCAATGGGAATGATGCTCAACTCCCCTGTTTTTGTCTTCCCTGGGTTACCGCGGACTCCGATGATATCACCGCGGCGCAGTTTGTTGTTGATGGCCACAAAGGCCTCCTCAGACTTGTAGTTCCTGACAGAGTAAAAGAAGATATACAGAAATTATAAAAAGGATCTGCATGTAAAAACACATATAGTTGGAGGTGCAATGATATACGGCATAACATTTCACAGTACAAAAATGTATTGATATGAATAATCAGGCTGAAATTTGTCAAAATTTCACAATCACATAATCAAGCAATCTCGAGAGTCCGTGTTTTTCAGCTACAAGGAGCCAATGAATTGCCCCACAATATGGACACTTGCTGCAATAACAAGCACTGATTCAGTGTGTGACAATACCAAAGAAACTGATTATGAAACTTCACAAGAACTCTAGTTTTACTCAATCTCTCCCTCCTCCACACCAAGCATTATAATGTATAAACATGTTTTGTGGCCAACTAAGGTTTTTTCACAGTCATAGGTTGTTATCAGTCAAAATTCGTAAAAAATATGGTGAGTGTGAACTGGTCATCGTTACACTCGAAAACAGAAACGCTGTCACAGTACAGGGTAAAGCAAACAAGCACACATTATGTTTTTTACCCGTGGCTGTCATTCTGTACCTCGAGTTCGCCATGACTTGCAACTTGACGCCTTCACCTCGCAGGTCGTAGAAGAGCAGCTTGGCACCAGAAACCCTCTTGGCATGGATGCGGCCTGCCAATCATATATTAAGTTTAACAGGGGGTCTACTGCTGGATCACACTGTACATACAAAATAGAAAAGAAGTCTAAGAATATAAAACATTCCTGGTACCTGACACATTGAGAACAACATCAGTCAGGTGGTCTCCAGGCTGTAGATGATTGTATTTCTCGATGAACTCTGTGAGCGACAAGTCTACATGATACTTGTGTGGGTACGGGTCCTCCGCTGTGCCCTTCAGGTCCTGGATGGCCTGGGAGCGGATCTTGAAGTATTGCTATGTTAGAGGGAAACAGACGATTGTATTTATACAAAAAGACCAAAACATTAAGGGTATACTAATTAAAGAGTTAAGGTATAATGACCATAGAAATCTCACATTTGGGTCAAGCGTCTCCTCATCCAACCCACAGACATTTTGCGCTCCCTGGTCATTGGTTTCCTTCTTTTGCTCCACCTGCTCTTTGGCCTTGGCTTCTTTTTCAGCCGCCTTCTTATCAGCTTTCATTCGTCTCTTCAGCTCACTGATAAGAAATAAGTGGAATTAAGGATGAGTCATGAGGTTAGATATTGAAATTTGCTGTTAATGGTGCAACTACAACTGAAATGTAATGGATGTTCAAACTGTTTAACAAAACTTAACAATTGCACACAAATATATGATTTCCCACATAACCACACTGTATGTTTTATTCCATTCTGGTGTGTAAAATAAGGCCACAGCACAATATGCTAATAACTGAGAAGCACAACAAAATATCATGCAGAAAGGGAAAGGGGACCACATTTGCTCTGATGACAAAAGGTTGGTTGTTTTTCACACTGGAATGGAAAAGCCACCAACCTTTTGTCACCTCTCCAACGGTTCCCGTAAATTTGAGCTGGGACTGCAGCTGTACATGGGGGTGCACATTTTAACCACTGTCCCCTGACCCCAAAGGCTTGGCACAGCTGCTGCCTGGCTGCCCTGACCAGACACAGCATGCTGAGCTACCAGAGTCAGCGAACACACCTGAGAAAATAGACATATATACAAAGACAATGTACAGCATATACAGCAAAGGCTGTCTTTGGCTCACCAGGCAAAATTAAATACTGTTGAAGTAACTTAATATAAATCCACTAGTCTGCACCAAGACCATCGCCAGCCCAGAGCACAAATCCAGTCAATGGTAAAAACAAAATTCAATAGATTTAGTATACTGGTAAAGTCGTAGAGAATTTGACTTCCTGTTAAGTGTACTTTCTCTTTTGGTTAGCCAGGCGGGTGTGTCAGAGATAACGCAACATTAATACTAGCAAAGCAAAGAAAATCAAGACGAACGAAGGGCAACGCAACAAACAAATTATTTTGACCTTTTTATACGCCTAAAATAAATAACACAGTGCTCTGCTACAGTAAAAATGCCACAATTAAATATACCTTACGTTAAAACTAATATCTGAAATCAGAAAAAGAAACGACACGATCAACGTGTGGAAGACATGTCTTTGAACGTATTTTGGATCTTGTAGTTTTACTGATTAGTAAAAGACAGTACCGCGATTGGCTTCAGATCATGTTCAGCACTACAACTACCAGAGACACAAACGAACAGAATACTGGGATGTGTAGGCTCGTGCTCTGTCTCCATATGGATCCCTCACTTCGCTATCGTCTTCTGACCTGATGCAACATTTAGTGATACTGCATAGCCAAATTAAAACGGCCATAACTGCTGAAATAACATATTATTCGAGGCAAATAACACTGGTAATGGGTTGAGACTGGTTACAATACCAAGGAAGGAAAGAATAAGCTCACTTTTTGCTGAGTTTCCCTTCGTCCACCGCTGTCACGTCTGCCATGTTGTAGACACTGCACTAGGAATGCTCAACGGATCCACACACGCCGCAAAAAGCGCGAGAATTTGATGGTGCGTTTGTGTGACTGTCGGAAATCAGCACACCGGAAACAGAGGAGAAGAATACTTCATTAAAACAGCCTACAGCAGTTTTTGAGTACCACAAAAAGCTAAAACTTTGTGCAGTAACATTGATCGAGGGTTCAGCCCCTAAACTGGGAAACAGCACTTGTAAGAGCAGAATTGGTTATTCAAGAATGTCTGCTGGTGAACCCTAGAGGCTGCAGTTTTCACTACTGCTATTAAAACAACATGCCCTTTATGCCCTTCATGCCCCTTTTGTAGTGGGAGAAAACATGTAATATTTGTCCTGATGGTGGCACTATTGTAGAGGTCAGAGGGTCACTAAAAACCTTCCAAGGACCATGAATTATTACAGTAAAATTCACAGACTTATATCAGTTTTTGGCACAACTAGAACAAAGTGCTGGTCAACAGGAAATTGACCTGACAGTAGTACTAATCAAAGATCGGGAAGTTAGATTGACTGACTGTCTTCCTTTAAATCAATGAACAGTTCCCCTTTCTACATACAGCCACATTTAACCTTTACTTTTGCAAACATCTACAGTGTCTGTAATGACACTCTTATGTATGATAATTTATCAGGTGGAAAATCAATGTGGTTAAATCAAGGCCTCAACCAACTTCTATGTGTTAGTCCCAACTTCAAATCCAACATAAACCTTAAAACTCACATAAAACATTACAGCTAATTTTTAATCAATTTACCTAAAGGGTAATATGGAGGACCGAAACTGCCATAAAAATAAATGAATAAATGAATAAATGACTCAATAAATGAATAAATGACTCAATACATAGGAGTGCCACAAAAAAGAATAAATCTGTAAAAGAAAAAGACAATAAATGTGGAAATATAAAGAGAAATAAATAAAAGAATAAATAAATGTAGATATATAAAGACAAATAACAAAATATAAATTATCCTTTTATTTTACTTATTCTTTTTCCTTTTGCTTTTGCTTTTCCCTTACTGCTATTGCTATTCCCTTATTGCTTTTGCTATTCCCATTTTGCTTTTGCTTTTCCCTTATACGGCCAAGCTGTCAATCAAGTGCGTAAAAACGTTTTTACCTTCCCCGATTCAAACCTGAAAACGTTTATACTGCTCATACGCATGCTCAAATCCCCGCGTCACGTCTTCCTCGTTTTACGAGGCCCTTGCGTCTACAGTGTCTATTTCTTGTCCGCGCTAAAAAGCTCCCACCAAAGCAGGATTCATGTGTGCATGAATTGATTACTCAGCCTGGGCATGAAGGCCCGCCCAAAGCCACTTGAGCCAAAAGCAAAAGCAATAAGGGAAAAGAATGAGTAAAATAAAAGGATTTGTCTTTATATATCTACATTTATTTATTCTTTTATTTATTTCTCTTTATATTTCCACATTTATTGTCTTATTCTTTTACAGATGTATTCTTTTTTGTGGCACTCCTATTTATTGAGTCATTTATTCATTTATTGAGTCATTTATTCATTTCTTCATTTATTTTTAATTATGGCAGTTTCGGTCCTCCATAGGGTAAAACCTAAAGTCTGGAACAAATCTCACATGGGTTTTAAAAATTACACATTAAATTGTAATGCCATTCGTTTATGAACACAAAAAAATAAACTGAACATTTGAATAGCAGAAGTGTTAGAGGACACATACTGTAGCCTACAGTGAGTTGTATATGAGGGTGGTAGCAGGATTAAGGTGCCAGAGGTGATGTTCTCATGCAGCTGCATAATTGTCATCATTTGGTTTCCAACCTGAAGTCATCCATTTTTAATACAGTAAATGCTACAGTAGGTTTAGGTGCTTTCCCACATATCCTGTATATTGGTAAAAATAGTTTCCTCATCCCGCAGCCAATATTCTTGTGCAGTTTCTTACACCCAATAACACGAAATAAAAGCTCAAATGCGTAACATTTAAAGTATATATGTTTAATACAGATAGCAGCAAGTTTACAGAAATTTAATTGCAAGAGAATAAAAACGTCCCAACAAAAGCCAAATATATAGAAAGGGTTTTTTTTCCCCCAAGGGTGATTATTTGACAGTTGTTCACATGGTTAGAAACAAAAAGGCAAAATCTTCCCCTTGCTATTTCCAGGACCAAAAATACGTTACTGTTTACTGGAAGAGTGGTTCACTTATGTTCAGAGTGAAGAGACTTTGAAAGATGTTACAGAAGTGTGGAGTAAGAAAATGTTTTTGGAAGATAATAATATCAGACTCAGAACAAATAAGGGACAAACTACATTGAATATTGATGTTTTGCAGAATTTGTAATTCACATTGTTCCGAAATTACATTACTAGTATGCTTTGACTTTTACTGGTCTGAATAAGAAGACGTGAGAATGACATGACATCCTGAAAACTCAGAGGCCTTGAGAGAAATCAGAAAGATTAGGAACCACTGCACCAGTAAACAGTAAGCCTGGATTCATCACAAACCTCCTCATAAACCCCGCAAGCACGAAAGAGTTAAAGAAGACTGACAATTAGTGACCCTTGTCTCACCAAAAAATAAAAAAAATCCATGTCTGAGATGGTTGTTGAGAAGAGAAATTTGCATTTTAACTGACTAAAAGATTTAAAAATCGGTTTCAGGCGGCACTCAAAGCATCAGAAGACATTTCAACAAGCAACATAAATAATAGAAAGAACATCTACTTTGGTTTTCTACTTTGGAGAGGCTATTTAGAAAAATATATATTCAAAAACTAACAGATCTACATTTACAGTATATTAGCTGCATAGCAGTTTCAGAGAAAAATTTGCCTGCATCTACGTTGTATAACATAAATGCAATGGATACTTCAGTACAAACAAGTTAGATGCTTGACAGAAATTGCACAACACATTTATCAACCACAACCACATTTATCTGGTCACTGTTTTTAAAGTACACTTAAAGTCTTATGGCTTAAAATGTTCTAATTAATGAGGACTAATCATCACTGGCAGAACCAGCGGGGTATTAAACAGGCAACAATGGTAAAACGTCAGTCTGGTCGCTACTACAACATCTCCTCAAGGCACATGTACAATATCTACTAGTGTCTAAAGTGACATTTTAGGGGGAAAAAATGAACAATTTGAACTCCTGTGATAGCAGACTGAATGTGTAATTAATTAAATTAACTGGTAATGTTAAAAGAAAACCACATCTTGTTCTATTGCAAGAAACAGAGAAAGTTAGTCTGTAGCGTCTTAAGGAAATATGAGAACTTTTATCAACAACCCCCCTCTTATCCATACAATTAGTAGTGACTGCACAATGAGTCACACTTTTATATATTTCTGATCTCCAGTTACATTGTAAATACACAAATGAGGAAACTGTAATTTCAAAAAAGTAATTACCTCCCCAGTATGTGTATAAAAGAACATTCTGCATCTAAGTGAGACATCTACAGCCATGCTGTATAATCACATTCAGTACTATATTCATAGTAAAAATACTGAAATTTGTTGGTCCTGTTTTGAAGGATTTCTGATTTTGACAGTAAAAACGGTTTGGTGCCATTTTGCCCTGCTGTTGACTATTTGGTCAAAAAGGACTACAGGGCCAGCAGTCCAATTATAAGCCTTGAACAAACACATGGTATGTACATTAATGTGTATATTATTACAGCTACACCTTCCAAAATCACAAAAGAGTAACAGTGCACAGGAATGTACATGTTATTCATAGCGTACAAAGCACTTTTCTACCTCATTTATCATCATCATCACAAGGTGCCAGTTACAGTATCAGCAGGTGTGGGGGCCAAATCACACTGCTGTCATCAATAACAGAACACATCCGAACACAACTATGATTACGGGAAACAATTTAGATAATAACCAACACACAAATAAATTAGATATGCTTCTCCGAAAAGAGGCACAGGTACTATATCGAGAAAAAAAAAAAGATAGTCTTTCTAAACTTTGTAAAACAAACAAGAACAAATAAAATCATAAATACTCAACACTGGAAATCTTAGTTCTTCTGTTTCACGAGTTGAAGAAAGCCAATCACAGATAGCTCTTTTCTCCAAAGTCAGGTTTCCTTCAGGAGTAGGGTCCCTTTAAAAACCACTCAAACCGCTCAGACTGACGCACCGTAGTTCCACAAATCACATTAGTCAAGTTTACATAATCTCCATCACAAAACAAGAGCTGTTTCTGATTTTAAAGTGTATAAAACGTAACGGTATTTATGTGTTTCTAACAAACTGTACATAGAAAACAAGACAACAACTGAGGCATAAAACTGAGCTAATTCTGTCGTCTTCAGAGACCAGCCCCTTGTTCATGCATACACTTACAGTGAAACTAAACATGACACAAACATGTTTTTGGGTTTTTTTTTTTGCCAAAAACAACACAACAAACAAACAGAAAGAAAAGTGTGGCAGCAGGACATCGTGTCTGATAATGAAATTTAGGAGGCAAAAGATAGTCTTAAAGTTAACTTGCAAGTCAGAAAAAAAGAAAAGCTCAGGAGCCATAAAACTGGCCTGTCATCAGGATTTATGCAAAGTGAGATTCGAGTCAAACTTTGGTCCTGAGGCCACTGGCCAACTGCAGACGAAGACATTGCGTCTTTAGAACTTGTACAGTTTGCGTTTAGAAGAAAACATGTAAAATGTTCCTGCATGTTAATACCTTAACCTGGATGAGATGTATAATGTACAGCTGTAGCCAACAAGCTGTTGCTTCTCCTCAACATTCACTAAATCCATCACATTAATAAAACTGTTTTTTAAAAAAAGGCTCTTTTCTAGCTGGTTTAAGAATACTATTCCAGTTCATGCGTGCCTGACGCAGAATGATGGCATCAAAATGACACTAAAACACATAATGATCTAACCCTTATGACAACAATAATAATAATAATAATAATAATAATATACTATAGTACATTCTACTATCTCTACTGTAGATGCATGTTTTTAAATAAGAGTTATATGTCGACTGAAATTACATTATTTGAATTAAAAATGTCTTGACCCACATTTTTCCTCATTTGTCCAGATTTGTAAGCTGGTTTTCAGGAATAAATAATGTATACGGTTTTGGGAGTGAATAATAATAGTTGTAACATGGCTGGCAATGAGATGCAGTTATGTTACAAAATCCAGACCATAAAACTACATTTCTAACCAATAGGACAATGGTGTAACTGACTGCCTGATTAATTTAATGATACTGGCTTAAAAGAAATTCCACTGGAGATATTTTTGCGACTCTGCTGCACTACCCAAATGTTGCAAACACAGGACAGTAATGACAATAATTTCTTTCCATGTGCATATTGAAAAATGTATCTTCTTCACTGTAAACAATGAGGAAGAGGCTGCTGAAAAAAAGAAAAAAACAAAACACCACCTCTTGTGGGACTGTACTGCTGTACCCTCGATGAGTAAAGTGGTCACAAAGAACAGCATTGTAAGTGCTGAATATACATGTCTCAGCCAGTATCTGTTATATTTCTACGACCACACTTTCTTAAAAGATTCATCTCTTTGCAATGTAATAAAAAGGAGAATCTGTTCCACAAAGTAGCAAACTGACACAGTTTGGTTTTGGTGAATACAGACTAAATGTTAGCCTGAACATGTTTGCTTACCTATATCGCAAAGTGCTATGAGTACACTGTGGTGAAGATGGCAAAGAATCCATTATTAAAAGATATGTTTCACAGCTGGAGGTGACTTCACTGCAAATATTATTTTATTTTGTAGGTATTACTGTACCAAACAGGTCTAGGCAAGACTAGACCTAATTTAGCCAGGCCTTTTGTAAATTAGCAAAAAAAAAGCCACAATACTTTAGTTATACATCTACTGAGCACAGTTTCTTTCTGTATCATTAATAAAAGCCACTTTGTGGGCTATCAGAGATAGCTAGAGTGGATTTATTCATATTATCAGGTACAAGCTGCTAGCTGCTAAAACTTTGAAATAATAAGCATCCACATTTATGATAGACACTTGTTTGTGACTACACATCAGATTAGTGTAGAAAAGCTTTCTATTCATTTCTACAGTTCTCCTGCCTCTCATTTCATTTCTCTGCCTCCTCTCTAACCTTCTTTTAATACACTTTCTACACTGTTGGGTGGAAATAATTTCAAACCACGTCAACAGCGGCTACCTTCGACATCTTCCATGTATCCAGCCCTACATACCACAGTCTGTCCAGATGTTCCTGCTATACCACGCACTCCACCATCCATGCAACAAAAAATACAACACAAGTATTAAAGGGAACACTATTCACGGAAACCACACAACACTTTGGAGAACACTTTAGAAAACACCATGAGAACCGAAAGATGCTGCAGATAACATCACTGACAATCTATCTACAGATACACACAAAACTTCACAAGTTAAATGAACAACAAGGCCACTAATTTGCTGCACTTTCTGAGGAAAAGTTAAAGGAAAGGGCCAAATGCTGCTTCTCTCACAGAACAGTGATGACAATTAGTCTCTTTTCGCCTGGAGTCCATCTCATTTTGCACATGCATGTCATGAAGTCAATAAGAGACATTCACTTTTCTTGGTCAGCCCACTCAGCCAAGAAATTCCAAACCAAAACTTAGTTCACTGTCTGAATATTAATTTGTCCAGTTTGTCCTTAATAATAATTTCATGCTTCTCTGGAGAATAATCACGAGGACTTTTTAGGGGGGAAGAGACTGGCTCAGCAAGGCCAGCAGCACTTCACAATGTTTAGCTCGCCTTCGCTGCTCCTTCCTAATAAATCCTGAAGAAGACCAAATCATGTCTTAGTAGGGCAGAAAAATATTTGGTGATCAAATGTAAGCACATAATGTTGAGTTTGTCTCAAACGTCATGATGCATTCACAAATCTTTTACTGCAAGTGCTTAAGTATTTCGACTTTTTTGTCTACATTTTACAATTATTCCAGATATTATCAGTAAAATATAAAAGACAAATCCGTAAACCTCTATGAAGGTTAGTATGAACGAGTTAAGTTGCTGCCCGACTCCTGCAGGCTGACCAGCAGGTCGTCAATCTTCTCCATGTTCTGAGAGGCACTCATGCTGTTCTGCACAGACCCAGACTGAGACAGGGACTGGCTGAGCAGGGACTGGATGTGTGCGTCACTCTCTCTTTGGTTCTGACCAGACTGGCTGATGGCTATAATCTGATCCGACAGCGTGTTTCCAGGAGTGTTCAGCAGCTGGCCGCATTCTGCAAGGAGGGAGCAGAAAAAGATGGTCACAGTGAGTTTACAAACCTCACACTTTAAGTCGTGCTATCAATACATACTAATGACATGATGAGAGATGTTTTCTTCTGTGTACATGTGTTTGTAATGCAAGTTTAATGTTCCATGTTTCTTTGTGCTTTTCATATGCATACATACTTTCATGTTCAACTGTAGACCAGTTGGTAAAAATATTAGTACATTTATTTCAAGTGCATTGAAATGAAATGAAAGGACAACTAGCAGAACCTGACACTAGGTGAACTCGAAGACTATGGCTGAACTTACTTAATTCATTGTAATGTAAACTTTTCTTTTTATTTTCATTATGTTTTATACTTCATTTTGTTTAAAAAAGTTTACTTGATCATCAGTTTTGACAACAGATACCGTATTAAGATATCACAATATGGTTTCACTGAAAGACTTTGACTTATCAATAATTGACTTATCAATAATTGATAATTGATAATATTGATTGAATTATCAATAATATTACAGCAATTCAATCATTTATATGTAATTGGAAAATAAAGAGGGGAATAAAGTAACAATTCATTACAAATAATTAGCAATGAATTACTCATTTATAATGGGATAAAATTAAATGGACTAAATAAAATAAATTCAAATATTATCTCCATGACAACTGAGCTCCATCAACTGATGAAGGCCACAAGATGTGGCTGAAAGCTTCAGAAACGTCGTCTAATTAAATAAATATCTAAATGAATGATGGAATTTGAATTTGTTTTTTGTGAATAAAAAGGGGATTTCTTTTTTTTTCAGGTTGCAAATAGATTTCCCAATTTACTTTCCCATGTGACAGCTGCTCTACTATCCTTTATGTGGTGCGAGGAACTTGTTATGGACTTTATTTACTGAGGGAGTTAACAAAAGCTCTCATTGGCTATAAGTCAGTTTTGTAGATGGCTCACATAATTTCTGCCATCTGAACTTGTTTGCAGACATTAATGCTATATCAACAGGTTTAAGGACGTGCACCTGTGTAATCAAGTCCTTACCGTTCTGAATCCCGAAAAGGAAGAGGCCAGGTTGTTGAGGCTGGCTGGGCTGACTGATGCTCCCACTGACAGCCGTCTGAAACAGACTCCCTGGCTGTTGAACAGGGGAGGAGGTGGTCGTCTGGAGGTTTGCCACGCCGTTCTGTGAGGCAAACATGGCTGACTGTGCGAGCTCCTGAGCAGCAAGTCCCCCCTGTAGAGAGGCCATGTTAGACTGAGGCATAAAGAGGCCCACAGGCTGCTCCTGCCGGTTGTTTGAGCTGCTGCCCAGCTGCATTGGCTGTTGCTCCTGAAACATGACTTGCTGTCGTGGATCGTTGGGGTTCCCTAAGGCCATGGGCTCAGAGCGATCCTGCTGGTTTACTGTCACCATGCTGGCTTGGGAAAAGAGCAGAGAGGGGTTTGGGGGCTCTTGGGAAACTAGACTGCTGCTGGTGAGCGGTGGCATCTGGCCCTGGCTGCTGAACAGGAGGCTGGAGGCCTGGTCCGGAGTGGACAGGGGGTTGTTGCAGAACAGTAGGCCAGCCTGCTGTTGCTGCTGCTGGCCTGGAGAGAGTGTGTTTGCAGATGGATGTGGGGAGATGTTCTGAAACAGAGAAGCCTGCTGAGATGGCTGTGTGTGGGGCTGAGGCTGGGAGGGCTGCTGCTGCTCCATGGGGCTTCTCTGCTGGATGGGGGAGAGCTGGGTCTGAGCCTGATATACTGATTGTGGTTCAGGGGCAGGGGTCTGTAGAGAGCTTAGGAAGGCCAGCTGCTGCTGTTGTTGTTGTTGTTGTTGCTGTTGTTGAGCACTACTGGTTGTAAGCTGAGAAGTCAGGGACGTCTGAGGGAGGAAAAGTCCGGGGGTTGAGGGCTGTTGGTCTGGAGACTGTAGCACTGTCATGGTGTTTTGGAAGAGAGCGGCCTGGACCTGCTCCTGGGAGGCTTTCTGAAACAAACCCCCCTGTGGATCTTGTGTTTCAGCCAAAGAACTGGGATTGTGGAACATGGGCGGTGAAGGGTGTGAGGGTGTCTGCTGGAGGAAGTTGGTCTGAATAGAGAGCAGCTCACTCGCCTGCTGAAATAGAGCTGCTTGTTGCTGCTGTTGCTGCTGCTGGAAAAGAGTCCCCTGGTTGGGCACCACTCTTTGTGATGAGCCCTGCTGTTCTGCGTTCTTGCCCTGAGTGGCGTCCTGAAACATGCCACACTGCATCTGAATCTGTGACTGAAACAGCTGCTGCTGTAAATTCTCCAAAACCTGCTGCTGTTGAAGCTGTTGTTGCTGAATCTGTTGCTGTTGCTGCTGAATTTGCTGTTTCTGGATCTGTTGTTGGTGCTGGATGTGTTGTTGCTGCTGTTTGGCCATTGAGTTGTCAGACTGAAGTGGTAAGTTACAGAACCCTTTGGCTTTAAGCTGCCTCACTGCCTCCTCCAGCTGGGCCACTTCGTCTGGGGGGAACAGCGGCAGTTGCTGCTGTTGAGGTGCAGGTTCTCCACACAGCCTCCCCACAGCTCCAGAGCCGCTGCCGGGCCTCTCTTGCCCGAGGCCGTCTCTGGGCTCCAGGAGGAACTGCTGTGAGCCCTGCTGGAGCAGGGAGTCGGCAGGCACAGAGAAGGAGCTGGTGGCTGCAATGTCCTGCTTCTGGATAGTGCTCAAGGGCTCTGTGTTGGTAAAAACAGGAGCCTGGCCTTTGTCAGGGTCGCCTGCAGGCTGAGACAGGTTGTTGGGGAATGGTCTGTTTTTATTTAGATGGCCTGCAGTCATGTCTGGGTTCTGCTGGGCTGGACACAAGTCACTAGTCTGCTGAAAACAAAAAAACAGAAGATAAAAGACTTACTGTGTAGTCTTCTTGTGTTAGTTTTAGTGTTAAAAATGTCCACATATAACACTTCTCTTACAGACAAGCACAGTAAGAGAATAAAGTTTGAACTAAATAGAATTTTACTGAACATTTATGTCATTTGCAATATCAAATGACCTCAATCCGATCTAAATACTTCTAACTATGTACAAGTTATTAATTAGGCCTTTAATGAGGTTACAGATCAATATATCACCTTAAATACACCAGAAGATTGGAGGTTGCTGGTGACCTCCATCGGGGTGACATCTTCTCTCTTCACTAAAGGCAACATTGAAGGCATCAAGGCACCATCGAGAACTGTAAGAGTAACACCAAGGAATATATTAAGTCTTATTCTTGAAATGTTTTATTTTGCTTTGTGTTCAGCTATTCAAAGAAGTGGCAGTCCAGTGTGAGCTAAAACGTGTAATAAAGTATGCACTTGACTCTATGTACAGTGTATTAGCAAATACACGGCTTTCAAATGGGAAGCTACTACAATCATGGTTATGTCGAATAGTTAACAAAGGGAAAAGAACCTTTAATTTGTTCATCAAATGAACAAGTCTTCACTGGAGAGGGCATCTCTTTCTTCACAGGGACGTCATTTTTTGCTGCAAGGGCAAACATCACCAGATTTTTATCACTATGAGCCAGCAAACCATGAAAATCAATATAAATATACAGCGTAATAATAATGCTATTAGGAAAGATGGTAAATGTGGCGCACAGGATTGTAAATTACATTGTTCATTGTTTCATTTAAGTTATTTTGATGATCACATATTTCAATGTTTTGTATCAAGGACCCTGCAATAAAAAAAAATGCTGATGAAAGACAGTCCAGATGTGGATGCCCCTGGATTCCTGTGTTTAGAAATGGGCGGTGTATTGTGCTGTTGAAAGATATTGCTCATGATTGTTAATTCTTGCTCTGATCCTACTGAACTGTAGGTGGTGGTGTTGAGTAAGAGTGACAATAGATCAAAAAAGCTGTGGAGCATAAAATCAACAAAGCTGTGATGCAGCTCTTGTTTCTGTGGTACAGAAAATGTGTCAAATAAACATTTCTGGGGTGGTTAACTACAATACAACTTGATTTCTTACCCTCAAGTTAAGAAACTGAGTGTGCCAGCTGTGGTGCCAGCCAGTAAATCTTAAAAGTATTTAAATAAGGAAGGTTTTCTATCTAACAAGCTGGTCTTCCCATCAGTTGATTGTAAAAAGAGACACATAAAGAGAAACCTTTTTGTGATTTAGTAGATTAACTGAAATTGACTGGAACAAACCTGAGTCTGGAGTGTAGGTAAAAGGCTGAACATCATGGGATCTCCCAGCGTTCGTCACCACGTAGATTCCCACACACACTGAAGAGGTGATGGCTTGGCTCTGGTACGGAGGAACCTTCACTATCAAGTGATTCTTTGGGGGTGATCATTAAAAAAGAAGTCAGCACAAAAGAATAAATACAACTGTAGAGTCTAACTGCACGTATTTAATCTGAGTCAAAGGGTGAGTTGGTTAGAAAATAGTGAATAACTACACAACAATAAAAGGTACACTGTAGAGTTTTTGTGTACTAGCGAAAGTTAGGAGCAATATTTGGATGAGCAGGTCATCACTTTGTTTGTATCTTGTGCTCTTCCCGCACATCATGAGCACGGGGGTGACGTGATACACATTTCTGTGACTGCAGAAGGTTGTAATGTAAATGTACAGGACTGGAGGCAGCAAAAGAATGAGGTGACTGGATTTACACAGTGATGACTCTGCATTCAGTTACGAAGATTTCTCTTATAAATGTACAGGGAAAGACCAAAGGTTTGAGCATGAAACGTGCTGTTTGTTTACAAGAAAACTCCACAGTGTACCTTTGACAAAAAACAAAATGACATCCAGTGGATTAAACACAAGAACCTTTTCTATTAGCTGCAGATTCATCACTTCATCTACTTCTGACCATTTTGTTTACAAGGGCAAAGGTTTAAACTGGACTGTTGAGACACACTCAGTACAGCCTTTGAGGCTGAGTGTAATTAGGTCAGAACACAATGAGACTACTCAAACCTTTGAACCAGCAGCCATTTAAGATGATTACATCTAAAGCCCCATACAAATCTGCAATGGCTGCTTCTATCTACTCAGCAGCCACTGGCATTAATCAAACAATCACGTTTTTACCTGGTGAAACAGCTCCATGTCAATTTCGGCCTCTGCCTTCCACGATTTCTCATCTGGAACAGACAGAAGATGCAGCATGTTTACTGGAGAAAAATTAAAAATGCATGATCACAAAATATCCATGGACCATCATATTCTAAAGAGATTCATTTCTTACCAGAGACATTCTCTTGAAATATGACTTTGGTGTCTTTAAGAAAGTTTTTGCCAATGATAAAGACCTCTTCTCCTCCCCTCACGGAACAACTGTGTAGTGACTTCTTCAGGATTTCAGGCACTCCTGCTGGCTGAGCTGTAAACAGAGCACATATAAACACTTTTGATGAGGTTCATTTTTTACCCAGGTTTTATATAAGAAATAAAAGAAGCAGATTGGTTTAAAGTTATTTTCTCATTTACTTATTTACCACTGATTTTATGTTGATATTATTCCAAAAGTTATGTTTCCTGTGTTGAGAAGACACCATTCACTGCTATTTACAGTCAATGAGGTCCTCTCATGTCGCGGTCAGCTCAGAAAAATGTTTCTGTTAATAGCACAGAGAAAAATACAAATGCATAATTATGAGGTGTCTATAATCCCTCAAAGTAATGAATTTAAAATGAAATGGTTAAACTACAGAGGGGTTGTGCTGGAAATTTTATTTTAAAATTGATTTTCTTCCAATTTTCACCCATTTTTTAATATACAAAACAAACACTGATTATTCACAGATTAATCCCAAGAATTGAAAAAAGCCACAGTAGACACATTTTATATTTAGGCATTTAGTTAATACTTGTTTTGGACATTTCTTAACCAGGCTCATATGTTCAGGGTGGCACTGACCTTTTTCAACAAATGGGTCAAATAAGATTAACAACAGGGTTTCTGCAGCGTTCACCAGGTGAAAATTGAGACTTTTTAGGACCACAATTATTCATTATTAAATCACATTTTTTTTCAGTACTTCCCTGAAGGAAACCAAATTCAATGCTATTTAGATACATTTGCAGATACCCTGAACAAAGACAACTCAAATACTGGCTATTTCTCACAGGCCTCCAAAATGACAAAAAGTACTTTGACGTGAAGCTCAAAAATCATCCCCCTTTTCCTCTAACTCATTTCACAAACCTTTTTCACTACTCTGCACCACACACACACACACACACACACACACACACACAGATGCCAAGGGGGATTACTATTTTTTTTTGTTTTGTGGAAAGATATTTCCCTGGATTGCATGCTGGCTCTGTGTAAACAATAGATGTCCACACACCTCTATTGTTTCGTCCTTTCCTTCTCTTTCTCCCCTGTCTCTCTCAGAGCAGTTCGCCCAAATCTACTTACTCAGAAACCTTCTTAGGGCCCTAAGCGTCTTTCCTGTTTATGAAACCAACCACACCCTCGTACTGTACGCATTATCAAATAACACTTGAATCTGAGGGGATCTTTACACATTGTCTCCAAATGCGCACATCAAAAGACAACAGTCTCCTGACTTCAGGCTATATTAAACTTAACAAACAGGATCTCTTCTGTAAAAAGAGAAGAAAATAACTTGGTTTATAATGGTAATTATTAACTAAGTAGGTTACAGGCCAACTGTTTGTTCTGTCTCTTTTGAAACTGGTTTAATATAGTGAAATAATACACCAGAAAACAATCTCTAGAATCTATTTATTTGCAAATATCTACGATATGAAAACGAAAACACTTTATTTTTCAGTGGTTCAACCAATATACCAATTCATATGATAGCATTTCCACAGAGACAAACACAGACTGACTTACTGCACAGGATCGGAGATGAGGGAGTCTGTAATGTGAGCACTGAACCATCTGGACGGGGGATGTTGACCCGAAACACCAGCCGAGCGCGTGTGCTCTTCTTCTTCGACCCTGCCACACCAATGCGAGCCTCGACATCGGCATTACGGAGCTTCAAGATCCCAACACAGTCCACCCTGCACAGAGAGACGATGTAAGCTTGAAAAACTCGCAGTTTAAACAACAAACTTTACAGTGTTTGCTAAACTAGCAGCTCTTCACTAAACACTCCAGCATCTCATTAACTGATTTCCCCAAGGGGATCAATCTACCTTACGGCTCACGTGTGTGTCCATTATGCAATCGCTTTATTAAGCAGTTGGTTTGAATTATCTGTGAAGTACAACCGGGCACGTAAAAGGAACACTTGCTCTCAAAAAGGGGCTCCGTTTGTGGTTTAACACATTAAAATTAAATTCTTTACTGGAGTAATCGCAAGAAAAGTACATACGCTAGTGTCATGCTGGTGCTTGGATCAAGGGACACTTCGATGACGGTTGTGCCATCAATGTCCACCTCTTTGCAAGCTGTGGTGTTGCGGCCGGTTACCCTGCAAGCTTGGTAAAATCCATGAGGCTTCACACGGCCAGTATCGTTGCCCACAAACACCTGCAAAACCACTGGCTCATTCACTCCCTCCAGCTGTGCAAGTAAAAAAATAAAAAAATAAAGGACAAGCAATATATGTATTATGAAAAATGTTACCAAATTAGGAAGGCAAAAATATGACACATACTGTAGGACGGTAGATATAGAAATGGTTAAGTTTTAAATTTTAAAAGCCTCCCTGTTTCTGTCATCTTCTGATATGCCCGTTTTCTGCATCTGGGTCCGCCTGCTCTTCACGAGCTCTGGCAGTACAAACAAGCCAGTAACTGATCCAGCAGAACGCACGCTGCTTCGTGCCCAGATTCAGTATCTCTGTTCTGGCTCCTAACTCACTCTGTTGGGACTCTTCTTCATCTTCCTTAGTCTCCAGTAGAAAGCCAGATATCAAAGGTCCGGAGATGTAGAGTGCTGCTTTGGAAACATTCCTTTCTTATTTAGCTCCAGATTTCTGCCTTTTTCACAGATCATTCTAAAATTAGTTTTCATATCAGCCTTGACACAGAAAAGCACTTTTCAAGGAAAATGAAGTTGGGAACATCAGTTTCTTCCATGGTCCAACTATCCTCTCAGGGTCAGGAAACCATGACAATTCTACTAAATCTTCAACAGCAGGGTTAAACACCACCGAACCTACTGAAAGACGTTGGGTAGTGGAGTATCTGTGCATAGTTTAACAGATAAACTCAATTGGATTCCTGTGAGTTAATCGATGGTCTTGAGTGGTGAATGACGGGGAGAGACTGCAGTTTCATAAAGTATTACTGACTACCAGACCTTTTCTCACACCACCATCCGGATGTCCACTTGTACACAAGAAACATCAAAATCTGATTGGCATCATCATAAAACTTGACGAGTGCATTCACGGTCCCCTGTCGAACCCTGACTTCATGCTGTGGGTGAAGAGGGGCTGTGCAAATCCAGTCCAAACCTTTCTGACTCAACAGTTCTACAATGACACTCCTCTCTCCACATATATAATACAAAATAATGCAGAGCAGATGTAAAACAAATACTGGATTAGACCTGGTATTGGCAGGCAATCAGTATTAACAGACTCCGTTTGGGGGCAAAAGAAAAACTTGATTGGGACATCCCTACTGAGAATATTAGGTCCCTGCAGAAAAAGGCTCCTTCCAATCTTTTAACACACTATGACCTTACTCTTCCACCTCAGACATATTTATCATTTTTTGCCCGAGTGCTCCTATGGCTCTAAGAATAGCAAATCAATAACCCAATCATTAACTTAACCTTAAACAGTGGTACACTATAGCAGAAAAGTCTGTGTCAGGGGTTTAACAGCTACCTTTACAGTAGGGAAGCCCTGCTGAGTGCGGTCCTTCACCGACCCTCTGCTGCCTTCGGTCAGATAGCGGGCTCTGTGCTGAGTCTCAGGCTGGACGAGGATCTTCAGCTCCTTCCCCTCACTCTTCTGTGGGTATTGCATCAAAAGAGTTCCTCCTTTCTGTTTAGTTGTCTGAGGATCATCAGAGCTGCAACAAAGACCGGTTTGACATAAACACCAACAGATCACTTCTAATTCTAACATGTTCTAGCAATTTTATTTCAGTTTGTGCGACCTAGCTGGCATCTTTTGGTATTGTGTGCAAAGGACAAAGCAAAGAATGTCTGGAACTTGCTTTGACAGATTATGACCCTGTCCTTATTTGTTCAGGACCACCACCCCCAAACCCTAACCCCCCCATGGTGCTCTGAGCAATGCAGAGTTAACAGGCCCTCCATCAACCAAGCATATTCTATCCAAAGCTCTTAAAGCGTTATCTGTTTATTTAATCTGCTCTGCCAATCCTAGGTATTTGAGAGAGGCTCTGTGATTCACTGTGGCTGACCATTGTTTGTACTTCAGTATCCTGCCCCTCCCTCCCCTCTGATCTAACCGCTCTTCTTCAGTCAAAGTGTGGTGGGAAATTTAGAGGCAGAATAGTTTGTTTTCAAAAGATTTTCATCTGCTTTGCAATGTGTCATTTCCTAATGATACCTATTCTGACAGCAAGGATGAGTGCTGTACGAGATTATCCATAAGGGCCTTTAAGACAATGTTAACCCAGAATAAAGGCTGAGTACCTACTTAACTGTGCAACTACCACCGGGACAATATTAAATGAATAAGTCATAAGTCAATCAACTACTCAGTAAACAACTTCCTACAATAAGTGGAGTCATTGGTTTGTTTTTTTGTCACTGATAGGTGTTAATTACTGGAAAGACTTGAATGCAGATGCTTCCATACAGGGAGGCTTTAGTGAAAGGTTTGATGAGTATAAAAAATATAAAATAAATAATAATAATAATAATAATAATATATATATATGATGAGAATCATATGATATATAGATTTTGCTGTCACCAGATCTGATTCTAATTGAATACAAATGGGAGATTTTGGAGCAACGTGTTTGACAACGCTCTCCACCACCATTATCAAAACACCAAAATGAGGGAATATCTTATCGCTGGAACTAATGATTATTTTCATTATTGATTAATGCATTAATCATTTAGCCTTTGAAATGTTAAGAAATAGTGAAAAAATGCCATTCACAATTTCTTAGAGCTCACAGTGATGCCTTCAATTTGCTTGTTTTCTCCGACCAACAATCCCGAACCTACAAATATTCAACTGACTTTACATATGACATAGAAAAACAAGCAAATCCTCACATTTGAGAAGCTGGAACTAGATCATTTTTGCTTGAAAAATGACTGAATCGATTAATTCATTGTGAAAATAGTTGCTGATTAATTTTCTGTCTATATCGACTAATCAATTAATTGACTAATGTTTGCAGCTCTTGAATATCTTTTGGAAGAATGGTGTTCATCACTCCAGTAGAGCTTCAGAGACTTTGACCTGGAAGCTCGTGGTGGCCCAACATTTTACTAACTAACTAACCACAGCCTCTTTTGACAACTTCATGAGATGTAGAGGGGCGTGACGTGGACATGTTCTGGCCATTTGAATCTAACGGTTCAATCTCAGTTAAAGTATTTCAAACTAACAACATCTGAGGGTTACACAAACCTTCCTTTTGGTCCAGTTTTGTTGTCAGGGCCGAGCTGTGACAGGACAAAGTGTGGACCTTTGGCACTGTCTGCATCAAACACGTCCATGCTGGCTTCCTCTGCAGGCCCAGACTTAGGACCAGGCCTCTGGCGAGGGGTACGTTTGCGGGACTTCCGTGGCACCTCTGTGTTGTCATTGTAAGAGGCAGAGCTCATGATACTGAAGTTGGAGAGAGAGTCATCCATCCAGATGCTGCTACTCTGCTCTGAGTCCAGGGATGTTTCATCCTGGCAGGACATACGGCTGTCATCAAGCAGGTCTTGTGGAGGTGGAGAGATGTTCAGTACGGTGCGGCGCTTCGATGGGGTCATCTGGTGATGTGGCAGGGCCTCCTGGGATGTTGCGCCTCTTCCTCCTCCATGCTCACTGCTACCCCTGCAGTTACCGCCACTGCTGCCGCTACCATTCCCACCTTCTGCTCCGACAACCTCCGGTACCACTCTGCTGCTCCTGGTGTCCTCTGGGTCAACATTGCTGCTGTGAACTTGGTTCTGGTCACTGGCTGAAGTACTGGAATGCATGGCGGAGCTGGAAGAGGTGGAAAAAGCACTGCGGGGGCCTTCCATGGTCATAGAAGAGGACATGGCATCTACAGTGCAAATAATTAGACAGTGAATAAAGGCATCCCAACCAGTGTTGGCTAGCAGTCCCATTTAAGCAGCAAAATTTTGTTCATGATTGTTTATTTTTTGCTTTCGTTTAGTTTTTTTTTCCATCCAATTATAATTTCCCCCTTTTCATTGGATCTTATGTGTGTGTGTGTGTGTGTGTGTGGTGCTGATGATGTCTGAGGATTTGTAAATGTACAGTATGTGAAGCGTAATACAGGTGTGACTAAAAAGGGGCCAAAGAAGAGATGAGAGGTGAGCAGTCCCCCTTATTTAAAAATGTTGGGATAAGACTAAAAATGCTTGAGAATAAATTAACTGCAGCTAAAAAAAAATGGAATAACTGAATGAATTTATCATTATTATTAGCATTTTGTTCATGTTGAACTAATTAGCCAAAATAATGAAATGGAGAGGGAAGTTCAAAACAGTAATATGTACAATATGATGCATGCCAATTATTGGAGCTTTTATTTTCAAATTTTTGTTTTCTTTTGCTACAAAAGTTCATTTCGTTGGGACTGAACGTAGCCACAAAGACAAAATAAACAAGCTTCTGACCTATGAAGCAGAGAACTGCAGACCATTTTATATGCAGACACTCCCTGCTTCAGAGGGAACTTCCTGGAATATAAAAATGAGACAGCGAATGAGCAATAAGAGCTGAACAGCAAAAATGTATTCAGATTTGTTTTTAAAAAATAATAAAAACACAGGGTATTTTGTTTGTCAGAAAATGTTGCTCCAGCATGCTGACATACACTGTAATTTCAAAAGCATTCAAATAGTTACAGTGAACTAGATGAAGAGTGGGGAAAAGTCTGGTTAAGTTGCAGATTGTAAAAAGGAGTTAGACTGCTGTTGACATTCTCGATTGTTTGGTGACTCATTAGTTTGCAAAACACACAGTCGGAAAGAAAAAGATACATAAAACGTACGGAGGTAGTGTCATTTTGAGCAAGTATCAAAACACAAAGCCATATATGATCACAAACCAAAAAACATACAATAGCAACCCAAATCTGGGAACAAATACTGTCGGATGTCCAATGCTATTACAGATGTTGAGAGGTGGGTTATGAGCGTTTACCCTCTATTATACCCTACTCACTACATGAGCGCCATGAAATGTTTTAAAACAGCAAAAACAGTGCTGCAAATGAAGAAAAAAATAAATGTATAACACTGTTCTGCCAAACACTGAAATTAAAAGTGAGGTCACTGTGAAGTCTGTTAAAAAAAACTAATTTTTTGTAACAAAAAAACAAACAAGAAATAAGAGCCAGATGATGTTATTGGCAGTTTTCAATAAAGCTTATAGTTCCATGTAAACTAAAATATACTTCACCTGCAAGTGGCTGTAATGGAGCACTGAAGTCCATAGGGAACAGACTTTCCCTATGAAAGTTTTGTATTTGGACACCACTATGTATCAAGAGAATGCACAATAAAAATGTGAAGGGTCAAAGGAAAAGGGACGCCTTGTGATGCAGCATGAGTGTCTCTGGACACTTTCCTGATAGAAGCTGAGATTTCAAAGAACTAAATATGATTCTTTAAATATGCTTCAAACCTGCATGTCCTTTGTTGTGTATGTACTCTACGCTCCTCTTGTTTTGTTCTTTTGCAATGTTTAATGTCAGCATAAAACCAGACAATCCAACTGCTCATTTTGGTGAAGCGAGTCATTTTTCCAATAATCTGTTTAAATGAAATACTGTCTAATCATCACACATCCAACAAAACATCTCTGGTTCACTGAAGTGCACCAAGTGACCCTTTACCATCTGTCCACACTGCAAGCATAATGATCAAGATGTTATTAGTTTCCTATGGAAATAAAGCTAAAACTGCACAGTATTACATAGCCAGTCACAGTATATCTAATTTCTGGACTTTCTAACTTGAAAGTGCAAAATGGTCAACAATGTGATTACAGCCACTCAAAGCTTCCTAATTCTCTAAAAAAAAAAAAAGTGAAGTATTTTGTGCTGAGTATGCAACACTGTGAAACAATAAGCTTTCTTGGGCTCTCTCATCATTATTGGGTACTGTGTACGGTTTAAACCATTAATCTATTTTATAGGCTGTATCACGAAAAAAGCAGAGGGCTCTAATTACTATCTAAACCTGCGATACATGACCTACATTTCAACACCTTGTTGCTGCAAGACACCTCAACATACAGTAGATCACAAGTATTCACAACGACAATCCGCTCACCCAGATATTTCACAGTCTACCAGCAGGTACAGATAGCAGGCGTGTTCGGTTGATTTAACTCCAATGACATAATTTCCTTGTTAAGCAACTGTTGTTTTAGTCTTTTTTGGACTGACATGTGAGGATCTTTCCTGCCGTATGCAGGTGTTTGTTTGCCCACAGGTACAGACTGTTACATGAGTTGTGTATTTTGGGGTGGGACATGATCAGTCCTGCTCGCAGAAGAGAAATAAAGATAAAGATAAACAGGAACAGCAACCTACCTGATGCTAGAGCAGCTGAAGGGGGAGGCCCTGCCTCTCCGCCGCTCTTTTGACTCATGACTTTTGGGTTGTGCTGAGTAGAGGAAGGCAACTGTAGCTCTCTGGGAAGAAGGTCATACGCTGATTCTGTTGAGAGACAAAGGGGGGACAAACAAAATGGATAATAAAGTGACATATTAACAGGAACTCAACAGTTTTTATTGGTCAAATGAGAATCATGTGTCAGCTCAATGACCAACTTACTGTAGACATGTAAAATGAAAATGACATAATTAGGCTACTTGTTGTTTTGATTTTGTCACGCTTTTCTCATAAATACCATTTCTCTATTCAATTTGATTTCATGGTGATGTTGTAATCACAGTGTTACACATTGTTGTGTGGCAATTTCACGTCACAACTCTTACGCAATTGTAAGAGCATACCCGCAACCTGGTTGGCAACAAATCTGATGAATGACAAGGAAATACCCATGATACAGAGTTATGCCTTTGGGAACAATGCATGACAGTTCCCGCCTCAGTTCAGATGGGTTTACACCTCTCTTACAAACTCTGCAGCCAACTGCACATAGGCATCATGCCACATGTCACACTGTCACTGCCTGTCCTCTCCAAGATGGTAGCATTAATTTAAGAGTGGCAATAAATGTGACGAGACCTTGTTTATGAAGATGATTTTGATCTGGACTTTAAACTTCATTCTAAATATCCATCTTTACAAGTTAAAACAACAATAACCTTCTGCTGCACGATAGTCAGGTTTAGCATTGCACTCCTATAACACTGTCGGACTCAAATGGACAGCAAATTTAAAAAAAAAGGAGCAAAATCGATGTAGCAGAATCAGAGATATCGTCTTTTTTATTCCACACATTCTTCTTCCTTGTCAAAACCTGGCACCTACATTACCGATATATATATTATATATAATATATTTGGGTTTTGGACTGTTGGTAGGACAAAACAAGACATTTTATGACATATCTTCTAAGCCGATTAATCAAAAAAGAATCGGCAGATTAATCGATAATGAAAATAATCATTAGTTGGAGCCCTATTTGTGACATTTTTGTTAACTTTAGCAAACCTTCCTTAAACAAGGAGGTGGAAAGCTAATATCCAAGCTACATCTTCTCTTGATGGATTATGGATGTCCTGTCTCAAGATTGTCAATATTTCATTTAAGCTAAAATAGTGACTCTGGGCTCTGAATACACACCTCGAGGAGGACCAAACCAAATGGAACAAAAGCACAAAATGATGAGAATATTTAGGTAAAAGCAAAAGCTGTAGCATACCAAATAAACAGCAGATCTCATTACAAACAGGCAGCAGGGTGGTACAAAGCCTTTTTCTTTCCTCTCTGTGCCTCCCCCAGGGCCAACAGGACATGGGGAGGGGGGAGAAAGCCTTGGGTCAACAGCATGACAACACTTTTACTAGAAGCCTGATTCATCATCCAAATATTATGGTATGAACTTAGAGCGGCCATTACAGTCGCCTGACTCTCTTCTCTGCCAACTGCCAGCTTTAATTACTTGCAGCTGAGTCCCAGGGTTCGGTGTGTATATCAGATACTTAACCCTCCCATTGTTACCACTCGCTGTGTACAATAGACAAACCTGGGACATACTGAAACCAGCCCATGCCTCTTCATTCCCAAAGCCCTCCTGTCTCTTACAGCTCGCTTTAGAAGAGCAGGGAATGCTGGTTCCCAGAAAGGGAGCTTAAATCTGGACTCAGCAAACTCATATAACTCACACTGAACCACACACACACACACACACACACACACACACAGGATTCTAGTGTGGTTTTGCTGGTTAGCCTATTTGCTAAGTTCTCCAAACAAAATCACAGACACACATGCATGCACACAAACGCCCCCCCACCACCTCCACAAAAACACTTTCTCTGCCCCCTGCATTTACACTTTAACTCTACAGTCTTCTCGGGGCTCGCTGACTGACTGCACATGCAGCAACATGTGCTCTGAGTAAGCAACCCTTCCAGTAAACAGATTGCCAACCGCACAGACAGAAAATATGTACTCTTCTCTCAGAGCAGCGGTCTCGAATCACTGGCTGGCCTGTTCAAAGTGTTTCCACAGTCCCTTGACGTTTTTAAAGACTGAAACAAATTCTTATTTTGCTGCATATTTGTTTCCTCGTAAGCAGACAGAGTGCAATTCTTTATTTACGTGTGACAAAACACTGTCCCTTTCACACAGGAGAAGATAAAAAAAAAAATAAAAAGGTCAGCCTCGTTTGCTGGGAAATAAACCATCCTGACTCACACGCCACGTGATGTTTTGATTTTAACTTAAGACTGCAGTTGAGTTCTGCAGACCACTGACCACTGAGGAAAACCTTTCATTTTCTGTCCGTCTGTGATCATCATAATAACAGATTAAAGCCTGCCCAAAAAATGTTCACAGACACTATGCTCTGTGGTTCATTTTGATCAGGTCTGCTCACGCTATTAATACATTTTGATGAATATCAACTGAACTGAAATGTGGCTACTGGCAGAAGGATAACTAACAAACCACACACTCTTAATATCCAAGTTTCACGTCAGAAATCCTGCATTAAGTTAGATATTTTTGGAGCCAACAGTCAAATATTTTTGCTCTTTATACCCTCACCATACATTGTGATATGTTTATATGGTAAGCAGTGCAGGCTAAAAGTGAAAAAACAAAGCACTCACCATGTGAATGGCAGGACTTACACTCCCATTCATTTCCCTCACATTCCTGCTGCTTGCTCTTACTAGCCCGGGCACCTGGGGCGTGGCACTGGTTTTTTGGCTGAGTGACTGATTTAACTCCCCTTCTGTCCCCCTCCTCCACTCCACCTACGTCTCTCCCTCTGGCTGTCTTGTTTACTGTGCTCCCAGACCCTTTTCTGTACTTCAACTTGCTTAACAGGTTAGTGGTATTGTCATGTGGAATCCTGTCAAGCAGAAATGAAGCAATTGAATAACCTGCTGAAAAAAATCAGGCTGCAGAGATACACAAGGTAAATATATTATATTATTGAACTTGGTGGAATACTTCTGAACAAAAAGGGATGGAGAAGATAAGATTAAGCTCACCTTGTCAGTACATTTGGACATTATTCCCAGCAGCGAAGAAAAGAAAAAAAAACACTGGCACCTGCAGCAAACCATGTACAACAACCCTGAAATGTTTACAGCCAAGCCTACATGAAGGCTGCCAGGGACTCCATAGCAACACAGATCAGGGGACAAGACTTTTAAGCGTTTGCGTCTCTCGTGAGATTATGTGGAGAAAATTAGAAAAACTCAAACAAATACTCAAATAAAGAACAACGCAGGATATTACATGAAGAACATAACATTGTGGCAAAAAAAAATCTGAATCATCTCTGTAAAATGTCACCACATATTATGTTATTTATCATCACCCACTAGTACGGGATAACACCAATACCCCAAATAATATCCTTTATAATATGAGTATACCACTCATGCTTAATGCATGACTCAAGAATTAGCGTATGATATATCACAACTCTGGTTTAATAAATAATCAAGCCACAAAATTAGTTTTTTAACAATTGTAACTGATTAATTACCTAACACTTTATGGATAATGAAATTATAAATCAATTCACATTTAGGTCACACATTCATCAATGTAGCTGGTGGCACAAAGCTTCCACTATTAGTACTTTCGCCGAGCAAGAAGGATGCAAGACGGGCCTCGATTTGAACCAAAAATCATTATTAGAGCTCGTCCGATAGATTGTCAGAGCAGTGACAAGTTTATTATTCAACTGCAAAATCTTCTGCTCTTGTCACCATTCTTAAATGATCAAATTTAAGGGACCCTTGTCATAAAAGTTTGTTAAAAATTGTTATTGACTGATATTTCATTATAATTTTTTTAAACTCTCATATATTATTATATTATGTGGTAGATGTTAAGAATTTTAAATACTGCAATATTGTCAAACTTGAGCTTATGTGAATTATCGAGCTGATCATCATATCTACGTTACTAATGACTTTATAAAATGTTATTGTGTGTGCACATTTCCTGAAACCACCAATAGTCATCTCCAAAATGTCATCCCATTACATCAACATATTTCTATATTGAGCTTAATTTGGTTACATATACAGTATCAATGAAGGTAGACTAAATATTAGAAACACCTCTCAGTATAACACAATACAATTAAACAACAACACAAACCTGCAGCCTCAAAAATGACCAAAAAGTTGAATCAACGCTTCTCATTATATTATAACCTCCATGAAGGTTGGATTTGTGGCTGGACTGTTGTATTAGACGGCGTTAGTTTTAGCTAGGTGTACCTAATAAACTGGCAACTGAGTGTACATTTACAAGCTGGAACAAACCTGTCAAAGAAGCATGCACACTGTAAAAGTGGCATGACAACATGATGTAAGCGAAAATGCATGTGGAGGCGGTGTGAGCACATGTGCGATGACGTGAAAACATCCAGTAGGCGTCAGAAACTACTTTCTCAATGATGGGTGGCGGTAAACAGCAGTTATGAACAGAGAAGCATTTGTCCATTGACAAAGCCAATTGCAGGTAATGTGATGGCTTGTTAATTAATGCATTTCCTGCCTGAAAAGCTGCCAAAGCAACGCTCCCTGATTTTAATAACTCCCACCAAAATCCACAAATTTCCTCTCAGCTCTCTGTTGATGTTTTCTAACTCAGCTGGGATTCATGTGGCGTTTCAAATCACCAAACACTGATTTTCAAGAGGAAACATTTGGAATTGGAGGCACTATTGGATGCTTTACAAAACCAGAGGGGGTATCTTTAATGTTCATAAATTAATAGTATATGAACCTAAACATACCATGATTATTTGTTAATGTGGACCCAAATGAGTTCTTGATATTTCATACATGAATTCATGCATTTCATCATGATGAGTCATTCATTACCGTTTTTTATTACTTAGAGTTATGAACCCTTATCATACAGTGTTAGCCGGTAAAGTAATCAATATATCTTGTAAAAGTAGTCTTGTACTGTAGGTCAAGATAATGAAGGCTGGTGGCAGAAAAGTCATAAAGTAATAAATAGAGCTCTATAAACAACATACCACATTTTTCTACAGCTTAAGTGTTTGATCTATATTTTTTTACTCCACATTGCCCAATAACATAACATCAGCTAAGTGAAATATAGGTCACACAACTTTCATTTTGACTGCACGTCCTGTCACCGATAAACGCAAAATAATTACACCAGATATGATGACTCAATTATGCTGAAAGAAAAGTCCTACAGTGGTTACTCTACAGGCTGTTGCACAATAGCAGCCATTATAACTGGAGGTATTATCATTGCATTTAACCAGTTACTGCATCCAGGAAGGATCACGACACCACCATATTGACGTAAAATGTTTGCCCAATGAAGAAAAAGACGAGAGTCACCACATTAGAGTAGAGCGGATGTGTGAAATTACAGTTATTTTTATTTATCCTGTACCTGATGAACATTCATATAGCTACAGTAGCATATTACAATCGCGCATTTTTCTTTGTTTAACAGCAACAGTACGCAACCCCCGACCCCGAGTAATACAGGTCGGCAGATGGAGAGGGGCAGAACTGAGAATGGTCAGTGTATATCATGATATCAACTTTGAAATTATTTAGATGATGCTATTAGACCATAGGTAAGCCAGTATTTTAGCCTTAACCACCTTCTGCTGATCCTACTGTAAAGGTTGTTTAGGCCGGTGATAATGTCAGAAGAATACTTAAAAAAGGTAAATCTACTGGATCACTGTGAACAAAAGAAAGTATACAGATAAAACACTTCTCACAATATTAATTCATATGACCTGACCTGCATAACTGTATGTACTTATGTAGAAGGCCTATCTGCAAATGTACATTGGACCTGGCCTACATCAGCCTACATCTCAGGGTACAGCAACACCAAAGCAAATAATGGCTGTATTTGGAAAACATATTTTAAGCCAAAAACAAATGAGAAGTTAAAGTTTGGTGGAAACTATAGATATTTTATGAGCTGCCCTTAAACAAATGTGCTCATACTGTAGCAGCTGTAGTGAAGAATGTCTGACTGCAGCTTTAGCTTCAATCCCAAATAAAAAGACACGTAGTGACAAAGATAAAAGAGTTGTTTTCAGAAATGTAAACATGTTCTGTTTTGGCTATTACTCCAGGCAATAATCTTTGAGTTCTGACAGCTTTTTGAAAAAGTCTCACGTTTTATTCTTCCTACACAGTAATTTGAAAAAGCGACGGTCAGCCAGGCTTACCCTAACCCCAAGTCATTTGTGTCACTCCAGGCTCAGAGTTTGTGGCATGTAGCTCTTTCAGTCCAGCTAATCCTGAAGTGACCAGGAACGACCTCCAGGCATCAGTTTACATGACTTGCTTTCAACAAACACCCACCACTATCCTGACTTTACACAACAGCCCACTGAGGCTCCTGTGAGGGCCAAACCACCCAGCAGCAAGTTGCTTCAGCTACAGCAGTGCAATGGAGTCCGTGTTACTGTGTGTTACTGGCAGTGAATACAACCGGGAAAAAGAATAATGCTCTACAACACATCTACCTTTGGCTCTGTGTTTACCAGTGGACTCGAAAAGATGAAACAGACACTGAGCTTAACATGAAAGCGTGACTTCAGGAAGCAGTGGAATTCAAACTATTTACAGAGGACAACACACACACGCAAGCTCACACACACGTGCACACTCGCCAAAAAATGCCATGCTTAGATACAGATACTGGAATCTACTAAACTTCCAGTGAAATCAGGCCTACATGGTGATGAGAAGTTCCTCAAGAGACTACACACACACACACAAATATTATATAGTATAATAGAACTGTTTACCAAAACATTTGGTGTGCCAACACAGGCATTTCTGTCCACAGGAAAACCGTGCTGAGGCAACAGGAAGAGCATTTAGCAATACCGCACGCAAACACTCACCGAGAATGTGACATCACCAAGCTCTCATGCAAACCGCATTTAGCCTGAGCCTCACTTTCTTGCAGAGAGTTAGATGAGAAGATCGATACCACTCTCATGTCCGTACGGTAAATATGAAGCTCCAGCCAGCAGTTGGATAGCTTAGCTTAGCACAAAGACTGGAAACAGGGGAAAACAGCTAGCTTAGCTATGTCCAAAGGTAACAAAATCAGCATACCAGCACCTCTAAAGCTCACTAATTAACACTTTATACATCTAGTTTGTTTAATCCGTACAAACCCAAGTGTAAAAACTGGAACTGGGATGGCTCTGTGACTGTTCACAAAATAACACAAAATCTTTGAGCAGATGATCGAGATGTAAACTCAAGGACTCTCTAATCCATCTTTGTTTGCATCCACACACAGTGAACATGATTTAAAAATAGCTTGTGGCACAGAGGTCTACTTTAGGAAACCTTGCGGACTGATTTCTGATGGAAGCTGTTGACTCTCTTGATAAGAAAGTGGGAATAAACAGATAAAATAGCTGGCACTGGGTCAACATTTAGTGTACACTGGGAAGGCCTGTTTGAGTCTTGAGGCACTCAGAAATTCACAATAGAACAGTAGAGCGTAAGAATGTAGGACTAGAAACCTAACGCCAACATTTTGTAAAATGAGCCATTTCAAAACAATCACAGCCTTAAACAAAAAAGCAGCAGAATCTGCAGGTGTGCTCAGGCCTGCCAAAACAGTCTTTCTGTCCTCGTTTCCGAAGTTTTATTTCTTTAAGACTTGCCATTTTACCAGATTTATGACAATGTGTCTTTCAAGCTCACCTTCCATCCAGAGCTAGACTGAGCCTATTCCTTCAGAAATTAATTACTTAAGAAGATTTGGTGGTAAGTCTAATTAAGGATTTGGAATGTCTACTGATTAGTCAGGCAAAACCACAGCAGACTGGGAACAAGGTCACTTTAGTGAAAAGGAAGCCACTACAGGTAGATTTGGGTGAGATTCCTGTTATAGCCTATTGTCTGGTCAAGTGAAAATGTATACCATACAGCTCCTGTAGCTCAAAATACCACTGCTGCAATTTAAAAAGTCATTTTAAGAGCAGCTATCCTATAAGATGTGCAGCTTTATTTTCTTTTTGTTTTTCTGTAAGCGAGCAGCCTTTGATCCAGAACACTTGTTGTGCATGTCATCTAAGTAAAAATTCCCCCCAAATAATGCTTTAATAAATAGCATGCTCACTACTCTAGTGAGCATGAAGAGAAGCACAAAGAGAAAAAAAGTTGTATTTCTATTTGAGCAGGTTGCGTCTTGCTGAGACAGTGAGAGATGAACATTGTCATTTCTGCTGATGATGTCTTATTTAACTCATCAAAAAAAAACATCCTCTTTGCCAAACTCTGAAACATGTAGGAGAGGCAAGAAGGAGACAATACAATGCCATTATTACTAATACAATGAATGATACAATGAGAATTAATAATAATTAAAATTAAACAATAATTATTATTTTCTGAAGCAGTAACAAGTTACAGTGCCTGACTTTAATGAGGGCAAGAATTTAAAAGTGACACTGGCAACCAAGATGGGGAAAAAAAAGGGACATAAGGGACGACAATAATCTACATAAATGTAAAGCTACTCAGGAGAGACCCAGTTCACCTTGACTTGCCTTGACTTGTCCTGAGGCAAGAGATTCCACTCTGTGTGGGGGCTAGAAGCAAACATGACCTTTGATTTTAAATTAAACTATGGAAGGGCGACTTTAAACAAGGTTAAAAGGACTATAATGTAGTCAGGAGCTAAGCAGACCTCCAGAATGTTTTTAAAAAACATGCAGTCAGCGTCATGCTGTCATGCTCTAGATATTTTTATGCAGGGATTTACCTATTTTGACAGAGTTTGATTCGAGTAAACCAACATATATACATAGGTCTATTTTTCTTAATGGTTTCCAAGCATTACATCCTTATAATACTCTTATTATACTCGTAACATTCTTGTTCATATAACAAACTCAGATCTAGTTTCAGAACTCAATGAGAGTGAAATATGCCGTTAATGCTGTAAATTACATGGAACAATAGGAGGTTCAGTATTAATAAAGTAGAGGAAAAAAACATCACGCTCAACCAACGACCAAAAAGAGAGCTGGGCTGCGTGCCACCAAAGTCAGCCCAAAAAGGATAAAAGGGAGTTTGCACACCAAAATCTATTGGATTGCTCCTTTTATTTAGTTTTAAATGTCAAAAGTCAGCACAGGGGAATATTGCTATTGCACACTGTCTGCAGTCTGCAATAGTCCTACAGTGTAATGGTTGAGTCCTTTTAACTGTTCACCAACATTGGGTGTCAATCAACTTATTACCAGCAGGAGCACAAGTGGCTGCTTGTAGTCAGAGGCGTCCTCAAACTTTTTAGGGTTCAGTATTAATAAAACTCCCATACAGGAAGTGCAGAATTGCTATGTAACTTTATCATCTTTCAAATGATTCTGATGGAGTATGCTTTGGTTTGTAGAAAAATGAGACAATCCAAGTGAGTATTGGTGAAGTCTATGTATTGATTTCAGACGTTTATCTTCCTTGATCCCGGGTCAGATGTGGGCAGGGGCTGTCTGCCACAGTGTCTTTTTTATACTACCACTGGGGGTGCCAAATGTACATATTAACATTAACAACAAGTATAACAAATATAAACGGTGTTGGTTGAGTTCTACAAAGCTTAACCTCTGTCCAGATAAAAGTGTTGTGTGTGGGTATACGTGTCAGTTGGTTGGTGCCCCCTTCAATGCCACCTTCCTTTTTCTAAAGAATACATCTTGATAATGGTGCTATTTCTGCCTTCAACTGAACAGAGAAATTCTCTGCTACAATAATGTGTCATCCACCACACTACCAGGCATCTCGCTCAGTAAAGACAGCGAGAAGGAATATACCAACAATGACAGGATGCAGGGGGAAATGGGCCAGTCCTGTGCTTCCATTCATTCCAACCGTGCCAGTCTACCAAGGAAGCAGCAGATGACTCAGAAAAAAGAAATGAATACACAGGATATTGAGATACCACAACTGTTGGGACGTTGGATGGATTGTTTGACTAATTTATGCCAAAGGTATTCAGCATTTTCTGAAGGTTACGAAATACCTCTCTGTATGAGCCTCTACGAGGAGACCTTGTGATGTGACAGGTTGTACAGTATAAAAGGCAGCAACAGAGTCAACAAAGACGGTCTCATCTCCTACAGAAAACCAACACTGTTGAACACGTAAATCTGGATCAGGTCTTTGAAACCATGAAGTGACTGCGGCACTGAGGGCATTTTTCGCTGCTCTCAGTTTGGTGGTGGGACACAAATGAAGTGAACTGACATGGGACCTGTAATGTAGAAATTCAAAGTTTTGGATCCGTTCCAAAACTGACCTGTGGAAAATTTTCCCAAATCTAACTAATCTAAATCTAATGAATAAGAAAAAAAAGGTTGAAGTCATTTTTCAAGCATAAATGCCAAACATTTGATGGTTCCAAGTCCTCAAATGTAAACATTTTCTACTTTTTTTGTCTTACATTGCACTAAATTTAATATATTTAGGTTTTGGACTGTTGACAAAACAAACTGCAACAAGTCCTCCAAATTAAACGAAAAAAAAAAACGTAATTTGTCCATGCCCTCTACATATGACACATGGAAGCGTATCCTGATCTGATGGCTGTACCGACAGGACGACATAATTTGTCTGTGTCTTCCAAAACCGTTACAAATCACTGTTGAAAAATAAATCTGTTTTAAGACGTGACAACACTATGGTTAAGGTTTGTTAGGTTTATGCACTAAAACGACTTGGTTAGGTTTAGGAAAAGGTTATGGTTTGGGTTAAAATGACTACTTCATTAAGGTTAAGGGACATTCGTCGTCATGGTTACAATGATAAACATGTGGTTAAGGTAGGGAACGATCGTGGTCACACAAAAAACAACAACTTGACTGCTGGTTGGAAACGAACAGCACTCTGCTGTGTCAAAGTCTGATGTTTTGTTGACCGATCCATCCTCCCTATACGGACTTTGTCGCTCTATTCTCAGAAGGAAGGGGATGATGGGAAAGGGAAGAGTCAGAGTACAGGTCTTAAAGGTCAAATAGATTCAATTCTAAGCTTGTTTTAGTATATTACAATCAAACAATACACAACCACAACATTCAGCCTTCAAAAAGACCAAAGAGTTGAATCAACAGCTCTCTGGCACAGTCTCAACAAAAACTGAATATGATG
The DNA here is from genome assembly GCA_008360985.2 of Macquaria ambigua. Classification (NCBI taxonomy): domain Eukaryota; kingdom Metazoa; phylum Chordata; class Actinopteri; order Centrarchiformes; family Percichthyidae; genus Macquaria; species Macquaria ambigua. The sequence goes on along the minus strand of VMKM01000004.1, from coordinate 1,831,369 downwards.
AGCTTCACAGAGGGAGGGTTTATTGTAAGGCTGGTATATTGGATTACATGAAGCTGGTGTCCTGGTTTCTGGTATTTCTGTATTCATTTAAAGCACCACACTGGAAGAAAAGATATGCTTTGGGTGGTAAATTAAGTGGTCTGTGAAGAAATGTGTTATTTGACTATATTGTCAACCCATCTTTTTTTGTTTTGTTTCTATAGATATAAGATGATTTACGTCATAGCCAGTGCTTCCTATAGGCAGGTAGGCAGATGGGGCCTCACACAAGTGCTAAAGGATTTGGTATAGAAAAATATTTATCTTTATAAATGACAGTCCAATAGGTCACACTTTATGTGGCACCTCTGAGCCAGGAAATACACTGGCAGCGTACGTAACACAGGGTGTACAGCGTAGTTATGAGCCCCCGACACCTTAACTGCTGCTTCTCATCTGCCAATGGAAAGACTCCTGCCAGCCAAGAGTCACCGCACTTAATATTTAATGTCTTAGTTCAGAATCATCTTGCTCTGGAGAGAAACACAAGGGGTGGATGTTAGATCTCACAGGTGCTTTGGGCTTTTCACATAAGAGTGTGAGAAATCCTCCACAAGATGATTGGAAGCAAAATGGCCTCCTGCACTCCTGTGGAAAAACTGGGCACCATACTTGTAGTATTTTAGAGGTTTTATGGGTTTACTGATAACTGCATAGCGGATCATAAAATCTATTAAGGTGCGCTATATAGTACATACAAAACTGTCACAGTGCACATTCAAAATATATGTCTTTCATGGTCCAAAGATGCTACGTCCCTTCTGGTAAGGCAAATAACATCCACAAATGTTGACACTTAATGAAGTACTAATATCACCAAAATATCAGTATAAGTATCACTAAAGTAAATCAAGGACATCAAGTGACAGCAATGTTGGAGTTAAAAAATACTCATAGTATTATGATAAAAATAAAAGGTTCAGAGTATTATACAGTATATTTTTGTTATACTTTCCTAATATTTGTCAGAAATCTTCCTCATATTGTTTTCTGATATTTTACTAATTCTTTTTGTGGCTATTTTAGTAATTTTTGTTGGATATTTTGCTGATTTTTGGGGGGATATTTTACAAATATATTTCAGATATTTTACTTTTTGGGGGGATATTTTACTAATAATTTTTGAATATTTTACAAATATATTTTCTGATTTTTTTCCCAAATTTTTGTTGACATTTTCTGATATTTTTTCAGGTATTTGTTACACAGATCCCAAAATTACTGACATTAGCTTTTGTGTGCAAAGCAAAATATTTACTGAGTGTAAAAATAGTAGAACAACAAATGGAAGGCTGAGGATTTAATCTAGGTGTGACATGAAATTAACAAATTGTAGCAGAAACCACTCTTAAAACACTAATGAGAAAAAAGGACATAAAATGAAGACTTCAGTATCGGATTCAGGTGCTACAGCTTGGACAGGTTAAACCACTCATACATTGATTGCCACGGCCAAAACAAAGTCACAAGTGTGCAGTAAATACCAGAGGAGGTGATATTGTGACCTGAGCCTGATTATAGTCTTTTTACTGAGGTTTGGTTAGTGTTAATGATTAATCAAAGAGATTTAAAAGAAGGTAAGGAGGTGTGAGTAATTTGCATCACTATATTTGTTTTTGTCAAGACACACACACGCGCGCGCGCGCGCGCGCACACACACACACACACACACACACACACACACACACAATGAATCTATCAACACTTGATCCTAAAGCTGAATATAAGAGAAATTATTTATCCAGTATCATTAGATCAACATAGTATCATCATTAGAGATCATACAGTACTGCAAACTCCACCTCAATACATCCTGGGCCATGAAAAACTAAACTAAATACTATCTCAGGATCAGGGACTTTGTGGGTCCAGGAACATAAAACTGGAAGTAGGTTCCTTCAGTCACAATGCAGGTAAAGCTCCTGAGATCCTAAAAAGGTTAACAGAAAAGTTCTTGTGGTGGAAAAGGGCCTGGGCCTGGGCTTAGCACCTCCAGAAGAGAGTTGAGGGTCTACATTGAGGCCCTGCAGACAGAGGGTCCTGACAAACTTGACTAAACCCGAGTACAGCATTCATAGATGACCGTGGAGCCTGAGGGCCAGAACCAAATTTTTCTGGGGCTCATATTGGTGTCTCATCCTGAGGTGTGCTGCATGAGCATGCACTATGCAAATTTCATACTTATGGCGTGGGAAAATAGTGTTTCCTCACAATATGATTTCAAAAGAGAAAATAAACAAATAAAGAAAAACCAACACAATGTCAACCCTGATCATGCGGCTTGCTGCCTTTGTGACACCTGGCAAATAACTGAGTAAAGCCAAACCAGCTAAACTGACTGTCTGTATGCAGAACAGGTTGGGGTTGATGTTAAACAAATGAAGACACCATAAAGAATGTTCTGGATGACTAGAAAACACTAAACATCTCTACCTCGTGATGTTTGCAATGATCGCAACTTCACAAGACTACTGAGTCGTGAATTAATTATCATATATCATCATTATATATTATTATATAATGTCAAGAGTCCACTGATCTATGTGTTTATGATAGAAAAGACACTAACCTAATGTAACTGCCCATTTATGAACTCTAAATACACTTTACCTTATCTTTCAGATGTTTTCCCTCACCTGTGTTTTTTCTTTCATCATCAGATATCAACAAGCTTTCAAGGCAATCAAGTATTTTTAAGCGCATGCCGCGAAGTTTGCTTAACACAGCAGAGTCAATATTAATAGAGTGCTATTTAAGCCCAGGTTTACACACAGAGCAGCCAGAGAGTTAATGATTGACCAGGCTTTGGTGGGTGTCAATATAAAAAAACCAAAACTATGTCGAGATCTGTGGTCTTGCAATTGTTAACCGGGCTTGGTAGAACTTATGGGAAAGCCATAACATTCTTCACCTGTGAAACTGGTGGCAAGACATTTTATGATGTCCATTAACTTGCAGTCCTTTACCGACCACAAAAGGTAGTGTGACTAACATTCCTATCCTGAGTGCCATTGTTATAGTGTGGTGTTTTTCCCTGGTATTCCCTGGACCACTCGCATGCTAAAAATATGTATTCCTCATTGTGGTTTAGCTGTCCAATGTAGCTTTCTGAAAAACAGCCTAACTGACATAACAACCTGATACATAAGCAGAAATAATGAAATTCAACAAAGCTGCTACAATCTACTCTATATTATGTCCATAATAGAGAATAATTCCTTCTTATCCAGGTGTAGACTTGTCAATACTGATGATTTGAGGATATAAATGATGAATGGGATTTTTCTTTTCAACCAAAAAGGGTCATCCTACAGACAACCGGGGGGAGAGTCGGCCTTGTCGGCAAGATGCAACACTAGCTTCACCTCTCACACACAGCCGAGTCAACTGTGCTGACACGAATACACAATAGTGTGATTAGTATGCAAACAGGGTTAGGCTAAAGAACAAGTTGCTATTGGTCTAGAATAGATCTCAAAGGAATTTCAGCTGATTTATAGGGTGCACAAGAATTGATGAAAGTCTACAGTGTAACAGGCTTTCTGATAAGTCATAAGTAAAACTGCATGAATCAATACATAATATAGAGAGTCAAAACTGATTCTAGAAAAATAAAAAGCTTTATTTTTTTTATTTTCTTCTCCAATCAGTTGATTAAAAAAGTGAAATTATTTTACTTTACCAAGTACTCAGTTCCTCTAAATACTATTGTAGGATTGGGGTTCACTACAATTTAATTGTTTTAATCAGAGATTGTGAAAGTTTTAATAATTGTTTTTAATAATGTGGGATAAAAATTAGAAGGAAAAAATGTTTGTTTGTTTTTAATAAATCTATGGGTTCTGGCTGATGTGTAGAATAATCAAACCCATTTTGTATCTTATCCCTATTCTCAGTTTTCTTAATGGAAGCACAATCCAGGCTGTACTCGTCATGAGACCACCCTCTTTAAAGTAAACTGCCGTGTACAGCGTCCCGTTGCTGTTGAAAAAACATCAGTCGTGAAATTGTCCAAAAAAACTGGGACATTGTTTATGGAAAGACCGATTACTGTTGAGTCTTTCTAAAATGCCGCAAATCGCCACAAATGAAATTCCATTCACCTCTGTTGTACTGGCAGAAATCTCAGACGTACATCTTCATATAACCTCCGCCATTAAGAGTCTGGATGTTGTTGGGTTTGGTTTTTTTTTTTGCATCATTTAAAAGTTTTTTAAAAAATGTGTATCTGAGACCTTGTGTTTACTCCTACATACAGTAATCATTGGAGTTCTTTGTAGTAGTAATTAAGCAATTCAGCGGTTCTAAAGGTCAATCCAAAGAACACTGGACATTTTGGAAAACACGCTGACCCACTCAGAGTTAATTGAGAGAATCAATTAACAATTTCGTCTCTGTACATCCAGTACAGTCTGTACAGAGATAAGCATGACAGCTGTTTAGCCTAGTTCAGCACAAAGGAACAGTTACTGGATGTGCTGAATGATAACAGCTTTGCATTAAAAAAGGGGCCATGTTTTTTTGCAGGTGTGCTTCTTCAGGTCATCTACCTGGACTGTGTACTTGGTTGATGTTTGCTGGAGCCCTCTGCAACAGTCAAAAATCTGTTTTTCTTCTGAATGTTTGAGCGTCACTGTACAGAATGATGTATGTGCAGAGTTTGACACTAGAAGGACGTTTTCACATTCATCTGCTGAAAGTGGAAAGCTTATATGTGCTCACTGAAAATACCATTTTCAGAATTGAGACTACACGCGTGATTTGTGACATCACAAATAGTTTTGGAAGCCGATCCTGGTTCAATATTCAACTTGCAAAAGTGTGATGTGGAGACTTGAAGCCTCCAGCGCACAAACACTGAGAATGGACTTTACTGTGAAGTAGGAAACACCTGTTGTCCAGCAGTTCAAATTATATTTATAGATTCTGAATTTTTAATGAAGGAGAAGGAGTAGATGTCATTCCAATGATTTTAGAAGATAATTTGTTAAAACATGTCTGGATGGGATCTTTTAAGTTAATTTCTCAACCGTAACATATCCTGCTCAATACATACAGTATCCTGGTCACAAATCTTTTATAACCATATTAAAGGGATCATTTTTCAAATGTTTGTTTATGTTATGTTTTATATATCAGTTGTTATACCATTACCTGACTTACTGACCTTACTCCAGTTGCTAGCTTTGCACACTGTCATGATGGATGTACTGACTACTAAACATTGTAAGCTAAAAACATACCTGTATATAACTAATATAAGATACACAAAGCAGATTTGGAGACATGTGTTTTTTCACTTTTCCTACAGCCGGTATGATGCAAATGAGCATATTTCCATATAAGTGTCTGAGTGGAAATTTAATGGATAAACACTTTCATATTATTAACCCTTTCTGTGAATAGGCATGCTACAATACTCAGAATCCCTTTTTCTTGAGACTTACACCTGCTCTCATGAGTTCAGTTCAGTTATTCTACCTGAGGGTTGCCTGAGGCTCCCATACCCATGATGACACAGTTAATGTTTATGGGGCCACTAACGCCACTCTCAGGGTCAGTGTAGTGCGTGTGTGGAGCCTCGGGGGGGGCGGGGGGCACTGATGGCCTATTCAAACAACCCACAGAAAACAGACTAGCACTGCTTTTCAGATGGCAGGGGGAAAGTAAACTGGTCTGACCGGTGTGTGTGCAGCTGCCGAGGGCTTTAGTTTGAAAAACATAAAAACACAAATACAAACTACTTCACCTTCCTACAGGAAACAAAACCAAGAGTACAAGCAGAAGGCCACCATGTGCATCTATGTACAGAGATTCAAAACTGAACTCCAGAGTATTATCAGCAGGCACGTGACAGGAGGCAGTTTATAGATGACTGACAGTGAGGGGGCATGAACGCCACCACATGAACAGTTACGACCAAAAACACAGGTAGCTAGGTAGGTGGATAAGTTACACGCGCGCACACCCACACACATTCACAAACTACAACAACAGAGTAGGAACTTAAACAAGAGCGACAAACAGGACAAAATGTAAGAGCTGTTATTATTACCTTTTGAGTACAAGGATCTGGGAGAATTCAGGTCGAGGTCCCCGCTGAAAAGGGAGATAAAGTCAGAGGGCATCGCAATCCCTCAGGCTGAGAAACCGGACACCCTCAGTCAAATACAGCGTGACGTCGCTGGACGATATTATTTTCTCTCTGACTGTCGGAAAGCCTTGAAACTTGTGTTCAGACAACTGTAGTGACCAAGTTGACACTGTCGTTACAGTTGGTTAACCGTCTCCGCCGTCACTTGGCTGGCAAGTCCCCCCTCTGTCCGCCTACGACGCATGTTGTTGTCAGCAGACGACCCGAGCTGCTCACGCCGGGAGCCACGCCCACATATATGACGCAATACGTAAAAAACACGTCGGGATATGGAATATTCATGATTATGAGTATTATGAAGTTATGTGGTGAGCAATCATGAACTGTATTTTTTATTTTACTATTGTTTTTTAATCAATATTTTGTTACTATCTACTTCTGGACAAATTTAATCTGACAGCTGATGGAAATTACACAACACACATACTGTATGGAGCACATTGTTTTACAGCTGAATCAAAACAGTTATCTGATTAGTCAGACTGATGCACATACAATGTTTCACTAGTATCCATGAATACTTATTTTATGGAATAAAAGCATATTGTACAAGATTTAGTTACATAAACACAAATGTATTTCTTTAACAAAATATACTGCAGCCTAAATACAGTTCTTTAGTGCACAACATAAGGGTTATCCCCAGTTCCTACTTTCTCAGTGTTTCAGCTTCACCTACAATAGTGACAGATCTGCAGCAGTAGAGAGAAATGCTAATAATTTATAGACTTGCAAGGGCTAATATTCAGTTGCAAAGCAACAACATGTTGGTTTGAATAAATGAAGCAAGCTATGGCAAGCAAAAACTGAAAGCACAACTGAAGCAAAGCATTCTGTGGGTCTTATAATTTTGAACTTCTGATTGACTGTAGAAGAACATTTCAACCCTCACAGATTTTCCCAGAAGAAATCGTCGAGAGTCCATTATTCGAAGCAGATGAAACAAATGGCCTCTCGGTTAGGCAGTCACCACCTTGTTTCTTATATTTGAGTCCAAACAAACTGCAGAGTTTCATCAGCATCAGGTCCACAATCTCATCCTCTTCTGATGGCTGCAAGAACAATGAATAATAAATGTACAACTCAAGGAGTATGAAGTCATGACAGGCTTCTTCTACAATGTGTACAATAAGACATTTCAGACTCAGCATGGGTGAGTTACCTGGTGATGTATCTGCTCTTGACTGAATGCCACCAGAATGACAGAGATGAAAAGGTTCAGCACCACAAAGGTCATGAACACAATGCAGGAGCCGATGAGGAAAGCACCAAGCACTGGATTGTAATTCAGGACCTGAGGGATCAGGAGAAAGAAACACACTGAGGAAGCTGCTGTCATAATCTGCTGTGGTACAATTATAATAGTCTCATACAAACCTCATCGTAGTTAAAAATGCCAAGCTGCAGGCTAACCATGGTCTGTGCAGCATCCAGCAGAGTCCGATAGGAGTATATCTTCCACCCATACATCAGGTTAGACTGAAAAGTAGAAAGTTAATCTCTTTGTTAAGAACCATCTTTTGAATGAGCTCTATTTCATGTAGAATAGATAAAATAGGCAGAAATGCAGTGTGGGAAACTGCTCACAGCAATGGAGTACGCCAGGAACATGATGGTCATGACCACCAGGAAGCCTGAAATATCAGTCCAGGCTCGCTGCAGCGTGGCTGTGATCATGTGCAGCTTTGGGTTCAGTCTCAGCAGGTGCCACAGTTTGACTGTAGCCAACAGCACCAGGAAGGCAATCAGATACCCCAGCACTGCATCGGCCTTGGCTGTCTCATGGAAACTGGCGTATCTGGAGACAGAGCATGAGAGGACAGAGCCTTGTTTTAACAATCTATTCAAAAAGGTTTTGAATGGATTGAGAAAATAATAGTTGACCTAGTAATGTTTTCCTATTTATTGAGTTGAAATGTAATTCAAATAACAGATTCTCTGTGTACATATTCATTTCCAAAGGTTAAAATGAGCTATTCTCTCTGAGGTTGAGGTTGAAGCGTGAGATGCATTGACTTGCTACGCTATTTTGCAGATTAGCATCTAACATTTTGTCAGATAATGCTAATTAAAAAAGGCAATTAGCAGAGAGGATGTGCTGGTAAGTACAAGATGGACATACTGTCAGAGAAAGTAAATAACTTGTTCATGCCAATGTTAAGATAAGATCCTTGAGTGTATACTTGTATCGGTTGTGTTTTTCTTGTTGCTTACTGGTCTTTGTTGTTCTGGTAGTACTCCATGTCCCGCATTCCCAGTAAAGTCCTCTTGATGAAGACAGACAACGCACTCCAGCTGAGAATGATAATCGCCAGCTCGAGCAGGTTCCACTTACTCTTGAAGTAAGCCCACCTCTGCTGCTTCATCAGCTTTCCCTGACAGGAGGAGAGGAGTTTTTGTGAGATGTGTTGAGTGAACAACTTACTTATTATTACAAGTAATGGTAGTAAATTCAAGGTATGATGAATTCATACCTGGACAAACATGTAATAGAAGATGAAGAGGAAGTAGATGGCTTCAGAGGCCATGACGAAGATGTGAAAGCCGCCAGTCGACTGGTAAAGACGCACACTCTGAAGCTCACTGCGGAACTGGAAAGCTCCTGGAAGAAACACAAAGTGACATGATTCTTATAACTGTTTCTCTGCAGCTCTCACACAGCAGCTGAACATGGACTACTTACCGATGGCTGTGGTCTCCAGCATGAGTGTGACAATGCAGAAGAGGTTGACATTGGCGTTGTACACAGTGAACTCCACAAAGACCGCTTGGGTGTACATGTCAAACCAGGTGTTGTCATAAAGGTACTGAAGGGATCTATAAAGAGAATAAATTATTTATAAATGTTATACCTTAAAACACAATTCTCTCCTGTGCGGAGACATGGTGGCAATGATGTACAGTATGCACAATTTAGTGGTGTATAACTGTCATTTATACACTAATTTAAGGCTAAATAAGTTAAAAGCATATAAAAACACTTTAATTGAATCAAAAGACATAGTATTAATTCATATTGTTTGTCATACCAGTGTGAATTGTGTTTTAGGATAAATGTACAAGAAATTATGCTTTTGTCGCTTTCTATCATCTATAAGGCTGCAACTAACAATTATTTTCGTTATCTAATTATTATTTATTTATTTATTGAAGTCTATAAAATGTCAGAAAATAAGGGAAAAATGCCCATTGCAAGTTTCCAGAGATCAAGGTGACTGAACAGTAAAAAAAATAGACATTTGTATTCAGTTAACAGTGATAGAAAAGCTATCAAGAAAAACTTAAGGAGCTAGAACCTACAAATGTTTGACATTTTATTTGATAAAAATCCTGACTAAAATTGTTGTTGATTAATTTTCTGTCAATCAACTAATCGATTAGTAGACTAATTGTGTCACTTATCATCTGTCATCTGTCATTCAGTTGAGTTCATTTCAGTGAATCTAATGTATTATAATGCCTACCTGCGGGAATTTTGTAAATCTGGCCCCAGATCCACCACAAACCCTCCTCCCCTGTAGAGCATCACGCTGCCCCAGATGGGGTAGGCCCTCAGTTTACCCTGGGACTGGTACATCCACGGGCTGTGAAGGTTCAGTGAGGTGTTGTCACCCACAGAGCGGCTCCAGCCTGGACCGTAGGAGCCCATGTCCTCCAACTCCCACGAGTACGGAGCGTGACAGTCCCGCTCAGACTGCTGCAAGGAGGGAGCCACGTGGCAGGAGTTTTGATGCACCCTCACCTGGCGAAGACGAGCGTTACCCACCAGCTTGGAGTTTCCGTCTGTGATGAATCCTGTGACAGATGTTCAAGTAACAAGAATAAACACATCTGAAGGGAAGATCAGTCAAAAGTAGTAATTGTGGTTTGTGACTGTGAAATTACTTTTTGTAGATCATTTTAGTTGCCACAGTCAGTCCATATAAATTGTAGTTTCGGTCACAACTAACTCCATATTTTCAACAATGCAAGACTTTTTTTACACAGCTTAATGACAGGAAATGTTTGGAGGAATTTTACACTTTACTACATAAATATACTGTAGATATCAGGTACTATAGTAGTAAGAAGCAAAAGGCACAAGTGAGAGTTCAATTTGAGGCATTGCAAAATGATCTAATAGTAATAATCTAATATGTATAATACTATTTTAAGTGCAATAGGCCCACGGGGGTGATATCAGTACAATTTCATATGTAGGACCTTTAAAATACAAGGACCAGAGTTATCATCAGGCAACTGAAGCCTAAATTAACAATAAGCTGATTTTAGCTACCTATTCATTTACCAAATTAACTATAAAATAAAAATTATGAAAGTTGAATAATTTACATGTGTTTTCCATTTTTAAGCAGATAAAGATTTGCAAATGTAAAAGGGGATTCATGCAAAGCAGTCATGTGCGACAGCTAACTTCACTTCACAACATACTGACCTGGGTGCTGTCTGAACAGGTTGCTCAGCAGAGTTGTGTTTGCCCAGTTGAACACATTCTGAATACTCATACTGTCAGAGATCCCTCTGCTGAAGCTCTGTCGAATGTGTTGGGTCAGAAAGTAAGTGTTGGGGTCCCTCTGACCGTACGCCACCAGGAGCAACATCCACATAAATCCCATGTAGGCTGCATCGCAAACAGATAGCTTACATCAGCTTCTCAAACGGTGTTACATTGCTTCCTATGTTGTTATGTATCAAAGTGGTTCTCCTACCAAGAATCTCCCTTATGAGGGCGAAGACTTTCTGCTCTTTAATCATGTTGTTCCTCATCCTCTCGATGTCAGTGGGAGGAGGTGGCTGATAGAAGCTGCATGTGCTGTCTCTTCTTGCTGCGCGCACCGCATCAGGATCATCTGAGAGAGGAATATTGTACTGATATGTTTTGTTTTTTCCCACACAAAACAATTCAACAGAAATGGAAAAGTGGAAAAAAAAAACATACCTGTGTTTCTCAGACTCTCATCTATCTGAGGCTCTCCGTACTCCTCCTGGTCAACTTTCTTCAGAACAAGAGCAAAGAAAGCAGCAAAACCAAGAACCTGTGACGGAAGATTTTCACACTTCAATATAAGAGGACCTCAGAATGATCAATGTATTATAAATACTGTACGCCTCGTGTGAAGCACTTTGTAACTTTGGTTTTGAAAGGTGCTCTGTAAATAAACATTATTATTTAACACTAAAACATTTAATTGACTATGTGGGGATTTGTTGTGGCAAAAATTTGCTTAATATGTTGTGGGATGTGACTCACTGACCCATTTGAAGCTGGCTTGTCTGTAGTGTAATGTTTTTAGTCAGTACTTACAAATTTTATATAAAAAAAGACTGGACAATGGTTGGAAATGTCCTTAGCTCACATAATGAATTACTCTCTAAACATTTGTAATGCTATCAATGTTATTGCTGTATATTCTGACCATGAACTGTGATGTCGCTCACCTTCAGAGGTTGAGTGATAAAGAGACTCTCAAAGAAGGAGACCACCATAGAGATAAGCCAGCTTATAGAGCGGTCTTTCCCGTACGTCAGCCCATACATCATGGTGAAGTATCCCGACACACCACTGGTTGCAATGACCAGTATCCAGCCAACAAACACAAACCACCATGGCAGCCCTCCTTGACAGCACTTCTTGGTGGCGTCTCCGTTGATGCTCTCATCTGGACTGGGGCTGCGCTCGAGCTGGTCTCCTTCCAGGCTGGACGAGGGGAGGTGGTACTCCAGGAGACCCTTCATTCCCTGGACTTGCTGCATGGCTCGGTTGTAGCTGTCTGGGTTTGGAAAACGAGAAGGTCCCAACAAATCCAGCTCCTTCTCAACATGACGCAGCTGCCTGTACAGGTACCGGCTGTTGTTGCTCTTCTTCTGAACTTCATCTGAAGTATTCTCAGGGCTCCTCCACACACTGTTTTCTGTCCACGCAAAAATCAGCATTAGTCCGTTAGGATGCCAACATTTCAAAAAAGAAATCAACAGCTGAATTAAATGTTCTCATTCAGAGTATATAAAATAAAATAAAACGTAATAGAAAATAAACATATTTTTACTTTACAAATTCAGAGGAATTCAATTTTCCATCAACATAATTTATTTTCCCTTAAGCAGGATTTTCTTTGAGGCTGTTGCATTATTTATTTTGTTTTTAAGTGAGCAAATGAGACCATAGTTAGGCCATAGTCAATATAAAAACTAAGGTATGGCCTAATTTAGATAACTGACAACATCCCAGCTCACATCACATATCCGTCATCAGATGATCTATCAGGAGAGTTTGCTTGACAACTTTATAATTTGTATGTAAAAGAGAGTTTGTCTTATAACTATAATCCAATCTTTCAACTGATATCAAAGAAAATAATAATACTTAATAATTTTTATATCTGCGTATCAAAGGTAAAATGAATCAAGCAAACACCATGAGGAAAATACAAAATAATATAAATTTCTGTCATGAGACAGAAAGAAGATAAAAACGGTATATATTTTTAGATATATTTCTCAATTTGTATGTATATTATTTACATTTCTGTACCAAATGAGTATTATATTAATTAATTTTCTTATTTTATTCTGGTCCTCCAAATGGACCAGCCAATAAAAATTGGAAACACATATATCAAGAGCACTGTAAAAGTTATGATGCTGTTTACCTTGTAGATTAACTGCACGTAATCTGAGGATCACAGAGTGATCCCTCTTGGAGGTGTCAGTGTAGAAGTCTCCAGCCGCTCGGTTCTGCTGTCTGATGATGTCCTCCACCAGAGACAGCAGAGTGTTGATGTCTGCCTGCTGACCGGGCCGGAGCTCTGGGGCAGGCAGCGGACTCTTCATGGCCTTTGAGAGTGACTGAGCAATTCTCTTTATGTCCTAATGGAGAAACCACATCAAGCCTTTTACACATGTAGAACAGAGGAGTTATTATTATTTCCAAATCACCGATAAGGATATCTGTTACCTCACCTTGATCACGGTGTCTGGTGTGATGTCCTTCAGCTCTTTCTGAGGGGAAGAAGTCTGTGAAGGAGAAACTCGACCAGTCTTCCCATGTTTGGACGGGTCCGTTTTGGGGGCCTTCTCTCGAGGACGAGTGTTTCTGAAGATACTCACGATAAGGAGATTGATGGGAAACATGATGATTGAACTTTGAACTCCAATCATAACTTGTTGCCAGGTGAACTCGATGTGACCTGCAAAGTAAAGTGTTACTTTAATGGATGTGATTAAAGGACGGCTCTTTCAGTGAGACAATTTTGGATACAATCCAAAATTCTGGAGTATCTACAGATACTCATCTATACATTAAACCACCAGTTATTCTTTCCCTGCCCCTGGTCATTGCCATGCAAAATTTCAATGTAAAAAAACATTAGAAATTCTTGTTAGCATGATGTTTCAGCAAGCAGGTTAATGCTGAAATCCAGGAATAATCACATCTTATCTGTGTGTGTCGGATCTTGGGAGGCTTTGAACAACTAATTTGAAAGTTTTCTATTGTATAGTAAAATAATCAGAATTTTACATCTTAATGATTGAATGTAATTTGTAGAGTCTTGAAAGCTTTGTGTTTTGTTGCCTACCCAGGTCCATGGTCTGCTCAGAGGGGTCAGTGGGGATGCCCCAAAACATGATACTGGTCAGCATGGTGCACAGCAGCAGGGAAAAACAGCAGGACACTCGCTGCACACGTGTGAAAGTGCTGCAGGGAGGCCGACTGATGACAGAGAACCAGATGTGGCCATCACGGAAATCCTTGGCTGTCTTCATGAAGAACAGGTTACTACAAAGTATTGTGGGGAAATAAAAATGGATTCAGGAGAAATAATAAATCGACAATGATATAGAATCAAGTCAAATTCATTGGTGATGTGTTTTTACCAGATCCATGGCTGGTCTTACCTAAACCTCTTCAAATCCATCTCCGTGGCAACTGGGAAGACCTTGTCAAGAGTGCACTCTCCCACATCTACAGCCAGCCAGGAGTTACACAGGAAGTGCCATTTCTGACCACTCTCCAGATCCTGCACCATTACTTTGTTGACATACCTGCATGTAACATCAATAATTACCCACTGTGCTTATAGCAGCAGTACAAACTCAAGCTTAACTTCGATTCCATCACCACGTCTTGCCCTCTAACCCGTACCATGCAGGGTGTGCTCCAGAGCTGTCGTGCCACAGCCTGATGCTCTGCAGATCTCCAAGGGAAAAGTGTGTGGTCAGCAAAAACATGTCCACCCCGCCCCTCTCAAACACTGGCTTCTCAGGGTCTGTCAGGTGGTGGGGCTCACTTTCTCCCTCTGTACCCTGCAGAGTTATCGTCACCTAAAACAAAAAAGGTCAGTCAAGATGGACAGAAATGCCCAGAGTTGTCAGCACCGTAAATGTTGTGCAACAAAAGCGGCAGATAGGTTTTTCTTTCTGTGAGTCCCTCTAAGCTTTAACAGGCATTACTGACCTGAGAGGAGGTGGATGCACCATGTCGATGCCCTGTGCTGAAATTCAGCATATAACGATACTCAGCCAAGGGGTCATTATCGTCAAGCATTGTTATCTTGACCTGCAAGTGAATGCGAAGACACAGCGTTCAGGGATTTTTTTAAATTGTTAAATTCAATGACATAAAGTGAATGTTATACAACTACGTATCAAATATAAGATAAATGAAGGGAAGAAAGGCATTCAAATCATAGATCATGTAGGATATAACTCAAACACTGACACAAAAATACATAAATATTACGAAAATACCCACTGTTTGAATATTTTAGTATTTTAATGTGAGCGCATTTTAGTATTTACTGAGGAAATATTGTACTTTATATTTCTTTAAATTTAACTTATGGTTGTAGCGACTCATAAACAAGCCAACCTTACAGTATAAACAGCACAGTGACGTCTCAAGTGCAGAGTTTTTAATGGAGCATTCTGCTGTGGTACTTTGAAGGTTTCACATTATATGTGTGAGCAGCAAAGTTTGAGCTTCCCAAATGGTCTGGCATTGCAAATCAACAACATAATGCGGTGAAAGCCTTCACTGAGAATTACCTTGGCTGAGTCCTGGATGTCTTTCCTGCGCGCCCATACAACCACCAGGAGATAAGCAGCAAAGATCGCCCCCACGAAACACACCACCACCGGATTGTTAGTGAATGTGGCAAAAAGCTCTGCAGTACGTGACACATCGACCAAGTTTGGCATGACAAAGAAGGAGCTGCCAAAAAAAGTTAAGTGGTTACAGAGGCACTGAGTGACCAAAGGCGTGGTGAGCGGACCGACCTGTAGAGACAAAAAAAAAAAAAAAAGAAAACCAGCCGGTCAAACGTCACATCTCACTTTTCAAGGATGTATTGATGCAACCACTGTGGACGTGTGTGTGTTTTACTCACCCTGCAGCCATCTTCACTCCAAGAAGACTCAGTTTCATTCCAGTATTTGCACTGGGCAGCGATGGAAATGACAGTGACAGTGGCATTGATGGATTTGACGCCTGGCTCTACAATGGGCTTCATAACAAGGTAGTGCACTCCAACATCTCCTGTTCTGTCTTTGGGACTCAGCACCCAGGTATATTTTTCCTCTGTGTTAAAAGGACAGATATCTTTATATACAAAAACACACACATGCAGTACGTATCTAGAAAATTCTCTCATCATGATATCAATTCACATGATAGTTTATAGCCAGACACTGGTCGCGACAGGGATGGAATTATTTGGTAACAGTTAATGTGTCTGTCAACTATGGAAACCTAAATGTGTTGGTTTTACTCACTACTTTATGTGATGATTGTTCCTGTGTTTGTGAGAAATAGACCTATGTCCGAAGATCCAGGAAATGTTTCCTTACTGGACAACCAGTAGACAACAGGGTCATATTATCTCCTCTCTCTTGAGTATAGTTTAAAAGTGACTTTCATCCATATCATGTACAGTATGCTACAAAAAGTAAATCTGGTAAGTTTCACCTTCTTTGGAATTCTCTAAAGGGATCTGAGTCTTGGCTACATAATTCTCCTCATTTGGATAATCTTTACATCCCAGGAATAGCATGAAGGAAATGTCTTCAGACGGCTCCATTTTCAGCACCAGTGTTACATCCGGCGAGGGAACGTCAATTATTAATGTGCTGAAATTGGCGAGGTCCAGGACTGTACTGTTCTCCTGCCCAACGTCAAGCCTCGGTAGGAGAATCTGAAAACCCAGAAAACACATTATTCTGAACAGTCTACCGATGTTATCCAAACTAAAACTATCACTAAAAATAAATATTACCTCTATCTCGTCAGGTAAGTTCTCTACAGGAATGACAGTGCCGTTCGCTCTGGTGAGAGAGACGGATCCTACAGTTCCTGTGATGTTTTCCTCCTTCCAAGAATACGGGTTCGTCTCAAAACTCATCATCTAGAAGGAAGCAGGCATATGCTGATATATAAATAAAACAAACTGTGCAAAACTGTGACTCAGATTACTTTATTCAGTCTTTTTCTGTTGGTTCCCTAGTTATAGATGACGTCAGGTGTTAACAAAGTTTTGAGATACAATGCTTCTCTCCTCCAAAATTACATGCATTGACCCAAGAGAGTGCAAACATTAAAGGTAAGGAGGCAGATATATAACTGATCCAAATAAGAACATCATTATTTATGAAGAATGAACTACTTTACTGTTGCCTTTTTTTAACTGGTCCAGGTATTATGGATTCCCAATAATAAGGAAAACCATACCTTATACTGGCCAGATCAACGCAGACTTGCACAACTACAACACAACTTGAAAAGGGCCATAGACACAATATGGTGACAAACATTAAATTCACTGTAAATGTTTCCATGTCCCTCCGCTGTGCGCACACTTACTCTGACATCCACTGGCTCCTCTGGAGAGACAATATGAGCAGGCAGTGTGGGAAAGGAAAATCTGGAGGAGCTGTTCTTCTGGACGTTTATATCCTGCATTTGCATCTTTTCTGGAGAAACTCTGCAGGATCAGAATTATCTTAGTAACTTCAGCAAACCGTAGTTTATTCTAGTACATGTTCTAGCCGGTGTCAGGCATCTCTTACCTGTTGACATACACACTGATCTGACCAGAATCAATGATGGCAGGGTCTCCATTCAGCTTTTTATTATTCAGCAGAGCACTTTGAACATTGTTTATCCCAGTAAGAAGAAAATCTGAGACCTTTTTCTGAGGAAAACATATTATATCTTGTTTGGTCAAGACCATAGAGAGCTGAGGAAAAATAGATATTTAGCAACAACAGTGACAACAGTTTTGTCCTTACATTTGATGAAACATTCAAAATATTACTGGCTGCTTCAACTATTGGTGTAGCTGCTTGCACAACTTCTCCATCATCTCCGCCGTCCTGACTAACACTGATAGCGTTGAGGGAGGAGCTGAGGTCTACCAACAATGAACCCGCTTCTTCCTGAGAGAGAGGAAATACAACAGAAAAGATTAGAGTTGATCTGTGTCCAAAGAGCTGATGAACATGTACTAAACTAAGAGCAACACATTTTATCAATGAACTGATTATTTAAACATTTCATTTACTTCTGAGTCAACACTCTTACAGTGTGTAATTTGCTAATAGAACATTCTGAATTGCTGTAAATTACTATCAAGTATTGCTATTGCCTATTTAAAAAGTGCTGTCTGTTAACTCATTTTCTTAGACTGTAGATTATTTCAAATGTAATTTATAAATTGAAATATTTTTGATATTGCTCTACTGATCTGCTGTACTGTACTTGAGCAGCGGGACTGAGCTCGTCCGGGCGCTGGGTGAGTCCAGCCACAGCTCTGGCTGTCACTTGCACTTCCTGAGTTGTGTTGCTGGGTGAGTCCAGCAGAACTGTGGTCATTTTGGTCAACATTTGCTCTCTGAGCTGAAAGAGAAGGAAGTGCTGATTAACATCATGCTGCTCTCCACTCAACCCACAACACAAGTCGTAAGCCTCACAAATGTACAATGTATCAGCCTCTACAGCTTCAACATCAACCGCATTCTGTTACCTTCCTCCTTGCATCATTCTGATCTGGGCCGGCCTCTGTATTCAGCATATCAGAAACTGAAGTAAATATTTGCCCCAGTGCCTCACCAGAGAGCAGACCCTGCTGCTCTAACTGACTCACAGTATCCTCCACTGCAGACTGGAGAGCCTCCACAGAGGCACTGGAGCTGCTTTTCCGTACCTTGAGGAACATAAACAATTATCCAAAGACCTTGACATGGACAACCTGTTTTTCCAATTTTAATTTCTCTAATCCTCCTTCTTTCTCTAAGATGCATGATTACTGGTAGATGACAAACCTGAGTGGAGACGGTTGTGCTGGCTTTCTCATTTTCATTTTTCACAGTCACCACAACAGAAAAACTGTAATTGTTGTTCTTATCTCCGAGAGGCAGGAAGACAGATTTCACCTCATGTGCATTACTGCAGCGCAGATGTTTGCCTTAAAGACAAAAGAGACAATTTAGTAAAACTGTTATGATGATTGTGATTGTTGATCTGCACACAGGTTGCTAAATTGCCAAAGTATTACATTTAATCACAGGCACTCTTTCAAACTTCAGCCATCGTCAACAAACTCAATCTACATTTGTTTTTTTGGTTCATGCGAAGGGCTTACTTTATGTACAACAATTTTAAATAGCTTAAATCTCAGTCTCACAAACCAAATTCAAAACTTTTCCTACTCCGGGATACTTTTGTAACATGCATAAAGCAACTAATTGACACAAATTATATGGCAACATGTCTGTCTCAGATGCTAAAGCAACCTGCTGTCATTTCAAATCCTTTGCTTCAACATCAGCAAACCTTGTTCTGTCTTTTCCTCACTTCCTCTCAGCAGATTTATACTCCTCCTGCTTCCTTCTCTTTCTTTCTTTCTGCCTCGTGACAGAGCTTTTCCATTTGTTTAAAAGTGAATTAAGTCAAGACACAGTAGTTCACAATATCACCTGTGTCTGTCTTGAAGCAATACAAACAGCCTGTAGAGCAGAAAGAGCTTGCTTTGCAGGTAATGTCAAAAGCATCGAGAACTGTTCCTGACAGCGGAGAGATGCTACATGAGGGGGGTCTGGGGTCTGCAGGTGCATCAGTTGTCACTCCTGAGTTTGCAGCTGGTTCAGTGGGCTCTGGACCTGGTATTGGAAAAGTGTACTTGGCAAAACCTGCCTCATTCTTGCCTGTAAAAAAGAAAAACATCAATTTTGTAAATCAACTGATCAGCTTCTTTCAAAGCCAGAAGTTGGAAAAACTTTATTTCAGTTTAAGCAAAAGAAGTAATATGTAATTTTGAACAAACCACTGGGTTTCAAAAGGGGTTCAAAATGAGCCCCAACTCCTATTTATACTAACCCTTAATCTATATCTAAAAATCCTGCATTACTGAAAAGGGCTTTATGACTGACTATGGGATGAAAACGCACCATAAGCAATCACACTGATGTTGTGCAACTTGTCCCTTGAAGCTTTCAGATGTTGGCTATGTACAACATATTCAGTGTTGCCATCCTGCCTCTCAATAGGTTGCCTTGTTCCTGCTTTGGAGTAACATTTTTCGAGGTCACCCTGGGAAAAGATCATAAGTTAACAATGGTTTATGCCACAGCTTAAAATCAATTTAAGTGCAGTTTCAGACTTACTGTCAAAGGTTCGGGGTCCTCAATATACCAAACTACGTCTGGGCACGTTGTCACACAGCTCAGTCTTAGCTTTACTTGGTCGTTCACAGTTATTGAAGCACAATCATCACAACTGCAAAAATAAAAGTAAATCTATAACTATAACCTATTCCAATACCTGTAAGTCTTTACTGCAGAGTTTCTCAACCTTTTGTGGCTCCTAATCCCAATGTTTGGTCCCTAAATTCTAAAACCAAAACTTTCAGAGTTGTCAAGTTGTCCTGTGAATTTAGTTCATTCTTTTGTATTCTATTTTCAAGAGCATGTGGGGAGCTTTGCAAAAAATGTTGTATGTCAACCCCTGCCAACAACCTGCAGAATCATTATTTTGAGGATATTTGAGCATTTTATTGTAAATGGTCCACTTTTACCTGATGGTGACGTTTGTGAATTCCTTTGGAGCAACAGTGATGCACTCTGAAGCTGAGGCAAGGTCAACCCATTTCCTAAACCAGGTTGTGCTCCTCACAGTTAAAGTGTAATTGAAAATACCAAAGGGGTTTGGAAGGCAGTCTTTTTCGATAACGTGAGTTTCATCCTTTGTTTTGTTTCTGCATTTGCAGTTTCCTTCTGTACGGAAAGAAGCAGAGGCAGAACTTTAAAATAAGACAATAAAAGAGATTACAGTGCTGCTATTGTATGAAGACAAACATCATGAATCACGGTGTCATTATAGCATATTTACAGGGGATGGACAAAATAACAAGAACGCAATGCAACCCAGTAGAACACCACAGCTAACTACAACTTCAGAAACACACACTGACACAGTGAGTGTGTTTACATGCGCACTAGTGTCCCAGCTATGATCAGGTTTTTGGAAGTTCTGTGTTTGTTGTTTAACATGTAAACATCATCTCCTGGCTTCAGAAATTTAGATAAGCCTATATCCTGGTTTTGAGAAACAAGAATATTCTAGTTGGAGTACCAGAATATTGTGAAACGAGAAGACTTGTGACAGGTTTCTGATCACTGTGATCAAAATATGATGATTTAAGATGTAATGGTGAACTACACTGAAATAAAAGTGAAAGTCTGACTCCAGCACTGCTGAAATGCAAGTGAAAGTTGGACATTGGTAAGTTGGGGACAGTTGTGTGAAAAATACAGGAGTGTCCAGACAGCCACAGACCAAAGTGGGATCATGCACTGCTGAGGGAACTCAGTCTCAGTTGGTACAGAAATAAGACAGACAAGCCAAAGACACTTGCAGCCGAATGATCTGAAATCTGGATACTGTTAGAATCGTGTTTACAGGGAGCTATCCTGAATATGATCAAGATCAGGATAAGAGTAAATACAGGACTCATAGTGTGCATGAAAATGTTCTCACGGTCACAAACACTGAGCATTTAAAGCTTCACTGTTCTTTAAAGGTTATTGGTTTGGATAGTCTGTGTTCTTCTAATTGTCTTCACATCCTGTAATTACTTTAATTATGGTTTAGCTATTAAAAACAAACTAATTTATAATACTCAGTGGTGAATTAATCGGTGTACTTACTACATTTCCATTCAAATGTGAGTCCTTTGCTGGGTAATGATTCAGTTCCAGTTACGCTCAGTGTGACACTCTGAGTGTAGTCCACCAAAGTGTCTGGAGTAGCAATTATTTTCAAGTCATTAGAGTCGACACTCATATTTCCTGTCTGTAGATGAAAACAAAGTCATTGTGCTGTAACAGAAACAAACACCTGTACATATTTATGATTTAATATCAGGTGACATACATTTCAAAAGTGCACAGATCGTTTTTGTTTGATGCAAATCTACATACTGCGTTTCCATGTTCATCTGGTGAACGGTCAGAGTAATTCTGGCAAGCCTGGAGCATGTTCTCTAAGTCCACGTCCACATCAGAGTCAGAGAAGGCATTCATGGCTCGTACCTTCACCTTCAACAATCCTTTACCAAAAGAGTTTGTATTTAAGAACATTGAGCACATGTATTATACACTATGGGGGGACTGTTTTCATTTAATTACAGTACAGCTTAAGCTGTAAATACCTTCAAGTGGGCTGGAGAATGTATAAGCTTGTAAGCTGTCATTGAGCATGTCTCTGGTCTCGGAGAGAGTGTCCCTGGCTCCAGTCAGAGTGATGAGCAGCTTCACAGGGGCTCCTCGCTCCAACGAAACACCAATGATGAGATCGGTAGAGTCTGGACACTCGTCGTCCTCTGCCATCACCAAGGCCTGCAGGCCTTCAACAGGCTCCAGCAGACACAGCTCCAGATCAGTGGACACTGTGCGGCCTGTGACGTTGTTAGAGGCAGTTAGAGTCAGGTTGTGGCAGCCGTGTCCAAGCTTCTCCACCACATCTACATTCAGTGTAATGTTGTGGGGTGTGATCCCTTGGTCCACTGACGAGTTTGCAACCAAATGGCCTTCATGTTGGATTGTGTAGGAAACATTTGTACCTATTTATAGAAAAAAAGGGAATTAAATTATTCTGTATTTTTTGAGAAGTGCTTTACTGGAAGCATTTATCCCCTACAGTGTTAGACTGACTCACCTGCCTCAACCATAACCTGGACCTGAACAGGGCTACCATGAAGCACATTGCATTTAGTGCCATCTGTTGACATGTTCCCGCCATAGCACTTAATGACACCAATCTCTCCAACAGGCTCCTGAATGGTTATGGCTTTCTGAGCTGTAACATGCCAGTCACTGGTAGAGCACTCCACTCCAACCATGAAAACACCGGGACGGCGGAATTTGTGCATCACAGTGCTCTCCATCCTATGAGACAGGTAAAGTAAAAGCTTAAATACAATTAAACACAGTTACTTAAATACAGTTATTAAATAAAAACCTATCTATCTATCTATCTATCTATCTATCTATCTATCTATCTGGTTGAATGCAAAGTCTTGCTCACTCTACTGGGCTGTATGGATCAATACTGTGGCCATCTCCAGCATTCAGTGTGCACGTGAGGTTTCCCTGAAAAGGATGAAGGAGCCACTTCACAGTGATGGTGACATTATCAAAGACGGCCGCCAGCTTGCTGATCAACAAGTGGAGTCCTGAGAGGAAAACACAGTGTTAATTTGAATCATGGAAACAGTATACTTTTCATCACTAACATAATGCATCCTGGAGTGAACTCCTGTTGTTACAATAAATATAACAGTGCAGTTCATCTAAGTTTGCTCTGCTAATTACACCAGCTAGGGGAATAATTTGAGTGAGATGAAAGTCAACCTGCAAGTTTAGCTTGAGAGGCTACATAGCTCTGTTGGCAAAGTAGCTGAAAGGTCAAGGATAAGAAATTTGGTTCAGTCACAAAAAGAGGAACACATGACATACAGTACATAGTCTGAGGGTGACGACATCAACCACAACAAACTAGCTGTGAACTACACATACACTGTATGAAGTCTGTAAGGCAACAAAACAATACATTTATTCAAATTTTATATTGTCTAATCTTCTCCATATAATAATGATCTATGGTATTATTTTAGATAGGAAAAGTCTACTTATAGTGAAAGCAAAACAAATTGTGCATCTGACCATGTTTACAGCGGTACTCTACAGACAGGTAACTCCCCAGCGCAGGACACGGTTCACCAAAAGAGCTCAGATCCACTGGAGCCTGGCAAGCCTGCAGTCCGTGGCAATGGGCTGGAATGACACGTAAATCAAGTGACAAGGTGTTGCATATTATCTGGATTATTTTCAAGTTTACTGATTAAAAGTAAAATATTGTTTTAGTAGGTTTAAAAAAAGCATTTGCAATCATGCAACATTGTGCAGGAGAGGTTAGAAGCCAAAAATGGCTTATGAAGATACACCCCCATAAAATATCAACAGTCATACTTGAAAAAGAAACAAAGATTGCATAATTCATCAAAATTTCAAGACTAAGCAGTAATACAAAATTGATAGAAATCTACAATTGACATAGAAGTTTGTGTTTACAAATTGAGATGCATTACAATGAAATCCATGAAGTGTTATCAATCTTTGCTAATTAGGGTCCTTTTCAGATGTTTTTTGAATAATGATAATGTAGTGATGTGAGTAGGTTGTTCCAAAAAGTAAAAAAAAAAAAAAAAGGCTGGTTCTCTACATTTTATATATCATGTAAATGAAAAAATACTTTTATATAATTCATAATACCTGTTACAGAATCTATCACATCTATCCAGCTGCACTCCTCCTGGGAGGATGTGGACGAGGCTGCAAGTTTGGATCGGCAGTAGTGAATTGTTTTTCGACCATAGAAGCTGTCGTCTATCTCTATAACTTGACCAGAACCACATTGCAATGTTGCATTTTGGCCATCACATGCGATAGATCTGCCAGAATCTGAGAAAAGAAAATCAAGAATTATATACTGGGAGCAAACACAACACAAGTTTAATACTATACATTGATTTATTGAGCTAGGAGTGCATACCAAACTGGCAAATGAAGTTGAGTTCCTGGCTACAATGTCCTGCGGCTTCCCACTGGAAGCCTGAATGTCTCAGGATGTGTCCACAGGCTGCTTGTGCATCTGGCATGTTCACCCAGTTACTATAGCTGACATCTGAGCCATCCAGCCACGCAAGGGAACCTGGGAAAGGACCAAAAAAATAAATTACACCATTAAATTTGATCAAACTTCTATTTTAAATTCTGCTATTCAAGCAAAATGCTGCAGAAAATGTTATCACCACAGATGTTAAGGCAAGGCCATTCTCCATATCTTTTCTTCCTGGTAAGTTAATTGTTAAGGTGCAATTTAGGGACCATAAAACAACAAAGCAATAGATTGAGCTGGTGACAGGGTGAATGAATGATAAAGACTCATTCTCTGTGAAGGAAAATAAAGACACATTTGTAAATCAGGCCACTTGACAGCAAGCCTATTGACAAGTTCAAATGAATGAGAAATATCTCTCATTACACCTGCTGCTTGAGGGAGATATCCAGATGTGCCAGTCTTCTAACAAATGTCGGTAAACAAAGACAATATAGGTCTTTACAATGGACATGCAAGCTGGCTAATGAGATAGCAGCTTAGGCCATAATGTTCATTTCTGAAATCTTTTACTCAATTATCAGATATAATCAATGATCACTGATATATCAAATTTGTTGTTCATATATGCAGTAAAGTACTTAAAATGTTTGTTACTGAAATGGTATATGTTTCAGAGACATCTACAGGCTTTTATGAATAATCTTTAGCACTTGTGACACAGCTGACCTACATCATAGCACTCACATACATGTTAACAAATAATAAAGAAGTCATGCAGTGTCTACTCTGGTTCCCCTGCCCACATGCCCTCTCACCCTCTGTGGCAGCAGAGTCGAGCGTGAGGTTTGGAGCTGCAGGTGCCAGCCCGAGCCACCAGTCCTTCCCCGGGTCCAGGTGCTGCTGAAGGAACTGCTGCGTTTCATCATTCAGAATGAAGACTAGGTGTCCTCCAC
The DNA here is from genome assembly GCA_008360985.2 of Macquaria ambigua. NCBI lineage: Eukaryota > Metazoa > Chordata > Actinopteri > Centrarchiformes > Percichthyidae > Macquaria > Macquaria ambigua. The sequence continues at coordinate 1,806,051 of VMKM01000004.1, read as the reverse complement.
CTCGCTCACACCATCCCTGGGCACTGAGGAAGGATTGCTGCAGACCCACAAACTCGTAGCAAGAGCCGTCAAAACCCTCCTGGTGTTCTGGGCAGGATAGAGCCTCTGTAACCTCTTCAGCACAACAAGCCCAGCTGAGGAAGAGAACCATCAAAGTCAGTGTGGGGAACGTAGTGCTTTCCATCTCTGCACCTGTACACTGTTCAGACTCTCTGGTAGCATCGTGTCTTTAAAGGGTACTGACGTCAGCAACTCAGCTTTGTGTTTTGCCTATAATTCTTGTGCACAAACAAAGCTCAGGCCTGTAGTGAAAAGGCACTACAGCCCACTGTCAACAGCCACTAATTGCTCCTCTGCCTCTGCTCTATTAATGTAGGGGTCCACAGCCTGCAGAGTGAGATAAGCTTCTCGTTCAGACCTGTTCCTACCATGAAAATGTCAATCTGAACTTTAAAAGGAGCCAGAGGCTTCAACTGTCCCACGGGCCTGTTGTTGTTTAGACTGATATGGAAGGTTGAACCAAAACACATTAAAGCTAGGTGGTAGCCTTTACTTTTACATGGGGTTAACTCCCTAACTAAACATTATGAAATCATTTGTTAAAATGTTATTACTATGATAAATTCCCCTAAATGGAAAGATCAATAGCCCTTTTACATGGAAGACATTTGTCTTGTCATAGTAGGAAATGCACAGGTGTTACTAATAACATAATAACGACTGCATTTTATTTAGGTATGCCAGCTCCAGGGTTCTGGTGTAGGCCTTTTTCACAGAAGACATTTTTACATGTACCAGTAAGAAAGGTGTAAAGAATAAAATTAATGAGTGATGAATTTCCATTTAGCTGCTTTAGTTTCAGGGTCCTGGTATTGTGCATGCTGGTTCACTGTCACACTGTCATGTCTTACTGGGACACTTGAACAGAATAGAGCAATGTTAATGTTATCAGTAACGCGTGTGCTTTTCCTACTGTATTAAGTCAACATCTGTTCTGTGAAAAAGGCTTATTGTGCATGTCGGCTCACTGGAATAACTCACTGGGACAATTATTGGAACTGAGCCATCGTTAATGTTATTAGTTCCACCTGTGTTTAACTACAGTTTAACTACAACGACAATTTGTAGACTTTGCATATGAACAGGCAATGTTTTGTGTATTTTGTCTCTTCTGTATCTGACAAACAGCCAATATGGGCTCAAATGTTGCACATTCTTCATATAATAAACAATTCGCAGTTTTTAGACTTGGCACATTTGTCTCTCGTATTTCTATATACTGTCAGTGTCCAGTCACCATTAGATCCCATATATTATTTGATTTACATTATTAATTAATACTTACTAATGTGACATTTCAAGTATAACATTTTGATTTTTAAGCATACATTACTTTTTTATGGGTCAAAATACCCCTATGAAACACGAAAATACACACAACATTCTGTGATTAGAAATACTACTAACATTTTTTTCTTAGTGGTTACTATACTTATATATCATATATTTATTTATTATGTATGTTATTTTATTGAGAGAAAAAAAAGGCGACCCGTGAAGTACCCGGATGTTTGACGTCATATTACTGGGACGAAGCTGTCTGAGGACATGACCATGGACATGACTTATTAAGTAACCAGTGTGGATTTAATAAACCTCCCATGATTAAACAGACGCTACAGCTTCACAATGTTACCTTGTAAACGGAGCTTGACCACCACTATGATCTCTGCTCTCCGGGTTCTTCGCAGTAATCAAGTAAATCCACTTTAACGGTCCTCGCACTGCAGTTCAAACGGTCAATCTGTGATGCTAACAGCAGTTTGCTAAACTTGACGCAGCTGATCGCTCCTCGTTTCTGCCTCCTCAGGTTGTTGTTTCTGGCCGTGTGCAGAGATGTCTGTCCACGCAAACAGACGGAGAGGTCCGCATCGCAACGGTACTGAAGGAGAAGTTCCCGTTAGCCTCGTCGCTCAAAGTTGTGGATATATCAGGTAAACACAGATGATCTATCCGGTGACTGGCTGCATGAAGTTATGGGGATTGACACGTTATTTAGGATGACACCAGAGGCCACAAAACAAAATGCATTTTAGGATTTAAACAGTGAAGTCTAAACTAGCGAAGCTTATCTTTAGGTGGAGTAGAAGGTCCCTTAACATCCAGTTTCCCCTACTGATAAACTGGTATGAGATGGTTCCAGCTCTTGACTGAAGCTATGATGTTTACACTGAATGAACCAGATGGTCACAACACACTGTACAGTTGGGAAATGACAGTGTTGTTTGTGTGTTCCTGTGTGTACAGGTGGTTGTGGGGCCATGTATGAGATCCATATAGAGTCCAGTGAGTTCAAGGGAAAAAGGACTGTTCAACAACACCAGTTAGTCAATCAGGTAAATCATAGTAACAACCAGCCCAGCATATTACCTGTGGCAGTATAAAATAATGAATATTCCAAAGCTCTGACATATTGTACTCTAATTTGGATTTTTGTGAGTCTTTGTTCTATTTATTAATACTGATTGATATACTTGCGCTTGTTTGCTGTGGTCCATATCTGTCTGTCAACCATGCTTGTGACATTTTTATAAGATAATCCTCTTAACTATGGTGGACATGTTTATGCAACACTTGTAGATGTTTATACTTGTACACATTGACTTTTGTTCATTAGCTGTTGTGTTTTGTCCTCCACAGGCACTCAAGGATGAGATTCAAGGGATGCATGGACTGCGAATATTCACTGATGTTCCAAAACATTAGAGAAAGTCCTTCCACTGTTGACCCACAATCTTGTCCTTTGTTCACCCTATGAATGTACAGTTTTAAAGAGGATAATATGTAGTAAATTAATTCCATGATAATTGTAAATGTGCCTGTGGCAGGAATGCAGGGGGACATTGTCTCTGGCAGTTACACATTAACAGTGTGAAATGTGCAAGAAATGTACTAAGGTTTTTTTTTTTTAAACTGGTGAGATATCTTCTACTCTGAGGTAATGTATAAAACTGTTGAAGGCTACAATACGCACAAAATGACTTGGTAAAATGCCAAATGTCAAGTCATATAGGTTCCTTCCCAATATGGGGTCTTCTCAGGGTTGATAATGATGCTGGTGTAGCGGTAAGCAGTCAAGGAAGTAATAAATACAACCATCCTGAAAATTGGAGAATTGCTACAGACCCTTGTTTTAAACTGGGGGGGAACACCAGTTTGTGACACTGTGATCACAGTTCATGTGTTACTGTCCCATGAAAGTTGATTGATTTTAAATTGATTACTGACCATTGGATAGTACATGGACCTTGTATTTATGCTACCTATGCACTGATAATAAAAGTTGCAATAAAAAGCAGCTGCTTCTCCCCACACACTTCTTACCTGATTGGCTATGTAGGCTTTTGTGATTAAAAACCATTTTACAACCAATTTTGCAAACAAAATAGAATAGGCTACTAGAATCAGTTACTGCATCTAGTTAAATTAATCTTGGTAAGAGCCATGAGATGCTTGGCCTCACTGTTTGTTGGTTGTTCAGATACATTTATGCAAATTGCATTAAATATTAATACTGATAATATAAACACTGCTGCTGTCAAAGGCTGTTGGAGAGCAGGGACAATTTTGCAGTATTTGAGAAAAAAATGGAGGTTAACACTTGCAAACTAAGAGCCTCAGCAATAGTTATTTTTCCAACCTCCTCTTAAAGCAATGGAACAAACAGTTGAGCAATATTAAAAGTTGTTGACCACTGACAAAGCCTTAAAGACACTTCAGGTAAGTGTTCTGAGCATTAAAGCTTGACTGATATATTCGCCAGGCTGATACATCAGCTGACATATATCGGTATCTGCACATATGTTGGCTGATAAATAAACTGTAGTGTATGAATGCCAAAGATATGTTACTAATATAGATAATGTGTAACCATACTTTGTCCAACAGAGACCACTGACAAGTTTATTTTTCAACTGATCAGTAGCTGTTTATATGATGGTCACAATTCTTTACTAACTAAATTGAAACAATGATTCTTGTATAAATGTATAAATATCAATTACCAGTATCGTTTTTAAAAATCTAGTATGGGTCAGGCTCTACTGGGCACGGATGGGTATTAGTTGATGAGACTTTTGAAGCCTCCAGTGTGACAAATCACTACCCCTTAAAGTCTAAACTCACTAATCAATATTTTATATCAACATAGGAAATTGCTGTGTAATGTGAAATGATTTGCTTGCAGAGATGAACCCACAAAGCCACAAGTTATCACCCAACCCAGCATATGCTGTTCAGCATATTAGACATAGCAGACTGACAAAGCTAGTAATGTTAGCAGCTAACCATGTTTTTCTCAGAAGTTGGTGGAGCTCTCTATACATTCGAATCACAAATAAAGCTAACGGCTAACGGTCAAGTGTGTGACGGTGTGTAACGGACTTACATTCATCAGGTGGTCCGAACTTGATGGGACGATAACGTTACTCTGCTTCTGCTGGATACGTAAGTAGTTAGGCAACTGTTTGTTACCACATTAGCCACAACAACTTTATAAAGTGATAATATGCCTGGGCTAACTTTATGCGTCTGTTAGCTTGATTTTTTCCGCCCACTAGTGGCAAAAACAAACAAACAAAAAACATTTATGGCGTCATGTGTAATTTTGGGGATATTTTGACAAGTGGTGGAAAACAGTAAGGTTTTAGTTTAAAATGTTTTGGTGCCTAGTATCGTCCGACTCCCCGGCTTCTGTATTGTGCCTTTGTTAAGTTGCACCACAGCTTTCATCCATCAGGTTTTTCCAGTTCACTAAAGTGTCAATCACTAAGCTAACCGCTTCCTTAACCTATATTTCCAAGCACACCTGAAGGCACCACACTTGTTGAAGTTTTTTAGTTGCATCATGGATGCATGAGTTGCATTATCAGACTTATAGATATAGTTTAGTACACACTTCACCAGCAGATGGTGCACTTCATACTTTAGCCGGCGGCAAGCATAGGCAATACACGGGGGTGATTTATATTCCAGATTCTTGAAATGGCAAACTTTAGTTGAATTAATCAGTATCTCTTTGACTTCTTAAAAGGGGAAAAATGATTATTCAGGGCTTAAATTCTGCATGATTGAATAAAACTGTAGACGGTGAGATTTCAGGCTCCACTGTGGATAACCATCCATACAGCGCCTGTCTGTGCACAGGCTGCACACCACATCACTCTGAACCCCGAGGAGGAGCGGAGAGGCAGAGCAGCAGGTCTCCGACATGGCTACAGAAGGAGCAGATATGACAGAGGAAACCGAGTACATGATAGACAAAAATGTGGGGAAAGAAACAGAAAACGTGGAATCGTCCGGCGATGCCAAAGAAATGCGAGCGGTGATACTGGGAGGTTTTGGAGGTCTTAACAAACTCAGGGTAACCAAGAAGACAATGCCCGAGCTTCAGGAGGGTGAAGTGAAGATCCGCGTCAAAGCATGGTAAATAATATAACACCAGTGATACATTTAATATGTAGCTACTTATGGATTGTGATGTGCTCTGGCCTCCACGTTGCATGCCCACGCTTCACAGTATTTCTGACAAGTAGGCTATGGATGCTGAACAACATATCTTATTGGAAAAAATCGCAGTCATGATGCCACAGGTCTTTTCTAGTGCAGGAGGTTGGCTGGCTGGAGTCCATTCATACCAAGCAAAATGAAAAACAAACTGTTGTCAGACAAGCCAGCATTCCTCAGGCAGATTTAGTCATTTTCAGTCACAATTTCTGTTTGATAATAACTGCATTTACAAGGTATTGATTAGCTCCTTATTGCAGAACAACCAATGCCAAGTGTTGGCAAACTCAGAGTTAGGAAAATATTGCTTAATAGAGAATGCCTGATGAATCTGGCCTTGTATTCACACAGTGGAATAGCCAGTGACTCACTGCTGATAATAATGAAATTAATAGTACTGGGCAGTCCCTAAATCTCTTAACATGTTATACTTAATATTTGTATTATTGATTTAATAGCTGTCAGTGGTTAGAGACAGTTCAGATGCATGGTTTCAAATATTAAATCAGAGGGATTTAATGTCTACAAACAGTAACGTCCTATTTATTCTTTGTCGCAGTGGCTTAAATTTCCTGGATCTGATGGTACGTCAGGGGACTATTGATAATCCTCCAAAACCTCCTCTTGTTCCTGGGTTTGAATGCTCTGGAATAGTAGAGTCAGTGGGTGAAAACACAACAGGATTTGAGGTTAGTGAAATTGACTGCAACTCTTTACTGCTGTGATGTATGAATGAATGTCGTCAATTTCTGAGCAACCAAATCTGCATCAACAAAACTGGAGACATGTGCTATAAGCCTAATAATAAGAAATCCATTTAAGTTAATCAATAATCTACTAAAAACTTCCCCCTTAGTGCCACATGCTTTGTTTCATATTAGCATGTTTCTTTCAGATAGGCGACAGAGTTATGGCTTTTGTGAATTACAATGCCTGGGCAGAAGTGGTTTGCACACCAGTGAATTTTGTCTACAAGATGCCAGATGAAATGACTTTTGCTGAGGCTGCCGCATTCTCCCTGAGCTTTGTGGCTGCCTATATGATGCTCTTTGAGGTTGCCAATCTGCGAGAGGGGATGTCGGTGTTGGTTCACTCAGCAGGAGGTGGTGTAGTAAGTCCATTTCTTATATGACTATCACACAGCCACAAAACCAGTTCCGCCATTTCATCCAACTCTCATTGTAACTGACGCCTTCATACCCACAAATAGAGCAAGTTGTCTGTTCCCTGTTATTTGCTCAATAACTGCTGTTTATGTCACAGTGCAAAATGAAAATATATACCACACTTTATTTCTTACTAGAACTTCTTGAACAAGTTTTGGAATGACTGAAAGAAATGCTTAATTATTCGAAAACCACATGGTTGTTATAACTAAAGTTAAACACTTCATCAAAAGCATTATATACAAATAGGAATTCTATTTAATATAATTAATAGACTGTATTCTACACCACTATATCTAATTTTCTCTAAATGTTTGTTTATTGTTTCATGGTGTATAATGTTGCCTTTGTGTGATCTTGGCATATTTAGAGTTAAGCCCTGTGTTCTCAGGCACTGATAAATTGTTGCAACTGTTTGTTATTTTCAGGGTCAAGCTGTGGCTCAGCTCTGCTCCACTGTACCTAATGTCACTGTGTTTGGGATCGCTTCATGTTTCAAACATGTGGCCATCAGAGACTCGGTGACTCACCTCTTTGACAGGAACGTTGATTATATGCAAGAAGTCAAAAAGTAAGCATAGAAAGTTTGTCTGTATTATGGTGTGTTTTTGCAACATTCATTTGTTCATGTTAAAACTGACATTGAATTTCAAGGCATCATCGGAGGGGTTGGCTGTAGCATGTTATACATGTGAACCAGTGTGATAACGTGGACCTCGCTGAGCTTAGAGGGCTGTGTGCGAGGATGCAGATGTTACCTGCTGCCGTATTTGGTCTTGTGTGGCCGTGGTTCCCATGGCAACGCACCGCTCATCTCACAGACCAGCAGCATTGTGTAGGGCGAAGGCAATGTGGAACAACCGAGCCAATTAGGGCTGAGCATTGATACCCTACACATTCCATTCACAACACAGCACGCTGTTTGCCAGTTTGCACTACAAAGGAAACACCTTGGAGCAAACGCTGCCTGAGATTTGATGTAATATGACACAGGTTTTATGCAGTTATGTTGTGAGGTTTCAATCTTTTTTGAAGATGTTGTGAAGCTTTTGATTATGTAGAGAACTCCATCACCATTCTGCCTCCTCTGCTTCAGAGAGCTTTATCAGTATCTAACTATCATTTGTGGCTATACTCTTGAGTCATGTAACCAGGATACATATATGAAACATGCTATATGACTATATTTTTCAGATTATAATACATGGGGATTCAATTTTTTTTTTCATGAGCACTGATTGTTTCATGCTTTCTGCCTACATATCAACAATGGTTGTGGATTATTATGCCTTTCACCTCTCTGGCCCACACATTCTTCTCAGGATCAAGAGCAAAGTACAGTTAAATTAGTCTTTTTACAAAAGGCAAAAACCATGGGAATCACAAGACCACCAAGCAGTTTAGCCAAGCAGGTGTCCAGAGCCACAAGGCAGAAAGTAAGGAATTATGGACTCATTGATAATAACATGCCTTTCATTCTTTCATATTCGTGCCTTTAATAAGTCTCATTATGGCAAACCTTTTTTGTCTGACTGATTCTGTGTGCGATAAGAACATTAAACCTTTTTGTAACCTGATATAAAGGATGTTACTGTTGAGGAGTAATGTGGGCATTACAAAACATCAATAAGTTCTTTATAAGAAAACTGTAGGCAGAGTCAAAAGAAAACACGTGGGTTGTATACTGCAACTTTTTCTCAGAGTAACACTCCAGAGAATCAATGCTCATATCTTATGAATCCATGATTAGACAAAACCTGAAGCTGCTCCAGAGTATGACTCACAGGCTGAATATATGGACGTATATATGTTTTGCACTTTTACATTTAGTACATTCTAAACAAGGTAATGCAGCCACATCACTGTAAATGTATGTTGTATGTAAGTTGGCCTCTGCTTTTACTTTATCTCAACTGCTCAAGAAATGTTTTGTAGATGAACTCTTCACATGTTCAGTGGAGCTGAAACTGTTAGTCGATTAAGTGATTAGTGGATAGACAAAATTAATCTGCAAGCATTTTAGGGCTGCAACAAATTTTCATTACTGATTAATCTGCTGATTATTGTCAGAAAATAGTGAAAAATACCAATCTCAATTTCCTAAAGCCCAAGGTGATGTGTTCAAATTGGAACTGGGGAATGTTTGTTTTTTTTTAGCTTAAAAAATGACTATCAATTATCAAAATAGTTCCCAATTAATTTTCTGCCTATCGACTAATCATTTAATCGACTAATTGTTTCAGCTCAAAACTATTTTGATAATCAATGAATAATCGTTAGTTGGAGCTCTGATGTTCAGACTATACTCCTGCATGTATATTAGTTTAGATGAATGCTTTTTTCAGTGGACTTCACCTTTACTTTGTTCTTGGTGTTTTAGGATTTCTCCAGATGGAGTAGACATCGTGTTGGACTGCCTGTGTGGGGAGAACACAGGGAAAGGCCTGACTCTGCTGAAGCCTTTGGGAACTTATATCCTCTATGGTGGGAAAAATACTCGTGCTTTTGCTGTGTGTTAATGTAACCATTGCCTTTCCATTTAGTACTTTCAAAGTGGAAATAACTAAATTTGCAGTGTATTAGTGACATTTTAGTCCATTTGCTTCAACTTTTAGTTAATATAAGCACTTAAAGGAATAGTTTGACATTTTGGGAAATACGCTTAAATGCTCTCTTGCCAAGGGTTAGATGGGAAGATCGATACCACTCTTATATCTGTCCATTAAATATGAAGCTTGAGCCAAGAGACAGCTCAGCATAAAGACTGGAAACAGGGGGAAACAGCTAGCCTGGTGACAACAAGTGTTCAGGAACTCACTGCTCCCAGTGAAGAAAAAGTCTGGCACATAACCCTCTGTAAAACGGCGAACTGGCGTTTTTCACACTTTGGTTTTTGTGTGGACTCAACAAATGAGATATAATGTGTTAATTAGTGACCTTTAGAGGTGCTTGTAGGCAGATGTTGTTACCTTTGGATAGAGCCAGGCTAGCTGTTTCCTCCTGTTGCCAGTCTTTATGCTAAGCTAAGCTAACCGTCTCCTGGCTGTAGCTTCATTTTTAACAGACAGGCATAATAGCGATATCAATCTTTGAATTAGTGTATTTCCCATATTGTCAAACTATTCCTTACATTCATTCAATGTGTTGGCAGCTGGACTTGACTGTTAAATAGTGAGGCTCAGTTGAATAAAACATACTCCATAGCCTGCAAATGAAATGTATTGCCCTTCTTATCTGATCTCTGTTAATTACTTGAGTTTCTGTCAAGCCTCATGAATCCAGTAATAGCATTAGAGGGAGATTAATTCATTAGTTTTACTTTACTGGATATGTGCAAAGGCATGCTTGCACAGATCTAAGGGTCTAAAGGTGCCAACTGTTCCTCCCCCACCTCACCCTTCATGCTTTGTGGCTGCCTATTATTGACCAATCACTTCTGTCCAGCCTTTTGCACAGTATACAGCAATCCTTTTATTTTTGTTTTTTCAGGCGCGTCAAACATGGTAACTGGGGAAACAAAGAGTTTCTTCAGCTTTGCAAAATCTGTGAGTCAGAGATGCAGTCTGTCATCAACATTTGAAGGAAACAGTAACCTGTTACTACCCAATGAACATTTCATGGCAAATGAAACACGCACACGCACACATGAGTCACTCGGGATGAACATGTCTCTCTGTGTTTTATTTCTTTTTCCAGTGGTGGCAGGTGGAGAAGGTGAACCCTATCAAACTATACGAGGAGAACAAAGTTATAGCAGGATTCTCGCTGCTCAATCTCCTCTTCAAGCACGGGAAATGTAGCCTTGTGAAATCAGTGATGGACAAACTCTTGTGTCTCTATGACCAAAAGAAGATCAAGCCGGTAGTGGACTCCCTATGGGCGCTGGAGGAGGTAAGAGCCTGGGGTGTCAATGGTGATCAAATTAAAAATGATCTGATCACAGTAGTAACATAAACAGAGATGCCATGGAAAGATTTAAGAGAAGATTTTATGCAAACACCTTGGACAGCATATAAGCTGTTGTTTGTCACTGCTGCTTTCTGTGGGACACTGTCAGCTGTTCTAGGACATTTTTCCACAGATGGTGGGTAGGTTGCATCTTCCTGTTCCACAATTATTTCACACCCACACAAACCCAGACAGGCCATACGTCAATCACTTCACTCACGATTTCTACAAAGTGTCCCTTTAACTGTGGCCATTCCATTTCTGGGGAATCTTTGTACAGGAGATGTACACCTGTTCTAATCACGCTATTTACATTATTGGCTTTGGATCAGTCTATAGGCCATTGTAGAGAACACAGTGAAGATATTTCATTCAATGCTAGTGGTTACCCTATACAGTAGCATCGTTGAGAAGATATTGAATGTAAAATGGAGTTAAACATCGTCTTGCTGCTGCTGTGTTATGTGTATTATTTTTAGTAGTAGTAGTGTTGCAATGTGCGCTTGCTTATATCTTGAGCCTGGCCAGGACACAGCTGGTGTATCTGTTGCAGTCGTCAGTATCTTATAATCCATTGGGACGTTTGAACACAGGGATAGTTGTGGTCTGTCTGAGAGAGTGTCTAGTGTTTCATTAGTTGTGGTATCTCTGAGACCACAACTAATGAGACTGTCTCAGACAGATAGACAAGTAGACAAAGATGTTACCTTTGAAAGTTTACCAATTTGCTTCTTGATTTCCTCTTTTTTACAAGACCCTTTTGTGGGCCCTTAGCTCTTCACATCCCAGGTGGCACCTTTGCCTAATGGAAAACTAACTCTAACTGCAGAGCGTAGGGTAGACAGGTGTTTTCACTTATTCGCCTGATAAGACCATTTCTGCCTGAGGACTGTGTGGACTAGGGATGTCACTTTTTCAAAAAGTCAAGGTCAAACAAATTGAAACTAACACATAATTTGTTGTGGTGTCATATAACTGCATTAAGTGTCTTGAGGCAGTGAGACAAGATTGTACAGTTGATGTTGCTCCACTCATTTCTGGTGCCTCCTTTTTCTCTTGAGTGGCAAGCTTTGGTGTCGTGATTATCCAATCAGTAGTGATCGGTAGTGTCCTCCATTTTTATTTATTACCCTAGTTAACTGATATAGCTCCTCTGCTGGACCACAAGGCAAACTACTATGCTTATAGATGGTGAATTTTGAATTCGAACAGGTCATTATAGTTTGAAAATTCCCATGTTCTGGTGAAAACTTGAATTTCGAATAAAAGGTGACAGCACTATGCTGTTTCTCAAATCGCGTACTCCCGTTAATACACTTACATGCAGTATACTGTGTACACTATGTACTGACTTGTGTAGTGCGTTAATTTTGACAGGGTAGTGTTGTCTCTAATCGAATACTGCTGTTGTGCGCTTACCGGAAATGACGATCGCAACCTTTGACCGCGTCTTCTTCTTCTTTTTAATGGCGGATTGCAACCGGGCGGAACGTTATCGCCAACATTTTACCAGGATTGCTGCACGCCGAAATATCTGCCAGCACGTTTGCTCACTTGACTTCAATTCAATTATATTAAAAATGAATGAAAAATGAACGTGCTTTTACTTTTAGCCGTAACAATCGCAACCGCGGCCGCCATTTTCATACGTTGGTGGTCCCTCCCCTTCCGCTATGTAACCAAGATGGCGACCATTGAGGGTGAGAAGTGTGCAGCGTTCCACACTCAACTTTCTGACAGTTATGAGTACATCATCCGGGTACTCATAGTACACTGCATTTTGCCATACTTGTCAGTGTGAACGCACTTATGCACTCAAAATATTAAGTGTAAGTACGGAAATACGCGATTTGAGACACAGCACTGGTGTGGCTGTGTACAGACTGTGCTTGCTTGATTAGTTTTGTTGCACCTGAGGTGGGAGAGGCTACAGCTTTATTATTCTTATTGGTTTATGAAGTTTGGTGACACCATGTAATTCTGACAACTTCAACCTAAGCAGAAGTCTAATTAGCTGGAATGAGTGAAAACACCTGTGTGGGTGTGTAGGGCCGTTTAAACTGGAGTAATATTGCACCAAAAACTAAAAATTAAGTCACTATACTTCAAATAAATAATAGATCTTTTTCACGGCAGATATTTTAATTGTAATAGAAGGAAAAGCACAGCTGAAAATAAATTGGTGCTGTTCCATCAAGTGTACCAGTAAGGCATGCCAGTGAGTCAGCATGCACAATAGCTAGCTCACCTAAATTGAATACAGTTGTTTTTAATGTTCAATTAAAATGAAATAAAATGTTCAATTACACCTGTGCTTTTCCTGCTTTGACATGAAAAAAAGTCTGCTGTGAAAAAGGTCTATTGAAGGTTTGGCCTTGGCAGCAGGCAATACTTGTTCATAACTTTTATGAGCCACAACCGTAGAGTCAAAAGGGTAAAAGCCACTGTCTGTGGAAATGAGGTTTTATCTCCATTTCCAGTAGCTACATATGAGTTATAGTACCGTTACAACTGAAGTTACAGCCATTTCCTCAGCATAAGGTTCAACCTGAGAGTGCCTAATTGTTCCCATCAGTGATATCCGAATGCATCTAACACATCTTCTGTCTTTACAAGTGAAATGTTTGGAATTTGTTTCACAAAACCAAATATGCTCCAAGAATTCAGATAAAATGTGAGGCAGTGCAATAAAACATCGCAAGAAGCTGATTACAAGTAATCCTGAACTTTATCTCTACAGTCAGAGAGAGAATATGTTGACGAAATGATTGCTGTCTTCAGATTTTCATTTCTCATGGGAAACTCCCCCTGTACTATTGTCATTAAAACTTTGGCAGATTGCTCCGGCCATTCACTGGAGCCACTGCCCGTGAAGAATCTTATTAGAGGGGAGGATGGCGTGGGATGTAGTTTCAGGGGCACAGCCTGCCTCATTTGTTGATACGCCTGGAAGGAGAAATCAGAGGGCGTTAGTTTACGTGTTGACCAAGGCAGCCTGGTTTTTTTCTGGAATGGAAAGTTGGAGAATGTGCGTGACTGAAACAGAATAACAGGAGGTTGTTGGACCACCAGTAGTTTTAGTTAGGACATTTTTTTTTATCAATTCTCTTTCACCTGGGAGTCCCAAGGTAAATGCTATTTAGGATACTAAAAAATAAAAGTGAACCTACATACAATATCTCACAGTGATTGTTTGAAAGTACCAGGACAGTCCCATTACACCTACAATACAATCGGTCTTATCCCCTCTCTTCTGCAGCAAAGTGATGGACAAGTTTCTGACCTATTTTTGCTCTTGGCTTGATTTCCGCTATTTCTTTTAGCAGATGAATGCTTGTGACACGTTGGCTTCCAGACAAAGAGGCACATTCAATATGGCATCCTGAGTAATCTTTTGTGATGTGTGATTTTATTCTCTACACAATTGAGTCAGACAAGCTTTAATGAGTAACACTGATGTTTACAGTTTTAATCGCCTAGGTATGTTGTTGTTCGTAGAGATTGTTGTTGGGCATAGATGAGAAAATCTCGCAGTAAAACCAGAATCACAATAATGGTACAATTGTAGTGCCCTTAAAATAGTTTGTAAGATCTGATAGCTTTGAACAAACTTTACTTTTATTATCCTCTTGCCAACTAGATGGTGACAAGGAGTCACAAAAAATATGGGCAATGGTGAACCACAGATGGCCCAAAGTTGTGAAAAGGTTAAGTATTAACTACCCTCATGAAAACTATCCAGTTAAAGCTTGAGTCACATGATTTTAGACTTGCCATGTTGGTAAACATGAGCGTGCTATGTGCTGTTACACAATCAGATATGATTTCCGGGTTTTAAAATATGCACAATTCAAACAGTTACCTCTCAGTGCCATTTGGAGCTGCCAACAGTTGCCAAACATAGTTTTGAAGCCCCAGTCAGTGTACAGCGCACTATTGCCCCAACCATCACATCATGATTGGATATTCACTATTTTCATGCATTCATTTCAAACCATGTAGACTCCACTTTGACACTACCATGAGGTGATCATTGCGGTGTTTGGGTGCTCTACATCAATGGCAGACTGAAGCTTTAATGCTGTTTTGTGTAGAGTTGGAGAAAATCCTGAAAATGATTGCACTTGCCCCGCTTCTCCCATTCCTCCACCACCCTGCTTATAGCAACCAGATTGCAGTTGACAATATGGACCAAAGCTCTGACTTTCTTAAGCTGACGGTTAACTGGTCACATCACACCGCCTTAAAAGATCCGGACATATTGTCTCACTCGGTTATGTTCACCTAGCAGTAGCACTGGGATGAGGTTTATTGAATTTGAACAAAATGTCAGCTAATAAAACATATTGTGGACAGGTGATCCCACAGACTCCCTGATAGCAGAAGCCCGGCCTTCATTTTGAGCGCTTACTGATTAAAAGCCCTGCCTGCACGCTTTCCCGTGTTAAAATGTTTGCAGCGTATCTAGGTGTTAAGCAATACTGTCTTATATCAGTATAACAGACTTGATGAGTCAGCCATGGTTCAATCTGTAATATCGTTCACAGTTTATAGTTTTTAAATAAACATAATTTCTGCTTTACTATCCATTTAGCTTATTCTGAATTTATATTTTTCTACTGTCATGAACAATGAAAAGTCTCACTGCCAAAATCTGTCTTAAAAAGGGGGTCTGGTAATTAGGAGATGGGAGCTGAGAAGAAGTGGGGAGAAGATGAGCAAGCCCAACACTGTGTTATAACAATGTGTCTGGTCGGCAGAGGTTTGTGTCTTATGTTACATTTAAGTATTCAATAAAAAATCCTAACTACAATTAGCATTACGTTATTTCATACTTCCTTCATACTCACATAAATAAAACAAAAATAAACATCTACAGGAGGATATTATGTCTTTTCAGAGCTGAGGATTGAGGAAGAAAGTGAATATTAAGATTATTTGTTTTTGCAGGATGTGACTCATTTAAAAATTGTATGAGAATATACAGCATGTTGTCCTCCAAGAAGCAGCAGAAACGTTCATTATTCACGTAATTTATGTGTTATTAGAGCCCTCTCTACCCTGCCAGTCTAAAGGTGGTTCATCAGTTTATATTCTTCCCCAGCATCATTCAGTCAACATTAAGGCAATTAACTTTTCTCACAGAGTAGGTTTAGATTATAGCTGTTCTGAGAAAGTGGCTCTCTGTCTGTAATGACCAGGAAATTGTTGCAAAAGTGTCTGTGTGTGGATTCAGTTGGCAAAAGAGTTTTTTTCAGCAGGGGCTTTGAAATGTCTGTTTAATGTTACAGCGGGCTTCCTGTTGGAGAGCTTTTATTGTCAAAATCTTTGTGTCAGTAACCAATTTTATGAGGAGAAAAGTTATAAGGCAAATGTTAAATGTCAAATCTGGTTTTACACATCATGAACTTTGGTTCACTGGGCACTTTGTGTCTTTCTATAAAACGATCCGAATTAGACTTAGATGCAGTACCAGCCCAACACTGTTTCATAACAAGAACTTTTAGAACTTCTCTGACTTTGTTGGTTTAAATAAACAACGCTGACCACAGAGAAGAAATAAGCAAATTGATCGTATGCTAAATTAAAATCACTCAACCAAAATTAATCTTAATCTGTTTGTATGGATAAACCCACTGTGCCTTACAGTTTCATTTGTGTTTTTTTGATTTCTCAAAACAGTCCTGCTATTTTTAGATGTTAACAATAAGAGAGATTTCATTTGTGATATCACAGTTGATGCTTGTTGAAAGTAAGTTAATTGTTGTGTTTTATTTTCAGGTAAAAGAGGCCATGCAGAGAATTCATGACAGAGGCAACATAGGAAAACTCATTCTGGATGTTGAGAAGACTCCCACCCCTCTGGTAGCAACGAGTGTTTTTTCCTAGTTAACTGTAGGAATGAAGTTATCAGAAAGCATACATCAGTATTGTTAAGTAGCTCGGCCATTGGGCCCCATTTCTCAATAAGGATTGATCTTAAGGTTAGGTAAGTTTGAGTTTTAAGCACAATTGTACAAAGATTTACAATTTTCACAGCGACTCATGCAACAGCACTTTACATCTTTTACAGTAAGTGGCTGATGAATTGATTTCAGAGTCACTAGGTTAACAGTCTATATTCCATCCTATAATATCAAAAAAACTTAAAATACCATTTATAAATTGAATAGGAGACCTAACAGGCACTTTATATGCTTAAAATGTCACACTGAACGCATTATGAAAGTATGCTTTACAGTTCCAGCTTCCAGCTTGCTGTATTTTATATAGAAGTATAACTAGATAAAAGTAAGACTAAGGTAAGAAAGTTAATTTAGTTTGATTTGATCAACCTGGATGCCAGATTAGATCAATATTAATGACAAAACAGCGCAGAAAGTATTATATGACAGAAGAAAGAGGAAAGAGAAGGAAGATGACAATAAATTGGCAGATGTAAAAGGACGCATAATACAGAACCAGTTTGGGGGAGTTCCAAGAAGTTATTGAAGATTAAAGAACCGATCCCCCCACACCCCCTTGTGGTTTCCCTGATCTAATTTATTTAGCCAATGTAGAGCTCATTTTTAAGAACATCTATAGCGAAAATGCTTTTCAGAAAACACTGTAAAGAAGATGATGCGTGAGATGGGCTTTCCTATCTTAATTAACCACACAGCTGATGTGCTGGCTGACTTGCAGTGTGGCATTTGTTGTTGATAAATAGTTACATTTGACATTTCTGATGCCGACTGCACATTTTCAGGTTCAGTCAGGGAGTTAAGGAGGCAGTGTGTAGGATTTCCTCCTGTTTTATAGCAGTCATTTCCATGGTGATCTCAACATCAAACCTAGAAAAACTATTAGATGTATAGAGATCCTCATATTGAAAGTATAGACCCTGTATACATTTGCCCATTATCAGAGGGCACTTTTACACATTTACTGTACCACTTGTCTGATGTCTGTTTTTCTGTATGGGGAGCTCAGTAATCAGTTAACGATAGCTGAATAATATTTCACCGCTAGATGGCCAGTGACAGCACAGAGACCAGTGAAGCAGGAGAGGAAGAGGAGGAGCCCGAGGGAGACAACGACAGCAAGGAGCGAATGCCTTTCATCCATTAAAGCCAACAAACCCCACCGCAACACGCCTAGAGACTGGAGAGATTCACCACAGAGGAACACAACCACACACAAGTGTTGTGCAGTATGTGCGTATGTATGTATGTATGCATGTGCTGTATGCATGTATGCATGAACGTATGTATGTACAGAATATGTTAGTGCCTCTTGTCTGTTACCTATTGTTTGTCAGTTGATTGGTCAAGCAGAATCTTTGGGTAAATGAAGACTTACAACATATTTGTCACCCAGGCAACAAGTGCAAGTGCCATTCTCAAAATAGTATTATTATATTCTGTGCTGTATTATGAAGTGATGTTATGCTAGCCAATGATGTGAATAGGTTTGTGTCCGTTTTACAGTTAATTGCATCTGCCAACAGTTCACTGAATTAACAACAGAGTGAATTAGCATTTAAACCTGCTGACTTGCTATTATCACTTTAAAATTAGCACCCTTAAAAAAAGTATGTCATATCATGTCGGTCCTCAGTGATGACAGTTATAAAATGAGAGCAAACAATTGACATACGTTTGAGAAAATGTCCCCAATGTTTTGATGCTTCTGACCAAGGGAGAGAATCACTTTCTCATGTTACAAAGACATTGAGGTAGACAAGTCTGTGTTTGCATGATAGTTTATTCTTAGGTGCCAACCGTGTAATATTATGGGATCACCAGTGCCTTTGAGCTACAAACGAGTGTTTGATACTTGAAATGCTTTGCTCGTGTGAAGTTCGTATTGAACAAACCAACAAAAAAGGTGTTTTTAGACGTAGACGTAAACTATTAAAGATTCTTCCTCGCCTGATCATATAATTTGTGAATCTACGGTGCCACCACAGCTCCTTATGTAGTAAGGTATTGGACTGAGGACATATTTTCACACTAAACTGTATATTCAGAACTTTTACTAAAATACATAATATACGACACACATACATTTAGTGCCAGGTCGCAAAAATGTGAAAAAAAACAAACAGACAGGTTATATATGTAAATACGAGAAGACATGAGATAAATCCATAAATTCTGGATTTCTTCGGGCGGATCATGAAGTGGTCAGCCTGCAGGCCAAGGTTTGGGGAGTGTCTGCTTTGCTTGTCTGACCAAAGTTGTTTACTTGCTGGTGCCTCACAACAAAAGTGCCATAAGAGTCCAACATAAATTATTTTTACAGTAAGCTGGTGTATAAAGGCAGGGTGATTTAGGTTTGAGCAACACTGTGTTTTTCTTTATTTTAAGTATGATGCCCTCTGCTTTACTCCACATCTGCGAGTTGTTGATGAAATACAGGAGAAGAACAGCTGACATGGAACAAATGTTTGCCTCACGCTCACCTACTATGGATGACTGATTTTATTTTTAATTTATCAAAGTAAAAACAAACTGCATTGTATTTGGTTTTCACTATTTCTCCGGCCGTGCTTATTCAGTGTGTTTTATATTGGCTGGCCATCTGAGTTATTTATTACCTTAGTTGAATTATTAAAATGAAACCAGAGTATACATCAAAGTATTTTCTCAACTATAAAAACAATAAAACAAGTCAATGTTTCGTAATCATGCCATTTTAAGAAATCAGAAAATGTATCAACTTAGTAACAGCAAAACTAACTGGAGTAAACACTGCATGCTTTGAAGTTGAATGATTAACAGTCAAGAGACAGTGTGTACTAAAGTGATTAGATTTAGAAATTGATTTCTAGACTTGGAAATAAGGATAATGATGTTTAGACAGTTTGGAAAGACATCTCAGTTTTTATGCCTTTAATGTCGTGTCTGTTCGTGCGTGTGTGACAGAGAGCATGTTTTTGAGTGTGTGTATTCATATTGCCTTGTACAAAAAGAAAAAAAACATGTCTAAACAAGTGTTTAGCATTGTAGTATGTTCACAAAATTCCTTATAAACTATGGTTTACCTGTGGTCGTATATTTTTGTCACATTTTTTGTTGTGTACTTTCTTTGAGCACAGCTCTGTTTACTTGAATAAATTTATCTGCAAATTATTCCGTGATTGTGATTTTGTCTTAGTTCAATGTTTGAATTAATCTCACATGAGGTTTAGACCCTCTGTGAAGTCAGTTCTTTCCATATTACATAAAAAACGCTTCTCTAATATATTTCAGAAAACATTTGTTTTCTAAAATATATTATGTAAATATGTATTTTGAGCTTATGAAATCAATGAGGAATAATGGCTTTCACCTGGATTCCAATCATAACTCAACTTCATGAGAAGTTCCTCATGTTAAAATGTTTTTCGGTGTATATTATGCTTCAAAGTTTGGAGTATAGTATACTGCATGTTCTGCAGAATCCCTCAGTTTGGCACCAGATGGCAACAAAGTAAGGGAATTTAAAATTTTGCAGGTATTCAGTATAGTCAGAATCAATTCCTGTACTGTTGGCAGAACTGCTGCAAACTGTGTTATATTTGAAGATCTATGTATGTGGCTTCTTAATCATTAATTAATAATGATTAACCAGATTAACCAGGACTACTGACCCTCCTACTGTCTGTCTCATCCTCAACTCAAAACCCAGGGTTAGTTTTGGGTTTTGTGTCTGAGAGAAGTGTTAGCAGAGACTCCATTGGAATAGCATACAAGAATTTGCTAATACAGCTTTTTTTTTTTTTTTTTTGTTTTTGCATGCTAACTAAACATAGAACTTGGACTTGATATTGTGCAATGAGTCTAAACTAAATAGACAGTACCATTTCACATCCATTTACACCTACTGTATGTTAACAGTAAACACAAAGAATCATTTTATTTTCTCGTATTTTTAGTTCAAGATACAGTTTCTGTAACTGGAAAACAACACATGTTCAGAAGATCATCATGGCATGTCAGTAGGTGTATGTATTGCAACTAATAAACCTATCACAGAGTTTTTAATTAACAACATATTTTTAATTAACAATTATTAAAATTCACTTAGAGGCAAAAATGTATTATTTATTACAGCCTTAAATGAAATATAATGCTTAGAAATGTACAATTTGAAGACTGTAAAATAGGAAAACATACTTGAGCTGGTTTTGAGAGTTGTATTGCTATACTGAACCCATGTGCCCAATGATTTTTCTTATTTAGCTACCCCCTCCCATCTTTATACAACATCTCACTCTAAAAATAACTTTGCCTGCACCAGAGCTGGGAGCTGGACTTCCTCGGGTCTAATAGAAGGTTTATTTATAAAGATTATATAACTGAAAGTCAGTATGATTGAAAATATATCAACAGTGTAAGTAGCAGCAACATTTACTCGGTTAGTAAGTTGTAAATGAAAGCCTTGTTAGTGTAGATTAATACCACTTAGTGCACATAAATCCTATATTTCACTGTTGGGTGGTATCATTTGACAGTTCACACATGTTGGCACTTTTTTCTTTAGGTGCAACATCATTTTTCACTTGTCAAAAAGTGACTTAGCGTGTCCATAACTGACATGGAACTGGGATGGGATGAAGAACACTCTGTAATAGTGAAGCAGTCAATGAATTTCCAGTTTGTTTATGAAATGAAAGGGAATACTGCTTACCTTGTCCCAAGTAAATATTTATCAAAAGCCAGACACAAGGATGCCATTATTTGCCACTCCACCCTTATACCTCTCTCACCTCCTCCTGATGTTTGGACAAACACAAACAGAGTTGGAGCCAATGCAGGGAGAGTACCCAGAGAGGCATACAGAGGGCCAGTATATATTGAGCTGCCTACAGTGTTCTTGGTTCCTTTCACAGCCGTACAAGGTGTGCCACTGTGTCCTGTCCTGTAGGACCCACTGGCCTCAGACATGGCACGCCTGGTCCTCCCTGTGTTCCTCGTTCTTTGCTTCTCCTTGCTCCACTTCAGCTCCAGCCGTCCACCTCGCATCAGGAAGGCCGTGTTGCCTCATCAGTCTGGAGGTAACTATACACATCGCATGCAGTTCATAAATAATGTGTAAATAATGTTCATCTGACCTGTTTTTTCCCCCCCCCTTGCCTCTTCATCGAGATGCAGCTGCAGAGGAAGATGCTGTGAAATCTCAGCTTGAGAGGTTGTGGCAGGAGGTGAATTCACTGAAAGAGATGCAGGCGTTGCAGACAGGTACTCCCCTCACTGAATAAAGGAAGGTTAAAGAGAGAGGAGATGACTGTAGATTAATAGATTACATTCATAAACATTACTGCAATGGTTGATTAATAATATTATTATGATTTTTTTAATTCAGGCTACAATACATTGACATTGCTGAGAGATAATTGTTAACTTGATGACTAGATTTTAAACTTCTTAGTGTGCTGAGTCACCAGCAGAGGGCAGCAGCACTCATTTCATCCATTAAATCGTAAAGTTCAAGGTTTAATTGCACAAGGGGAAGAATGTAAATAACACAATTTATAGGATTGTTATGTAAAAACATCTAAATCTCTAATCTAATCTCTTGGTATAATCTCTTATACTATGAGTTAATAAATATGTCTGTATAAATTGCTGCAGATTCTGCTGGAGAAAAATATCACAAAAGATTATTTTTTATGATGTCCATCATGATTATTTTCCTTTTAATGAGGAAACTAAACATTGCAATAGATTTGAACTCTTTAAATACCATATAGTTACTTTACAATTCACTCAACTAAGTGCTTTGTGTTTTCAGTCTGTCTCCGTGGCATCAAAGCTCACAGGAAGTGTTATCTTACAATTGAGGAACCCAAACATTACCATGAAGCAAATGAAGACTGTATTGCACAAGGAGGAACTCTTGCAACGCCGCGGGACATGATGGAAAACAATGAATTGAGAGACTATGCAAAGAGGAGTGCTCCAGGATCCAAGGACTTCTGGATCGGCGTGGCAGACATAGTGAAAGAAGGCCAGTATGTTGATGTCAACAGCCTACCAGTCAGCTACTTCAACTGGGACCGCTCCAAGAAGCAGCCCACAGGAACGAAGAGGGAGAGCTGTGTTGCTCTTTCAGTGGTTGCACAAGGAAAGTGGTACGATGAGGTGTGTCGCAGCCTCAAAAAGTACATCTGTGAATATGTCATTCCCTAAAGGAGACAGAGTGGTTGTTGATAACTTGATGATCATTAGTTCGGGTCATTAATTAAAATTGAGCAAAAATGAGTTGAGATCTGTGCTCATTCATGATGGAAACATGACTTGTTATTGGCCGTGTATTATGAAATTTCTTTTATTAAAATGTGTCTCTATGGTGATTAATTAGGTTGCTAATTAGCTTGAATACACACAATAGTAACTGTAATCCTTGGATAATCAGGGTATATTGTGTGATTTCCCTTTCATAACAGACATCAGGCTACTTCATGTTCACTTTATGCAAACTCCCAAAGCCTGAACAGCACGAGAAGCAAGTTGCATAGAAATAAACCAAAATGTGAACTTTTGTTGTTTTGTTACAACTATTTCATTTTGTACATGCACACAAACTTTTACAATTATTTTTCTGCATTAACTTTGCTAATTTCATCAGCAAATATGAGTGTAGTGATTTGTCCAAGGGTAGCATGGAAGTAATAGGAAGTGTTTTTAAGTCCCTAGCCAGTTGGTTGTTACCAGGAGCCTCACTATGAAACTAAACTAATAGAGCTCTATATCCCCTTCTTATAATCCTAGCCCAATGAATGTCTAGTGCAGAAGACAACAAACAATGAGTAAAATTACTCATACTATGCTTGTTTCCTTATTCTGTTTTTTTTTAAATGTAGGGCTCTATTTTGGTGCAGTGAACCCCTTCTCATCCCAAACCACATCTGTGTCTCCAGACTGCACTGCAGTGCTAACACTCTTACATAAAAACTATATGCAATCTAGAGTCTAGAGTCAATCCACCTGACTTGGCTTTGGAATGTGGGAGGAAACCCCGATCACCAAAAATAAACTTGAACAAACAGAAAGGACATGCAAACATGCAGAAAGGGACTGTTATCAAACCTTGACCCTTCTTGCTGTGAGGTGGCAATGTGAAATATGCATTTCTAACTGTTTGCTCTAAATTGATGCTGCTACACTGCAGTATAAAGTGTACTGCAGTGTAAAAATGTCTAATAATATAAGAAATACTACTGTGTGTCTCATCTTGTACCCCAAATTTAACAATCTAGGGTAAAAGCCCAGTTATTTTAGCAACTTTGTGTCCCATAGCCACTCGGTGCCACACACTGCTCCTGGTGGACTTCACAAACAGGTGAAGACATGAGTGGCTGGGCCCTTATTAACCTGTTCCTCTATATTTTATATTTATAGTTGACATACACACTGTTTTTTTAACATGTACATCACTGTCAAAAATAAACCTAAACGGATGTATATACTCTATATATTGTATACTGCCATGTATATACTGTACATATCTATGTCATATATATAAAGCAACCTGTTACATTAATCATTCAATATTTATTCCAGCATATATGCACTCTGCACCATTGCGCTATTGTATTATTGTTTACAAATTACAGAAACCGTCTGACTTGTAGCCTTGTATGCTGTTGTTCATTGTTGTATTGTTTACATACACAGACACACACACACACTATATATATATATATATATATATTTATCTTCTTTCACCTACTTGTATATACACAATACCTAGATGTTTATGTTTACATTTGTTCAGCTTTGTTGTCCTTGTTTTTTTAGCTGATTCATTTCTGATTCTGAAAAAAAAATGAATTTGAGAAATAGTTCTAAATCTTTAAATCAGAACATGTGCTCATCCAGGTGAAATTCTGTTAATATCCATCATGAAACGTTGTTGTGCACTTCACTCAATTTAATCTTTCAATATTGTTGTGATCGGATTGAAAACGGTCCATTGTTAAAATTGAAAGCATTGCCAAACTGACCCACAGCTGACCTGCACTACTCTCCCACACAAGCTAAACCATTAATGCCATGTTTTTGTGCGTTTCAGTCATTTCTGTCCTTTTAAAAACGCAGACACACACCGACGTCATCCTGTCCGCACACATCACGCACGCTTGTCTGGATGGAATGTGACGCCAAAGCTCTCTGAGTGAAGTCTCGCGGAGTAAAACACCGGCCATTTTTCTCCATTTATAGCAGGACACTTTGTGCTTGGGTAGTGTAACCGAGAGTGTTGCGATCACTTTGATAAGCCTACAAGTTTTGGCAAGTTTAATTTTGTTATCCAAGCATCAAAACTTACAACAACCAGGACACAAACCATGTTTGTGTTTACCGCTGCAAAGTTTTTTCGCTGACACCCTTGTCCGGATAGACGCTTGTCTAAACTGTCGCACAAATGGAAATGGTGCCTAGCGAGGAGAACCAGTTCGTACCCAAAGAGGTGAGGTTATCACGGACCCGGCCCACGTTGGAGAATCAACCTCTGGACATTAGCTGTCACCCTAGCAGACCATGCTCCTTAATAATGGCAAAACTTTTGCACCACTTTGGGAGTTTGCGATCTTGGTGTATCATTTAGAGGCTATGTGGCTAACTCTCAGCTGCTAACAGCTAAACATGACTTGGACGGCCTATCATGACATGGCTGGCTAACTTACGTTCTAGCTAACATCAGTTAGCGGCTAGTTTCGCTGCATGTCGGACAAAGTGAGTTTATGTAGGTAGCTGAATTATCATTAAGTTATTTAGCCATCAAAACTCCTTGGCTTTTCAAAAATTGCGGTTGACATTGTGTTATTCCCCAAACAAAGACAACATTTGTCAACATTAGTTAGCTAACTTGCAAGTAATATTAGCTAGTAGAATTTGGCTAGCTAATGTCGTTAGCCTTTTAAGTCTGGTAAATGGCAACGACTCTAGCTAATCTAGATGTTTTTTAAAGTTGCTAAACCAAATGCAAATAGCTACATCAATTGACTTGACTGGCAGTGTTGACGCAACGTTTACCCCTAATGGTAGTTTTATAAATATGCGTACTTTGATTCATTTTTGCCCGCGTTTGCAGATTGTTTTGACTGGAACTTGTAGCTTTACTGTAAACGTTAACGTTAGCTAGCCAAATTTGTAAGCTAACGCTAATGTTAGCGGATTTGACTAGCAAACGGTACTCATGATGAAGATGTAGGTGTGTGTAACAAAATGTTAGCGGTAATGTTAGTTATTTTGGTGTCCCCAGATATTAGAATAAAAATGTTTGCCCTTCCTATTTAGACATCCTTGACGAACTCGTTTGTCATGATGATAAGTTACTTAGCCTTTGCTTGTTTATCCTGCCATGTTTGGATTGCTGCCGTTAACGCGAAATATGCTACCTAAAACAATAATCTATAATGGTACTATGTTATGTTTTCCATGAATCGGCTCTGTCAACATCATTGATGGTCACCAGATGGGTAATTTGGTTGCTGATATGTTGGCTCAGGTTAACAGTGCTATTTCTGCATAAACGTCCAAGAGGGTACTATTGGCATGGCTGTGATGTTATTTTGTACTTATGTATATTTGAGTTGATACAACTTATATGCAGTCCCAATATTTAATTATGGGTGTTTTTATAGCACTTTGGCTGCATTGACGTCAGCTGCAGTCATACATCAAGCATAGGACGTCACTCGTTGATTTTGGGGCTGGTGGGGAAAAAGAAGATTTAATGATGCAGCACTGCACACTTACTAATTTTCAATATATTTCATAGTAATAGTGTATCCTTTAGCTACACATCATTAATGGATCTAATAAAACCCTGCTGGACCAAGCCTTTATTTAAAACAAGGAGGACTTGAGGTTGTGAGGAAGAAATAGGTTTGTATCATAGACTGTGTACAGTTTGCACATTATTTGCTTTTCACTTTGGCAGCAAAGCAGGAATCTCAGACTTTACGACTTTAAACACATGAATTGTAAAACTTTGTTTTTTATATATATATATATATATATGAGAGAGAGAGAGAGAGAGAGAGAGAGAGAGAGAGAGAGACAGACAGAGGTTTTCAAAGTGGGGGGCTCCAAACAGTTTCAGGGGAGGCTCAGTGAATGGAAGGGAAAAATATTACATTAGTTATCAGAATAGATGGAATAGAATAGCCTAAATGTTTGTAAAGGCCTTAGGACAGACCTTTTTTTATGTATTTGGTATAGTCTCAAGTTATGTCAAATGGCAATATTAGGCTACCTTGGCTCAATTGTTGAGTGTCTATGGGATCAAATAACATAACAATGATCCCATAGGCCTCCAGCAATTGAGTGAAACTAAGCAAGTAAACTAAAGGGGGGTGAGGGGGCACCTTTTTCCAAGCTATGTCTGAGGGGAGGCCCACAGTCTCAGACTTTGAAAACCCTGGAGTTAGAAAATTCCCTTGTTGTCTTCCGGTTTTAAAATAGATATGAAAGGCTCTTTGTTGCAGCTTTAACAGTGATTTGCCTGTGGTTGATTGTTTTTTTTTTTTTGCTGGTAGGACAGGAACATAAAACCTAGTGAAATATCACTTACAGTACTTCTGTTGCTGAAATCAATAGCGAGGTTACAAATGATCGACTAATGTTGTAGAACAAGACATGAGCTTCCAGTGTAGGTGGGGTAGTGTAGGTAACTTAAGCTGCATTTGGTGTTGGCAGCGGTGGTGCGGTGATCTGGGATACCAGCTCTCAGTTGATGCCATGGACCCAGTTAAATGAAACATTTGTGAGGAGAGGCGCCCAGTTGATAACTGCAGTCACATAATCACACACACATGCAACCCTGTAACATTTAAGATGGGTGGCTTTGGTTCTGCCCACCATGGTATGGTATGTATATACATGCATCTTTAGACCCCATTTATACTTAATGTGTCTTGGGTGGATCGGATAGCTATCGGATCTCAAAAAAGCTATATTTTGACATTTAGCAGGTGCAACTTCAAATCCTGTGTATTGGTAAATAATAATTATGCCTTTGTGTAATTAAATATAGTTTCACACCACATTCTGTTGAGGTAACTATCCGTGATTATTAATTACATTTTCATAGTGCTTCCCAGTGTTAAGTTTGCTGTTTTTAAATTAATTTCAACAGTGAGCTGTGAGATGAGCAACAGCCTTTGAACCGTAGTTCATTTGAACAAAGTAGGATTGGTGTTGAAGTAATATTGGCATATCCCCATGTTTTGTCATAACAAGAACAACATATCTTGGATTTTAAGCTACATCTTGACTTTCCAAATTGCACTTTGTTATGCATAAAAGGTAGCCATGTTTAATCGTGATTTTATGCCAGTCAGAACGAGAAAATTTACTTTTCTCTATGCTACATTGTCTTTGAGGGTCCATGTGTTGACAGCCGCTATAGAAATCCACATGCAAAAAAACATACTTATCGCCAAATTTCATAATGCTGTGATAGCATTATGTATGAAAAAAGTTAAAGAAGATTAATACTTTAAAAGGTGTTTGCATATTGGTCTGTTTTGCTAGTACAAGTAAACACAAACACTATTAAAATGGATTTTGTTGCCACCACTGGAGTGCCACAGTGTTTTATTTTAAATATTTAGGGGTCTTGGCTATTAAGCCTCATAGCAGAAAGCTGACACAGAGCATTGTTCCGCCTTCTTTATCTTTGACAAGTCAAGTCAAGACATCTTTCTTCAAGTGGAAACTAAAGTTGTCATTTTGCAGTTGTGCATAAAACCTCCTTTGTAGTTTTCACAGTTCTTTTACTTTCACTGCCAGGCTGCCAATAGTCTTTGAACAAATCAGCAATTTGAAGTAGCTAATTTATTTTGTTGATCCATGATTTAAAAAATACAAAAGAGATTTAACAGTACATATTTCTAGTAATCAAATGTTTATTGTCATCGCCTCATCTTTATTTTCCACTGCTCTCAACAGCTGGGGCCCCCATAGATTTACAAACTACTGTCACTACTTGCCAAAACCTTTTTTTTGGGATATAGTAGTCCATCCAAATTGATGGCTGGTTACTTCTCAAAGTGCAATACTTATATAACAAATGTACCATCTACAATAAATTGTATTTAAATTAGAATATTGGCGGTTGGTAGTTTCACTACCTGCATCTCTGATTTGTTTTAAGTGTTTGTGTGTGTGCCATGGTGCAGTTGTAGTTACATTGCATTGTATTAAAAGGTGTTCATGGATACTGACATTTTACCACATTGCAGCCTGTCATTATTTTTGTGCCATTTAGAATCAGTTACAGCTGTAAAGAAATACTGCCTGTGCTTTGCAGTACCTGTGGCTTCATGTCAGCACCTTGTGATTATATCCACGGTAAAAATAAACTTTAATCTCATAATACACTTGTGTGTTGTCAGCTGCAGCTTCTTTATAGGACCTGTCAGTCACATTTTGCCAAGATCACAAACAGGTTGCAAAAACTGGAATAACTTGAATCTATTCCTGTAATAACCACCCAAGAGGTTGATTTGCTAGCCAAACTGTGGTAGGTGACGGCCTACAAGTCAGCTACATTTAGCCTAAAGCTGGTCTATGAGGGTAATTGCACAGACATGTTTTTACAACTGATTTTCCATGTTGTTTGTTTTAAGTTGTTCTTCACACCAACTACTGTATCTCCGTTTATTATTAGGGTGTGTTTTGGAGTTGCAGACAGAGTATTTTTGATGAGATGAAGAGGATTTCTCAGGTAGCCATGCCTTGTGTGTGTATGGTGTGGGACAGAGTGCTCGCGATAAAGCATGGTGTTAAATAGATGCATGACGCAGCACCGTGATGACCACCATACTGGACATACAATCAGGACATTCTTCATTAGGAGACTGCTTCACAAACAACAGCTTTGTCAAACATAATAGACATTCAATGAAATAATGACCACCTTAATGACACACTGGAAGTTATGTCCTATAAAACTGAAAACTATCATCACATTTAAGGTTGGGTATCATTTGAAAGTTAAATACCCATATCAACATACCAATACAGTACTTGGGTTTTGTTACTAGTATCAAAAGGATTGTTTTTTTTATTCCTTCCTTTGTTGAGCAATAGCATGTTTGTCTAAGAAATCTACAAAATAAGCCAAACTTCTCAAATGCATCAGTGTTTCATGCTGTCTTCAGCAAAAACATTATGTTAATACTATAGTATATAATGATTACTTGACTCAGGCAATATCTAATCAAATAAAAGTACAGACCAGTGATTCATGTAGTTTCATTTAACCCTCTGCTCTACTTTTTAATATCTTATAAATTGAAGCTTCATAAAAGTATTACCTTTTGTGTATTGCCTTTCTAAATACTATTTTATCAGTTGTTCATGCTGGAGTTCAGTTATTTAAAATACCAAACATTTTGTAGTTAATCTCCAATACCTGAAGCTAAGGAAGCTTTGCAGTACATTAGCGCTCCTTGAGTGAGTTTTTCTGCCAGTTTTTGCTACTTTCGTTTTTGATATTAGCTTTCAGTGAAATCATTTGAAACTGAACAGGTACAGCAACTACCAGACCAATCAGAAAACAAACTATGTGGACTGTTCAGATGATCAAGTAACTTGCTGCGCCTCCTGGAAAACTATTTGCACTGTGTGTTATACAGTAAAACGAAGCATGTGTCAGCAGTTGCACGGCCTGTTTTGCAACACGTTGTGTGCAGTTTGGGAGAAGTTTGACAACCTGTCTGTGTTTTTCTGTTTTGAAAATTGAAAATATTTGGTTTTCAAACCAAATATCAGTGGCTGCCCTGTAAGTGGGCCTGCCCAGTCATCTGTAGGAAGGTTTCTTGCTGATGTGTCAGTGAATGAGAGAGAACTGTCAATCATGTTTTGTACAGCTTACTTGAAAAGAGGTCTGTCTCATGCAAATTCCTATTAAGCCTTGACAAACAACAATCACGGAAGAGAAAAATGACATGCTTTTGCAGGCTGTCATTGTTGGAGATAAGCTCCTGTATGTCACCAACACATCAGTTAATCCGTTTTTATTGTTAAGAATTTGTTTCTGTGATTGGCATAAAAATACATCAAAGACATTACTGTTGTCAAGACAATAAGATATAACCCTAAATAAATAATGAGTTGCATGGTGATAACTTTTTCCACACTTGATAATACTTTAACTGAAGAACATTTAGTTTTTGGGAGAGTTCCTCTAGTTTCATGTTTTTAGTCATGATGACTTTCATCAGACATAACCGATTGTTGACCCAGTGAATACATACAGTTTTAAATGAATAATCTCTTCATTAGGGCCAGGTATCATTTGAAAATGTTTGACTCTGGTGCCAATACACTGCCCTTTTTTTGTACGATACCTTATTTTGAGGATTTTTTTTACATTTTTGCTCAAAAAGGAGTACAGGATCTGTTACTAAATAAAAGTCTACAATTGTCAACATTTTCATTTAAATCAGGAACTATCTGCTCAAAGAATAAGTAAACAAGATTATAAATCTGACCAGACATTCTATTCCAGCTTTTCTTATTTTCTTTTTTATGCTTCGACACATTTCAGTTGGCACCAAAAACGTTTATTGTTCGATATCCAGTTGTATCTTTTTCTGAAATTTAACTTAACTTGTAAGTAAGTTATATGAGTACTGAGGCATGACATGAGGTGGTATTTTTTCTTTTGTGTACTACCGTGTTTCTGATGACATTTGTTGCACAGCCTTGTTCTAACCGTTTATTCTAATGCTTAGCTTTTCACCAGTACATCGTGCTTATGACACAAAATACAAAATGAAAATTTAGCCAATACATCATGCTAATGTTTTTCCCGTTTTTCTTTATTTGCAGATCCAAAATGCAGCTGAGGAGCCCAGAGTGCTGTGTATAATTCAGGACACCACCAGTGCAAAGACAGTCAATGAGAGGCTGACCCTCAACCTGCCTGCTTCCACCACCCTCTCCAAACTTTATGAAGATGTTGCCCACAAAGCAGGATATGTGAATGGCACTTTTGACCTTGCCTGGGGAAATACGCCGGACATGGTTAGGAAATTCGTGAATCTAGACAGTCAGTTTTGTTTCTGCCAACATGTGACAGTGGTTTTCCACATAAATCTACACAGCTATCAGTGCATTATTTTGTATATATGACATGATGCTAAGGTGCTATGGTGTTAAAAATTTAAATTTTGCAATCAGTGGGAGCCTTTTTCCCCTCCTACTTGACTTAAGTGTAAAAACAAAAACATAGTTGAGTTAACCTGGCTTGGCAGGGAAAGCTCTGTATTTATATAATAGCTTCAAAATGTTTACGTATCGGCTCAGTTAAAGCTGCACTAATCAATATTTGTATATTAACAATTGATCAAATGACTGTGTAATGTGAAAGGGGTGTCTTGTAGTGAATTATCACCCGACTGCAGTTCTCTATGGAGCGGTTTATCGTCTTTTAACTCATTGTTTTGGTTTTATGGCCCTCAACATGACTGTTTTGGTTTAGTTTCATCGCTCTCATTAGCCTCATTTCCGTTTCCATCACCCTTCTCTGTTTCCATCACACGTTTAGGGGGGAGCCCTAATAAACACACTGTATGCTACTGTATGCTTTGTTTGCTACATAATGGACATTTAGCACCTAAAGAGCCAGATATTTTCTTCAACTGAAAAAGAGTGAATATTGCTATATTTATATTTAATTTATATTATATTATATTATATTCGTCAGGTGGCCAGAAACACAACTCTAAGTGAATGCTGGATGTGTAGGGAAGAAATTGTTTGCTAAGATGTACAATAACAATTTTAAAAGCTGATAATATGCCAATGCTGGGTTTACAGTTTTTTCTGTTGCCCCCAATTGGCCAAAAAAATTATTTGGTGCAGCTTTAAGTTAATGTTTCGAGTTGGTGTAGTTGAGTTCAGGCTGAAGTATTTCAGGTGAACTCTAGTGGGATTTATAATAATGGCTCCAAGCCTGTGTTTGCAGTTGCTGTTCACTTATCCTCCACTTGTAAGAAGTTTATGTTAGGACACATAGCCCTTTTCACTTCTACATTGGAAATGCAGTGTCACCATATCATGACCTGAGCGAAGCTGATAGTGGCAGAGATATGTTTGAAAGTCAGACGGTGCCAACTGGTTTTCTTTTTAATGCTATCAGGGTTCAAAAATGGATTTTGCCACACCATTGTTCTCTGCTACAAAGAAAACAAAGTGTGAGAATGGTGTTGCTAAGACAGAGTACTCCCATATTTAGCAGAGAAACTAGAGAATTAATGCATTCTTATGTGCTCACTCACTGTTGACTATGAGTTTGTTCTGTGTTGTCTGTTTGTGTACATACTACTCTCTTTTCTTAAATGAGCACAGGCTAATCCTGCCAAAGCCCAGGTGCTGTGTCTGTTGTTATCTCACTTAGTAGGTCAGTGGATTAAGCAGCTGTGTGTTTCCACTGCAGCACTTCGCTTGCTTGTCCTCAGCTTGCCCAGGAGAAAGACAGCAAGTCTTCTGCTACGTAGCATTGTTCACATGTTGGCTTCAAGCTACTTTCCTCGTACGCGTCAATACAGAGAATTTGCCGAAAATGAGTTCAGTGGGAATTTAACTCTTCTTGTGAGTTCATCCAGTTTGTAGCCTGTAGAAAACTACTTGTTTTAAATGTTTTGCAGTTGTTGTTTTTCTGCATGTTGCAGGGATTGTTGTTTTCATGATTTTTGTTATTATGCTGCCTCCCTCTAGGCACCACTGGACCACAGCAGTGAGATGTCTCTCTCAGATTCTGGGTTTGAACCTGGTGGTAAGAGGAATTTCCTCCAGCTTACGGACAAAGATGGAGAGCAGCCCCAGATGGCATCGGTGAGTGATACAAGATTAACAAAATGAGGTCCTTTCTTCAACAATATTAAAAATGCACATTTTTTACTTCTACTGTGAGATCGCTTTTGGTTTTGGAAACTAAAGATATTTTATTAAAAGGTTCCTCTCTGTATATGTGTGCAGGATGAGTCAGGAACAGCAGATAGCAGTGGACTGGATGACAGTTCCCAGGAGCGGTTTATTGGGCCCCTACCGAGAGACAGCACTGCAGGCTGCAGTGGTGACTACAGCAGTCCATCTTATTCCTACTCGTCCATCCTCAACAAATCTGAGACGGGTGAGCTTTTATCTCCTGTTAAATATGTGACATCACTCCCTTTTTAACACCCCAACTGACCTCTTACTTCGTGTCTCTTGCCCCCGCTGTAGGTTACGTGGGCTTGGTCAACCAAGCTATGACCTGCTATTTGAACAGTCTTCTACAGACGCTGTTCATGACCCCGGAGTTCAGAAATGCGCTCTACAAGTAAGGAACTACGCTCATAGAAGCCTTTGTCAAGTTTACTTTACAAGTTTACTTGTGAAGTACAACTTTTAAAATTCTTTTATAACTTCTGTCCAACTTCAGCTGGGAGTTTGAGGAGTCTGAGGAGGAGCCAGTCACCAGTATCCCCTACCAGCTGCAAAGGCTGTTTGTTCTGCTGCAGACTAGTAAGAAGCGGGCGATTGAGACCACTGATGTGACGCGGAGCTTTGGCTGGGACAGCAGTGAGGGTGAGCATTTGTACTCTCCTGTGACTAGACTCACATGGCCCGTGTGTTTGTGAAAGGAGAGACCATGTGCCCCTGCATCTGTGCACTTAATTACACTTTTTGTGTGTTTGTTTTTAGCTTGGCAGCAGCATGACGTCCAGGAGCTGTGCAGGGTCATGTTTGATGCCCTGGAGCAAAAGTGGAAGCAGACAGAGCAGGTAGGAGAAAGCAAGAAGTTTTCCTAGACTTCTGACGACAAAAATTCAGCAGCCAGTCTGAGGGCTCCCCCCACAATGGAAACAAAAGACCTACTGTGGGAAAAGTGAAATGGGCCAGTAAGCCGCAGGGTTAGCTGTTTCTTATCTCAGGAGTGAGTTCTAAACTGTAAACACTTAATCCAGTGTGCGTATGTACGGCCATGTGGTCTGTACACATGAGCTCCTGGTTAGCCTAAAATGAATGCATGTGATTAAACCCCACTACTATAATGAAATTTTTTTTTTTACTTGGAAGTTTACAGTGAAAGTGAGAATTTAAAGTTAAAAACAATAAACTGGTAATAGGAGAACATTTTATTACTCTTTTTATCCAACTCCAGATGACAAAAGATAATTTAGCTTTCCAATCTAGAATTTGGATATGCATACATTTTCAGCCATGTTGGTTTACTGTCGGTCCAGAGCCTGTGAAAACAGCTGATCTGTTGTGTCGCAGATGACATTATACAACTGTTTTCACAGTCTGAGTAGCACTCTCTGTGACTAGTGAGCTGACCGTCTGTTTAAAATCAGTGGAGATCCCCTTAAATGCTAACATAGCATGTTGGTGTAACATGTTGTTGTTAGCTGTGTGCATATATATATATGGCGGGGCTAAACTTCTGTCATCATAGAGAGAAGCAAGTTGTGCTGAATTGCATAAATGGGATTATGATGTACATTTTTGGATAGTCTCGCCTTCATGGCATTCACAAAACATTCTACTCACGAAAAGGGACAAGTTTAAAACAATGCCGTACCTGGTCAGTTGCTCTGTAAAGTGGGCATGATAGTCAGATTGTCTGTTTGGAAAGTTACAAATATTGGCGGACACAGCCCCCTGACTCCCCCATCGGAAAAGTGCTTTCAGACACTTTAATGTAATCCGACAAGCACTTGTTTTGTAGAATACTGAGGACTTATCAAGCCAACATGCTAAATGTAACATAATAAATGTCAGCACGTTAACATTCAATAATATAAATTTCAACATGCTAACTGCAGGCATTTTAGCCTGTTAGCTGTAGCTTGAACACCTGAGGCTGACAGAATACAACTTGGACCAATGAAATTCGAGCTACATTAAGTCTGACATCATAGAGCTGAACCTGGTGAACTGAGTCTGAGATGTCCTAAAATGGCCACTGTACAAAGGATACTCCCTTTTGATTTTGGTAACAACATGGCATCTTCTTGCATTAGACCAAACTTTGAATGTGTTGCCCCACTAGTGGTAAGCATCCAAGAATCGCAAAGTTGTTTTTAATTAATCTATTTAATCTGTTTTAGACCATTTTTGATGGCAGGTGGTGTCACACAGCAATAATTGCACATTGGTTCCTCCTTTAGTAAGAGAATATAGCAGGGAGAGAAAATGTTGTAGCCCAAACAAATGCTGTATTGTATGTTAGTGAAACATGGCTGAGAAGGTCTGACTGTCATGCCTCCATATCCTCAGGCTGACCTGATCAACCAGCTGTACCAGGGGAAGCTGAAGGATTATGTCCGTTGTCTGGAGTGTGGCTATGAGAGCTGGAGGATTGATACTTACCTGGACATCCCTCTTGTGATCAGACCCTTCGGAGCCAGCCAGGCCTATGGCAGTGTGGTGTGTTTATCTCCTCCACATTTCATTCCTTTAAACTTTCAACACATTGGCAGCAAAGACTCCAGCAACACTTAACACTCATTCACTCTTTGGGATTCACAGCTACATCAAGGCTGCCTTGAACTCAGTACTTGCAGCTCATTTTAATACAGTTTATGATCATTTAGTATTTTAGCTTCATCATCTAAATAGACCTGAAACTATTTTTTTTCTATCACAGGAAGAGGCTTTGCAGGCATTTATCCAACCAGAAACTCTGGATGGGCCTAACCAGTACTTCTGTGAACGCTGCAAAAAGAAATGTGACGCCCGAAAGGTGAGCACACTGAAAATGTGACATGTTCAGCGAAAACAGCGTTCTGCTATTGACCTGCCTGATTCTCTGATAAATGCTTCTCTGCGCAGGGTCTGAGATTTCTGCACTTTCCCTACCTGCTGACGCTGCAGCTGAAGCGGTTTGATTTTGACTACACCACTATGCATCGCATCAAGCTTAACGACCGCATGACTTTCCCTGAGGAGCTTGACATGAGTCCATTCATTGATGTGGAAGATGAGGTGAGAGCAGCAATGGCAGTACCTGCTTCCATCGCTATTGCTGATTTACTTTAGATTAGTAGGTCGTTAGAGTAGTGAACATTTTGTGGGTTAACCCAAATATGATTTTTCCTTCTATCTCCTTTTAATCATCAATAAAGCTATAAGCAATGGTTGGAAAAAGAAAAATGTGTCACACACTCCACTTTCATGTTTTTTTTATCAGCCTGTAACATTTTGATCAGGATGCTCAGATGACAGCGGCATCTTTTATAAAGCAAAACATTTCCAGTCGTAATCCTATGTAATCCATCGGGTGTTGACTTTCTCAAATGATGAATCCACCACTGTGTTCCCTAGTCTACTAGTGAGAGAACGACATGTGATACCTCTGGATAATTCAAATATTTTTGCATCTCATAGTGCTTCTGTGTTCAGTAATATGAGACAACACAAGGGCAAGCTAAATGAACACCTTTTAGGCCATAAAGACAACACCCAATGGTGTCTTTTGTTTTTTTGCTGTTGACATGTTATAAAGTAAAAAGAATACATGGGGAGCTAGAGTATGTGACACATTTTTACCCCAAAAGCTACTTCCACTATGTCAGGCCTTTTTTTTGTTTGTTTGAATCCCTGTCTATGATTGGTTTTGAAATGGCCTCCTCTCTAGAAGTCGCCCCAAACGGAGAGCTGCACTGACAGCGGAGCAGAGAATGAAGGCAGTTGCCACAGCGACCAGATGAGCAACGATTTTTCCACCGATGATTGTGTGGATGAGGGCATCTGCTTGGACAGCACCGGCAGCACAGAGAGGGTGTTGAAGCCAAAGGTAATCATCTTGACCACTCACTATACAGATATTCATTTTCTGTGTGTGAAAACTTGGGATGTCCCGATCAAGTTTTTTAGCCTCGATCAGGATCAGAGTCCTTTTAATATTTGGTATCTGCCGATACAGAGTCCGATCCGATACTTATATTTACCTAAATGTTGATTAAATATGTATCTGAAACATTGAAATAACGGGCATAGTCTTCTAAATTCGGTCCACCTTATTTTGCACGAGCTACTTGATCCAAATACTGAATGTCCTGATTAAAAACTATAAAGTTGATAAGCTTAAATTATTGATATAAGTTTAACTGGGAGAATGTGACTCGTCAAACGGACTATTATACTACTAGTGACCAACTGTCTGCTGGCAGACAAAGCTGAAAAGTGATGCTTTACTTCCCTGTTCTTGTTACATGAGATGTCTGTCTTGTCTGTTGTTACATAAAACTGAATGACAAGCGGTTTCTCATCTCTGTGCGTGCTTTTCTCATTTGTACAGTCAGTGTTGTTTATTTGATGTAACGATAGCTCTGCAAATATAGCATATCTTGAGCTTATATCTTGCCATTGCAAGATGTCTATGTTGTGATCAGTTACCCTGCATGTTGAGCACCAACAAAATACAACTTGGAGCAATAAGATTTTCCCCTGTCTATTCTCAGAGTTTGCTGACGTTTGAGCTGTTCTCCGTCATGGTCCATTCTGGGAGCGCTGCGGGTGGCCACTACTACGCCTGCATCAAGTCCTTCAGTGATGGCCAGTGGTACAGTTTCAATGATCAACACGTTAGCAAGGTCAGCCTCAGCCCTTGAGTAACCTGTTTTGTGCTCGTACAGCACTTAAATGTTGGGTAGAATGACTCACCAGATTGTATCAGTATCATTATTATCATCATTAACATGGTAGTATTTGTTGTATCATTGTCAGTACGTTTCTGTGCATTTCTGTTGGGCAGATCACCCAAGATGATATCAGGAAGACATATGGGGGGTCCTCAGGGAGCAGAGGCTATTATTCCAGTGCCTTTGCAAGGTCAGTTGTCTTCCATATCTGTCTCCGACACTCAGTGGATCAACACACATCACATGCTTACAGTACATTGGCTTAGGGATACAATAAGAATGAAATGGACCTGTTTATCTGTGTTTAAAAGGAAAGTCAAGAGGATTCTTGTTTATTCTTTTTCTTCATTGTTCTTTCATGTTCCTTTTGAAGCTTTTAAGCTTCTCTTATGGCTGACAGAACAATATTTTCTCTATATATTCCTTTACTTTCATTAACAAGACATCTGTTTTCTCTCTACAGCTCCACAAATGCATATATGCTGATTTATAGATTGAAAGATCCCTCAAGGAATGCAAGTAAGAAATTAATTGAATTAACTCTGTGTTAATTGTGGTGATCATTTTCCCAGTCTTCCTCTTTCTATGAGCCAATAGCTTGAGGTCTTGTCCTGTAATGTACCACACACCAGTAGAAACCACACCACTACATCCCTTCAGTGAGGCAGTGTTATGTAGATGTTTTTGTATTTTGATTAAAATCTTACTGTTTCTATTACTAGGGTTGCCTTGACTGTGGTGGTCCTAGAATTAGTACGCAGTTTTAATGTGTGCCCTGTCTGTCCTGTCTGCAGAGTATTTAGCTGCAGAAGACTTCCCAGAGCACATAAAGACTTTGGTTCAAAAGGAGAAAGAGTCTGAAGAGCAGGAGAAGCGACAAAGGGAGATTGAGCGCAACACTTGCAAGGTACATGGTCCTTTCGGATCGGTTCAAGATCTACTGTTCTGCTTCTGAATGAGGATCAGATGATGCATTGCCCCTCTTTTAAAACAAGTTTAACTGTTATTGCTCTCTTGCCTTTTACCTTCAGATAAAGCTTTTCTGCATGCATCCTGTAAAGATGATGATGGAGAGCAAGCTGGAAGTACACAAGGACAAAACCCTCAGAGAAGCAACAGAAATGGCCTACAAGGTTTGTTGGTTCATTGTTGGGCTTCACTATCTGATTTTCCAACAACATAGCTAATCAGTGCATTAAGTTTAAACAGCTGACCTTTCAATCTTGAATGTCGGGAGTTATTGTGTCCAACACCTGTACTACACGATAATGTAACTTGCATTTACTTTTGTGGTCATTTTATGTGTTCTGCACCTCAGCTGATGGAGCTGGAGGGAGTGGTCTCTCTAGACTGCTGTCGCTTGGTAAAGTACGATGAGTTCCACGAGTACCTGGAGCGCTCCTACGAAGGTGAGGAGGACACACTGATGGGCCAGCTGCTGGGAGGAGTCAAGTCCTCTTATATGTTCGACTTGCTGCTCGAGACCCGCAGACCAGAGCAAGCGTTCCAGCCTTACAAACCTGGAGGTCAGTAGCCTGCTGCTGTTGAGTCAAACTTTTCAGTTAGGAACGTCTGAAAGTGACAGAGATAATCATCTTGTTTCACACAGTGTAAGTGTGATTCATGCCCATTGCATCACCATGTAGACTCTACTATATGCACCAACTCTGATGGTTAGGAGCAAACAGACTGTACACCTATGATGGGTGTAGATGGTAAAAATACCAGAAAAATAATTGCTTTATGTCTGTGTGGATGTGTTTCTGATTTTCTACAGAGGTTATGGTGAAGGTTCATGTTGTGGATCTAAAGAGTGAGACCATCGCCTCTCCAATCAGTGTTCGAGCGTACTTGAACCAGACGATCACTGAATTCAAACAGCTTATTGCACAGGTTTCCCGCTCTTCTCACTTTCTTCACCGTATCTTCTCTTCCTCCCGCAACCTTTTATTGGTGTAAAACAAATTGTGTACATTACCCGTGAGAACGTGAGATCAATTTTTCAGGCTTAAGCCTTATGTTTGTGTTTCTTCCCAGGCCACAGGGCTATCTGCAGAAACCATGCGTGTGGTCCTGGAGCGCTGCTATAATGACCTCCGGCTCCTGTACGTTCCAAACAAGACACTGAAAGCTGAGGGGTTCTTCAGGAGCAACAAGGTCCCTACATTTTCTTTTAATTCTGACTTTTGTGCTTCCATGTATTGCCACTGTGTATTTCAGTTTTGTGTAAAAATTTGTCAGAAAATCTACTTGAACACTTCCGAACACTATTCAATTTGAATTTGACCTGTTTTGCTTTCTATCAGGTTTTCATAGAGAGCTCTGAGTCGACAGATCATCAGGTTGCTTTCACTGACTCACTCTTGTGGAAACTGTTGGATCGTCACGGGAATACGATCCGTCTCTTGGTCTTGCTGCCTGAGCAGTCTCCTGGTACCTTGGCCAACAGAACTGTTTTCCAGAAAGCAGGCGGTGACTCCGATGTGCCCTTTGAGGGGTCAAAGGGTAACAGGAAATCTGTAGAGGCTATCCTCGAGGAGAGCACAGAAAAATTAAAGAATCTGTCTCTGCAGCAGCAGCAGCAGCAGCAGCAGGGCTCCAGCACCAGTGATAGCCAGAAAAGCTCTGACGCCAGCGACTTTGAACATATCGAATCCCCGACCCAAGAGGCGGACTCAAACTCTTCCCTCTGTGTGGCTGCAGACAACAGAGAGTTAGAGAACCGGATCAGGGCCGTGGCCGGGGGCAGCAGCGGTGCCTCCTCGGACCCTGAGAACCACTTTGCCTGTGAGGAGCGCTCGGACTCTGAGGTGAACAATGACCGCAGCACCAGCTCAGTGGACAGCGACATCCTGAGCTCCAGCCACAGTAGTGACACACTGTGCAATGCAGACAGCGGGCCCATACAGCTGGCCAATGGCTTGGACTCGCACAGCATCACAAGTAGCCGTCGCTCCAAAGCCCATGAGGGCAAAAAAGAGACCTGGGACACTGCTGAAGAAGACTCTGGAACAGACAGCGAGTATGACGACAATGGGAAGAGCAAGGCAGAGGCTCAGTTCCTGTACTTCAGAGCAGAGCCTTGTTCTCAGGATGACTCCTCGTGCAATGCACAAAAATGTACGCACCTTCTGTTTATGGTCCATTTTGAAGGATTAATCGTAATTCAAGAATTAAAATGAGTTTGCATTACATGTTTAAAGTTTATCTCAGGCAAGCACAATGGCTATTTTCTTGCGTAACTTGCATTGACTATATTGTGTATATCGTCAGTGTTTTCCTTCCTCAGGAGGGCAGAAAATCTGACAAAATGTTTAATTGTTGTTTCTTGTGATCTACTTCAGGTTTAGTGGTTCATGTGGACAAGAGAATAACATTAGCAGCATTTAAACAGAACCTGGAGCCCTATGTGGGAGTCACCTCCACCCAGTTCAAGGTGTTTCGGGTGTACGCTAACAACCAGGAGTTTGAGAGTGTACGACTCAATGAAACACTCTCATCGTTCTCTGATGATAACAAGGTCAGGATCAATTGTACAATTGATTTGTTAGATTTTAGTTGTTTCTGTGAGCCAATACTTATATTCATATACTTGAACATTTTATTACCTCCCATAGATAACTATTCGACTAGGAAGAGCACTGAAAAAGGGTGAATACAGAGTGAAAGTGTATCAACTACTAGTGAATGAACCAGAGGTAAGAAGTGAACGACTTTTCTGTTACTATGCTCAAGAAGATTGTGGCTGAACAATGTTATCAGAAATAATGATAATTTATTCATGTGTCCCTGTTTCCCAGCCCTGCAAGTTCCTTGTGGACACGGTGTTTGCCAAGGGCATGACTGTCAGACAGTCTAAAGAGGAGCTGCTCCCTCAGTTGAAAGAGCAGTGCAAGCTTGACCTCAGCATTGACAGGTAAGACTTTGTTACTATACATTCATACAAACAAAAAAATGAATAAAGTGTAGATGTTAACCAAACAACGTGTTTGTGTGTTCAGGGTTCGTCTCAGGAAAAAGACATGGAAGAACCCAGGCACGGTGTTTCTGGACTACCATGTCTATGAAGAAGACATCAGCATTTCCTCCAACTGGGAAGTTTTCCTGGAAGTTCTCAATGGTAACGCTCATTCTGCGGTGTCTTTCAAACAAGTTGTAATGGTTATTATATAATAATTTTTACCTCTGGACTTAAATAAATACTAAAGCTATATTGCTAACTACAGCTTAAAGTTGTAAAGTGTTCCAAGGTGAAACAAACAGACATAAGGTGAAATTATCTGTTGCTTGATTTATAATGTCATTCTCTTTGGAAACCCATGACATGAAGCTACAAATGCCAGCAGATAAAACTAGTACCAGAGTGCAGGGAAACGTGTCCTTGTTTCCAGGTGAAATAAAGTACAGTTAGAGTGCAACTTGATCTGTGGTCTGTTATGATCTGTTTCTCAGATCCAGAGAAAATGAAGTCAATGTCGCAGCTGGCTGTTCTGACCCGGAGATGGAGCCCCGCTACAATGAAGCTGGGGCCCTTCCAGGAAGTGATTCTGGAGAGCAGCAATGTAGAAGAACTCAAGGAGAAGGTATGCCTGTGTGCTGCTGGATGTTTTTGGAACATTTATTGAACTTTTTTCACAGTTAGCCACATAATATATACCGATCAAAAGTGAAATTTATTCATCCATAAAACCATTTTAGTTACAGTACTATTACCTGATCAACCAACACTGATTACCAAAATGCTGGAAACAAATAATAAATAAAAATAAATAAATAATACCAAAGATAAAAACAACATATGCGGTGATGCAGTGTCTCCCTCTCTTCTTCTGCCTTTGGTTCATTTTCACTGCTGTTCACAGAAAAACATCGGTTTGGCACTGAAATAATCATTCACAATCCTTGTCACTCTAAACAACATCATTACATTTTATTCATTAATTGGGGGAAATTAAATGTAACCTAGAAAGAATTGTAAAATGATATTTGCTTGATCAACAAATGGTCTAAGTATCATTCATTGTGATCAATTGACGTTTTGTGACTAATTTCTGTATTCTGTTTGCAGCTTAGTGAAATCAGCGATATTCCTCTTGAAAACCTGGAGTTTGCAAAGGTATGTGAGATGCAGCGCCTCACACAGGACACTGTTTTATCATCCTGTGTTGTTTTAGTCTCCCATCTTCTGAACTCTTCCATCTTTGACCGAGATTCAATCTGTCTGCTCTGTGCAGGGTAGAGGAACATTTCCCTGTGATATTTCTGTGTTGGAGATCCATCAGGATTTGGACTGGAACCCTAAAGTGTCGACTCTTAACGTGTGGCCTCTGTACATCTGTGACGATGGAGCTGTCGTCTTCTACAGGTAAAAGGGCTCAAAACAATTATTTCAAGCACTGATGTTTTTCTTCCAGTCCTCTCTGAGTTTTGTCAAATGATTTGACAGACACACAGGACTATGGTCAAGCCATAATATGTCAGTTTTGTTGGACTATGAATACTATGAGTATTGATTCATTTGAGTTACATTTTTTGGGATTAGTTCATGTGCCAAAATGAAAATTTAATAGTAAGGTTGTTGTGGTGTAAATTATCTCTGTGTGCACGTCACAATGGTTATGACAATTGCTCAAATAAGATTCTCGAATATTAAAGCAGAAATTAATTACAAACGCAGTTCACCCAAAATAATGAATTTTATTTTTAAAGTGTCCCAGTTATTAGAAAGTAAACCAAAGCAGATATATAATGACACAGTGAAAAGTATCAAAATACAGTTACATTAGCAGCATAATTGCTTTTTCTAGCTTCCGTCATAATAAATGGTAAATGGCTGCATTTATATAGTCCACATAGCACTTTGTTGAGCCCACATTTGGTGATGTAAGATGGGCTCAGTTGTTGTGATAATGATATTA
The DNA here is from genome assembly GCA_008360985.2 of Macquaria ambigua. Classification (NCBI taxonomy): domain Eukaryota; kingdom Metazoa; phylum Chordata; class Actinopteri; order Centrarchiformes; family Percichthyidae; genus Macquaria; species Macquaria ambigua. The sequence goes on along the minus strand of VMKM01000004.1, from coordinate 1,761,835 downwards.
ATAAGACTTGAAACTGTAACTATGTAGGTGTGCTGGGACAGATTCCAGCTCCTCTGTCACCCTGCAGAAGATACGGAGGTATAGAAGATGGATTGACTTTTTGTATTTTTACCGATACACTTTATAGTTAAATTATCCAATCCCTAATGGTGGCGTGTAATTTTACAATATATACATGTTATATACATATATAATACGTGAATACTTTTGAAGAGAGCTGCTTCTAAGCGTGTAGGCAGGCAGCTTTCATATCATTCATTCACCAAAATAACTTAAAAGATGGAGATGAAGTCCACAGAGTAGATTCCACTTCACCTCACTGCATCACAACCTCGTAGTATATTACATTTAAAATATTTGTGCCTGGAGATCAACATTCCTGTGATCTTTTGTCCATGCAGGCACAGCACAGAGGAACCTATGGAGCTGTCGGAGGATGAGCGCAATGAGCTGATGAAGAAGGAGAGCAGCCGTCTGCTCAAGACTGGACACCGTGTCAGTTACTCGCCACGCAAGGAGAAGGCCCTCAAGATCTACCTGGACGGAGGCCCCGCCAAGGACCCGGGGCAGGACTGAGGCACAGAGCACCACTCCCGGTTATTTGGATCGTCTGGCTGCTGCGGCAGGCTGCGGGACTCAATCTGAGTGTCGGGCCCGATAGTTACTTGAACATCCAGCAGCGTTGTGAGGCTAATGTGCTCTCACCCTCCACTCTGAGCCCCAGGACTGGCTCAGAAACCCTATTGTGCACTATAGTGTATTGTACTGTAAAGTTTAAAGGGAAGTACGAAAGCTATTCAATACAGAAAAAGAATCAAATACTGTACAGACAAATCAATTGAACGTAAAAGCTCCAGAGATGGATGCAGGGATGTTAGGACTGTGAAACTGAGCTGGAAGGCGTCCATCCTGTCTATTTAAGTCTCCCGTCTCCTTTCACATCAGTCTCTTTCACTGCGTGTTTCTCTTCCTGTTTCAGGAATAGTGTTGATTCTGATTCATCTGTGACCATCTTGTAAGTCCATATGCTCACACCTTTTTGAGCACTGCTCTATTAGAGAAATCATTCTTATCTTACATCGCTCACCTTCCTTTTTAGATACTGTAAAACCAACAGCACATAAAACCAAGAACTACTTATCCAGCCTTCCTCAGTCTCGCCTCTTTTGGCGAGGCAAACCTCACACTTTCAGTGACTTTGACAAGTTGAGACGTCATTCATTCACAAGATTTGATGAATCAAAAAAAAGCAACAATTAAGAATTTGTAAACTGGAGGTCATTTCTGCTCCTCTAATGCCAGAGTAATATGTTGTTATGGGTCGTTCCTACTGCTGCTCTTTATGCTTTATAGGAGCTTTACCTCTGTTACAGCACTTCCACTAGATATAGTGATAATAGGTTATTGGTCCTTTAATACAAAGTACAATGAAACAAAACCAAGTAGACTATGTTAAGAATCTCCTTGTTTTGTTTTTTTTGTTTGTTGTAAATTATTATTTTGCTCCAGACTTAATCATTCAGTTAGGTCTCGTGAGGCGCCAGGCACACATCTGTTGTCTGTATTAACCTTTAATTTAGAAAGTGGATTTCTTTGTCTCTTTATTGCACCATGTGAACTGGGTGTACATCTCTAGTGTCATCTGCGTGGGCGTGCGTGTGTGGTGTTGTACTGAGGGGAGGGAGCACTCTCTGGGGTTTTGGCAGAGAGCGTGAGGTTGTTTTCGGCGCTTCTACCTGCTGCTGCTGCTTGATAGACTGGCACCAGAGGGTGTAGAAAGCCCACTGGACTTCTCAGTCTGCCCGGGCAACTGGTCTAAGGACTGAAGCTCAGCATCCTGGTCCCTCTGGGCTCCTGATGCTGCCACCAGCTATTCACTGTAGAAATGCCAATATCTGAAGAAAATCTTTTTTTGTTGTTGTTGTTGAATATGTTTATTTCTTTGAGATTTAAATCCTGTGTGAAAATAGTTTAAGATGATTTTAGAAATTAATTAAAATGCTTTTTTTCATAACTTGTTTTCTGTCACTGTAAATTAAAATGGGTCAACTCACAAATCATATTTCACCTTTTTAAGAGGTTTGGTGTTAAAAAAAACTTTTATTTTTCTGAAGGCAAGAGTTCTACAAGCTGCATGTCAGGTTTCAAGTGCTCAAGAACAGTGCAGAGGTTACATTTGAGAGTTGTAGCTGGATGTAAGTTAACATCCAGCACAACTGCTATATTCACACATACTGTACATCAGGTATTGCTTGCATTAATATTGCACCTTCCAGCGTTTATGTTGAAGTCGCATTGCTGTACATGAAAGACACAGAGCACATACAAGCAACATTAAGTGTTTGGGACAAATTGCATGTTTTAAAAAGTGATGTCTTCGAGACCACAGAAGTGTGCAGGTGTGGACAAGAGCTCCTCCACAAATCAAAACTTGCACTAAAATTAAAACTACATTGTGCCCACAACATGACTGAACAGGCATTTGGGCTGATAAGTGATGGTTAAGGAATAGTAATTCCTTTTTCTATTAAATATTATTTCCAGCTGTTTCCAACTGTTTACTCAGTTTATGCCTCTAAAGCTGGGAAATGCATTTTGTCCAGTGCTGCACAACCTTCTTTCATAGAGTATTCAGCTCAGTGGATCAAAACATAGAGCATTATTACAGTTTGAGCTTGCACCTAACGTTACAGTATAAAGAGTAACAACTCGTTTTGGCTCTATAACATTGATCAGACTGTCAACAAGATTTGTCTCAATATCCAATAATTACTGTCCTGTAACTGAAATGGACTAATAAAAAATAATAAAAAAAGTTATAGTAGCCTAATTGGTGGTCGGGTAAGTGACTGGTTGTACATCTGATATTTTCTGATATGTTCTTGTTGACACTCTGCTGGATATGAGAGACTGCTTGAAAGACAACCGAGGCTATTGAAATCAAGTGATACAGAATTAAGAATGCATATAAAAGAAAATAAAACATTACATAATTATATATACACACAAACAATATAGACGGAATAAATCACAACATGGCATGTTGGACAATGTGTCCTCTTGTCGTGCATATAATAACGTGTCGTCTGTGCCATAAAAATGCTGAAGCCTAGTTCTTGGCAAAAACAAACAGTACCCTTTTGGAACAAAGCAGCCTGAGGATCTTGGCAGCAGAGCAGATATTGCTGGGATCGAGCAGCAAGGCTTGCCAAAACATTTTCTCAGGAGCAACAAGTGCAGGGGGGGGGGAGCTTTGTTACAAACAACTTTAGGATGTTGAAGAAGCTAGAATTTGAACAATGTTTTATCAGACATGTATATGGATGCAAAAATGACCAACTGTTGTAGTCATTGTCTGCTATTTAAATCAGAATCCTTTACCAGATGTTCTGCTGACATCTCCTGGTAGTGTTGGCATCATGTAGATGAATATAGGTATAAAGTTGAGGAAAGTGATTCTTGGAAGCCCAAACATGATTTATTAGTGCCTGCTTCAGCGATACTGTTTTATTAGTACTAATTCAGTACATGAAGCATGATTGTATCTGGTTTCTTTTCCTTCCTAGTTCACAGTAAATGCAGTGAGACTGTAAACTGGGTGGCTCTATTTTGGTCTCACAAATCTAAACAGAAGAGAATTCAGTGGGTTACGGTTAATGTTATTGCTGGGATTATCATTAGATAAGGGTCAGAGTTACAATAATATATAGAGATGCAGCAAATAGTCAAAAAAGCGATGTTTCAACACAGGACTTAAATATAGTGTTTCCTGACTTTTATATCTACATCTTCAGAAACCTTTAAGGATTGTAAGCCTCAGGTCTTAATTAAAGCAAATGAAAGAAATATGCTTTCATCCATTTTCCATGCTGTGTAGCTTTACTACTTTGGAATACGCTGGCAAACAGAAAGTGCTGTGACTCTGCAACAAAGCTCTGGAGTCAGTGGAGACCCCTGTCTAGTTGTTTACAAGGCAATGTGGATCATGTCAAGCTGTGTCTAGATTATATAGTCTATCTCTGAGTACAGAGTGTCTGTCAGGTCCTCTTCACTTGAGTCCTCTTCTTTAAGGCACATGGACCCTCGCCTGTCAAAAAGAAGAGCACCGCAGTGTAGAATTGGGGCTAAAGGTTGGTGAGTTACATGCATGTAAAGCTTTAATATCTTGGATTTATTTTAACAGAATCATTCACTCAACAACAAATACAAAACATTCTCTGCTATTAAGCGTACTGCACTCACCCCAGGTGCTGGCAGTGGAGATCTCCTGCACAGGGGCAATGTTTCCTGGGTCCCTCGTCCTGGACGTCCCAGGACAACAGCTCTAGCAGGTGGTTGGAGGCACCAAAGCAGCTCTCACGCTCAATGGGTTTGGCCGAGCAGACAGGGAAGAGCAGGGCTGAACGCACAAAGAAAACGCACACATACATTTTCTGAGAGAATGTCGAGAATCACTGAGCAGCACATACTGAACTGTGTGCTGTACCGTACCTTTATGGAAAGCACAGCAGAGGTCTGGGCTGCACTCAGTCTGGTACTGACAGGTGCTGCCAGCCTCTCCTTTGGTTGCATTTTGACTGCACTGACCCCATACGCACAGCTGTTCACCACAGCACTCCTTATCCTTAGTACAGGACTGAAAGAATAGAAAAACAAATGTTTTTCAATTTCCTAACACTGTCTTAAAAGTCACAAAAATGAGAACATGGCATGCACCTTCAGTTTAACAAGGCTGAAACTCACCAGAGCATTAATGTCATTAATTATTCTGGTTGGTTAAATATAAATGAGATCAGCGGATCAACGGCTCTCTGATTCCTGCATACCCTCTATGAATTGTTCATTTGGGGATACGGTAAACAGTGTTCTGTTATTTCCATGCAGAGTTTTTCAGTGCAGTGCAAGACACAGATGCTGTCCTCTGTGTATTTATTATCCCTGTACACTGTACCCTTGTTGGCAGACTGCCTGTGTCTTTATCCCTTTGCATTGCTTTTTACTCTGCTACAGTCTTAAATAAAACCAGTGAGTCTTTACAGAGAAGACTCTCATTATTAATATTCTTTTTGTTCTAGATGTCCTTTGAGAGAGCAGGGGGGGAAGAAGAGCTCTTATTTAACCTTGACACGTGCTGTCCTTTCATGTGAAGCTCATAGGACAGAGTGTTCACAAACAACACACTCCAATTACACTTGTGGACACACTGCAATGCAGACGAAGTGAAACCCCAGCTGCCCGGAAGTGACTTTGTGTGTGTGTGTGTGTTTGAAAGTGACAGCCCCGAGAAATAGTGCATTTTAGAGAAAACTGAATAGTGCAGGTGCTCGTGTAAAGCTAACTTTGGTTCACTTACCACATCAATTGCTTTGCAAGGCAGACACTTGGAGTTGTGCGTGTCATAAAGGCAATATCTTCCCTTCCCACAGTCCTCATCAGTGATGCATCCCTAAAGACAAGAGAAAGGAAGGATTACATCAGGGTGTCTCAACCTTTTCTAACTCCATGGTTTGGTCCAAAAATTCTCAGTGCAGCAGCAATCAGAGAGCTGTCCAGTTATCATGTGAAATAAGAAGATGGTCTACTTATGTAGAGAAATGATGCTGTATGCGGAACATTTTTTTGTAAAATATGTCAAATTTTATATAATATATCAGTCTGCTCTGGCCACCTCATCTGCATATCATGTGATCCTACATGGGAGTCGATCTCCAAGGGCGAACAACTCTGGGTTTAATACACATTCGGGTCACAGTGTGCAAAATGAAGAACTAAATAAATTAAACTTTTAGGTTACTTAGGCTTCTTTTCAGCTAATTAGGCAGGCAGAAAACCTGCAACATATTTATGAAGAAAGAGGTGCCTCCTCCAGTTTTATTTTTACCTCTTGTAACTAGGACAGACTCTTGTCCCACAGTTACCATGTGAACCTTTATTTACCTCTCCTGTCTTTCTATAATGTGTCTAACAGCACACAATTCAAAGGACTCTCTTCTGCCAATATACAAAGTGTAGAAGTAGCAAGATGACAAGACTCACAATAAACCAAACGTGATGATCCACGTCATTATTATTCTGACAAGGTAATTCAAATAAATGTTTTATCTGCTGTGTTTTACTTGTGCTGTGACACTCGAAGACAAATAAATGAAGTTATCAGAAAGTTGCTCTGTGAATTGGGTTTTTATACGATTATATTGAAAATCTAAATCTGGGTTGTTGCACAGGAACCCCCATCTGTTACAAGCTTTAATCGTGAAAGTGAATTCCAGCTACACGCAGCAACAACACAAAGCACACGTCATGACTTATTATCAACAATTTTGCACAGTCATTGTTGCTATAAATGCACTTGACAAATTAGCTTCGTATCAGCATTTTTTTCTATTTTAATTTGATACATGGCGCAGGCAAATAATGATTAAAGCTGAATGAAGACATGAATGCAAACTGCATATCCTACACACACGGTTTGATTCATTTGCAGACATTATGCCAAGACAGTGGCTGTGATGCTGCTATCAGACATGGTGCAATCTTGAGACCTTTTAATATTGAGAAATTCAAACTGAGCAGTCAAAGGTCATATGAAAAACATGAGTCCTGTTTAAAGATGGATTTTTTACTGGACTGTATATCATTTAAAACAGAATAAACTTACATGATCAATATTGTTCCCCAGGTCACTGGACTGGATGGCTGTGGTAATGTTGTTTGTCTCCTGTGTGAAGGTGGGACATCAGTTAATTTTCATTCACAAGGGGAAACAAACACTAACTCACTTTAGTTTACTATTTATAAGCCCACCTGGTCTTCTGAGATGTGGACAGATTCATTGTCAATCACTTTATCAGAAGGAGTTTCATTGTGAAGACTTGGAGGAAGGTTATTGGGATGAGGGCTGAGACTGACGCTCTCATTGTTCTTCTAGAAGGATTGGAGAGATTATCAGAGATAGATTCCAAGTAAAGAGATGCATTAAAAAGTCACTCCCATATTCTAGCTCCCTCCACTGCTACCTATGCCTCTAACCTTTTTATCCTTCTGCCCAGAGATGGAAGTGTTTCAGTCCTTTTAAAATATTCTCATAATAGCAGCCAATAACTTCAACCATGGTCTGTTTCAGCAGTGAGCAGTGAAATAATGCTATGTCATGTAAAAAGCTATAGATCTAGATGCTGACTGAGAGGCTGCCTACTTGGTGAGACGCATCCTCAGGATTTTGCTGCGGATCCTTTGTCAGTTGCTCCACTTCCACAAACATGCCGTCCAGCTCCGTTTGTCCCTGGGCGGAATTGTCCTCCAGGATGTGACTGATGCCTGAGTCCACTATCTCAGGGAGGATGCCATTGCAGACTGCTGTGAGAGCCAAAACTAGCAGGGAGACTCGCATCATGCTTACTGCTGCTGCTGCTGCTGCACTCTGAGGAGGGTGTGGCGGTGATGCTGAGAAACACAAACAGCGTCACCACAGCTGATACGTCTCCGTCACTGAGGGGAGTTCATCATCTCATTCATGTTAATCTCCGTAACACCTCCTAAACAGGTAAAAAATCACATTAGCTGGTTTCAACATAAATATATGAAAATACTCGCTTCTAAATGGCTCGTAGGTGTTTGATAAACTTGTTCGGGACACTTCGAACATAGTTCCGGTCAAGTTTCACCGTTCTAAATTAATACGCGAGGTAAACTGCAGGTAACCATAGCAACAGTACTTTTGCTTCATACTAGTTAGATTAGTTAAATGATGAAACAAACTTAGCGTTAACTAACCATGAGCTAACTGGCAAACCAAACGTATAAATGGATGACGATGCAGGCTCAAAACCTTCCATTTTTTTCTGTAGTAAGTGTCTAAGGTGAGACTGCAATATTGAACTCCAATAATGAGATGCCCTGATGTAATGTTAGCTAGCTAACTTAGAAAGTAACGGATGCAACAGCATCGACCAAGCCATCTACAATTTTACAAATTACTTTATCCATTACACTAGCTCTACAAGTCCTATTCCAATTTTAATTAAGCTCTACATACCTGTACTGTGAGTGATAGATGCTAAATATCTGTATTGAAAATTTGATACCCAGTAATAGCATTTTTCATTGGAACAACTCTCAGGCCAAGAAATAGTCCCCATGAAAACCGCTTTAGTCGCTCGAGTTTGACCGCTGAATCATTTGTTTTTATTCGCGTTACTCGCGCGAAAATAACAAATATTGCTGCATTGTAGCCTACCTGTTGTGGAAGTCTCAAATACGTCGGAAAACTAAACGCCGTAGTCTTTGGGTTCATAACATCATCCGGAGGCGCACACAGCTCGGTGAATTTCACCGCCTTCTCCAGGAACTGCGTCTTGATGACAGCCGCTTCCAGCCCTACTTGAGGCTGACCAGAGCCCAGTTTAGACAGCGTGCTCTGTAATTGGGGCACTTTCGTTTCCAGAACGATATTTTTCTGTAAAACTATCATTTTCCAATGCTGTGAGCACCACAAACAAAATTTCATTCATCTCCGTTGTAAGTGAGAAAATGTGTTTCATTATTTGGGTGAACCAATCATTTGAACCAGACTCCCTGTGCCTGTAGTTTCACAGTCAGGCCACAAGATGGCATCATTTGATTTCATAGTAAATATATCCGGGACGTGGACTCTACCGTGTGTGTGCACACGTTTGCAGTGTTTGTTCAATGCCTTTGTCCCTGTGCTGCGTAGACTGCAGTTTCTGCTGACACTTTGTAAAATGTATTATGTGTTGACTAACTGTGGTCCGGAGACGTATGGCGCCAGGTGGTCTCGTGCAAGACGAGGAATTACAACACCTGCAAAGCCAGTGTATTGTATCTGAATGAAGTTTCCCTCTTTGCTTTTAATTATTCGTGTATTTTTGAGCTAACCCTATCTTTATGATCTCAAAATTTTAGTTTAGTAGTTTAGCTTATACCCATGCCTTTAAATATCGTTTTTGGGTTCGAGTATTTAACGATTTATCCTTTATTTTAATCCAGTTTTTAGATTTGCAGTCCACCCAGATTCAATTCAACCCCGTAAATCCAATCTGCTGTGTAATTAGTAATTTCTTCCTGTGGGGCAAACTCGCAGGCTACCAGAGGACAGTGGGTGGTCGGTTAAGTAGGCTAGTGAACTATGTCTTTGGTATGAGAAAGTCTGGATCCTCTGGATTAAACAGCAGCCACAGTAGCTGCTCAGGGATGTGTCCGATCTTAGAGCACCGCCCTCAAACACTGGACTCAGCTGCACAGAGAAACTGCTGCCTGTCAGGCTGACTGAGACACATTTCACACACCAGTCCGACAGGACCTTGTTTGACCGAAGACACTGGGAGGAAGAAGAGTTTGGATTGGGTTGAGATATGAGGTAAGTTCTTTTGTTTTACAGTTTTACAGTTTTTTGTCTTTCCTAATCAAGTGGGTAGTGTGAGGCTGAGACACCTGACAGAAGTGCTGTTTTCCTTAAAAACAAAACAAAACCCTGTATTCCAGTAGCAAGTTTGACAAGGCTTCTAGTATGACAACCAGACAAGGTTATATTAAAAGTTATGGCACAGGGAATGAAAAACAGGCATCAAGTAGACCACGGCTCACTGTATGGGCTCACTATAAACCAACATTACATTAGTCTCAATTAGAAAGTTGATAGTGAGATAATGCTGATTGTGCTGACATTTGGCTGTAAGCAAGGTGCCATTGTTTCTTGTGAGTTTGGAGTTTAATGAACACGTGCTGAATCTCGTGTATTATTGTGAATGCAGTGATTGAACGCCATCTGAGAGGAGTCAGACATCTGGGCTTGTCTCTGCTCCTCCCTGATAACAACAAGGTTATCTCCACTTGCGCAACATACATTTTTGTGATGCTGATATTTATGCCATAAATCCCTTTTGAGCATAAATCACTTTTGTGTGCCTGTGTAGCTGCTTTTCAAACATGCCTCAAAGCAAACCCATTCAAACTGGACTTACAGCTTTTCAATAAGTTCAAAGACAGTAAAAAGAGAAACAGGTAAATCTAGGTTACAATAATCCCTCACCAAGGCTTTTGTTTTAAAGTAAAAGTGATCCTGTTAGTACAAGTTAATGAATTCTGCCTGGTGTTTTAATTCTTTTCAGCCTTTCTTAAGGCTGACACCACCTGCTCAGCAGCTTCTTCTTCATTCTGTCTTTAGGGTTGTAATGACACAAACTGCACAATAAAGAAAGGTGTGGCGTTGACAGGTTGTACTGTCAGGTTACTGAGTGAAACTCAGCGAGTGACAGAAAAGGCCTGTAAATGTTTTCTAGTGTGGTTAATATGCAGCTACTGCTACTGATCAAATACACAACTGAACCTTTGATTAACTCTGGATTCTCGATGAAGCAGGAACAAACGGTCTGACTCAGAAAAATTGGACCAATGAGAAAAAAAAAATCTGTCATAAATAAAATACGATTAATTTGTGAGGCTTTATAAACTCTTCAGTAGGACTGATCTGCTTCTCCCTCTTCCACATTTTAACATACTGCATGAGCACTCAGTCTGGTATGATTCATATGTTTTGCTGGATGATGCATGATTCGTTCAGCAGGGTCACTAGAGTCATGCAAACAGTGGTAGTTCTCCTTCCCACTTCTGTGTGAGCAATCATTTCCTGTGTACTTTACGACTGTTGAAGATACAGCGTACCCTTCTCCATCAAACTGTAAGATCCAAACTTTATTAGAGTGGCTCTGCCAGTGAACGTGCTAACATCCAAACAGCGTTCATACATATAGTATCTGGTCTCTGGCCCAGACCCTGATGGTCCGTGTGATTTATGCTCATGGAGATTAACAACCTCTTTGTGCATGAACATTCAACTGCACACCACGTTATTCTCCTCCTGCTGGAGTATCCCTCTCAGTAAGCCTTTTTTTAGTCATTCATGTGACTATGTTATAAAATATATGGAAAGACAGTAAACAGTGTTCTCCTTTCAACAAAGGCTGTATATTAGAGCTGTATGAACAAAAGTGACTAATGTCCTGGACTTCACTGAGAAACTATGAGAAATCAGTGTAACAACTACTAATTCAGTTGACATTTACATGCAAACTTCCACATTTTTCAAACTGTCCTTTGACTGTTGCCAAAATGTCTGTTAAAAGAAAACTGTTAGCATGAGAGACTTCAACACTGCCTCAGTCGCTTACAACTGCAAATTCTTGTGCCAGCCTTTCATTTTTAGTTTGTAATTACCAGCTTTACTGGAGTTTAACTTAACAACAGTGTGTGGAGATAAAAACAGCATTACAGAAAGCTGCACAGGTCCCTCCAATAATGCAGCCAAACGAAGGCCTACATTATGATGATGCTTACGAAAAATCAAAAATGATACTCCCTCGTCTTTTACATAATCTTGACTATAGATAACACACCAAAGCCTTTCAGACTCTCAGTAAGTCTGAGCTGCATTCAGCACTACCTGTCGACGCTGTTACAGCAACCTGTCGCAGCTCAAATTGACACACAATTGCGCATTGCGTATGCAAGTCTACTCACCTGTAAAATGTCAATGGTTATAGCTTCTTGCATACAGGTAAAGATATATTAATACTAACAAATGTGAGACATTATTTAAATACTTAACATTTTAGTTTTAAAAAGAACAACTACTGCAGTAGAAGAGACATAGACATAGATCAAACAATGAAATGGATTAATCAACGAGTGAATGAATGAATTAATCAATCAGAGTTATAAATACATGTTAAGACGTCATGCTGTGGATGAAAACAATGTAAATGTGTTTCAAGCAGCCAGATAAACTGACTGTGAGTGGAAGCTTGTACTCATTATTGCCAGGGAGGTGTTGTAAACTTTCTCCTTCCTCTCTGCAATATGTTTCCTTCCTTGTTCCACAGCATAAAAACGGACACATGCGTCCAGGCGTCAGCCACACAAAAGAGATAGGAACTTTCAGAGATAGGTGGGGCATGTTGTTCCCTGTAGCCTGTTAGTCCGTAATCGAAGAAAAGTTTTGCTGCTGTATCAAAAAACAACATAATTTCTGGTTTCTTAAAAGCTGTTGCTTGGGACATGTCACATGTAAGCCAATAGCACACTTAAAGATGGAGCCACTGACAGAGGAGGTACAAGGAGACTTTGCTGTGGTCAATTCACCCCAGGATATCATTAACACTTTCCATCTGGCAGGGACAGGAGCACACTGAAAACGGTTTTTAAACATATCCTAGTCATGCTTTAAAATCACAGAGGTGGAATTTTACAGAGGCAGCTCTCCTCCGAGCTTTGATCTGGACAGGAAACCATACACACGCCACCGGAAGACTTTGGATGGGAGGCGTCTGAGGGAGCTCACGCACTTTGCTGCAGCAATCGGAGCTTTTTGAAATGTAAAATAAGGCATTGTATCTCTTTCTCAGTGCATCACCATGATTCAGTTTAACCACCAAAACACTCCTGGTGTTGCAGCAATTTGATAGTGTCCAAACAGTCGTTTTTTTAACATTTAGTTTTGTGAGAAGCCTTAGTCTGTGTTGCTACCAGGTACTGCTACAGTTTAACACAGGTGAACCCAGAACACTTGACTGGTATTGACTTGAGTTGGACTTTGTACATTTTTGTATTCATCTGAGGTAGCCTAATCTTGTTTACAGTGTCTCTTGTTTACAGGTTCTAGCCCTGTTGATATCTTTTCAAGTCATGTGCTGTTTTCTTCTGCAACATGACCCTTGTCTATTCTGAGTCTGGCTTTACTGATAGCTGGCTTACAGAATATGCTATTCTAGCCAGACGGTAATACTGCCATCTAAACCTTCACTGTGCCCCCCTGTGATATGGATGAATGAAAGACGCCCACTGATCCTTCACCCAGTCAGTTTGCAACTTGTCTTCGCCTTGTGGTTTATTTTTACTACATTTTTGATGCATAAGAGGACCCACATTCACTTAATGTGAAGAATGTGTCGTTAGAATCAGAATAATTGTTCATGTGAATTGTTTGTGTCAGTAGCTGGGCAGGAGTAGCTCTGTGCGCAGTGTGTCCAGATAAATCACTCTCCAAAGGAGCCATGTGGTGAACACACCTTGTGTGCCAGACAGCAGCCCTGAAGCTTCACAAGCCTGCTCCTGTTTGTGTAAATGAACCGTTTTCTCCTCTGAAGTTGACTGACATTTACTGCATTCTGCCAGTGTTTCTGCCTTGCTCATGTCAGATCTTCTTTTGTTTTGGCACTGCTGCCCGAACACGCAACCAGATTTCAGAGAGCTGAGATAATACTGTGGAGCTCTGGGGCCTGGTGAAGGGCAGATTTGGTGGGCTGAAGTCCACCTGAGTGCAGTGTTTTCTGAGGCACACTGCCTGCTTATCAGGCCTACAGAGGGTTCCTTCCTGGTTTTCTTCAGTCCAGTCTGTAATTACTGTCGCTGGCTGGCTACACCACAGTATGTGCATTTCCCAGCACTCCCAATGTTTTCCTTGTGTTGTCAACTTCCTATTGTATTCTGATAGCCTGAAGCTATGTGCTCTGTAGAAACAAATGAAGACATTGCGTCACTGGTTTGACACTTGGTTCAGTGTCTTTACAGTTTTGTCAGTGTCAGAGTTATACTGCATGTTTTAAATAGGACTGACTATTGCAGGTAGCTCTAGCAAACATATGGTCACTTTTGGGTTTTCATATACTGTACATGTAAATGTATTAAATGAATTATTTTGGGATAAGAATGGCAATATTCTATAGTTATCTACTGTCAACAAGACCAAAACTAACAATGAATTGATCTTACTAACAAGTATTGCCTGTGTAGCCAAAACCTGATATAGCTTATTCCTCCAGCCATATAGCTCCATTGTGTTCAAAAATGATGAACACTGACATGTTCCTTCATTACAGTAAACATAGACACTTTATTTTGAGTCAATCTTTCATACACCGTCCTACTCACTAGGGCACCAAATGTGTATTAATATGCTGCCAAAAATAGTCCCCAACGAATGTACTATTTACATTCTGTATGAGTAACTTTTTCTAAGAACTATATTGCCCAGCTTTTTTAGGAAATTACTTAGGCCTAGCGTTTAAAAAAAAAAACAAAAAAAAACTGAAACCATTTTTAAAGATTTCCATCTTCAGTAGAAAGGATGTGTCACAGACAGGGTTGGAAAGTTGGAAAGGAACACATTGTTGGTTTTGTTTTTTTCATGGGATTTGTTGACAATATGAAAAATGTAGAATAATGCCAGCTTTGTCCTATGACACTTGAAATCCACTCGGTTGTTCCTTGTCTGGCCATCCATGTTGTAGACTAGTTTTGATTTTTTTTTGTTTCATTTTGCCGTCCAGGTGTAACAGGTACATTTTTCACATTCCTAACACCCCCCCTCTATCATACTGGAAACTGATAGCTTGCTATGTTTCACACAGCAGTGCTTTTATTTATATACACTCAATCGCAGATACATCCAATCTGTACTACACAGTACAAGTACAGAAACTTTTCTCTTTGGGGCAATGTGTCACAGTACAGTAAAGTAATTACATAAGTAATGGTAAAATGATACGTAAGGTATCAGGAGATAGAAGTGCTTGTTAAATAAAACTAACAAACCGCAGATATCACTGCATATATTCCTCACTGTTTACAAAGAAATTCATTACTGTCCGTCACTTTCTCACTTAGCCGCAGACTGTTTCACTCAATCAGATAATTTTCTAAACAGACAGGAGACTTAAAAACCTGCCCGCTACTAAACTCTCTGATCCTCTTAAGCATTATATGGATCGGTTGTGATGCATGGTGTGTGTCTGTGTGTGTGCACATGTATATTCTTTCTGCTTCATCTGTCATTAGTTGTATTTTTACAGCCTTTCTGTGGGTTTGTTCTGTCTGCCCACAAGTGACTTTCCATTCTGTCAGACTGAAATGGTGAAGTCATGGGACTCTGTCTGAGACAATGTAGTTTGAGTGTTGAGCATTGACTTGGCTATGAAGACAGTAAGTGGTACCTTTTCATTAGTCCTCACAGACTCGTACAACAGATGGTTCCAATAATTGTGCCTTTTTTACCACTTTACTTGGACTGAAACGTGAAAGCATAAGTGCAGTCAACATGTCTTTATGTGAACTTTCCACCAAAGGCACGAGAGATTATTGAACACTGGCCAAAGTTAAGAATAAAATGATATCAACATAAAATTATTATTAGCTGTTCTGAAAAGACAGCCACAAACAGCAGTTATGAAAATTGAAGTTTGCTTTTGTACAATAATTTAGGACATTTTATCCTTTTTTTGGATTCTCACGACCTCAAACAAACTTCTTTTAAATGCAACTGTCAAAAGAAATGACTCCATAGGGGCTTTATAGAAGATATTATGTAGGCCCCAAACACTCCACATACCACATGGTAGAATACACAGCAATTTTCCCATCACAGTCTGCTGCCATGCATGAAAGATTAAAGCACCTGCATCATATATCATGCCTGTCCCAGTCATCGCTCGTCACTCATTGACAATCAGAGAGTAAATTCCCCAAAAAACTATGGAGGTGGTCCTGTGACTACTTGGCTGGTGGAGCCAGAGAGAGGGCTCATGCTGATGGAGCAGTTCAGAGCTCTTGTAGCCACGTGGCAAAGGAATGTCAGCTCACTGAGTGTGAGGCTGAATGTCTGCTGTGAAAGGCCTCGGGGGTCCACAGTATCTACCAACAGGACAGGGGCTTTGAAGCTACAAAGGTGTATAAAGCCGATTGAGGATCAGCTGGGTGTGTACAGTATTTCTATGGGCTGATTGGTGTTCCTTTCCCTGCCTGAATCATTCTCTGTAATGTAAAACAACAACAGCAGCACCAAAACAGGATGCAAACACACAGCCAGACAGGATCTTGTGCAAATTAATATGCTAATTTTAGCAGAGGGACAAATGTTGTTGCTTTGGGAGTGACATTCAAAATCTCACCACATTCAAATCACAATCAAAAACAAGGTTGTGACCCATGACTGTGTGGTCATTGAATATAGTGACTAACCTTTGCATGTGTTGGTGTATTGTCCCTGGCTAAAGCTCCCTATGAACAGTTTCATGGCACAGTCACGTTGCCACCTGAGGCCCTGGGGCGGGGTGTGACAGTAATAGTGGATTACAGTGGGGGTCTGTTAGAGTCCTAACAGAGAGGACTCTGGCCTGACCCCTCCTCTAACCCTGCCCATCCCGCTCCATGGGACATTAAAATATCAAAGGCAGACTTCTCCCAAAACTCACAGAAGCTGTGGTCTCCACCCAAGTGAGCAGACTCATGCTTAATGCAGAAAAGTTCCACATTTTGCTTTGATGTTGAGTTCTGGCACAGATTTTTTCTGGCATGATTTTCCAAATGCTTGATGGTTGATTGGAGGAAAGAGAAAACTACATTGTATTTAATTCTGTCATTTCAGCTCTATTCTGACAGGAGCATGTGTTTTAGTAACAGTATCTTTCACACGCAGGCACATATGCAAGCGTACTGAATGCACATACCTCAGTAGAAGGTGGACTGTTAAGCATGCATACGCAATCAAAGCCAATCAATCTGCGTTAGTGTGGTGGGCTTGCATTACAATTAGTTTCAAAGACCTCTCTTTTTACTGCTGAAAACAGTGTCTGGTTTTCAGCTGCAATGAAAAATACCACAAGACAAATACTTTTCCGGTCCACTCATCCATGGTCAGTGCTGCGCTCCAGGAATGAAAGGTGCTTAACAGAAACAAACGGTGGTTCTTTAAATTGCAATAATAGGAAAACCACTTTTTTACCCATGTTGAAAGAGGTATAGACAGCAGATTATTTATTTATTATATAGAAGTGCAACATTTAGAATTGCCAGCAATTCAATTCAATTGTTTGTTAGTGAAGACTCAAGATTAGTGTCTATGTGTGTGTGTGAGTGTGTGTGTGTATGTATACTGTATGTAGCATGTAGAAAATGTAGCATAGATATTGTTGATTCCCTGGAGCCATTACATTAGCCTTCATTGCCATTAAGAAGGTTTATACTTCTATATGGAGGAAAAAATAATATATTGCCTACAATTCAAGACTCTACTAAAAAAATATACAGCTGACAGTTTTAGTCTTGAAACATTACAGTATAATTTAGATTATTTGTCCATGGTTGATACCTCATGTTGAAGTTTCAACGGTTTTGTTCTATGTAAAGCTATCACTGTTCCTTGAAGCTGTTGAAATGTTTGGTGGAACCAATAAGAACTATCTAGAACCACAAACAGCTCCTTTTATAGGCTCACATGGTTATGCCTCTATAAAGCACAAGCAGTGAAGATGCTTGACAGCTGTCTGACGACGATAGGCTGGAACATTTTACTTTCTTGCTTGATTTTCTCTCGTATTTCTCTCTGACTGCCTTGCCTCTACTTGTATGAATGTTATCTCGTCTATGTGGGCATAAGATAACTGCGTTTCAAAATGCATGTTGACTTAGATACCGAATCTTAATGAGGACTGGTACTGAATGCTCTCTTGATAATTCGGTAATGTCAGCTGGAGTCGTAGAGCAGATAAAATACAGCTGTGTTGTCAGCTTAGCTTTAATTACTTTAACATTCCCATTTAAATGAATTGAAATAATGAAAACATGTCCAATTATCAAGCTAATAATATATTATGAAAAAAACATCAGTTGCTTAAAGCCATCTGTGAGAGACTCTTTGCCATGAGATGACATCAGACTCTTGTATGTCTTGCCTTCTCAGACTGGGCATGACGGTGCGGGCCAAGCTGAGGGTGTAACCACATCTGGCAGAGAGTGCTGAAGTAAGCAGGAGCCTCAGCACACCGAACCATCTACTGCAGCAGGGAAGATGGGCGAGACAGAGGAGGAGAGGGATAATGTGGGGAAGCTGTTTGAAAACTTTGTCCAGGCCTCGACCTGTAAGGGAGCCCTTCAGGCCTTCAACGTCCTCTGCAGACAGCTGGACCTCGACCCTGCAGACCACAGCACCTTCTACAGCAGTCTGAAGGCGAAGGTCACCACCTGGAAGGCCAAAGCACTATGGACTAAGCTAGACAAGAGGATGTCCCATAAGGAGTACAAGAAAGGCCAGGCATGTGTGGGCACCAAGGTAAGTTTATTATGTTTTGTTCAGCTGTACTTTATGCCACAAACTAATCATAGACAAATGCAGATGGAGATTATGAATTTATAAAGAACAGTGAGCAAGATATATGTAAACTGAAGCACCATAGAAGTGATTGTACATGTTTTGCCCATTAACTACAAATTATGTTTATATTTTCGTCACTGCCAACTATTTTCCAAAGTATACCAAACATTTTTAGATTGATTGCCTACTTTGCAGTTGCATTCTGTTTTTCATTTTATTAGGAAAGTAAGTAATTTTCAGTATGGTGTGAGATGTGTAATTCATCTCAGTGCACACGTAGTCCATGTGCATTGTTTTGTCAAACAAAAAACAGCAAAATACACAGAGTATTTCCACAGTGAGTTTATTTGCTTTATTAGTTACTTCTGTATAAGACATTAAAACTTGTGAACACTCAGATCTCAGCAATAGCACCAACTACAGTAGAAGAGTTTTCCAAATTGTTTAAACTGAAGACAAATGTGCACTTTGATTGTTTTAAGACTCTGCAAGTTGATTTTTTTAAAATGTGTACTGAAATGTAAAAATATGTTGTATGTGTTGGAAAATAGTCGACACTAATGTAAATTGTAGTTGGTGAGCTGAAACATATATGGCTCTATGAAGGTTAAATTTGTATTTTCTTTTCTCCATGTAAAGAAATGATGGATATGAATAACATTAATACATCTACAAATATCATAGGGCTTTGCTCATACCTCATTAAAGTTGACGTTTTATGATTTAGGAAGTGCATTTGTGACTTCACCTCATGTGGTTCCTATTCTTTTTTTAAACAATCTGCACTTTGTTCCTCCTCAGGACTGTTAAAGTACACCATAAGTACCATAGCTAAGGCAATGTCATGGTTATCACTTTAACCTCTACCTGCCAAGACACAGACCATCAACTACAGCAACACTCACTCTTTCACTGCAACAGCTCCCAACATACAGGACAGGAAATTAAAGAGATATACATTGCTTTGCACTGATTCTTTCGCTCTCAGACAGGTGCTGCGTGACAAAGCTGTACAGAAATACAAACATTATGATAGACAAATGCATCGCTGAACCATCAGTGCACCCACCATATGTATATAGTGTTTTTAGTCATACTAACAGTAAAAATGCTATGAAATCACAGCCAAGAAACATACACACTGTCCATTAAACACAACAAACAACAGATGTGCACATAATCAAATGAAACATGACCCAGAATTTCATAAAGACACAGAGGAAAAACAACTGTGCACTGCTTCATCTAACCCTGCAGTCAAATAACACAAAAATAGCCAATCGCATTCAGAGAACAAATTACAGAAACTCCTTAAAAACATGTAAGAAGATGGAGCTATTGAAGAGCTATACCTGCGTTGAATTATGAGGAGATAGCTGCAATGGGGACAAAGAAATCATGTTAGGGTGTGTGGTGGGGGTGCACTTGGCAGTAAAGGTGATGAGGGAAAGTAGGAAAACCTGGAGGAGTGTGATTACTGTTCAGGCATCAGCTGCCCTCAGCTTGAAAGAGTGTTTTTATTGCGCGGAGAAACAAGACAGCATCACTCAGCAACTATGATTATTTGGCCCCAGTTATACTGAGGGTGTGCGCTGCTCTTTATAGGCTCTTCCTAAAAGGTTGGAGCCAGGCCCAGGTTGTTATTAAAGTGTGTTTTTAAATACGTCATGGTGAGCTCAGTTTTACAGGTTCTGTCTGATTTAAGCCAACACCAAAATAGGTAAGAAGAAAGAAGGTCCACGTTTGAAGAAAGTGTGACTCTCCTAAACTTCTGAGCCAAAGGTTTTAGGTCAGGTTTAGTAAATTCTCACAATCCACAGGGTTGTGTTGTAAAATAAAAAGTGGTACAGTGTACCAAAGTGGTAAACCAGATGTACAAACAGTGGATTGTGTTCATTATTGAAA
Organism: Macquaria ambigua; assembly: GCA_008360985.2. NCBI lineage: Eukaryota > Metazoa > Chordata > Actinopteri > Centrarchiformes > Percichthyidae > Macquaria > Macquaria ambigua. The sequence continues at coordinate 1,741,770 of VMKM01000004.1, read as the reverse complement.
CACTAACTTATTGTGAATTTATGAGATTGCCTTTTTCTTCCAAAAGCCTGAGATTTAATAAGTTGCTTATTAATTTTCACACATGCACAGCACAAGTGCGGTATGAAGCCTGTTTTAATCACTCACAGGACAGACAATCTGCTTTTACTTGATTACTAATTTATCCTCTCCCTGGGAGAATCACAAGGTGACGACTCGTGTTTTTATGGCGACTCAGCTCTTTAAACAGTGACAGATGTGAAATCACTCAGCACCTCGTCTTCGTATTCCCGCTGTAGCAGCAATCTTTAAAGGATGTGATGTCATCCATGTTTTACGGCCTGACACAGCTGGCTGCAGCGACAGTGACACATAACCACAGTGTGTTTCTTCCTCATAAAGTTTTACTGTGTGCACAAACAAATTACAAATTGATCTTTCTTTTATAATCCATGATATGATGTTGTGAATCATTCTCAGCACACTTCATCAGAGCTCGGTGACACCTTTAACTCTGAGATTGTAACACATCTTGATTCAACAAATTTAGACTTAATTTCAAGGGAAGACAACTTCATCTCCATTGGATCCATGCGACACCCCAGATTCAGTATGCTGTACACAGATGACAACCTTAAGTAAGAGATTGTCACGTTCTGGTTAGACCAGACTGCTGTTGCAAAAAGCCTCTGCAGTCATGCAGTTTGGGATGATATTGTTTGGGTGCCCTATAGAGCTGAAATGATTAGTCAACTAATCAATTAGTCAATTGGCAGAAAATGTATCTGCAAGATACTGATAATAATTAACTGATTAATCATTTAAATAATCTTTCAAGCAAAAGTACTTCCCATATGTGAATATTTGCTGTTTTTCTTTTTCTAAATATTTTGGTAATAGTTTTTGATGTTGGTCGAACAAAACAAGCAACATGATGACATCACCTTGCGCTCTGGCAGATTGACAGTTTTCACTATACTCTGACATTTCATAAACAGACGAGATTGAGTAATCAACAAAATAACCGTTAGTTGCAGTTCTAGTTTCCTAACATTTAAATCAAGATGCTGTGAGAGTAAAGAGCTACCGAGATGAAACAGTAAACAGTTATACTCTGACTGACAGATAGGGTTCATTTATAAGGCGGGGGACAAATGTGACCAGGGCGAGGTGGAGCTGGGATAAGAGCGAGGTCACAGGTGGGAAGCTGAAAGGAAGCGTGTGTGTCCTGACTCAACAGATGTGGAGCAAGCCGTCAGGAAAAGCCTCATATCTGGAATAATATATCAGCGAATGGAAACAGGCTAAAACAAACAGCCTGTTTCTGCCAATGGCTGATAGACAGACAAAAACAGTTCAATGAGTTTAGATTTAAAAAAAATGCACATTGTGATCGTACATCTGAATAAACTGAGTTAGTACAGAGTTTGTGCACATAAATTATGACATTTTCAACATCCTTCCATCTCTGTCTCTGGCGGTGTAAATACACTTACTCACCCTTTGTTGAGAGAAAAAAAAAACAACGTGGCCAGCAGGCAGGCTTGTCCAGGCAGCACTTCCACCACCTGTATGTGCTTCACACCTGAGATTACCTCATCCTGATAACCTCAGGCAACACATGATGACACATTGTGTTCCTCTTCGCCCACATCCTCTGTGAAGCCTCCCCAGAGTTCAACCACACACTCAGAGATGGAAAATATGGAATGACTAAAGCCCCAATCATCTTGTTTTGGTGCAGGAGCAGAGCGCCATTTAGGGTATGATGTGGGATATTGGTCAGCTTGGCACTGGGTGCTCTGTAAACAGCACCCAGTCTGATTGTCTCACAGAACTGATATGGATGGGTGGCACCTCCTCGCGCTATCCTCACTTTGTGTTATCCTGTTGGTGGACACAGGATGGCAGGAAGTGAGTGCGCCTGTTCAGATATGTGGCAAACCCCTGTCTGCATACTGGTGGGATTTAGAGGTCGGGCAGAGTGGTAGCTCTTTGTGCTGTTGGATGAATGGAAGGCCAAGAAATTCAAGTCTATCCTGGGAAGGTGAAAGAAAATATATTTTCAGCACTAATTTGGTGAGGCTATCGAGACAGGAGACTGTCCACCTTGTTGAGCACAGCAGGGGCAACCTTCAGAAGTGGTCTGGTTCTGGATTAAATGTCACAAGAATAAAGACACACACATCTCCTCTCTACACAAATCTCTATAGTGCCTCTTAACATGTTTGGAAGGAAAGAAGACACAGTTTGCCAGCACACATGCATCTGTTCTTTCATCTATCATTCAAGAGGATGATGTCATGAACCACACATTCTCAGACAGATGCTGTAACCTCAACAAACTGACTTCATGCATTTTTGGGTGAGGCCGATGCATGAATAACACCTTAAATATGTGAAGGTTCTAATAATGGTTTAGGCTGATGGACGATGTAAGCAAACTTTTTTCCTGATGAATGCACCGCTTCAGGCACGTGTAAACTCTCTTTCCTCATGTTTCATGTGTTTGACCAACAATCCTTACGCACACAAGGTGGCCTGGAGAAGTCATCTTAAGACTTGAATGATCCTCAGAGTCGGTGTCCTGAAGTGAGACGCTTCACCTCTAAATGCTCCAGCGGTGCAGGAAAGTGCTGCTCCCTCTCACGAGCCGTGTAGATGTTATAATGCGCCCTGGTATGTTAATAAACAAGTAGGATGTAAATCATTTTTCATCTCAGCCTCTTCTGCAGGAAAGGTCTCAGCCTTCTGTGATTATAGATGTCACCACGATGACGACCACGATTTCTCTGTGCCTTGTGTCGGTAATGAGGGCAATTTGTCATTCTCTCTTATGTAGTGCCTCATCATCGGAGGAGGACCCTGTGGCCTGCGGACAGCCATTGAGCTCGCTTTGATGGGTGCCAAAGCGGTGGTGATCGAGAAGAGAGACTCCTTCTCTAGGAACAACGTGCTGCACCTTTGGCCCTACACCATTCATGACCTGCGGGGCCTCGGGGCCAAAAAGTTTTACGGCAAATTCTGCGCCGGGGCCATAGATCACATCAGTGAGTGTCTGATCAAAACATTCTATTTTTCATTGACCTGGGAACACATATTATTAGCCTTTCTGAACCCTGAGCTTCTCCGTAAATGTACAGTGTTTTATTGGACACTAAAATTGTACAGTCTATATTCAGTATATAGATTTAAAGATTATGGTTCTACAGTACTTACTGTATATGATCTATTTTCAGCTTTTATCTCTTTTCTGATTTTTATTGTACATTATTTGGCTTTTTATTGTATCTTGTTCACCTACCTAAAATATGCAACATTGTATTTTCTCTTTGGGATCTCTTATCTATCTGTAAATGTTACAATTTCCCTGTAAATAGCTTACATTTGGGAGAAAACCTTGTGTCAATACTGAACAACAAGATGGTTTGTATCTCCTTTCTTCAACCCTTTAGTGAACCTGTGTGAAATATTCAAACTTTTAATGCATGATTGTATAAATGTGCATCATTCTGTACTCATTCTTTTGTATTTTTCTGTACAATTGTTATGTCCAGTGGAACATGAATGGCGCTGACTGATTGATTCCAAAACCATTTCAAAGAGAAGGAAATGCATGTAGAAGGAAAACTGTTTAAAGTTTAAAAACTATACAGGATATAATGATAAAATAATGATGTATTATATTATTAAATATAATTTAATTACCCAGTTATTTATTTTATCACCATTTGAGCATTGTTTCATTGTTTCCAACATAACAACTAAAGGAAAAGCAAAGATAGAAGAGAGTAATGGAGTCCAGGCCTTGCTCTCAACAGTGTCAAGACAACATAACACAAAACACAACATTTGGCAGCGTTTTACATCTGTATGCAAACACTAACGTGTGTGTCTGCTTCTAATAGGCATTCAGCAGCTGCAGCTGATCCTACTGAAGATCGCCCTGATTGTTGCAGTGGAGTTTCACATCAATGTGGAGTTTGTCAAGCTGTTGGAGCCTCCAGAGGATCAGGAAAATGAAGGTATCCATCCACGCGTTCACTTCAGTTACATGTCCAAACAATAGATTAACAGTGCTTTTATATTCACCCACTGACAGTTGTTTTATGATCTGCAAGCTTTGGGGAAGATGAGGAGATTTAAGCAGCTGGAAACAATACAGCTGGGACATGAAGTAGGATGAGGTTGAGAAGTTTAATAATGTGTAAAGCTAGATATAGACATCAGGCTGCATTTGTCAGTTTGTTAGACAGATACTGTGTGGCTTTCAGGAGGATCTGTATCTTCTCATCCTGCAGTATTTAATTTCCTTGACAGCCACCAATAAACAGGGGACAAACCTTGGCACTGATCTAGTTTTTCATCGTATTTAGATGAGGTTACTGGAGGGCAAGTATACTGCCCGACTTCCCTGTTAGTGCTCAAATGTATGCCTGGTATATACAGCACCTACTTATCAAATTAATACCAGTGAATGAGCATGTGTCCTTTGTTTCAAACAGCATGTAGTGGTAGTATATTTTACTCTCATCTCATGATATTTTTCTGACATTCAACAGTTCAAATCAACTTCTTCTGATGATCACATACGATTTAGTTTGAAAATATCAGCACAACACACAGCTGCCTTAAGCATGTACACTGCACTGTAGAGGACTACTTGACCCTCTCATCCCACATTGGACTATAAACTCTCAGGAAGAAAATAACTTGCACGCTGTTGTCAGGTGTTGTCTCTTCAGATACTCTGATAACAACGACAGCCTTGCCTAAATTTAGACACAGACTTATCCCTCCTGCTCTGCTGTGACGAACTTAGCTGTGCCCTTGACATCATGGAATGCATTTTCCACATGGTGATGTTTCACAACAAACTGCCAAGCTGTTACTGTGTTGGTCTCCACCCACACTGCATCCGTAAAATGGCTAATATTAAATCTGAAACAGTGTGTTGGTCAGGTTCACAGGTCAGATCCAGTGGACTTTGCAGAGATGGAGCACCTCTGTACTGCAGGAACATACTAAGAGCCATCATTATTTCCTTTGCTTGCTCTTCATGAAGCATTCCTTTTTGAAACATGACATGAAAAGCCACATTCTTCCTTATTTTAGTGGCATAATAGCAACAGAACAGCAACAGTGCTAAAGTGTGCTTGTTATTTTTCTCTATACTGACATTCTCTGCACGTACACATTTAGAAATGTTAAAGCATAGCAGGTGGCTGAGTGGTCCAGGAAGGAGAGTTGTTTTGACTGAGACGCTGTTGAAGTGTCCTTGAGCAAAAACACCATTCTTTATCACTTGACATTCTACGTGCTATGTGCTGATTGTTCTGTGAAGGGGTACAGCACAAAAGGAATATTCCTAGGTTTTTTTCACCCCTCTCACTCTTTCTCTGTCTTTGTTTCCATCTCTCAGGGCTTGGGTGGAGGGCTGCAATCCGACCTGCTGATCACCCCGTGGCTAACTTTGAGTTTGATGTCGTGGTGGGGGCTGACGGACGCAGGAATACTCTGGAAGGTGAGAAGACGGCAAACAAAAGAGATGAACAGTATAGATGCCTCAAGGATGTAGCTCACTTTGCCCACAAAGTACGTTATAAAGTTACCTGTGTCTGATCAAGAAAGGAACAATCCCGTGACCCAAATGTATATTTTCCCACCAACAACATTCAAAGCACAGGGTTGGAGCCTACTGTCACTCAGAGTTAAGTTAATATTTTCTGCTGCTATTTTCTGATGCTGTTAAAGGTTTGTTTACTCCAGTGTTGTTTAAAAAATAGGCCTATATTTCCTCTTACCATCAGTTAAGAAACTCACACAATGCAAATCTTTCATTTCAGCTCTTCATTTATACGATATATGTGACTATATTTGTACTCAATAAGGCTGTTAGGTTTACATACTGGTCCCACTGGACTGTTTCTGGACTCTCACTTTGAATAGCTTGTATTGCATTATTTCTGTTGTGAAGTTATAAATGAAACTCACCTTTTGTAAACTTATACTTGTACGAAGCCATTGATCTCTCCCAGTGGGACTGAAACGCTGTACATAAATAGAGCAGAGCTGGAGCTCAGTGCAGCAGCTGATGCTGGACTCTCTCCATCTCTCTGTCTCACTGTTTCGGTCTCTCACTTAAAAATGCTGTCATCTAACAACCAATTCGCATCAGATGCTTATTCCAAAAAAGGGCATTTTTGGGCAGGATAAGATGTTTAGCTCATTCTTCAATTATGAAGCCTGGGGGAAATGATTTTCCCCTGCAGTCAGCCTGCTTTTCAGCTACTTTTGTGGCCTAGCTACGGTAACACAGAGTTAAACAGAAAAGGTCCTCCATGATTTTTAACAGAGACATGTGGAGGAGTTGTGACACAAGTTTAGACGCTTTACTTCTGCCCCTAGAAAGTACTGTGACTGTCTCGTACATCACTTCAGTAAGCAACCAATCGATTTTCTTTTCCTTCCTGCACTTACAGCTTTAGAATTAGTGACATTTTAGTGAGTTCTTGCTGGTTTGAAAAGGTAATTTGAAAATCTACCAGTAAAATGCTGAGCCTTAATTTCAGTCTAACTGACGTCTGCTTGGGGTTTTTGGTTTTGGTCCCAAAATAGACAGTTGTCAGAATAACTATTTTCCTGATTCAATCATTCATTCATTCAAAATTCATTCAATTTCTACTTTTAACTATTTTTTAACTCTTGTAGAAGTAAATTGTCAATAAAAATGAAAGACTTGTATATTAATTAAAGTTTCACAAGTGGCCCTTTACTGCTACACTTACAGTTCTGAAGGTTAATTAAGCAGAAGGTATTTAACTTTGATGATAGCATTTAATTCCTGGTGCTTCTTACAATCCATGGTTTTTGTTCCCATGGCTATATAAAGGCTCACCTTGGTAAGCTGCCTCTTATCTGAAAATAACTGCCCTGTAATTATGGTTTAAGGCTAGATTTCCTTTGGTTTTAACAGACAAGCCGATAGGACTGGTTTGCTTGGGAAGATCAACATCTCTTCTTTTTTTTTTCCTGTGTCTCTGTTTTATTTTTTATCTCACTGCTTTTCTCTCTCTCTCTCAGGTTTCAAAAGGAAGGAGTTCAGGGGGAAGCTGGCAATCGCCATCACAGCAAACTTTGTCAACAGGAACACCACTGCAGAGGCCAAAGTAGAAGAGATCAGCGGCGTGGCCTTCATCTTCAACCAGAAGTTCTTTCTCGACCTCAAAGAGGAGACAGGTGGGAGAGAAGCACAGTCAGACTGCCTCACAATGAATGTATAAGGATAATGTGCTCAATACAGAGGACATACCTGTGACTTATGGACTTGTGTGATATGGTTATCTAACAGAAAGGTTGGGTTTTTGCTCTGTTTGTAATCAATAACCACTGATGAAATGATTTTGAGTCAACAGTACAGATTGGGATGCTGGCACAACAATATGTTAGTAGAAACAGACATGATGGATTTGAGTCAGTCACTCCAAATGTCCTCTACTACAATTAGATGCCCTGTTAGCGCTTCTTTTCAAATTTGAGCCGTTCTCAAACCATATCATTTGTTGCAGGTGTCGATCTGGAGAACATTGTGTACTACAGGGACAACACGCATTACTTTGTCATGACTGCCAAGAAACAGAGCCTGCTGGACAAGGGAGTCGTCATTAATGTAAGCAGAACACGCGTAGGTCAATTGGGTCCTTTTTGGGTCGTATTTTTATTTTCACTCTTTTTTTAAGATTTGTTTTTACATTAAATTTAGATTTAAGCTAATTTTCAGCATTGTTTATTTCATTTTATCATAATAACAAGGCATCAATATAATGAATACTGTACAATAATGCAATCAAATGCAACAGCCCTTCAACAAATACTAACTATTTAGAGCTTTTTAAAATTTTTGTTAGGACATTTAGATGACATTTTGGCTGGGAGATTAATAGCATGGCAGCCAAGAATTGCATTAGTTTAGATTGCATACTAGCCTGATGAATTACCATTTTGTTTCATTTAATTATTCAATTTGAAACTCCAAAATTGTTTGAGATGTTGGCAGCACTTCAGAAGTCTAGAACCAGGCTTGTTGTATACATTTCAGTATATCATGTCCACAATTTGTACTCATCATTTTTATTATCTTTTTGATATACAGTAGGGCTTTTATTTCACTTCTGTGTGCAACATTAGAAAATAGAAACTGTCTAAGGGAACAGATCATAAAGAAATGAATCTTGTTTTTTTAGAAATGCTAAGCTCAGACTTACTCTGTGTGAACCTCTCCTGGCTGTCATGCTTCTGTTCAACAGGATTACATAGAAACCCAGATGCTGCTGAGCAGTGAAAACGTCAACCAGGAAGCTCTTCTGTGCTACGCCCGAGAGGCTGCTGACTTTGGCACCAACTACCAACTTCCCACGCTGGATTTTGCCATGAACCACTGCGGGCAGCCAGATGTAGCAATGTTTGACTTCACAAGCATGCACGCCTCCGAGAACGCTGCTCTGGTCAGGGAAAGATTTGGACACCAGCTGCTAGTAGCACTGGTTGGCGACAGTCTGCTAGAGGTAAGGACGGGCAAGACGTATCAAGTAAAGTCAATGAAGGTGTGTTAAGGGGAGCCTGACTGCCTGGGAAAAGAAGCACAATCTGGCAGGCTGGCTTGGATGATCAGTTTGCTCTGGCCATGGATGCTGTAGGGTGAAGAGTCTGTGAGAGGGGAGACAGGAGTCCTTTGCAATGCTGGCAACTGTTGTTGATGTTCCTGCTCCAGTCTGTGAGCTACTCCACCTCCTCTCTGTATACAGACTCATCCTTGATGATGATGGTGCCAGCAGTCATTGAGGCAGTTGCATTTTTCACCACTCTGATGATTGTGTTAGTCCTGGAGCACTCAGGGACAATCATCTTTGTGATGTAATGCTTGTCTCACTGTATGTATATAATGCAATGTATGTCAAACAGTCTCAAAATCATGACAGCTAATGCCTAACAAAATCTAGTGCTGCTAACTGGTTTTCAATCTAATCACAATACTTGCAATGGTGATTTTGTTACTTTACAGTAATGAAGTCTTGATGCTGTTTTGTCTCCTTGTGTACACTGACATACATTCATATATTTGTTATATGTTGCTGTGCAGCCCTTCTGGCCCATGGGGACGGGTTGCGCCAGAGGCTTCCTGGCTGCGTTTGACACGGCCTGGATGGTAAAGAGCTGGGCTCAGGGTCGGACGGTTCTGGAAGTGCTGGCAGAGAGGTACACACACGCGTGCACACTCACACACACACACACACACACATTATGTTTGATAAATATATGTGTGTTTGCATATTTGTGTCAATTAATACCATTAAGTATGGTGTGTTCAGACACAATCTGAATAAGCATTGCCACGTGAATGTGATGTAAATAACACCATGGTTTTTTTTGTGTTTCTTTAGGGAGAGTATTTACAGGCTACTTCCACAGACAACACCTGAAAACATTGCCAAAAACTTTGAACAGTACACCATAGACCCTGGGACTCGATACCCCAACCTCAACACCTCTTGTGTCAGGCCACATCAGGTGAGAGGGAGAACTCACTTTGACAATATCAGATTCTTACCAGCTATCATTAGGTATTGGCTCCATTTTTAACAAATACACACAACTTCTTGAGTTCATTAATTTTTCCTTTCCTTCCTGTTTCAGGTGCGTCACTTGTACATCAGTGGAGAGCTGAATTCCTGCTCTCTGGAGCGTGCTGCTACCATACGTCGGCCTGTCAATCTCTGCAGACGAGGTACGTTTAACATGATGCCTGTGTGTTGTTTTTATAAGTGAATCGGTAGTTCAAAGCATGCCTGCTGCTGACTCTTCTTCAGATTATTTAGGGCAGTAATCTGCCTGATTGATAAGGGTTCCGTCTCTTCTGTTACTTTGAAAGGATCCTCATATGAACAACACTTTGGCCTGTAGATTTCCTTTCCTTTTCTAAGAGAAGCAGTAAGGAACAGGAATTAATCTTCGTTTAGGGAGTAAGACACGATCTGTGGTTTGTTTTTACATGTGGGTTCACTGGGAGGAGGAAGCTTTGACAGAAGAGCCGCCGGGTTGTGGAAAGAACATTCAAACACACACATATCTCGCTCTCCAAGTTCAGCATTAGTTTATGTTCCTGTTTAAAATGACCCTATTTATACTCAAGAACATACATTCACTTGAATTTTTGAAAAGCATACAGTACGCACGTGTCCTGATAAAATCTATGTGAGGCAAAAAGTAAACATTCCTTCTCATTTGTAACCTTATTTAATGATAGTGCTGCAGAGTTCAGAATCAGTTTATATGTACTGGGAACTGACAGTAAAGACAGAAGCTCTACATGCTGAACTGACCTATATGTTTGACTGAAGTAACTGGAGGCATTCACCAAAGGCAGCGAGAAGGTACATGTCCAGACAAAGATGACAAAGATGTGTACATATCTCAGCACCCGCTCCCAGCATGTCTGTCATGACCTTATTTACTGGCACGCCATCACCCTAAACTTCCTGGCGGTCTAACACAGTCTGCATCGCTGTGATAAGTCATTCGAGAAATTGCATTGTTTAACTGAAAAATGTGATTCTCCGTGTTTCTTTTGTAGAATCAGAGTTCAGACCGGCGAGGCTTCTTACCTGGTGCCAGAAACAGACAGACGGCTACAGGAATGTGATGATCACAGACTTGACGTCTTCTTGGAAAAGTGGTATCGCCCTCTGTGCCCTCATCCACAGGTTCAAACCCCAGCTGATGTACGTAACACACATCAGATAATATCAGTACCAGCCTGCAGCACTGCATCTTTCCATCTAAACCAGTGTCAGTGACATCATCTTATCTCTTTAGAGTAGTAAATGAATACACACATTCACATGAACAAACATTTTATTAAATGAACTCTGCACCCTCTTCATAACAACTACTTGTGAGGAAATCCATTTCTTATCGGTGTGTTAAATATGCTCGGCATGAGTGACTCTTTGATCTATGTGTGTTATCTGCTGCATTCTCTACCTCCTCCTCACAACTTGTAAATCACTTGACCCTTTTTAGAGTGCTGATAGATGTGAAAAAGACTTCATACATAGCTGCCCTATACTTAAAGCTAACCGGTAGTAGAGGGTGCAAACAGAGGAGTTTTCAGAGTGCAGCTGTGTACATTTCACACATTTTTACCAAGGGCATTTTGCCAGTGAACTCATCTGAAATAAATACTGGTTGTTCCAGTACCTGTATTAATGTGGATCCTCCAAAAAGTATTATTATTGAGCATTTAATTCTAAATAATGGCCCTTTCTGTCTGTTGATCTGGAACTGTGGAGAAAAACAACTCGTGTAGGACTTAGTGTACTTTGGTACCCACTTATAAGACAAAATCCCCCTTAAAAAACAGAAACTGTACCTTAGTTTCCACTTTTTAGGATTAGACTGCCTTACACAGCATGGCATTTGTCAGCGCAACTGTAGATTAGTACATTTACAAATCTAATTATATCCTCTCACTCTTTAATTATTGCCTTTATACCTCGCCACATGCCACTACAATTTCATGTGGTTCTGTACGTTTCCAGGAACCACTGGCATTTTTCCCCTTCCCTCCTCCATATGCATGCCTGTCAGCAGACTGCAGAGAGGGCAGCAGGTTTGTAGAAAAGAAAGAAAGGAAGAAAGAGTGAGCCTCAGTACTTGCAGAATAACACCAAAGTTTGTGTGTGCTGCTGCTAGGTTACTGCTCTCTTCTTTACATTATTTCTCATGGTGTCTGCACACCGTCAGTGTAGGTAGAGACGTCAGAGATGTGTTTTTTTTCTCCCATTAGAAGTAATTTGCTGGCACTTTCTCCTGCAATATTCTTCACATTCTTAACACATTCTTCTGCAAGGTTGAAAATTGATTAAGATAAGTTTCTGTGTAAAGTCATTCCATTGTGCTTACATTAATTGTTTTCGTATCAGTGTGTGTCAGTCAGTCACCTGACACCTACGTGTGGACATGAAAGTCTCTGTCAGGAAAAACTCCTTTTAAGAATCTCAGTTACAAACCTTACTGTTACATTCCTGTCTCATTATTCAGGGCATCTTAAATTGTTATGATACTGGAAAATCTGCACAACTGAAACCCTACTATAGGCTGACACAGTAACTATATATTTTTCCCAGCTGCTTTGCCATGACATACGTAGCCTGAATGTTTTTTTTAATTTATGACCTCTCTCTTACTCAAGCCACCATTACTCTCTTTTTCCATCAGAGATTTTGACTCATTAAATGAAGAAGACCATGCTGCAAACCTCCAGCTGGCTTTAGACATCAGTGAGCGAGAATTTGGGATCCGACCATTCACTTCTGTGAAGGAGCTGAGCGCCGATCAGGAGCTGGATAAGACCAGGATGACCACCTACCTGTCCAAGTTCTATGAGCTCTTCCGTGGCACACCTCTACCTGCCTCAGGTAGTCTACTCTACTTTACTTTACTCTACTTGACTCTACTCTACTGTACTCTACAGCCAAGTAGAGTTGAGCACCGTAGAGTACAGTGGAGTATTCTGTTGTACTCTACCCTGCTCTTCTCTACTCTACTCTTGTAGATACAACTGGACTCTACTGTGCTCAACTCTGCTCGACTGTATTCTACTGTACTCGACTTAGCTTGACTAAACTCTACTCTACCCGGCTCTACTGTACTCTACTCTGCCCTTTCCTACTCTACTAGATACAACTCAACTCTACTGTACTGGACTTGGACTCCACTCTTTTTTTTATTGTTTTATTAGTTTCACACACAGATGCCTGTTGTTAATAAACTGTTTTTGTCCTCTTCTTTGTTTCTGGTCCTTCTTCACTGTATTGTATGACTAAAATATGTACAATGACAAAAAAACAGAAATTCTAGTGAGAGAAAGTATTGAATTTAATTTGGTTTCCTGTTAAAAACTGTGTGTTTTGTGCAGTCCTTCAGTTAAGTATAGTGGCATGAGAGGAATGTGTGTCTGTACCAGAGCTGAGATTCTTGACAACGTGAAGACAGATGCCTGTCTCCACTGAAGGGCTATTTCATGCTTACCCATACTATGTTGTTTTATTTAACCTCAGCCAACCATTTACCTTCCTCTGACATGCAGCTGAGTGATTCAGTAATGTGTATTTTTTTTAATGGAACATTTCTCTACACAAATACAGTAAACTCTCTTTTTTCCAGACCACTCATATAACTTTCCTAATCTATATGGTCATAATTTATGTCTGTGCACTGTGGAAACAATGAAAACTCAAATGCACTCATGTGTTATACTGCAGGTTCCAGAGGAGTGGATGAAAACAATGAAGATTATCCATCTAAGGAAGTCATAAGTAATAATAATGTGCTCAATCTTGCACTGCCCAGGAAACGGGTACCAAAGGTAACTCCACAAGTTGACTGTCTCTGACTTCCTATCTTTATTTCCAGTTCATGTGGGATTTATTGTATATACATACAGTATGTCATTTAAAGGGCAATATATTCAATAACAATATGGTTTTTGGCTTTAAACTTTTCTTTTCTTTCAGGATGAAAAGAAGTCAGACGGTACAGATCCCATTTACAAAAGGAGGCGGAAATTCTGCAGTTATTTGGAAGAGGTTTGTTAAACTACCTACCTGTATTTTCTTAACTTAACCACTATATTAAAAAGCTATTGATATAGTAAGATCTTGTCTGTCTCTCATTAGGCCACCAACCTTTCGAGTAATGGCTCCCCAGTTCGAGAGGGCCGAGAGCCCAAGGAAAACAAAGTGCGCTCAATGGCTACTCAGTTGTTGGCCAAGTTTGAAAGCACACCCAACTACACTGTCCGGAAACCACAGGTAAAAAACACAACAATGTCTTCATTATAGGCCCATAGATTTTATATTGTTTTATTTTATTTTAGTAGGACTACAGTTTTCATTGTAGTCCTTTTAAGACTGTAAGTAAGTACATATGTATGAATATACTATGTATGTATCTATTTATCTACAGACAAATACTTTGTACATCTTTCCTGCCTGCATATAATTTAAAAAATGGCTATTTGACCTCTTTTTCATGGATCATAAATATGTTTTAAATTTCCCTTGTTGTGAGCTGGAGCTCTGACAGTGGTTTGTGGTTTTAATCTGACAAAACTTTCCTTTTGCTAATGCTACAAAGTTTTCTCTTGTCTGTTATTTCCAGCATTTAATCTTTTCATCCTTTTCTATTTCGGTGCCTTTTTTATTAATGGCCTTCCTAACCTTTCTGCAAAATCTCAGTCAGACTGTGAGAAGTCCTCCCCGCTGCAAACTCTTGACCAGACTGAGAGTCTGCACATTAAACTCGGGCCTCCGGTTCCACCAAAACCTCCTCCTGAGATACAGGTAGTCTGGAGCCGCCAGACAGCAGTTAAGACACACAAGCAGGAGCCAAAGGCATCAGGACAGTCTTTAAAACTGGTGACAGTCTGTAAAGCTTCACATAAGGTAGAAGGTTATTTGTATGCTAATTCTGACATATGTATCAAACATAAACACACACAGACATTTGCAAGCACATACTATATATGTACATACACCACCCGTGTGTAAAGCTCAAATGATATAACTTACCTAAAAAAAGGGTTTTCGTCTTTTTTGGATATTTAAATTACCATACTGGTGGTTGTGCAGTCTTTAGTCCTGACTGGCTTAGACCCTAACTTCACACCAGAAACTGTCTAAATGTGATTCCTTCATGTGTTATTGCAATCATATGTACAATTAGATCTAGTACAAAACTAGACTGAAAGCTCAAAATATAAAACACAAATACACAGTTATACATGTACTTAATCCTGTAAACCATGCAAACTATGCTGCAAGTCCTTTGCATTATTATTTTTATTTCTAACTACCCCGTTGGAGGTAAAGTCAAGGCTGTTTTTTGATGTTTGGTCGACATTATTAATGTTAATGTTAAAAGTTTGAGCACCGAGGATTTTTTCCCCATTTTTTTGTATAGAGTGAACTATGTCTGGTAATTAGAAACAATGCAGTATATGCTTATATAATGTTTGCCCATTAATCTTAACAAACCAGACAAAACCCAGACAAAAGAGTTTTGCAGTTGCTGAAGTCAAAGCATTGTATCCATGAGCTAAGCTTTTGGAAAATCATACCCACAAGGCAAACAAAAAAGCAAACATAAGTGTCAAGAAAAGGATAATGTGAATTCAACCGTTTCTTTCATTTAAATGTAGCGGTTGGCTGTTGACTCGCAGGTCTCAGATGTCAGACTGCCCCAAGAAGAAGGTTTTAAAAACTGTTTCTGCTCACAACTGCATTACCATGTGATGATTACATAACTTTGGCAAAACATAAAGCAGACAAAATGTTCACCGTAATGGATGCAAGTTGATTTTCATGCTGTGCTGGCACGACTAACGCCTCAAAAAACCTGTGCTATGCTTTGAAAATGGTTTGCAGCACTGTTAAGTATTTGTGTAGTTAATGGACTGAAACATATAAAACCACCTGTATGGTTCTTTTAAATGATCTAAGAAAAAGAAATAAATTCAAGCTTCACTGTATGGTTGCTTGATGAGGAGTTGCACCACAGCTCACTTGTGCACTATATTATCCCTTTCAGTTTGAAGTCAGTATCAGAAAAGCAGCAGAACACTTAGTCCGCCTGCCTCCAAAGACTCTGCCCAAACCCCAGCTCCAGCCTCAGTCCCAGCATCCATTTTCTGTAGTGAAGCTCAGACATGTTGATCAAACGCACACTGAGATGAAGCCCCAGCCTCAGCCTGAGAGTGCAGACCCCCCTGCTTCTTCTCCCTCCTGCCACTCGGCAATCCATTTCATGTCAAGAGTCCTCCAGCGCCTCAGGGAGGTGGATGAACACGTCTCTGAGGTGATCACTATCTTTAACTTCTGTCTTCTGTTTTCTTCTCTGTCCTCCTTTTTTAAACCCTTGTGATTGTTGCATGTTCTGATCCCCCCAAAAGGCCCCAGAGTGAATGTTGATTATATATTATGCCCTGATTATACACTTAGGCTTGTGTAATGTGTAGTCAGATGGTGAAGTCAGCCCCTAAATTATCCAGCCTGACGAAAACGGCAAAGGCAGGCCTTCAGACCTAGCACGTGCTGAGACGGACACACAGAGGGATTATTGGGTAGTCTGAGTCCATGTGGGACAGGTCAGCCAGGCTGCAGGCACTAGCTACGTCTGCAAATAAGCTATTCTGATTATTCAGATTCGCCAAAAGCCTGCCTGCGTTGGCTCAGATCAAAACTGTTTAAGTCATTTAGTGTAGAACTGAGGTCATCTGTTGAGAAAAATGGCTGTGTGAGATATTTTAGTTTCAAATGCAGTTTCAGATGAATTTTCTTAAAATACAGGGGACAGACAAAACAATTTAAACACTCAATTAAAATAACTTTCAACTAAACCACTATTGCAAAAAACTCCATAATGATGGGTTATTTTACTATTATTGGTCAACCTCAGAAGTGTGTCTTTTATTTCCGTGTTGGTTAGTTTTAAATCGTGAACCACTGTTCCTCTTTGTCAGTGTAGCTCGTCTGTGTTTGGCATTGTCATGATTTACGGGACTTCTCCTCCTTGTTAAATAATTTTCAGTAATTTTGTGTTGATAAGCTCGGCTAACCGCCTTCTGGCTCTAGCACCATACTTAACGTACAGACTTGAGAGTTGTATTGAACTTCTCTAACTCTTGAATGACAAAGTGAATAAGTCAACTATTCCTTTAAGTTGCTGTCTTCATTATTTTGTCCAATCCAACTTTGTGCGTGGTATTCTTTCAAATACAATTCTTAAATCTTAAATTTAAAATGATCCTTATAATTAATGTGCTTTGAAATTTGACTCACTTAAGCCTTAAAGACTCAATACTTAACGTAGATACTTTTTGGCTGAACCGACATACTTGTCTCTGATTTCTCTGCCAGTTTTCTGTTCCAGTACAGTATGAGTAACCACATCAAGTGGGGTGTGAAATGAATGTAATAAGGCAGCCTTCGTTCCACACAGCGACGTTATTGTTCTCCTCCTGACAATATACACTTAGCTGTCAAATCCTGCTTCTTATTGGGCAAGTAGAACAGAAAGGTCTTTCATCATTTAGCTGTGTAGTGCGTATTAAATGGTTATTAGTCTACCTAATTATGTCTACACACAGAAAGCTCCACATTTGTTGGTGGGAGAATGTGTCTCACTGTACGGAGGAGGCGAGACTGATGGCTTTTCCTTTGTTCCTGTGCTCCGTGTCATCCTGCAGAAAAAAGCTCAGACACAACAGACTAGAGAGTTTCACACAAAGAGTATAAAGGAAAAAGCCGTTCACCTTAGTGGTTTGTTCTCAGGAGACAGCTCTGCTGTACTCAAGGTGACTATCTCAAGCTTGATCTTGTGTTTTGCACTACCTGCCCCTCACGGTGTGTTTATTTGCATGTGTAAACATGTCGTGTTTGGGATCACAAGTGTTGCATGCAGCCGATTTTTGAACAACACAGGCTTTTTTTTAATCAAGGTAAGACTTAAAGCGGCTATAATATATTTCCATAATAACGATGTATCAAATGACAATGTGAAAACAATGAGAAAATGTGAATGGGGTCGTAGTGATGAACCTACAGAGAATTATCACCTGAATCATCTGCAGCTCCCCTCGGCTTTACGGACCTTTTTTAGTGAGTTTTAGCTCATCGTTTATCTGTCAGGCCGCAACTTTAACTGTTGTGGTTCACTCTCGCCGCTCTCATAGAGTCGTTTTCAGGCCGCAGCTCTAAAAACCTGCTGTACTACCTGCTCAGCACCAAACAGCAGACAGACACAGTTAGCGACTAGCTGGTGAACATAGTGGAGCATTTAGCAGCTAAAGAGCCAGATATTTCCCTCAGGAGATGGTGGAGGCCCCAAAAACAGAGCTAAAGCAGAGTGAATATTGGACTTACATTCATCAGGTGGTCAGAAACACGACTCCAAATGAATGATAATGTTGCTCCGGATCTGCTGGATGTGTAAATAAACAACTGTTTGCTAACAAGTTTCAACTTAAAAGGTGATGATATGTCATCACAACGTGTTTCCCCCAAGTGGCCAAAAAAACAGCTATTGTTGATTTTGTCTCTTAGTTAGTAAAATGCATTTTTGATGGCAAAAATATACTCAGTTTATTAGATATACCATAAATATTTTATCCAAGCCATTTATAGCAGACTAAATATTAGGAACACCTGTCAGTGTAACAAAATGAATTTTAACAGCATCACAAACTACAGCCTCAAAAATTACCATAAAGTTGAAAAAACATCTCTCTAAAAAGCTTCAATGTAAACTGTAAACACTATAAACTTAATGAAGTTGCCATATATTGCAGGACTGTTTTACTGTATTAGACTGCCTTTTTATCTATGTACCTAATAAACTGGCAAGAAGAGTTCATGTTCATGATGTTTGTTCCAGTAGTGAAGGTTCAACATATTTTATACATCCCAAAGGCAGCACACAGAAATACTCCAGATAGAAAGAGGCACTGTTCTAAAAAAGTTAAAAAAACAACAAGCATCTTAGCCCAAGATTTACATTGTTGTCATGTATCTTCTTAATTACAGCTGGCTGATTTATGCAAAAGGACTGCTGCTTTGCATGAGAGCTTTGCCTTTAACTGCTGTTTCTGCCCCTTGTGCTTTTAATTACCAGCAGTCCTCACAGAGGAGAAGTGTGTGTTCTTGTGGTGGCACTTTGTGGGTTTCTCTGCTCCACCCATCCCAAACAGCCCGCTCCAACTCAACAGCCAGATGTTAAAGCAGGACTTAGACTAGTTTAATATAAAGGAACAACTCCCAGTGCACATTATGATTCATGTTTTTTTTTTTAATGTTTGGATCGAAATTGATTCCCGAAGAGCAATTGGGAAACTATTTAGACATGATAAACTTTCTCACTGGACCATGTGTGGTAGCCATATATGTAGCCATATAACCTTGTGATTATCTCCTTTCTATAATTATCTTCCCTGCTTTCCTTAACAATGTTTTCCTCTTGAATGTTAGTGAGCAGTTGCAAAAGATCTTGAGGGTTGCAGGCTTTAAAGTAAAGACAGTGGTCACCCTCTACAGACATTCAGGAAGTGACATTGACAAGAAAAGCCTTGATCTGGGTGGAAAACATTCATTAACACGGCTGTGTGTTCCTCATCTTGCACTCAACTTCTCACATTGTCACTCTTCCTGCATGTGATACCCACATGTGTTTTTACCGAGCATGCCGACACCTCCAAGAGGAACTAACTGAACACAGAGTTTAAATGTCATGTTGCAAGGTCATTACCATAACAACCAATACGTTTCTGATTGTAAAAAAAGTTTTATAATGTTGTTATTACATATTAATTGACATGATTTATTAACATCCTCAAAGATGGTAAAAATATTGAGCGTGAAAGTTTATTTTTGACTTTGGAAAAACAAAATCTAAACTCATCGTCCACTTACTAACTTTTTGACCTTTAAAAGTTAAAATAGCAAAAGTGGAGAGATAAGACAAAATTAAACATATTGAATATTCACAAAGTCTTTCTTATAAAGGAATGTTTTCTGTCAAACAAATGGTAAAAATAGTTTGCGTATTGTATGATTTTCTTTTAAAGCCACCAACAGGTGTTAAATTCATGAATGTGTCCGACAGCTGTTTCAGTGATTTTATTTTTAATATGTAAGTATTTAATTATCTGGGTTTAAGTAGTGGGGAAGAGTAATTCAATAGAAAAATTCAGTGTCAGTGTTTCAGCAGAACGAGGTGTGTGATATTAGTGCTCATCTTCATCTGCTGTCGTGATTTCACTGTTGTCATCATTACTCTGTCTGCACTCTGTTTTCCAGGGCGGCTCAGTACGAAGGGCGTTCCCCCCGTCGGGCGACAAGTGTCACTCCTGCGAGCGGCGTGTTTATATGGTGGAGAGGGTCTGTGCCGAGGGGCTCTACTTCCACAGGGAGTGTTTTCGCTGTTCTACCTGCAGCTCTGCCCTGCGACAGGGAGCACATGCCTTCGACTCTGAACAGGGTTTGTATCATAAAATGTCAGCTGTCGTCCATATTGGATCCATATATTGCTAAAAAAAAAAAAGAGCAAAGTTCAGTATTCAGTTGGCTACTTTGGTTCTGACATTTGCTGTAATCTTACAGGGAAATTGTACTGCAAACTTCACTTTGATCAACGCAACAATGGGACAAACCTACGGAGGAATTTTTCTCTACGCTCAGTGAGTACTTTTCATTTCTAACAATATCCATCTTATTCTGGCAATATTTACCATAAAATATCTAACATCTCTGTCCGTCACATCCTCTGTCTTAGAATCGTTATGGAGCTGAAGTTCAGGAGCAATGTGCTGATGATGGACCGAGCTCCGAGTCCAGCAGCACGGCAGACCTGCAGAGTCAATCCTCAGCAGGTACCTTCAGCTCGTTCATAAGGAAACACCTGAGCCGGCCCCTGAGTGTGACTCGCGCTGTGTGTAACGCCCCCTGGTATCTGTCCCACCGTGTGCGTAGTACAGCACAGGCCCTCGCCGGCCACCTGAGGGACAATGCCCAGGACTATGCGTCCCTGTATGAGCTACTGAGCATGAGCTTGCCCCTGCTGCTTGTTTTACAAGAGGTACTGCTGCAGATGTACACAGAGGCGGTGCCTGATGGGCCCAGCTCTATACAGCCTCTACTGCTGTGGCTGCAGGAGCATATAGGGCACAGGCTCATGTAGACGCTCAGCAGCTGTTAATATCTGACCCTGAACATGACTCCAAATGCCATGAAATCTGTGGCTGAGGTGCATATTAGCTGGAGTGTTCTTGTCTTATTATCATTTGTAGCACAAGCACCTTTTTAATGTTTACTTGCCTTTTATGATGATACTGTAGGTAGGTTTGCTCTCAGTGTGTTGGATGTACTTGTGCATAAGCCAAGGAAATGACACTGTATGTTGCTCTTGCAACTTGTAAAATTTCCTACAGGGGGGTTGTCAGATAATGAAAGCTGCACCAGATAATTTTGCAGTGGGTTGGATGTGGAAACTGTACAGAACTTGTGGGGTTAAATAAGTTAAACAAATAGGTTTAAGATTAAAATGCAAATAAAATACAATAACAGGCCACAATCCGTGCATTAAAGACTTGAGACTGCTGATATGTCCAGTCATCATTGCTGTACAATTCAACCTTTTACAAACTGTCTTGGAAAATGGATCCTGCAGTTAAAATTGTTTAACTCAGGTTATGACTGACTAACTCGATGCACTTTATGTTTGAGAACTGCCGTGTCGACGTAGCAGTAAACTGTCACATTAGATAAAAGCCTGGTCTCATGTTAACGCCGATCACCAGGCAGGTTTTCTTTTGACTATGCATATGTGCTCCCGCCATGTTTTTTTTTTTAATATAATATATATATGCAGGTATGTGTGTGTTTTACACACACACGTCAACAATTTGCTCATTATCTTTTTATACTCTGACCACTCAGTTTACTTTCATGAACTGCTTTATTGATTTTGACCAAAGAATCTCTGATGCTGTGGTCTCGTGAGTTTCCTCCTCAGTATTTAGTTCTACTTTGCTGCCATCTACTGTTGACTCTCAGAAAACCCATGAAGGCAACGTGAGATACCCCGCCCCTACATTTTTTTTTAAGCCTCTCCCTGTATAATGTTACGGACAATTAATGTTTTAAATAATGATTTTTGATTTGATTGATTTATGACATGTTTTCAGATTTACTGTAGACAACAGAAGCTGGTGAGCATGCTGTGATGTGTTTGAATGTGCTTGCCACTCTTGCCATAATTTTAAAGCATGCTGTTGGAAGATCAACTGCAAACCTCTTTGACTGGAAGCCACACAGTTGCTTCCTATTCAGACACACTATCTAATGATTCTTATGAGTCACTTTAGAGTTTCAGAGTAGTTTGTTTTTTCTTTATAAAATATTTGAAAATGATATTTGCAAAAAAAAAAAACAGCAATTATTTCAAGTGTTGCAATTGAATTACTGAATCTGCTGCATGTAATATGAGCTAATTATCTGGTTTACAGTGCGGTAAAGACGTCATTGTTTTAAAATACCAAAGAACTGTTTTCATACACACTGACTGTAACATTTCTTTTATACATCTGTATAACAAGACAATGACAATCATGCAAACTGTAACATGTACAATGGTGCCAACAGACAAATATGGTCTTCATTATGAATGTCAGTATTTTGTTTTCATAAACATTTTCTACTTTTGTGCTTTCAGCTGTTGTTATTTATGTCTTCCTTTATGTTCTCTGTGTTTTAGATCATTTTTCTCTTTTTCTTCTCATTCAGCTGAAGCCTTTTATGAAGTGTGTGAGCCAGATGGATGGTTAGGAGAAATGACATTTTGAAGGTGATCACCTGCATGGTCACATGGTCGTGTGTCATAACTGTGATGTGGCTGACGATAAATAACTGACGCAAAGTGTCTGATATGACTTAACATTTACAGTGCTGAAGTAATTAAAGATGTTCCTTTGAAGTGACAAACTAAACTCATGACTAATGAACGGCTTCAGTGTTTGTCATTGATCCTCCAGCTGTTTTTGGAATGAACTAGTACTAACTAAACCTGGTTCAAGACCTCTGAATCGCTGCCTACATCTTCTGTTTTTTTAGTGATTTAAATAGTCTGAATAATGAGGTGGAACCAAACTGTTTTCAAATTTCCATTTTTCTGAGCACTTCCAGTGTGCACTCTAAGGAACTTCTGGTTTCAAGGTCAAGAATTAAGTTTATGTAAAGCTGACACGGATGAGAAGTCCTTAAAGTGCTCAGAAAAATGGAAGTTCGATCTGCAATTCAACTCCATCTGCTGAGGAAGATGTGATTGAAAGCTCCAGAACAGATACTGTACTTAATGGACCTCGTGGTGAGATTGTTTTGTCAGCTACTGTTTCCAAGGTCAAGATTCAGCTGTCAGATTCAACAATTTACCAACATTTTGTGAAATGATCTGTGTCCCATTGAGTTAATGATGCATTTTAAAGGGCAACTCATTCACTCATCAAAGTCTGTTTACAGGTGTTGGGGAGTACTACTGCATATGTGAAAAAAAGTTGTTAAAAGCCTTTTGTGGCTTCAGAGGGAGCTGCGTGAAGTCTGGTAAAATGCCTCATGTGACGTCACTTGAGTCAGCATCGGCTGGGTCTGAAGACTACAAGATTGAATATGAAATAAATCGGCTGGGTCTGAAGACTACAAGATTGAATATGAAATAAATCTGGGGTGTGGACTGAGAAAGAAGGGAGGTTACCAGACCTCTGTAGCCTACCAATCATCTCTGCTTGAAGCTAGCATCTCGAGGCTACATTAGCCGCTACTAGCATAACACACTGGAATCTCCGAAAGTGTCAGCTGTCGAGTTGCATTATGGGTAATGCAGCGCCAGGTTTTGACAAGGAAGAAAAATGGGTGGAATAAAAAAAAGACTATCTCTGGTTCTGCTGCACCGACATTGTTACAGGAGTGCGATGCTAAATTGGTGGAGTACTCTTTTAAAACCCTGAACAGTAAATAAAACGTTGCTCGGTTTACTGCCAAACTCACCTCTGCCTGTTTACCTGCACAGTCTGGAAAACTACCTACTGCTATTGGTCACATCAACAAGTTGCTATGAATGCCTGCAAGCAACACAGACACATCCAAACTCTATCTCTGCACAGTATTCCCTCATTGGATGATGAAAAGGAAACAACAGATAACCCATTTATTTATACAGTTATTGTAACAAGCAAAGAACCACTTAACATTTCTATACAAACGTTCTATATAGCACCATTTAGAGAAACTGTCTCTTTCAGTGTGTGCGTTGACCTCTGTCACTTTATATTTTCATTGCACAACAGAACTAATACCTGGTTAATAAAACACATAGCTGGCATTTCTCTGCCTCTTCTTGAGTAACTTTAAATGAAAACGTACTTCTGCATTGTGTTAGAAACTGTTCAGGAATGCTCTCAGAGCTCCATTGACTTAATAAAATGATGATTGTCCTAAAAAGTCCTTGACTACTCAACACCAGTTTATATTCTTTTGAAACTTCTGTACTTCCTTTGCTTTGAGAGTAAATATTAATCGTTAATCACACTTTTACACAAAAGATGATGATGTCTACCATTTAACATTCCCACTGGCACCTTCATGCAACTAAACTAATACTATGACTTCTACTACTGTTATAATAATAATAATAATAATGATAATAAATTCTGCTGTTATCTTCATAAGTTTAAAGACATCTAAATATTAAATGGAATAAAGGCATGACTTACTAATCCATCACAGTGGACGAGTGTGTACCAGTAGATAAACTGTAAGTCTAGGACACGTGGGAGCATATTTTGAGTCATTTTGGCCTGTAATGTTTATGTACCAACAACACAAAACTCTTTGAGATCTATTCTTTAAGGCTCCACGACAGCCAACAAACTGACAGATACAGCTGCTAATTAATTATCTCCTCCGTGCTGTGCTGTTCCTCTGTCAGCTCTAAACTTTCATTAATATGTTGGTGCATCTCCTAAAATTAAATCTAGCTCTTTAGACAATACTTAAGTGATTTTTCTGCCTTTAAATGCTTGTTTTATGAGCAAGAAATGTGACGGAGGCTCAATTTCCTACCATTTAATATAAGTAAATATGTGTATCTCATGTATGTATCATTCTCTTGTTACGGTAAGCAAATGCTGAGGCCAACACATCATCAGGGTCTTACACGATAAAGGAGATGAACTACACAAAAAGACACTCAAATGTTTATTTGATTAAATCCAAACTCAACATTATATTCATGAAAACAAAGTAAACTGAGCTAAAACCTTCTGATCATTTTGGCGTCAGCTGCTGGAACAAGTTTGTGTTATTTCCTTTTTGTTCTCAGCTTTTTCGTGAATTCATAATGCTGTTAGTATGAGACGTCACACCACGAAGATCCTTATCAATTTCAAGATACCTGTAAAAAGGCTCTGACTAAGCTTTCTAAATGAATATCTCTCTTTCAGTCAGTAGGGAGCAGTCGAGAGTGTACATGTCTACAGATTTCTTGATCCCTTTTTGTTTGTTTCCTTTTGTTTTTTCATTCAGAAGCTGCCGCGCAAGTGAGGTATCACTTCACCCACTGAGGCCCGAGAATTAAAGAATAATGATAATTCTTCATGACGTCATTATACATAAATGTTTATAATTAATGGTGACTTTTTTAAAAGTGTGTTAGAAATGTTCTCTTGTGTTTTTGAGTGATTCCTGGATTGCTTTTTGTGCTGCTGTACTGCTTTTTAATCACAAAATGCATATGTTGTTACTGACTTCTGACTTTGTTTATCAGATACAAAAGACTTGCTGGTTCAGTTTCATTGCCGTACCTTGACAGTAATTGGTAACAGATTAGCAAATGCTCATAGTGGTTGTTTATTGAACTCTTGCTTTAAATAGAAAACTATAATCAGCAGTGTAATTGTTTTTAAAAAGTCACTTAGGGCTGAAACCAATTATTTAATACAGTTTGCCTGCATATCAAACTGGTTTCTGTCTGGTTAATTACATTATTTTTGCAGTGTAATCTTTAAAAGAAAAGATCCCAAAGAAAAATCAAGTGGTTTTTATTGAGCTTTACCAACACAACTCTCTGCTGTACATGCCAAAGTGCCTGACGTGGTTGTTAAAGCAAATGTTCATAATGAAGGCACCATTTAGTTCATGAATATCCTCTGAGGTAATCTCTTTCAGTGAGCAGAGACTGACCTCTGTATCTCTGTGTTATACCCGTATACCTGGACTGAAACCTGGACAATAAAGCACATAATAAAATAGAATTAACCCGTGTCCTCTTCAGTCTTAAAAGTCTAAAAAACACTCTCCTGTGTTGTGTTAGAAACTGTTGAGGAATGCACTTACAGAGCTCGGAGGGCCGGGCCTCCATTGACTTGAAAAAATCGCTCAATACAAAACATTACTGTTGGAATAAGAATAAGTCCTTGACTCCACAAAGCCAGTTCTTGTTCTGAATGAAAGTCTTTATCGCCTGGCTTGGTTAATTAAACTTTCACGTTTTTGAGAATCAAAGAGTAGAAAGACCAAAAGCCCTTTTTGATTTGAAGAAGAGGAGATTTAGTTGGGTACTTTATCTGGAGTGGTCTGAATGTTACTTCCCTCACTTTGTTCATTAATGGGTGATTTAAAGGGCCAAAATTAATTAACCAGTTGTTCGTAAGTATAAATAATATCCAGACATTAAATGGAATAAATGTATATCTTTCTAATCCAATACACTGGATGAGTGTGTGAACAAGAAGTGAAAAGTCATTCAGAGCCGGGTTAACCGAATGTTTGGTTTATTTCAGAGACGAGGAGGGTGCAGTGAGATTCTGGCTCTGAAGCTACAACACAGACAGTTTCTCTACAGAGAAAATACTGAGAGCTGGTGTGTGAAATATAACTTAAGGTCATTTGAGACACTTTGTGTTCGCTGATATTCCCAGAGATACTTTATATTTGAGATCTACTTTTGAAAAGTAGTCAAGTCCTCTGTGTGTCTGCCTCTCGTTAACTCTGGAACATTTTAACATTTAAAGTTTTTAATGTGTGCACAATCTTTTTTTTAAAATAACTTGGAGAATGACGATAATATATTATAATATATTGAATTAATTAATTAATTGTAAAATTATCTGCAGTATTTTGTGCTCTTTCCTTGCAGAAAATAAAACATTTTGAGGGAAAAGGGCTGCTCTCTCTTTCTCTCTTCATTTTACAAATAAAAAGTTGACTTCATAAGCAGTAAAAGTCACTGTTGCTTAATTCAAAACACTCTGGGGTTTTCCTGTTAAAGCCTAACTTGGTCTGGTATGACCAGTAGCTTAAATAGATATTTCTGTGTTAACAGCAGACAGACACAGTTAGCAGCTAGCGGGTGAAGTTAAAGAGCTAAAGAGCCAGATATTTCCCTCAGGAGTTGGTGGAGACCAAAAACAGAGCTAAAAGAGAGCGAATATTGGACTTACTTTGTCAGCTGACCAGAAACACAACTTCAAATAAATGATAATGTTGCTCCATATCTGCTGGATGTGTAAATAAGCAGTTTGTCATATTAACTTTAAAGGTGACGATATGTCAACTTCTTTCTGCTGCCCCCTAGTGGACAATAATAATTAGTTATTGCAGGTTTAGATAATGTCAGTCAGCAAAACCCAAAAAGGGGGGGAAATAAGGGATTTAGAGTGTTTAACCATACAAATATTTTATTTAATATTAAATGGCAAAACTTGAAAATTGCCAGATCAAATAACACATCAAGCCTCAATGAGTTTTGTCATTAGCAGGAATGTTTATGTGATTATTCTTACTGACGCTCTGAGGGAGATACTAGAGGGAGCTAACCTTTATTATGTTTATATGACTTTATTTAATTAATGTTTTTGCTAATCTGATGGTCATCATATCAAACCTACAAACACAGCCCTGTGGATACAAAGTGTATTAATAACATGATGGACAGACATTCAATTCATTTTAAGAGTGAATTTCAATACAAAGCTGGTGCTCGGACTAATTTCAGACAAAACGTTTGCTGTCATGAAGTCAGCTTTAGTTTGACTCCACAGTCCTGCAGAAGTCCCTGCACGCTGTTGTCTGTGCATCTCTTGTGATGTGCCATCTGTTTACTGACCTTCTTGTAACTTTTTTATTTCTTTTTATATTAAATGACCTTTCCTTAAATGCAAAAAAAAAAAAAAAAGAGAGAGCAGAATAGAAAACAAGTTATACAGTTATAATGATTAGCATTCAAGCAACAGAGCAATCAGAGCCTGAAATTGCATCAAAATTACAGAAGCTGTGAAAGTTGATGAAAAAAAATAGAAAAGCTGGGACGAGATGGATCTAAAAATATAATGTCATTATTTTAGCACTTTCACGCAAATCATCCTTTTAAACAGTCGAACACAAATCTCCAAAAGGGAGGAGATGCTCGCCGGGCTGCTGGAGTAAATAATCTGTATTTATATTATATTTACATTTCCTCTGAGGAGAAAATTATCCTCTTCACAACAGAAAGTAGAATAAACAGCTGTCATTTTAGGTGATTCTTTCCCCCCACACTTACAATATTTTGCAGTAAGGCTATTAAGAAGGCATTGTAAGGTAATATTCAAACGTAATCAGTTAATTGAACCACTGCTGCTGTATGACATAAAAGCAAACATGGTAGGAAAAAATGCCAATAGAAACAGACCTGCAGAGGGAACTGATAAACAGGCTCTCTGTTTCATATTGACAAATGTAAGAAAAGGACTAATGGCAGCCTCATCAGCCTCATATAACAAATCGCTCAAAGCGTTTCTGACTACGTCGTGCAAAATAACAGAACACAGAGAAATACACTGAAGGCCCTGCCGGACAGACGAGTGAAACAGTGACCAACAATGAAGTCGTCTTCATTGAGGCTCCTCTCTGTCTGCACCGAGCGCCTGCTTCAGTCTGTTTGACCAGACAACAGCAACATAGGAGATGTCTGGGATTTTTTTTTTTTAAACGTCTTTAATCATAATCACGGGGCAGGAAAAGTCCAGTTGTGTGTATTGTTGCTCAGTGTGTGAAATGTCGTGCTAAAAATCTGAGAGGAAAACAGAGAGATACTTTTAACATAAAACAACTGGTGGAAAGTACATTTACTAGTATTTCTACATACTTTATACTACCATTACCATTTTCCTGCATTATGAGTACTTTCACTTTTGATACTTTAATTACATTTTGCTGATAATACTTACTTTTACTTAAGTAATATTTTGAAGCAGGGCTTTTACCTATAATGGAGTATTTTCTCTGTGTGGTTTTGCTACTTAAGTAAAGGATCTGAATACTTCTTCTACAACAAATATATAAACAAAAATAAAGCTTTATACTTTCCCTTTAACCTCCAACAAGTTGATAAAAAAGAGAAAAGCTTTTTTATTGTTTTTCCTGTAGCACCAGTCAGTTGGTTTAAACACCCATCTCATTATTATTTAATCATATAAAAATTTGGAAAATGGAAAATGTTTTGGGGAAAACAGGGAATAAATAAATGACAAAATGTGTGCTAAGACCAAAAAATAGGAAAACTAAGGAGCTGAAAAGACAAAATAAGCTAATGAAAGATAAATAGAAGAGCAAAATATATTACGTTTTATTTTATTTTATCAACTGATTAGTGCTTAAGGCAAAAATGAAAAGCCTATTTCTTTTTTTTATTAATAGATTTTAGCTCTATTTTGTTGCTCTACAGCTGCATATATATAAGAATTTTTTTCTTTCTTTTTCAGTGGCATATTTCCAACTTCATCCCTCTAAATGTACAAATATGCCCCAAAGTATTCAGTAATCATTTCTTAAATCAGCCGTGGATTAACTGAACGTATTAACTGGAAGAATGTAGCTGAAGATCCTTGAACAAATCGTATGCTGCCTCTTCTAAATTTTTACTGGTGCTCTGAGCATAATACAAACATTTGTAATTAAATTCTTTTAAAGCAAATCGGGAAGTTCAAACACGACATCCTTCAACTCAAACAAACTCCTTAAAATATTTGCTTTTATCTGAATCGCAAAAATTCCACCAACCTGCTCAAAATATGCTGCTAATTTGGATGTGATGTTTTGACATTGCCTCTGATTGTCAGTTGCAGGTTTTAAATAGTTTTTGTAATGATTTCTTTCGTGCATCAGGCATTTTATAGTGTTGAGTTGATATAATTTCCTCTGTTTATGTTTTATTTACAATATTTTACTTTTACATGTATGAATTCAATTCACCTCCGTAATGTTGCGGTTAAATCTTAGAGGCATATCTTAAATCTTTGGGGAAGTAAAAACAAAAACTGTCTTCATGGCCATATACTGTGTGGGTAAGTGTAAAAGTATATATTTATTAGGTGAACTGACCCTTTAATAGGATCACTAAGCATGCCATTGACAATTCTCACCGGTTCAGTTCAAAACAATCCAGATAATTTAATTCAGACATCTCAGAGTGACAGCGAGATTGGCCAGACCTCTGTCAAATATCGTGAAGAGATACTGTGCAGGTCTGGCAATGTTAGACTGTTTGAAATATCTGGAAAGCAAAAACTAACCAGCGAGTGAAAAAGGAAGAAGCATGACTGAAAATGGCAACTGAATACAGTAAAATCTTGGAGAGTAAAACCTGTGACGCAGAACCATGAAATCTCTGTTCCTGTTACTCACATTTACATTTGCTATTTCCAGTAAAAAGAAGGAGGATTTCTTCCTGGAAACGGCTACATGTGACTGTGTATAGAAAAGCTGGACATAACACAGTCACATGTAAAAAGCTCAAAGCTTAAATCACTATTCTGGCAAATCATTTGGAAATAGAGAAACACGTGACATTTGTATTCTGATTGAACTCATATTCTGATTTTCAGTCAAATGAATAGTTGTATGTAAACACAGCTGATGACAGTATTTCTGAGTGCGCAGGTTGGCGTGCGAATCAGGTGGTGGCTGAAGGCGGGAAGTATGGGGGACTACTGCAGGGCAGGGAGGGAAGAGCAGGCTCTGAAATGAAAGGGAGTGACGGGCAAACTATGCAAAAAGAAACTGCTATGTGGGCCTTTTTCCACTCCAGACATTTTAACATATCAAAGCAGGAAAACCACAGTGGGAATTAATAACATTATTAATATCTGCCTTTTAATTGAGGTGAGACAGCTGCAGGGTTGTGCTGTTCACTGGCTGCTGGCTTGGTGTACCGAGCTATCGTTACGTCTATTAGTGACACCTGTGCTTTTCCTGCTATGACATGAAAAAAAAAAAGGCCGGTTACCTGGAAAGATTTTGACGTTTGATGGCCAGCTTTGTATTGAAGTTTTGCTTCATATTACTTTTCATAAACGGTTGTTACGCGCTCCCCCGTTGTGTTCTTCTCCCTCCTTCTCTCTCTCTCTCTGTCTCTCTCTCTCTCCCCCTATTTAAGGGAGGCTGGGGGAGGAGATCTCTCTCTCTCACAGACGAAGCAGCCTTTTGACCATTTAGCGTTTTGTTCTTCTGGTTCCTTGTTTTGTGTTTCTTTCCTTTGAGGATGGATGTCTGGTAGTCCAGTTTTCACGGCTTTGGTTGGTAGTTTAGTTTATGCACCGTTTTTGGTAGGTTTAGAGGAGCAGGTTCTGGGTCCGGCCGAGACTTCCCCCATCTTTTTGTTATGTTTGGCCAGGCCTCCAGACTCCCATAGTTTTGGTTAATGTGTAGTATTATTTGGTTCCTTAATAAAATCTTTTTGGTTAACAAACTATTCCTCGGGAATGGTGTCCGCGAAATGCTTGTGTTCTGGTGGTGGCCGTGACAATGGTTTAATACATTTTGGCAGGTGACAATAGTATGAGAGTACAGTAATTAACTGTCAGGTGAGCGACTAAACTACTGAGTCACACACAGCCCCACCTGCTCTGCATTTTCCTGATCTCTCCCCAGTTACTTCTCATCGCTCCATAGTTTATTTTGTTCGACAAGTCCCCTCATGATTTTTTCCCCTCCTGATTGTCCTGCCTGGTAATCCTGTTACCTGCCTGTTATTGGTGTCCCAGTATCCTGCCTCAGCCCACCAGTTTGCTGCCTACACTCATCAGCCTCCTGCCAGTCTCCTCCTGTGGCCTTCCACCAGCCGGCGTTCACTAGTCGTCAGCCACACTCATCATCAGGTGCCTTCAGTCTTCCCCAGCAGTCAAACAGCCCCTTCAAGCCTCCAGTCTGACCTCCTCTGTTTTCTGCTGACCTTCACCTGTTGAGGTCTCAGTTTGCTTCAGATGAACTGGTGGTATGACGTGTTGTCTGACCAAGTCTAAAGGCAAAAGTGTTTATACCTGTTACCGCAGCGAAAAGCCCGGCACCACAGCTGCATAACACTCCCTCACTGATTTCTCTTTTGTGAATCTTATACTCTCAAAGCGATGAACTGTTCAAATGAGGATAATGGCGCCACACTTTCGGACAGTCTCTCCTGGAAGGCATTCACGGTGTTGCACCAAGAGAGCAACACCATCTGAGCACGTGAGTGCTGCATTAACTAGTAGTCGGACTCACGATGGACAGTTTGAAAAGGATCAAAATCGATGCGGCAGAACGAGAGATTTTTATTCCATTCATTCTTCCTTCCTCTTAGTTTTGGTTGAGGATGCTACTATAAATTGAGCCCTGGATTTCTTGCCAGCCTTATCCTCTGACATTTAAGCTGGGATGGTGACAATGCATTTCAATAGCCCATTGTTCTGAACCACTATCATCAGTAAAGCCCAGGACCTGGCAGCTGTGCTTTTTCACCAAAAAGCAGAAAATGATCACCCATAATCAGACATCATACGCCAAGATGTCTTCAACAGGAGCATTTCCAGCCATTAGATGTAATTACACTCCTGTATCTGCCTTTATATGCCACTGTATTCATATCAAATAAGCCTCTCCGCACATGCTAAGACCATAGCCCTGTCTGTCCTTTATATAGGACAACAGCAGTTCTGGCAGCAGTTAAGAAAAACACCCACAAAAAGGTAAGTTTGGCAGGATGAGTAGTTTATGTCTATTAGAGGTTCAGGAACTCATGTGTTTGTTACTGATTTGTGCTAAGAGAATATCAAATGTTACCTATTTCTCCACTATTATCACTGCTCTTTCTGCATTTGAACATGCACATTTGTGGTTCGTAATGTTCTTCTCTTTTGAAATTACATCCATTTTCACTGCTGAGATTGTGCGCCAGAAATTGTATTTTACAATCTTTTAAAGCCATATTCCTTTATTAAACATACAAGTAGTAAACCACCATTTCTGCAGGAATCATTCCTTCTGAAAGTTTTTGTATCATACTGTAACAGAAATGGCAGAAATTCGATGGTGCACTGATTCCGTTCGATGTCAGGACATGAAGGCTCAGGTACAGGTTCAGGTTCAGCTTTATTGTCATTATACAACACAGGATTGCTCAAGGAAATGCAGCTGCAGCCACTTCATGCTACACACATGGAACAGGTATAAACAAATATTCAGATATTTAAATTAGAATAAAATAGATAAATAAAATAGAGGGTGTAAAGTCGCACTGAAGGAAGATTTTAAAAAAAGGAAAACTTAATTATATTTACAAGAAAGATATGCAGTTACACATGTACATACACACATATATATACTGTATACACACAAAAGTTATAGTGCAAAAATGTATGTAGTAATGGGAATGCAGGTAATGCAAAGGTAATGTGCATAAGAAGACCAACATAACAGAGTAGTAATGTAAATTTCACAGATGCAGTGCAGCATATAGGACAGCGTGCAGTCTAGAGCATGTAGAGCTGAGGTTTATGAGAAGAGTCATTTATTTACGGTGTCGCGCAGAGGATGTCGTGGAGTTGAGGAGGAAAGAAGCTGCTCTGCAGTCTGGTGGTACGGCAGCGGATACTTCTGTATCGCTTGCCAGAGTGCAGCAGGGTGAACAGGCTGAGGTGGGTGTTGTCTTTTAGCATCCTTTGGGCTCTGCGCAGACACCTCACCTCACCATCGGTAGATGGGTAGCATAAGCAATGATGTGCTGGGCGGTTTTAATCACCCGCTGCAGAGCCCTCCAGTCCTGGGCCGTGCACATCCCACGCCAGTTTGTTATGTGTCCAGTCGGGATGCTTTCTATTGCTCCTCTGTAAGAGTTAACAAGAACTTGGCATAAAGCTCTGTTCTAAAAGCATGCATCTGTGTGATATCGCAAAATCCTCTGCCTCAGATACAATCTGCGTGGACATCTGGTTATAATCACATTTTAAACATTTGTTATGCAATAATCTGTCTTTAATGTCTGTGTCCTGTTGGCACAACCTTCTATTGAATAGACAGCTGAGCTGCCACAGAGATAAAGAGATTTGTAGCCGACTAGCAGGTATGCAAACTGTTTAAAACGGTGATAAAAACACACAAACGGCTGCAGCAGCATATTGAAACATTTGAAACTGCATTTTTAAACGATTTTGTGAGAACTTATTTCATCAAACGACCCATTTCTCACATATTGTCCTTCATAACCTCCACATACAGTACTGCAGAGTGCCTGTGTAGAGTGTGAATGTAGTTTATATTAATGTTTAAGTGCTTGTAACAGTGCAGGATTTTCTTGGGTAGTTATCATATTCTTTTCATAAACTATCATATGCACAATGTCTGAAATTCTGCAGCTCGAGAGTGTGTCATGTGTGCGAATTTGATCTTAAATCTTAAATGTATCAATTTGATGTACAGTAGCTGTAATAATTACAGATAATGTTAAAAAGAAAATAACCCAAAAAGCTTCACATTGCATCTGTACAAACTAACCAACCATCAGCAGATAACATATTACAGCGACACAAAGCAAAATGAGTTAGCAGGGTCAAATATACTGAACATAAAAAGAGAGCTAGAATCTGAATTTTTAAAAAAAGAACCCTGATCAGTAGAAAATAAAATATATTTGGACTCTGTAACTGTATGTGGAAAAAGAAATGGATTACTAATATCTGGGTTCAAGAACAGGAATATGTAATTTCATTAACTGTACAAAAATACAGTGTTTTTTCCACCATAAAGTCACCTCATATTTAACAAGTCTGTAGTGATGAACGTGATAGGCTACACTGGACCAATCACCGCTGTACATTTCTGCACAATACAACAGTAATTTAGATTCATTAGGACTATTGATGGTCAACTACAGACCTACCTGCTATTTAATGGAGCCCTGCTTAATGACCAGAGTGGTGGGCAACTGGTTGTACTACACACATTTATTATATCTTGCATAAAATAAATCATCACAGGCAGGAAAGTGACAGTGTCAGTCTGAAAGCATGGCGCCTTGCCAACAGGCTTTGTGTCTGTTTAAGTCACTTTCAGCTAAAATCCTCTTCATTACTCTTCACTTTGATTCAAAGGCAATCATTTTGTCATTATTAGGACCGTGAAGGAACGGTCACTTAATATTTCCATAGTCGACTGGTTAGGAGGTGGGCTGTTTATAAGATGTTTTATGTTTATCTGATCCTTGTAACCTGGTACAAGTACAGCACAGGTTACCATGGTGACCACAGCGAAGCAGCATCATGAGACCAGGAAAACGATTTGATGCTTTATTGCCATTTTAACAAGTTGAAACAAAAACAAACAAAAACCTCACATCACATACAGTAACCAGCTTGGGACGTAACACAAGTGATAATAGTAATGATAAAAATAAATAATTAAAACAAGCGTTTCCATGGGGATGCTATCATTAACAAAATCCAGCTATGATGTATACCACTTTACCTTACAGTGTCTTATAGACAGGAATAATAACAGCACATTAGTGATTTAGAGGATAAGGGCACGCACCGCCTCTGGATTAGTGTTGTTGCAGAACCTGGCTGTCTTGGTTCTGGTATATTTCAGTGTTTTAAAAGAAGGGATGAAGTTACAAAGATGGTCAGCAGAATCATCTGTCCCTTTTTCCGTACTCTAAAGGTGTAGATTTCAGCTCCTGGCCTCTGAACTCTTCTTCCCCTGCAAGAAGTCCAAGATCCACTGACATGGAGACGTTTGGACTCCCGGGTGGAGAAGTTTATCATACAGCCTGGATGGTAGAATTGTATTAAACGCTGAGCTGTTATCAACAAACAGAACCTTTGGTGCCTAAAGTTGTGGAAGAACTGAGTGCAAACATAATGACACTGCATCATGGACAGACCTATCTGCCGTATATGCAAACTGGCATGGTTCAAGAGCAACACCGGACTGCAAACCAGGCGCTCAAAGACCTTCATCGTAACAGATGTTAAGGTGACAGGTTGGGTTGGATTTTTTTTAGGCACAGGAACAATAACAGCAGACTCAAAACATGCTGGGACCCTCTGCTCTTAAAGAGATTGGTTCAAAATCTGAGTTAAAATAGAGGCAATGCCATCTGCACACCATTTCACGGTGGCGGCTGAGATTAAGGCAGGGCCTGCTGACTTTCTGCTGTTTTGCCTAAGCAGGAGGTTCCTCACCTCATGTTCAGGAATAAAAAAAAAACGGAGGCATAGCAGGATTTGATGGGGAAGGAGAGTGAGGCACATGGACCAAGCAAAAGTTAGTGCACTCCAAAATCTTGCTGAAGTTCAGTTAGTGTTTGAACTTTCAGAACCTGTGTTATTTTGACCAGTGTTGATCACCATGGTAACCTAAAATGTGTGAAAAGCCCGCCTCCTAACCAATCAGCTCTCTGGAAAAAATGGTTATAATTTCAACAGGATCTTGTTATGAGCAGACGTGCTGCATTCATATTAAATGTCCAAAAGGCGAGACCTTTAGAATAACTTTACTGTTCATGATTGCTTATTTTATTGCAGTGTATAATGAATGTTTGCACCAAACACCCACTAAAAACTGTCATGTAATTGGTTGACAATAGTTTTTTGTACTGAATTCAAATTCCTGCTGCATAATAATTGAATTTCTTTCATGGGACAACAATTGGTTCAATGTGGTGTAATCATATTTCATCAGAGTTATTCCTGCATGGGAAACATGATGAAGCAACTTTGGGGACAGAAAATCTTTTAAAAACCCAATCAGATGGCATGATATCATATAAATATGCCTACAGTGTCCTAAAGATTGTGAGAAACTGTGAGTCTTTTAATCCAAAAAAGAAAGATAATCTGCTCACTGGAATTATGACTGAAGTGCACCAAAATAAGAAAGTTTAGCAAGCATCAATGTGTAAATTTGGATTTTACACACCGACATTGAGCAGTTTAGGCCTCAGTGGCACTTATTATTGTTACATTTGTGATTTGTAATGGCTTCTTCTTCACGAGAGAAGAACACAAATCTTGATCTATCCATTATCTATCTTATGTCCACTTTTACAAGCTTCTGTATGTTTATGTTGGCTATGCAGGTGAAATTCCACCGTGTTTTACAGTCTACTGCTTTTACGTCAAAGAAGCTGTGTTATACATGCGTTTCAAGATCAGTGCTCACTCAGGCCGTGAGTGGCAATGTGAAAAGGACCCTGACATAAAAAAAGCAGGGACAAGAAATGGGATGTTGTGTCACTGTGGGCCTGTTCAGAAGCCCTCTCCCCCTCTGCTAACATGATTTATTGCAAATGTCCAATCATCTTTACTCTAGTCCGGTCAGTCAATATAATTAATTGTTTCTACTGTTCAAATGTCTTAGATGATAGATTAAAATGTCATTTCTATCTACAATTTTTCACCTTGTGTTAGAAAAATACAGACTTTTCCAGTTTACAACAATTCATCTAAATAAATGTTTATCATACGTAAGTGGAACAGCTTACAGATGTTACAATATGTCATACCCGTAATAGTCCTCACTGAAATCTCTATTAAGAACTTAAAGGCAAGTCAGACTGTGAGCTGATGACTGAAACAGAAAACACATTTCTGAGTTGCCACAAGGGGGCATTTCCAGACATGTTGATTGATTTTCATCTGTGAGCCTTGAAAGCAATATTTAATTTAATTATGCCACATTGACAGGGTATTTATTTTAGAACATACTGAAATTCTGACTATTGTAATGTAATTTATTTGTGGTTTAAACATGCCAGAGATCCTTCATACCTTCCAGTAAAGCTCTGTTAAACAAATCCTTGTGATGTGATAGGTCTGTCACTTTATTGCACTTAATTCTTGACTGTTGGTGATGTTGTCGTGGAGCGCTCTGCTGTCTTTAACTGTAATGTCTTTTGTTGTGGTTGTATCTGTCTGGCAGTTGCCACAGACACAAAGGGGATTTCCGAAAGGATAATAAACGAAACTAACCTACTAACATCTTCCATCATACCTACTTATTCAGCGCATGAAGATCAATTCCTCAAGCTGTTATGAGTCATCATGAATCATCATGAATCATCATGAATCAAATTAAAAACTTTTCTTTGGTTTTATTCAGGCACATTTGCTCACACTAAATATATGTAAAAAACAAAAAAAACAAAAACAAAACAAATACATGCACTTAAACACAAATACAATGTATGGAATAATCAGAAGCTCTGCTGATTGGGATGTGGGCTCCCCCACTCCTTTTCATTTAACCAGTAGGCTAAGTGGCCCTCACTAGTCCTTCTCTTATCTCTGAATAAAGCGAATCAGTGTGGCTGGCTGAGCAGTCAAAGCAGAGAGCCAGGGAAGCACCTGGCCTTACATGGCTATCTGATTAGAGGAGGTTGCAGGCCAGGCTGAACCAGACCAGGCCAGGCAGTGGCAGCAGCAGATCTGGAGTAAAATGAACTAAACCAGGCTAATTCTATTGCACCATGGCCTCCCTTAGAGGCTTAGAGCAGCAGGTTCAAATCAAAGCAACGCTGTAGCACAGACCAGCCTTATCAACAACCCAGGAGTCAGGAATGAGGGACTGCAGTGGAGAAAAACTATAGCTTCACTGGTTCAGAACAGCTGATTGGTGTTCTCTCAAGCATGCATTCAATGATTAAGCTGTTATTATCGACGGTGTCCCCAAGCGCCCAAATTGGCTCTCGAAAAAGAGTCCTCTGACATATTTTATCTCAGCTGAAAGTAGCATGAATGTTTGAGAGTGACACAGCAGAGTGAAGGCATTAGCACACACACAAACAATAAAGATCTCAAAAGAGTTTGGAATTTGTTTTTTAGGAAAAGATGATCTAAATAGGATGGGCCATAAATAAATATACTGCATGTACAGCATAGAGATGCTTAACATTGCACCTCCATGACAGTGAAAAATGTATAAAAGCATAAAAAAGAAGCTTGGTTGGTAAGACCCACAGAATGTGCAAGAATCAGATTCGAAATCGGTGCAACCTGTAACAGCATGCGACTGTCATTTAGACATCAGTAGCTACATGCAGGCTACACATGGCTTACAGGTTCAGATGAGGCAATGCAGGACACATTTTGATGCACATCTTGTTTAATGCACAGGTAGTCTGTGCTAAGGATGATATATTTGGATGCCGATGTGCTTGGAAGCAGCAACTGGACGGAGGTGAACAGAAATCAATTCTTTACTTGTTCGGGAATGTAACCCAACATTCCAGTTTGACTACGAATGGAAAAGCAAAATATGAAAATTAAATCAGAGGAAAAACCTTTGCAGGTTCAAGGTGAGAGACTGGAAAATATAAGGAGACATACTTCATGCTGTAGGCTGTCAATAGAAAGCACCATCCTGTCATGACCTGGTGTTGGACCCATCATACTCATTAGTTACTGAAAGTAAGGGATACTATTAGGCAATCAAATCGGTACAGAGGCAGCTGAAAACAGCAGCCCGTTGTGTGGACAGAAAGTGTTTGTTATTACAGTGTTATTCTGTGAGGCTGCTTCATGACAGGGTCGCTTCCATTAGCCTGTTTTTGTTCAGTTTGGGGGGAAGAAATTGACCATTTGTAGGCAAAGTGTACACACAGTGCAGTGTAAGTGCAGTACAGGAGAGTGTAGGTCTGAGTAATGCAGGAGTAATCTGAGAGGGCAGGTTTCACTTTTACATAAGAAGCAGAAAGAATGCATTGAAGTTATTTTTTCTTTTTTAAATTTCAGGGTTTTTTTTTCTTGTTTGCTTCTTTTTCGAATAGGAAGCAAAATATTACTTGGATTTTTTTTTTTACTGTATAAGTTTATGAGGGCTGTCTGAGCAACGTTTAGTGGATGTTCGTCAGGTTCTGTGGAGGATTTGTTTGAAATTATGAACTACTAAAGCTGACATGACAAGGGCCTTAAAGTGGGTCCTGTTACCTGATCCTGTCTCAAAGGGGCCCCTGTATTAAAATCTAGTTTTAAGGCCTTATTATTTCAGTTTTGTACTTATATTTTGTACATCCCTTAATTAATTTAAACAAATTTCTGCACAGTAAATCAAGGACCAGCTAGTATTCTTGCATAGAAACAGAGTGTGAGAAGAATAAAGGTTAACTGGGCCATAAATCCTTCAAATCCAACCCCTGAACTGGGACACAGTGAAGTTCTCCACCTGATTCTGCGGTGTGCTCAATAACCCAAAGAGGAAAAGATTAATTACCCAACAGTTGAAAATCTTACTGTTGTTCGATGTCATCATCAAACTAATTTGCATACGAACAGGCTTGCAGGAGTTTAGAATAACAGCTAGACTTGTAGTGAAAACACTTGTAAAATGTATAATAACTTACATATGCGTACATATAATTTATAACTTATACAAAATGATATTAAAATGATAAAATAAATAAAGGCAAAGTTTCACTGTACCCAGGTGTCACAGTATCTGTTGAAGAGGTGTGTGTATTGACAGAGGTGTGTGCTTCACCACCTGTCTCTAATCGGTGGAACATGCATTTGAACAGGTGACTCTCCCGCTCTCTCTCACATTCATTCGCTCGTTCCCTGCTGACACATTTATCCGTCTTGTCTTATTTGCCACCTATACAGCTTATACCACTGCAGCGCTCATGTGGCCACACCCTGTTACACAACAGCTGAGTGGCTGTGCAGGAAGAGTGTCGTCGCAGGGTGGGCTTGGTGGGTGTTCAGATATGCGTTGTTGTTGTTGTTGTTTTTTTTTTGATGAAACACAATAGCAGCACAGTGAACATGCAGATAAGAACATCAGGAATTCATAATTTAGCTGTAATCATTTGGCTCAGTAACCTACAAACTGCAGGGTGCGCTGACACTGAAGAAGTTTTCTGAATTCTGACACACGTGACGAGAGCTCTCAGGATACACCAAGATTATTTTTACCATGGGGCTTTCAAACACTGTCAGCTGATGAATTGCCACTGTTACATCTGAGCTCCTGGAGTTACATACTGCTGCATTCATCTTTGGGGGGGGGGGGCAGGGGTTTCTCATTAAAGACGTCCTAGATACAGCTTGCCTTTCATGATTAATAGCAGCCAACACCCAGGACAATAAGGAAAGTGACTGCTAACAACTGCTTACTATTGCTAAACTGTGCTGTGAAGTGCAGTTTCAACAGATTACGGAATAAAAAGACAGACAGTAAAAAATGCACTGAAAGACCGTCCTGTGTAAAGAGCATTTACATCCCACACCTCCCTGTGTTTCTCTCTTGGCTAAACGTGCACAGACAGGTGTTAAAAGGTGTTGATGGATGTCCTCAGAGGGGCAGTCGTTCATCTTTATAGATCCTTTTCTTTTGAAGGATTGGTGTCAACACACTGGCTTCTAATGGATGACTTGTTCAGACAGGACCACAGTTGTGTCTTTGACTGTGTTTTCCGTCTGTAACTGTTTGAACCCGCACTTGTACATCTGGCAAACTCAGCCCTTATAAAAATCGTATCATGTAGCAGGTCTGTGAACATAGTGTCAGAAATTGCATTTATGTTATGATAGTAGTTGTTTTCTGAACATATGAGAAGAGTCATTTCTTATAGGTGGGCTCAGTTATGTTGTGGAGGGTGAAACTAAACTAAACAACCTTTTGTTTAAAGAATACAGATTTAATAGACTTTTAGTTTAAGATGACATATAAGCCAGAATTTGACATTAATCCATAGCATGGTGCGTAATAAATATATCTCAGTGCTGACATGATAGACTTATTAAGGAAAAAATACATAAAATAATGCATTTCAAAGAATTTTAAATCTGTTTATATCTGTATGCTTACAACGATACCCAGTTGGAGGCCACAGTTTGTTTAGGCTGGTGATTATGGCTTCACAAAGTTTCTCCACACCCAATCTGCATGAGGGCCTGCTTTCAACATTCCCCTCCTCTCTCCTGTTTGAATCTGGCCAGTGTTGTGAAGTCAGCTGCTGCCTTTAAGTCTCGTAGGAAATATTGCAGCCCTGAGCTGAGCAATAAAGAATGGACTGAAGATGTGATTAAGAAGAGAGTGAGTCTTGAGGGAAAATGACAGACGACATAGGAACCATGACAGCAAATCACGTTGTTTGGGATGTTTTCACGACTTCACATCGTTTGCTCTGCTATTTTCTCATTTAAGCAATCTTTTACAAAATCATTTAAACACCAACCACACACCTTCTACAGCACAATCTAGCCATGCTGTGTTCATGTCATATAGAAGTGACTTGACTCAGTTTTTGACTCAAATATTGTTCTTTTCAATATTTAGGTGATAATATGGCTGGGGATCAATCTCGCTTCATTTTAGCATATGATCTGACAGAAGTGTCTGTTTCACAAACAAACTTGAATGCCCCTTGTCAGTCCATCATGCAAAGTAATTAAAGTTAAATAAACACTATCTTTTCCACACAACTGTAGCTCTATGGTGACTCATTCATTTGTAACAGTGCAGTGATGGTGTCTTGAGATGGCATGAATGTTTGTTAGGTGGAAATCTTTCGCTCCATCTTTTGTGATGCAAATGCATCAATAGTATGTGATTATTTAAAGCAATATCCACCATATGAATAAACTGATTACTATTAATTAATATATCAATTTCGTCCAACTATTTTTTCTGTTATTGTGACCAAAAGCACTTATATAGCCGTGATTGTGCCCCACATTAGTGCACTGTTTTATGTTATTATTATATGTGAAACACGTGAAATTTACTTATGTAATGTCCCCGAGGGGCAATTGGGCTTGCAAACAGCAATAATAATACATATTAAATACAACAATTAATAAAAAAATGGCAATCCATACAAGATATTGATACATACAGTACATACTCAAATAAGTACACAGGTTAACGCCAACGTCACTGTTTTGTCACTTGTCACCAAAATCATCAGTTGAGGCAATGGGAGAAAAAAGACTTGTTAAACTTGAAAACCACGTATGCCTTTATGTGAATTTATCACATTTCCCACATGAGAAATAGCTTTTTTGTTAAGGTAATTTACATTGGTGGAATGTAATTAAGTACTTTTACTCAAGTACTGTACTTAAGTACAATTTTGAGGTACTTGAGTATTTCCATTTTATGCTATTTTATACTTCATCTCCACTACATTTATTTTTATATCTTTAGTTACTACAGACTACTACTACTACTACAGATTTAGATTATTAATACAAAATGTAAATCAACTAATGAATGATGATATATGATTACAGGTTAAGATAACCAGCAGTACACAAAGTAGTTGAAATTAGCGTCACCTTTACTGTATCAGCTGCAACATGAAAGTGATGTGCACATTAATGCATCACTAATTATAATCCAGTGATATAATATATATTATTCTGAACTTCTGTGAACTTTTGCACGTTCCCTGGTCAATTATTTGCACATTCCCGCATAAACATGTACAGCTCTTTCATTTAAATAACAGCCATATTGTTTTTTATAATAGTTTTTCATATTATATTGTCTATTTTATAGCCTATTTATGCTTCCTGACTTGCAGTACTTGCTGTCATATTTCTTTAGGCCTATATTTTCTACTTACTATGTTTATTGTTGTGCACCAATATACCAAGTATGTGAGAACCTACTTGACAATAAACCTGATTCTGGATCTGAATCTGAAATGGGCCATCATGCATAATGAGTACTTTTACTTTTGGTACTTTAAATTTATACTTATTTACTTAAGTAAAATGTTGAGTGTGTGACTTTTATTACTTGTAACTTAATATTTCTACACCGGGGTAGTATTACTACTTTTACTTAAGTAAAATATCTGAGTAGCCTACTTCTTCCACCACTGCTCAATGGCCGAAAAACATATAGATCCAGCTGTGACGGACATTTTTAAAATAACAAAACACTCCTCTAGTGCCACCTAGTATACCGATGGACATGGGTTTGGTATGCTTGAGGTGATCCGAGAGGGACTTTGCTCTGTATGGATAGCTGCACTTTGGATCAATAGTGTTGTAAGTGGAGCTGTAAAATCGGAGTTTCGTGGTGTCCCTGAAGGCGTCAGTTCTCGGGATGTTTTGTACCCTCCCTGCCCCTGCCGCTGCTGCTGCTGCCTGCTGCCCAGGCTGTGCTGCCGGGGCTCGGGATGACGCCACCTTTCGCTCCGCCCCGGCGCAAACTCGCTCTTTGCGTTCATTTCATTCCTCTTCTCATTCCGAGCATTCTTAGCATCTCTTGTCAGTGCGCGAAGCGATTCACCTACACCTTCCTGGCTGGCCCAGAAACACCAGAATAACTTGACATAGTATTAAAAAATACCCCGTAACATCCCATTACCAAAAGAAAGGGACATTTTTTATATGAGATATCAATAACGAGGTAAGTTTCAATGGTAGTTGCAGGTATCCAAACTGGTTGTAGACTTCTGTTCGTGGGGGTTTAGTTGACGTCTTTGGAAATATTGGACAATTTATTAAAAATGTTGGCTTCTGTGGGTGTTTACTATTTATCCCATGGCGTGAAGTAACGTTAGGTCGTCTGTTTTCATCGCTGAGAGATAGATGGCTGATTCCGGTCGCTGTTGCAACAGGGTGCTCACTTTGAACACTCACTGTTGTAGCTCTATGTGGCTTTG
Organism: Macquaria ambigua; assembly: GCA_008360985.2. Taxonomy (NCBI): domain Eukaryota; kingdom Metazoa; phylum Chordata; class Actinopteri; order Centrarchiformes; family Percichthyidae; genus Macquaria; species Macquaria ambigua. The sequence goes on along the minus strand of VMKM01000004.1, from coordinate 1,697,220 downwards.
ACATAGCAGCGAAAATCTTTGACATTTTTCACATATTTTTGAAAAGAAGCCCGATCGTACGCCCCTATAAAAAGCCTCAGATGCCGTTTGCCCTTTTGTCAGATCCTCAGAAACTCCCAGCGGGATTCGGGATGAACTAAAAAAAATATACTGCACGAATAACATTTTTTTTGGACAAGATGACGGTTGAAAACGTTGCTGTTTTCCTCTCCGTAGTTGGCTCAGCCGGGAGTTGTTGGAGATTTCACCGGAGCATTTTCGGACCACATCGACGAAAACACAGTGGAGAGACTTGTTGCTTCAACACGTTTGACGGTGCTTTTTTAATCGACATCGAAGTTTTGTGTAAGTACGGTTTTTTTTTTAAATGTTTGTTACTTCTCTGGTCGGTGTGCTGCTCTCCATGTTGTTACTGTAACTCTTAACGAACCGAATGAACCGGAGGGAAATGTTAGCTTTTATTGTTTCATGTTGCGGCGTGGATTAAAGCTCCTCTGTGCCCCCTTATGTCCAAAAAAACTACCACTTGGACAAAAACAATGTAGTAAATTGCATTTTTTCGTAGGTTCCGTTACTTTTTGGGGTTTAAAATAACGCCTTACGTGCTCATGTCCAAGCTAAAGTCTTGCGTTATCGTTGAGGAGGAACGTTAGCTTGATTTGATGTTTATGGAGCATTTATTCGGGGTTTCCTTCATTGTTTTCCTTTTCCTTTCTCTACTTTGGGAAATGCCTGCTCAGCTAAAACTGCCCCCCCCCCGCGCAACTGTAGGCCAGCTGTGTGTGTGTGTCACCAAGTTTTACTCCTTACAATCCCCTTAACTTTTTTGTGGACTCTGGGAAAATGACACAGGCTATTATGCAAAGGGGAGGATGCAAATAAGGCCAAAAGCTTTCATTAGCAACAGTAAAGTTGGCTGGTGTGCACCCTGTTGCACCAAACACTGAAAGATCTCCCCTTTGTGCCAGACTTTGGTTAATCTCCACTGAATATTTTCTGCTTTAAATTGTCAGCTTTGGTTTGAACAAACAGCCCAGCCAGGTCATCAGGTCACAGTTTACACAGCTCAGATATGCTGCTGCTGTGATTCAATCAAGGACTCCTATACCTCCATTTATTTTAGCTGCGAATTATAAAATAAATCTTGATCATTCATTCTCTTGTGAGCTCTCCAGTTGTGCTTTTTAGTATCTCAGTCAGGTGTCGAGTCACACGTCTTGACATCTTCATGGCTTCAATTGTGTTTCATCATCAGCTGGAGGAAATTGCCTCTCTAAAACATGAATTTTGTGAAAGCCATTTTTTTTGTGTATTATAATAAGCTTAGCAGAAGAAGTGACACAACTGAGCAATGGGGTGAAAAAAAACCTGCACAAGCTTTAAAAGGAGCTTCTTGATCAAAGTCCACTTTCTTTCCCTACTACTACTACTAGGCTGCAAGTTTTTGGCTGCAGCACCCACAGCTTCCCACCTCTTTTTTTTGTTTTTAATGTGAAAGCAGCTTGTTATGGCGAGTGCACAAGTTCTCTGCAGTTATCGGCTTTCATAATGTAAAAGATGCTTTTTCTTACGGTAAACTGTTGTCAAACATTTTACATAACTTTGTAGAAAACAAAGAGGCAAAGAGACATGGGAGAGACAACATTTTTCATTTAATTAACGTGAAAGGGCTGTTATCATTCCCAGGAAACAGTTTGAATGCAGTCAGGCGTAACCCCAGACAAGTCACAGTGTAAATCTGCTTGCTTGGTAGAAAAAAAAAAATTAGGGGTAGAAATAGATGCTTTGTTTTCAGCTTATGCAACCAGTGGACCTGTTGGACGGAAGCCTGCATAACATTTGTGCAAGAATAGGATGTTGTCTTTGTTTGACCGAATGGGACTTTACCTCTGAAACTAGGAGTTTCCAGACTCCCTGTGCTTTTTGATGGAGCATAACACAGCATGTTAAGCATTACCTGTGGTTTGTTAAAGAGACAACAACATAGACATGTTCACAGCTATGATGACGCTGAGCCTGTGTCTTTCTGTATATTATGATCAGTCTATACTTTTAAAATAATTGGGAGTTAGTCATGAGCCAAACACAACAACCCTTTACACTGACTTATAAAGTAATTTTTATAAATGTTGTCATTGTACTATGATCCACACAAGTAAAATAAAAGCAGATGCCGATAAACATCTGAATGAGAAAGGGTTGTGCTGTGCTGGATATATTGCTTCACAGGCTGCACAGGCGATGTGTAACTTTAAAGCATTGTCGGTTCAGGTTTTATTCCTTTACGCTGCCTTCTCGAGGTCTGAGGGCAGGACTACAGAGAGTGGAGTCTATCTGTTGTGAAGTGTGGACAGAATAATGTGCTTTTGTGAAGCACAGAGTCGACTGTGTTACTTCTTGGAGCAACGTGAGACTCTTCTTTTCTCCGGATGTCCATACTGGATATTGTTCAAGGGTTGTCGACTTTCAGAAAACCATATTTTGGCCAAACATTCAACAAATGTCTTTGCTCATGTTATGCTTTGCGAGGAAACATGCTTGCTTTTGTTTTTTACAAAGCAAAGATATAATTTATCCTGCCAGCGATGGCGTCTTGAGAGCCTGGTGTCATGTGCATACACATATCAGTCTCCTTACCATATACATTTTCATGTACTTACAATTCTTTAAAGCTCTTGCCATGTTTGTGCGATGGCATAGAATTTCTCGCAGTCTTTGCGTACAATAATGACAGAATATGACCATGGATTACTTATGACACTTGGAGATATACTTACCAGATATACCGTAACCACAGTTACCTGGACTGACAAGGATACAGTGATACTGTCAGTGATGCTAAAATCTCTGAAAGAAGAACTGTCCCCATAGCCACTCATATTATCTTTTATTAGCTTAAATTTTACAATAACCTCAAATGGTTCCTGACTGTTTTGATTAATAGCACATTAAGAGATACAGTTCTGTGTGTGAGAGTCATAACTGACTGCTGGAGAGATGCACCTGTGTAGTCCGTGCTTCATGCAACAGGTGCCATAGAGCAGTGATGTGTTTATTTTCTCAGGATAGCATCTCATTTAAACAAAATAGCATTTTAATTCCACTAGTATTAGTTCAAGATTGATTATTTTTGGGTTCTACTGTAGTTCTGATGTAAACAGATCAAATCATACATTTGGGCTTAAGGTTTAGATATACAAACTTAATTTGAAGTGATGGCTATGGATTTGACACACTATAATGTTGATCAGTCTTTTTTTTTTTTTTGCACTAGAATGCAGTTATAACTTTTAGCAGTCCTTTGTGTTAACTAGTGTTTGTGTGCACAGATGAAGAGAAAAAAAGTCTTTATTTCTCTGTCTTGGTTTGTAGGTTGCACCTTTGTTAACACTTGTCAGGGTGTCATCTCTTTGATGAGATGATTTCACGGCTCAGATTATATTATTATATTTGTTACTGTCAACAGTTGAAGCTTAGGTAGTTCTCAGTTTTTACATTGTTTTTGGACAGTAATCCATACCACACATGCATGAACAGGAAATTCATGTTAGAAAAAAAGGCTTTACCTGGCTGAAAATACAAATGTACGTGCAACAAGGCATGTTTTCTATTTGTAGTAAGGGCCTGTAAAATTCCTCATTGGAATGTGAACACATTACGTGTCCCACATTTTAATTGAAATGATAATACACAGTATTATTTTTTTTGTTGTGAAAATTCCAGGCTAGAAAAAGATCTGTGATCTGTAATTGAATCTGGACACGGAGTCATTAATTGTGTAATTAGATGTGTGATGTGATGTGTGGCACGGGTAGAATCACATCAAAACATCAGTGATGTCCTCGGTCAAAGCGCGCTTTAAAAAGAAGGCCACTCCTGCAGGCTTCCAGACTGTGTGTGCCCTGAGGTAAACCCTGGTCTAGAAAGGGAATTTTAGAGTATGCGCTGCTGCTCAGCAGTTTGAGCAGGGCCCACTGAGGCCAGCCGAGAGTGCCACCAAAAAGGAAAAGCTGGCTCAAAGCCACTGACGTCATCTAAGTAAATCTGCTTCAGTACTGCAGCCATAAAATGACTGCCAGCTACCGAATGCACTTTGGCCCTGTCAACCACCTTAGTAAGCGCAACACAGTTTTTTCTCTCCTTGTGCATACTTATTTAAGACAAGCTGTGTTTAAGTCTACTCCCATTTTGCTCGAGTAGTAGCAGACTTTGCCGATTTCATTCAGAAGAAACAAGTCATGTTTGAGCCTTTCTAGTTTTACATGAAAACCAAATGACTGAGCTTCTCTGACCCTTTGAAGTCATACCACTTTAATATTACAACCTTATAATGTTTACCATATGGCAATATTAGTCATGTGCGCTGGTAAAAAGACCGCATTTAGACGGCATAATGTCTCAACCACTCATTACTGACGTGTAGTGCCTCAGAAGTTATTTAGACGCTGGGTTGTGTGCTTTTTCTTCTTCTTATTTGAATAAAAAGACAAATAAATGAGCTGCCTCATGATCACACACAGATGAAAAGCAATATGCACTCCATGAATCATTAGATGAGTCAGTTTCTGAAACCACCATAAACATTTTGAGTTCTTAACCACAATGAAAGCAGGAAATCTCTGCTTCAACAACTTCCTTTCTCAGTGCTGGCCATAGTAGTGGTAGTGGTGTTCAGCTTCCCTAGTGAAAGGAAACCCATGGAACAAAGGCACACAGTCACTTCATTTACTGAAACTGTGTATAATTTGTGGCTTGTATTCAAATGTGGGTTATTCAGTCTCTCTGGCACCGTATTCCCCAGTCGTTGCTTGTAATAAATTCCCACAAGACCTTTCATCAATGGTCGCTGTATTGTTATCATGGCTGACACAGATCAGGCAGGCTCTCTCTGCCCTGAAGGTGCCCTGGATTCAGCGGAGGCACAGATAGACTGGAGGGTAAGCTCTTAACATTAATATGCAGGCTGTGCCCAGTAAATTAGTTTGGATCCGAGCCGGGACACAGCAATGGGAGAGCTGTATTGTCCAAACAGTTTCCCCCCCCCCTCTGTTTAATTGATCCAAATAGTCGACGTTTTCAAAAAGGAGTCTTGTTGGTTTATAATTACATCATCAACACGAGTTAGCTGTGCTGTCAACAAACAGTACATCTTTCATTATGCCACTTTTTTAGAGCATATGTAGTTTTTATCAAATTAAAAGATAAGTCACCAATATTCTATGTTTTTGTTATTGTCAACAAAAAGCATGAAAAGGCCAAAACCAAAGGTGCCTTCCAAAGTAGTTTGTCTCTTGTAGTTTCTGACTTCCTATTAAAGACATAAATCTTCACGCCACAAATATATTTCATTTTTTTTTTAAAAAAAGCTAAATAATTTTCTAAAACAGCTGGGCACTGTAGTTTTTAGCAAGCGTTGCTCAAACAGGAGTTAGTAGAGCGTTTGTTGGGGACTATTTTCAGCTGCAGATTAATACACATATGGTGCTCTTGTGAGAATTTAAGGCAGCAGGATGGTGTATGTCGGATTGACTCAAAATGACAGCGCCCAACACAGACAATACTTGTTAGTACAGAATCAATTCATTGTTGGTTTTAGTCTTTTTATGGGATTCGTATTCAGATTCGCCAAACGTGTTCTTTAAACACTGTCAATGGTATCTATTGTACAGTTTCAAGCTTCCAAATGTTCAGATGAGTTGCTTTTTTTGATTTGTTTTCTAAATCAAGGTGATTGACTTTTCAACCAGTACTTGGTTCCTGATGGACAAATATTCATTAAAACATGGATTCAATTCGTTGTTCAGTGTTGGCTGCGCTGAAGACTGCACATAGCATCTTAGTATAGTATCTAACTTAATAACTACCTGCTTAGTGTCTCACAAAAACCATCAGCCTTGGATCCTTATTTCTTATTACCCACCGAATGCCCCAAAAAATTCCAATTACAGTACAAGTCAAGATAACTTTACTATTTGTGTTTGGTTTCCAAGTGCACTGATCTTAAATTATTATTATTTTTTTTTTGATGAACTAGAAGAAGTCATAAAAATAGAAAAGTCATTGTTCCATTTTTGTTACTTGTTACTGATCTTTGTATCATCTGAGCGTCCTGCTCCCACATGGAGAGCCTGCGCCTTCATACTGCTGTTGAACAAGATGAAAGAGGAATTTGGCAAAGTATGTCTCTTTTTTTTTTTTTTTGCAATGCTAAACAAAAGATCGTGTAGTGTATTCCTGAATAGTGAATAGGGTGGCTTTAATAAGTGTAAGTCACAGGTTTTTAAATATTTCTTACATAGCTGACTTGATCTTCTTTCACGCCAAACAGTTGACATAAAAAATATCCAAGTAATTTGAAACTGTACATGGCCGAAATTAATTTCCTTTGAATGTTTGTGTTCACTTTTATATTATTAGTAACATTTCCCATGGTTATTCTCTAAATATTTACATTGTTAAAAAGTTTAATAGTACCTTTAGGAAGATTTATCATGTTTATTATGTGCTGAGACTGTCTACACTAGATTAATACAGAATTTTCTTGACAACAACCTTGTAACTTTTAAGGTATAACATCAGATTTTCGTCCAGTCTGCCCTTTAGGTACAAATAAACAGATAAATAACAAAAAAACCTGCTCAACTTCCTAGAGTTATAGGCTATATGTTGGTATAGCATCAAATGAACACTAAATGCCTTTACCTGTTGGGTATCATATCTACATTACAAATAATGATATCTCAGAAGTATTTGTGTGTATATATATTCTCCCTAATGTGACTTTATTTTGGAGATGATGCTCCCACAGTCATCCCCAAAATAAAGTCACATTATACATACATTATACATACAGTATACATACAGTATACATATACAGTAGTAAAAACAAAAAAAACAAAACACTTAGGAGGCTGTTTTATTCATGGCAGATGAGTCCAGTGTGATATGCAGGAGTTGCCAAGAGAAAAAAGAAAGGAGAGGAAAAGAGAGATGCGGAGAGACAGGAAAGAAAGAAGTATATAAGGGGATAAATGATGGCTAGAGGAGAAGAAGAAGAAGAAGAAGAAGAAGAAGAAGAAGAAGAGACAAAGTCAATGTGAATTGGCAGAGACAAATGCAAATGGTGGCCTTCATGCTCATCACTGTGATTTGTTTTTTCATGCCCATCCGCACGCGTCCTGAATGAGCCAGCGGCCAGCCCTCGGCCTGCTCTGCTCTCATAACTGTCAGGAGATCCTTTATCTGACGGACCTTTATTTACAGCTTTAATTTCCTGAGCTTTATGTGTTCTGCTCGCACTCCACACCACTGTGACATGGGCGTACGCTGTCTGGAATGCACTGCAAATTTTTGATAGGCAAACATCTTCTGAGCTTTCATTACATTTCATGTCTGAATGGTAAATTGTATTTTTTTTATATATTTTGGTATTTCTGGCAGGACAGGGATGTACCCACAGAAGGAGAAAATTTTGCCTCTTAGATTTACAGTCAATTTTCTCCTCTGTTGTTCAGAGTGGGAGACCTTTTAGCTATGCCTCTTTTCTGGGCTGCTGACATATCTGATGTTGTCCAGGTCATGTTGTTGCTACCTGTTTCTCAGTCTGAGGCAGGTAGGGAGGGCTGCTTTGACAGAACCTGTAAATCAATCCCATTCTCTGGCAAACAAAGATTGATCCCACAGTGGCCTGATGGTTGCTGGGCGGTGGGATCCAGGCCTCAGATTTGAGTGGGATGATAACAGACAGATTCACGGCACCTAAGCCTGCTGGTTCAAAGAGGCATGAAATAAACACGAGGCCATTGCCAATAACAGAGGCAGCATAAGTAAGCTTTCTAGCCTCTCCAGTGGACCTTCAGAAATTGGTATTGAAAACCTTGTTTATTCATTCATCTGCACTCCAAACATGTGGATTTATTCATGAAACCTAAAGGAAAATCCAATACAGAATCAATAGTTTTGTCCTGACATTCTTGCGTACTTTAGTGACATACTGTAGTCGAATGTTTTTGATATGACTGCGGTAATTAAAAATGTCATTCACCCCATTTTCTGTTCTTAATGAAATTGCAGTAGGTTAAGTGTGTGCTTCCTAAATTAAAGACATGGACTCATATTCATTGCCACACCTGTTTAGTTGATTTTGATTTATTTAAAACAGTGGCCGCATGCCTGAACTTTACCTTGAATGGTAAGGCTTTCTAAATAAATTCAATTCAAAGAGTATTTCCATAGATTTTTGCTTAATTGTATTTTGCGTGTTCCCTGTAACTGAGTCTCAAGGTCCTCAAGACCCGCTATCAAAGACCTTCCATAAACATTCTTTCCCCCAAGGTAATTAATTTGTTTTAATGACAGAAACTAAATGGAATTTCAGTAACGTCTGTCATCTGTTATGTGTTGCTCAAAATGGAATACTTTTGACATTGCTATTATAATTATGCAAAGGCCAGGATATGTCTTTACAACACGCTGAAAATGTTGAGTTTTGAAATCACATGGTAATTATAGTTTTACACACTGTGGCCTTAACTACTGTGGGCCATTATGGGGTGCACAAAAGTCATTCACAGAATCATTATTGCACCCTCTGAGATAACGGCACAAAAGAACTCCACATGGAAAATTACATTTGAGACCTCTCATCTGCTATTTCATTACCTCGCTCTGTCTGATGGGTGAAATGGGTTCTCTTAATTTAAGGAGCTAGATTCCAGCTTGGTGAGTGGTTTATGTAATCTCACGGTGAGTGTAATTTCCCATAATGCCATGTCACAGCTACTACTCTGCTTAGCTACCACATTCACCTATTGCATTGCAGACCATCTCCACCCCGCATCTCACAAATAAGACCATTTCTATGGTGTACACCCTGCAAAGACAGAAGTATGCAATTATCTGTAAGCCACAAGTGTTTCTATGGGTGACATTCATACCTTCTTTTGACAGACATAATTAGTCTGCAGATTCTACGGCACTAAGAGACCGTCTTCGTTGACAACTCCGCTAGGTTATTCCCATGTTGCACACGACAAAAGCATCCAATTGATGTCACTGGATTTAGAGAATCTAGTTTATTGAGGATGGGGATGGCTTTTATCCTGTATTATTTTAGCGGTTGTATGAGGACAAGTCAAGAAACCCCATCTTCATTTGACATGAGAAGATATAAATAATAGGGTTATCAGTTTAATAGATCAATATATAGGTTGATTTTCTGTTTACTGACAGTGGTATGTAAAAGAAAAAGCATGCACTCGCTGTTTATTGTGCACACATGAATAACCCTACCCCACATCCTTTTCCTCTTTAAATGCAAACACTCATTTCCTCCTTCATTATCCACCACATCCCACAGTATATTGGTAATAATTTGACATTTAAACAACAACATTTTAGTTTTGACAGTGCAGCATCCAGGAACAAGAGTTGAGTGAATGGAAAAGGGTGGGATAATAATTCCAGAGATCATCCAAACAGTAATATATCTTGAACCCACAAATACCAAATAAGAAAGAAGTGGTTCTGCAGTGTATGTATGTATGTGTGTGGGTATATATGTATATATATATATGTATATATATATATATATATATATATATATATATAGCAGGTCAATTGTCAGTTCATAATGAAGGAATAGCATTAATTTGAACATCATTTAATGTTAACACATGTAGCTTCACATAACCTTTTATAGGAACCCATAAAGTTCTCATCATGTTGCTAATAATTTATAATTATATGATATTTGTTATCAAGTGATGCTTAAATCCTTGAATGAATTATTTATGGATGCTAAATTGTTGCATTAGTCTGCACCCATGTTTTATTCATGTTCATATAAATGATTAGTTTGCACATTCTCCAAACATCTGTTATTTGCAGCCACCAAGCTAAAGTTGAATTAAGTTCAGAAAGTGTTAGCATTGCTAACACTTTCTGAATTAGGTGACAATGTCTTTAAGTGTTTTAAGAAAGGATCAGGATGAAGATACAGTAGAATTGCAAGACCGTGACAGACAATTTGTCCACCATATTTTAATTCAAGACAGGAAACATTACTCAGATGGCAAAGAACCAGATGGAAAAAGGTCAAATCAACCAGTTTGTTAGGGAAAAAAAGTAACCAAAAGCATACTTTTAACATCTTTTGAGGCTTTGTTCTGCTTGGATTAAAATGTAAGGACCACTTTGTGATTGTAGTGTTTCAGACATTTCAGAAAACCCTTTTTAAATCGCAGGAAATCTATCTAGGTGGAAATGTGCACGAAGCCTTTGCCAGGAGTGGATGACCTGAAGGAATGGGTAGATGCAAGGTTATGTGCGACACACAGCCGGGTAGGCTGGCTTGGCAGTAGACTTGGCAAAAATGTAAAAGTGATTGTTTTAGAAACTCTGTGTGGCTTGTATGTATAACATTTACTCCTTGTGAGTGAAACTTTTATCTGGAAAGCTTGAATCCCCCGGGGTCTCAGGGATTGTTCTCCTTCCTTGCATTGATACCTTATCAGGAGCACTTGCCCCCACTGTGTCGGAGAGTATTATTACACATTGGGAAATTATATGATGATCCACAAATCTAACAGTCGTCGGTTTAAAAAGAAAGTGGGATGGAAGTTGAAGTTTATGCAGTGTTGTCAGGTTTGGTGTGTTATTTGTTTTGGTTGACTTGTTTCATTTTCCTTCAGATAATGATCAGCATCCTGAAGACACAGTTGAGCTCATGTTAGAGAAAAGCCCACTGGAGAAACATTGTTTATGGGGTAATTTTTGTAGAAGAGAAGTATTAATGTTTATCTGTTGCAGAGTGATTTGAGACATGCTCGGTGATCCAGCTACTTCAAGATTCTGTATTTTTGACTGCTCAACTTATATTGTAACAAAACAGAGAACCAGGGCTCATAGAAAAAAATCGATATCTTTCATAAGAGGTTTAGAAGGACACAGAAAAAATGTTTGTCAACTTACGGATAAAAGAGCGCTGAAATATTTGTGTTTTTTTTGGCTTGTTTTAAAGGTGTGGGAATGAGTTTGTGCTTTTAAAATGTTTTAAAGAATGTAAGAAGTAAACCAGACATTATAAAGCTTTATTGAAACATACTTGCAGCAACTCCAGAGGAAAATATCTTTACAAAGTCATGGCATTTTTACAAATACCAGTGTAATTCAATGTTTGGACTTGATGAGGACAGAATCAAGTATTTTTCTTCACAACCTCATCTTGCTATGAAAGTGTAAGCTGGAAGTCATTACGAGCACAGTTCATCATTTGGTTGGGATGAGAGGAGCACATCTAGAAAGAGTCCCGGCCTTTTAGTGGTTGAAATGGGAATTTTTTCCCCCTCCCTCATCAGTTTGTGTGTTAGTTCTGCAGTGTCAGCAGTCAGCACACAAAAACGGAATTCAGTAAAAGCTCCCTCTGCTCTCTGGGAGTTTTCTTTCTCCCCCAACAGCTTGCTCCCATCCCCCCTTTCCCCCTCATGAACTGACATGCTGGAAGAAACATATGCTACTATTCCCACTTCCTGACAGCTTGTGCTTCTTGAATAGGATCTTGCTCAGGGAGGAAGCAGTTGTCTGGAAAGAGGAGAGGGATTAAGAAAAGAGAGAAACCTTAGTAAACTGTTAGTAAAGGAAGTAAAACATAAAAGTATTTTTGATAGTGAATTAAGGGTAAAGACAGTAACAGTTTGACCGTTGACACAAACTGAGATTTATGAATATTGAAAGTCCAATCTGTTTCTGTTTGATCTTGAGCTAGATAAAGTGTTTCTTACATACAGTAGACATGTTAGTGAATGTTAGTGACTTTGATCAAAATGGAGGACAGTGTCACTTAATTTTACACCAGACATGTGGTGAGCTCACCTGACACACTGTCCTCCATCAGCGTGTAAACTGGATTCGTTCAGCCACAGTACTGTCGTGCACTTACAAATGTTTGTCAAAGCTCACAGCCCAATATACAATCATGTACTTATTGTGTTTAGGTGAAAAAATAGACATCTAGCCTGAAATAACACTGCTCCTGCTTCACTCACATTGTGAGTGAGTGCAGTTACAGTATAGATGGCTGCTTGTACAATGAAAAACGCAGCTGAAACAAGTCTAGTTAATATGCAGCCTGTCAGAGAATTTCCTCTTTAGTGAGGAAAGTGATGTCTTATCCACTTGTTGCTTTGCCTATTCCCTCTGGGAACTGGCCAGAGAACCTGCCTTTCAGAAGATGTGCCTTCACTGTGTTCCTCCATGCTTTTTAGTTCAGATGCTGTGCCTCAGAGCAAGCTTTTTTTTAAACATTCAGTCCCCTGCATACATTATGTATTTACCCATGATTAAGACAGTTTTGTCTTACATGCTTTGAGTTGACCACTTTGCTTGAACTGTGTCTCTTTACCTTGCGTAGACACATTCACTGTGTTTACCTGCTCATCAGCATATTTGCAAGATAACCCATTTAACAAACAGATGAGGAACTGGCAGGTTTTGAGAGAAAACCTTTCCATGCTTTCTCACTTTTTATAGTATGATTGCACTTATTTCCTTGTAGAGTCCAGTTTATAGTTTCCGCATCTGCGTGGCCACGAGGGTCCGCAAAGGCCTCTGTGACAAAAATGTATGAACGCAGTCCATCTGTGCACATACCCACTGAACTATAAACAGAACCGCTTGCACGTCTGCCACACAAATCGTACAAGTATAAACTCAACCTCTACATGATAAATGAGCTATGTTCTCACTGCACTTTCTTATGTAATTTAACCACCTTAATAAACTCTTTCAAAGTGTCTTGAAGTCCGGGGTCGGACTCTGTGGCTGCCAATGCCACTATGTGCAGAATGCTTTCCATTCATGAAGGCTGCACACTGACCGCAATACTGCTGAATCTCATTTTACCACACACATGCTTCACTCGGTGCCCAGTAAAATGCCATGATTAGTCACATCTGTGCATTCATCAAGTTGTACCGTGTAATATTAATTTCCCATAATATGTTGGATAGTCTACTGTTTTTATGTTACTGGACATGCGACGCATTCTGCTCCAGAGGCTGTCAGCACATAATGATGCAGTCCTCAGCTAATTAGCTGCAGATTCACCCAGGAGTTTGTTGGTCAATAGCTGCTGGTGAGATGAGACTTTCTCCAGCTGTGGGAGCAGCTTGGTTAGATGCACAAAGGGGGCTGGTTCCTGGATGGTGCCGTATTCTGTAAACAGTAGTTTTCTTGTGATGCCTGCAGTTCTCCAGCTTTTTTTTTTTTTTTCCTAAAAAAACTCCTGTGGCTTCTCTGTGTTTGAGTGTCTGTGACGACTGTTGCTGACTGGTGACGTGCACCTCTACAGATGAGTGGCCACAATGCTTTTTTCTTTTCTACTTTCGTTTTTGTGCAGCATAGTCTTGAACTGAACATGGATGTTTTTTTGAAGAAATGTTTTGTTTCACAACACAGAGTTTTTACACCTTTAAGCTGCCAACTACAACCACAGTCTGGGACAAAGTGCCTTTGCCCAAGGGCACCTCAGCAGTGGTGGTAATGAGGGAGTGTCAAATGCTGCTCTCTCATTTCCCCCATCCATATTTATCGCTCCAGGAATCAAAATAGCAACTTAAGTGTGATAACTCTGATGGAGTACTTGTTACAGCTTGTAAAAATATATAAAGCTAAAAGCAACTGCACATGCGCTAATTGAGGGTAGAAAAAGTTATTTCAAAATACAAATCTTGAGCCAGAGTAGGCTATATACAAATTTTACATTTCCCATCATAGTCTGAAGCATTTATCTCTAAACAATTTTTAAATGAAACTGTTTACTCTGTGTCCTGTCATTTCATAAAAAGGAAGTGCCACAAGTCCATGAGAGAAAATCTTCAGTTGTTTAAACCCATAACATCCATTGTAAATCAAGTCAACAACATTCTTGGCGATGTCCAAGCTTGTTTGGCTGCTTCTACTCCATATTGTGCTCTCAACTAACACTGTGTACTGTGTTGTTTTCTTGGAAGCAGATGTCCGCTGTTCTGTTGTGGAGGGGTGACCGTTTGGTTGTGTTTGTTTATTTGGGAATTCCAGGTCTCTCCCTAGTCTGCTCCAGGCATCAGCTTGGAGAGCCCGACCGCCACGATTGATCCCAGCAGCTGGAGCGGCAGCGAGAGCCCTGCCGAGGACATGGAGAGGATGAGCGACTCGGCAGACAAGCCCATGGACAATGATGCCGAGGGGGTGTGGAGCCCTGATATCGAACAGAGCTTCCAGGAGGCCCTGGCCATCTATCCTCCTTGTGGACGTAGGAAGATCATCCTCTCTGATGAGGGAAAGATGTATGGTGAGTACAGAACTGAAGGAGCTTAAAGGAAAAGTTTGGCATTTTGGGGAATATGCTTATTTGCTTTCTTGTTACTGACTAATGAGAATATTGATACCACTCTCATGTCTGTCCTTAAATACAAAGCTAGTGCCAGCAGCAGGTTAGCTTAGCTTAGCATAAAGACTAGAAGCTGGGGGAAACAGTTAGACTGGCTCTGTGCAAGTTGTGGTTTTACAGGGGGTTGTGTGTGGGACTATTTCTTGGCCTCCAGGAAGTAACTGTATTCAGCCAAGAAATAGACGGCCACACAATCCCCCTTTAGACCACAACCTGTCATTTTTTCACTTAGGTGTTTGTATGGATTCACTGCTGGCTGTATTAATATTTAACGTTTAAATGTAATATTTAAATCCTGGCAAAAAAAGTGAATACGCCTTTTTTCCAAAATGTCGAACTATTCCTTTAAAATGAAAAAAGAAAAATGCATCAATACATGGCTCTGCCGAGTAATGTAATATTATAAGACTGAAATTTATCAGTGATGTGCTCTGTGATGGTGACCATACATCCGCTACTCTGGTTCACAGAAGTGCAAGTTTATAAGTAAAGCAGCATGAACTATTAGTCAGTAGCAGATGGTACTGCGGCTGCCACCAGCTGTGCCCCCTCTCCTCCCTCCATTTCCCCCATTCCTGGCTGGGTGATGTCATGGAAATAGGGAATATTTTCTCTCTGTGGTGTTGGACCGTCTCACAGCCTGTCAGTGTCAAGTGAAAGCAGAAAGCCCCTCAGAGCATTCGCTTGCAGCTGTCATGTGACCCCTCCGGCCAAACAAAATGTAAATTCTAGGAGTTGCAGTGAAACCCCTCAGCTGCCACTACAAAGATGTGGGCTCAGACAACAGGACCCTCCCCACTGTCTCTTCCTCCAATTCCCTCGTCCCCATACAGAGCGAGGCTGCCAGAGAAGCCGTCCCTCTGCTGTGGATTAAAGCATGACAATTCGGATTTTCTAGAGTTATAAATGTGCTAAGTGCAGGCCTCGCTGTTACTCAACGGACATCCTCAATATGATGCAAATGTTCAGCTTTCTGGACTGTGAAAGTATTCTTTTACATATATTCTTTCTGACAAGTAACGGAGCAAGTAGAAATTCAGTGTGACTCATACTTGTTGATTTACATTTACAAATACCAAAATGCAAGACCTTTTAAATGTAGGTTGTAGGTGCTTCTATTTAAAATCTTACAATCAAATTATTAGATAAACGGATAAGAATTATTGTAACTGGCATAGATTTAACATACACTGAGGCAACAGACAACCCACTGAAATCTACCTCGTGAAAATGGCTTATAGACAAAAAGATATAAGAGATTCACAAACTGAAACCCAAAGAAAGGTTTTGTTTTTGCAGTGTTGAATCTACCTTAAAAAATCTGCTGAAGAGACAACTGCAGTGTTGAATAGAGTTTGGTCCTGACTCCTGCCAGATGTGCTCTGTATCTGGTTACACATTGTCTCCCCAGTAGCTGAATCATTGGGGCTGTCTTTCCTACCATTACTGAGTCAGAACTCAATGACACAATAGTCAAATTATTTTCTTACATCTCCCAGTGTGCAAACTGAAAAGATACAGTCGGGAAACCTAATGCATAGTTTCCTGTTGAAAAATTATGACAATACTGCTGACTGTCTGTGTTCAGCTGTTGTCTGTGGAAAGAGCTGTAGAAAGATAGGGGGAGGTACATTTAATTTTTTTAGATTAAAGGTAGAATTATGGATACAATCCTCTTTCTTAACATATCAAGAGTTTGTTGGGACTTGGTAACAGAAGACAGATTGGTATCAGTTTGATGTATGACTGCTTTTTCTGGGGATGGAGCTTGTTGTTCAGCCCTGCAATTGTTGCTGCATCCCAGTGCCAATCCCGTCATGCCATGAACTGTGACAATCCCCCAAAGCTAGGAAGGCATTAAAGGTGCCGTGGGTCCTTCTTGAAGAAAAAAAGCAACCACATTTTATTATTAGAGCAGAATATAAAATTAGATCAGGAACAATACAATGAATGTTTTGGATAATAATAGTGTACGCTGTCATTTTAGCCCTAGAAATGATGACATTTAGAGGCATAAGGACAATCTAGCAAGGCATTGCTGATGCCTACATTAACTCTGAAGTTAGAAATGTTTTTGTGTCAGCTGTAGGGAGTGGCCAGTTTGATTACCTCAGTGTTAAAAAACAAACTCTGTGTTGTGAATCTTTTGAGGAATGCTTGGAATGTGATACAATTCCCCTTTTTCCTGTATTCCTCTGATATATTTACCGTTCTTGTGAGAAAACCTTACAAAATACTTACTGATGTTGCTTTTGACTCTGCTGTCCTTCTCCTTATTCCTCTTTGTGTCAAAACAAGCAAACAAATTTCACATCTGCTATCTGCAGGTGTGCGAAGGCAGTCTTATAAGTTCTGTTCAATACAAATGGTTTCCCTATTTTACCCTAAAGTACCTCCCTGTAACGTCTTCCTCGTTCTCACTGCAGAATGTCATTGATCAAATGCATGAAAATAATGTAATAGTAAAAAAATCAGTATTCAGTATTGAATTGCAAAATAAATGTTGTTGTGTAAGGTATTTTTGACATAGGAAAAAAAAACTGTTTGCATTTTAGTATTTTGCTTCATCTGAGCCTCCATGTCTGACAGCAACACCAATACAAATCCCTCGCCTTTCCTGTTCACTATGGGGTGCAGGAGTGTAAGATGTATTGTTGTAACAAATAAAAAAAGTCTAATGTATAAAGGCAGCTTTACTATTTAGAGTACTCAACTGGAAACATATGACATGAAATCCAAACACAGGCTGCATGCCCCCTAAAAAAACAAAGATGCTCTCTTTGCCATGTGAATGTGTATTATTTGTAGGATGCCTCAGGTTTCCACTTGTGCAGTGCCTCTTGCTAACAGTGCAGTTCTTTGGAATACCATCAAAGATGATAAGTAACCAATGAAGTGGTCCTCGATGTTGCTACAAGGGATTGATCTGTCTAAAACATCCAATGATTCGTCTTTTAAGAGAGGAATGGTTCAGCTAACCATGGTGAGGCTGATATGGCGCTGTAATCCTGGTCCATAAACCCTATGGACCAGGATTACAGCCCCTGACACACACCACACAAAACCTCTCATGGCATCTGAGATGAAAGTTTGCTGTAAGGAGACAGGTATTTTGTAGTTGAGAGACCCTGGGGATGGCATAGTGTTCCATACACAGAGCTCATCACAAGAGGAGCCGCCCTGAGTGCCCTTAAGCCCTTTGTTATCCTGGGGTAGAGTGCAGTTAATTAGCAACAGTCTCTATAGCAACTGTGTTGTGGTACAAAACAATTTCTAATTTCTGCTTCTTAGCTTATTGTGGTGTTTACCTGAAGTGTTTCAGATGTGCTGAGACCAGTGTTGGCTGGAGCTGTGCCCATTCTCTGAGGCAATAGAAGACACCACATCTGCATAGACTGCACCCGGCACTTGCCGTGGCCCCAGAGTTTACTTAGGAGAATATTTTAAAAAGTAAAGGGAAATAGAGGGCACTGGCCCCTAGCCAAAGGCCTAAGACTCTGCACTTGCATAATTCACCTGCTGTGCTAGGCTGCATTCATTTATCCCAGAAATAGAGTTGATAAATGAAACAACACGCTTCACTCAAATTGTATGTTTATTCATTGAGTTATGTATCTGCACTTGCCCCGCAAGCTAAATGACATTGGTGAATTTTTCTCAGTTACTCGTGAAAAAAAGGGAAGAACTGATTTTTATTCCATCTACTAACAAATAAATATGTAAATACGTGCTCTACTTGTGGGCTATACCACACCCGCATAGTGTTTTTCTTGTTTTTGCTGCTGAAGAGGCGAGGCCACCAGTTGTATTTGAAAGTCTTTTCAAACGTTTATGGCGGAGACAGATTCACCTTTCGTGGGAATTTTAAGGTACTTTTTATACCTGTGTCATATATCTGGTATAAATCTGGTTCTGATAAACAGTAGCAGCAATCAAACCATTAATTGCGTGTTTTTATCATAACAATAAGAAATGCCGTCACCAAATTGTGAAGCATCCCTATATGTTGTGATATTCACCTTGTAGGTGGACTGCTGGACATTATGCCTCTGTCCACATGTATCTTTTGATATAAAGCTTTTCCCATTACCACTCTACTGTTTGCTCTGCCATCTCGTCACTGATCCAGCCCAGACCCCTCCTGTGGGAACTAAGTGGCACTTGGTTTGCAGAGATGCCAAGGATGAGTTAGATATAATGAGCAGACCTGGCTTGCCCCCTGATGGCCCAGCACTGTGCTCCTCTGGGGCTCGTCTCACCGGGCCGAGCATGCTCTGAGACAGAGCGAGCGGACCTGATCCTCCCTGCTGGGCGGATAATGAGGAATTCTGGGATCAGCTCAGGCTCCCCGAGTCACCTACATTCACTCAGAATGGAGTGTGAGGAACGTCATTGCAAGAGAGGCATCACACACCTCCAGAATAATCCCTCATTTGTCCCCCTGCCATTGTCAGTGGAAGACTACCGTGTTTTCGCACACATGGTAGTGAAAAAAGTCCAATTATTTTATGTCTTCCTCAAAAGGAGAAACTGTCGAATGTGTAAATAGTATTGATGCAGGTATGATGAGGGAAGGAAGAAGTCATCTTGAATTAGGATTCAGGATTTAGAGTTGGGTTGTGACAAACTGGTTCTTTATTCATCATGGGTCGCTATGGAGATGTCTTATGCTTCCTTCAGCCTGACACGGGCGTCTATGGTTTATGCGAATAGGTCAACAAGCACGAAACGACCTGGTGTTGTGGCTCTTCTCCGGAACAGGGTGGAACACGTGTCAGACACTGCTCTACTCAACAGGTGTTTCTGTTGCGGATAGAAACTTTGGTTAATGTTATTGACGTTAATACTGTATTTATGTAACCAACTACCTGGCTAATCTAAAAATGAGAAGAGAGTGACAAAGAGAGCGTAAGCGAGAGAGCATGTGCGAGATGGAAACTAACAACAGAAACTTTTTTTGTCTGATTTTATGTAATATAAATCGCAGACTTCCAGAGATTAACCAGTGACAGCTAGTCTCATGTGAAGGGTCCACATCACTCTTTAATTTGGACTGATGCATTATTCAGGGCTCAAAGGCACACACACCTGCTGACCTGTGTAATTCAAATAGTATATGTTTTTATGTGATCTTTTCCTGTCTCTTTAAACAAACCTTTTGCCGACAGTCCTTCTGCACCCATTGTTTTGCTTTGAAAATGAGTTTCACTCATGGGTCTAAAAATACCCAGGAGAGCCCAGTCCTGAATGTTTGGACAACAGCAGACAGAAACATCCAGCTAATAGATGATTTGAGATCTAGTTGATTCCACCGTACTGGTATTGTTTGATTCAATTCTTGCATGTCTTTAGCTTAAGACCCATGTGTGTTTCTGTGGCTCTGAGAACGTTCAATTAATGAGACTCAGCCCCAAAATGGATCTACATTTAGAGCTCCCCTGTTGCTGAGCAGCAGAATTGATTTTGAAGTGCATATTATTTCATGGCGGTCTGTTCCGAGGGCAGATTTCAGCTCTAACTCATGCCCATGTTGTGGTGACCAAGCGTACCATGTTGTGACTCGTGTGTATGTGAGAGAGAGATTCCCGTCTCCTGCCCACAGCCTCGTGTTGTCGGGGGTTCACGCCTCACAGGGCTGGTCACCATGAACAGTGGTGATAGAGGGGCTCAAGGTGTAAGCGGTACTGATGCTGACCAGACTGTGACGAGATGTTGCTGGGAAAGGATTTGATAGTACAAAAGAGTTGACTTTCTGAGGCAGAGATTCAGTATTTTGCTTTGCACACTGGATACCAGTTAGAGACCAATAGTGGAAATTGCATTCACAATCAAATGGTGTACTGTATCACCCACAAAATGTCGCTGAATGCAAATGTGTTGCCCAAATTAACGTTTTTGATTATGTTTCAATATTTTAGAAATCTAGTCCTAGTAGATTTTTCTTTCTTTTTTTTTTTTTACTGCATGTATTTCCAGAACTGCCTCGGAAAGGAGCCCGACAAAATGATCAGTGTGTCTGTGTTTGGGATTTTCCGTCGGTCTGTGTGGAAGTGTTTGCAGGGAATGGTTGGATAGCAGGCCGTGGCTCTCTGCCTGCCTGAATCAGGAGTGCACGGGGTGTGTCCCTGCTCTGAGGTCTGTGTGAGGCCCTCTGAGGCGGGCTTCTGGTTTCAGGTTGCATGTTCCCAATTGGCTGCTTTTGTTTGACTAAAACACAGCGAGACTCTGGGCTTCTTAAAGATGCAGTGTCACTTTCCTGCTCTCTTCAAGAAATCATCTGTTTGATGCTGATTACATCATATTGCATT
The DNA here is from genome assembly GCA_008360985.2 of Macquaria ambigua. Lineage (NCBI taxonomy): Eukaryota > Metazoa > Chordata > Actinopteri > Centrarchiformes > Percichthyidae > Macquaria > Macquaria ambigua. Next base: position 1,676,484 of record VMKM01000004.1, on the reverse strand, counting down.
GATGAAACACTTTTATTCTGATGAGATCATCTCGTACTGATGGGACCATTTTGTGTAATCAACATATGTATGGAATCTGAATGCCAGTGTTATTCTCTCATCCAGAGCACAGGGACTACACTCCACTGCTAACAGAGACCGTCATCTCTTTCTTTGCTGTTTGTGGAATAGAGAAAGGTCTCTCAACACTGAACAGCATCTCTGGAAACAAAGGAAGACTGTAGCCATAGCCATAAAATTATCATACTCAATGCTGTGTTATGGTCTGGCCCTCATATCATATGTGACCAATCCTATTATTATCTTTGTAATGTAATAGTAAGTGCATGTTTATTGTGTCGTGACTATCCAGGGTATTTCTATTAACTATTTGCGACCTTGCCTCTTTCCAAACTTGGATTCAATTACAGCTTTCAGTCAAGACTCCCTCAGCTTGTGCTCACGATTACAAAAGAGCGTGAGACAGAATCATGACCACAAAGTTTGACTTTTCATTTATACATATTGGTCACAGCCAACGTGTTTTCCTTTGTGCTCAGATGCTGAATTGATCCTGAGAGATTGAAAATATTGATTTGACTCAGTGTCTTACTTTGTTGTGGAGAAGGGGGGCAGTGCACCTTTCCTGACTGTTAGCGCCATGTTCACACATTGGACTTGCCACACAGCCAGTTCCTCGGGAGACTCATAATTACAGCCGTCCTTTCAGATTAGTCCAGCAGCCTGTCCAACTGTGGCTTCACTCCCTGGTCATTTATTTCATCCCTTTCCCTCTCCTGAGAGGCACACCTCAACACAATGACCAGGCCTGCCTCTACAATAATGTATGTGATGATAAACACAGTGGCTCCTAATTGATAGTGATTCAGACAAGGGCTGCCTGTGCAAATTGGTCCCCTGTGAGTATATTGCAGAGTTGGGACTAGCGGGTTTCATCCCTGGCCTCGTTTGAGAGGCGTAGAGCGGGGAGAGAGGAAATAGAATGGGCTGGACCTGCTGAGTGATAAAGAGGCTGTCTTTGCCTCCTCAGCCCCATCTGAATACAGGCACAGTTCAGCAGAGGTTGGCTGCTGTAATCCTCTCAGTGTCTCCAGGAAGGCTCAGGTTAGTGACCTGCTGCTTTGTGATGTCTTGTAAGATTTTGAGAGAACACCTCACCTTTAATCCCCCACTGTTCAACTAACACATTAGCTCAACCGCTCCTGACCCAGCCCCTGCAATAAAGCCTTTTATCCAGCTCAATAAGGTCATTTGAAGTTAAGTATTGATTTCTTTTGGTGTCCAGAGAAAAAATGGATTTTTAAAGAGCTGTTAATTACAGTTGCACACTGCTTTATATAGAGAACTTAATTTTGCCGTGGCTGGATTTTTAAACCCTGAGTTGCACGTCACATTAAGTGCGTTTCCATCTACCTGTTTTTGTGCACATTTTCAATTTACAAAACCTGAGTGGAAATGCTGGAAATTCAAAAAAGAGTAGAAATATTGCAGAAAAAAGTGCGATGGAAACAGACTTGGTGAACAAATCGTGACGTACAGGAAGAGTGTGACTTAAATGTCCACTGCAAGCTTCTGCTCTACTGAAGAGATGAAAAATTGCGGCAGAAAACATCAGATCTGTGTGGAGCAATGAGGAGGCTGTAACGTTCCGCAAATTAATACATGAAACAAACATACATTATATATTTCCATCACGTTCTCCACATTGGTTTCATTTGTTTGAGGTTTGACTGGTGCTCTTTTAACTGTCATCTCGTAGTGCCCTCTTCTGTAGTGGTTCAATGGCAGCTGACTTCAGTTAACAGTTATTAATAGTTATAGTAGTCACATAACAGTAGTGGATGAAATTACATATTAATTTGCATTTTCTCTGTAAAATTCGCGCTAAATGTGGATGGAAACTTGGTCAGTGAAACAAAACAATTTGGTGAATGAATTTGCAGCTGATCAGATTTGTGCTCTGTAGTACTGTTTTGTATTTGAGTACTGATATAAGCTGATGCAATTGGAAAAAGCTCTCTGTTCACCAGAAAGAAACTTCTGCTTTCTTAACCAGTTCAGTACTATTAGACCAAACAGCAGTGGCTCTCTGTGCAAATAAAAGCACATATGACAAGCAGTGCAAGTTTAAAATCACGATGTATGGCAAATGTCAGGGTAAAAAATAGATTCACACAAAACAGAAAACCCCACTCAGTGTCTTGCCTCATCTGTCTTCAGTTCAGAAGTTCTCAGGCTTTGAAATAAATGAACTGCTCTTAATTGTAGGCTTTCTTGTTTTTATGTCCCTGCTATTCTTGTCTAAATGAGGACTGAATAGAGTTGTTTCCTGTGGATATGGGAGGAACACCCATGAGCATGTGAGGCCAGAACTGAAAGAGCCTGTGGGAATTTTATGAGACATTAAAAAGACTGCTATGTGTAAATTAGAGCATGTTAAAAGGTTACCATAATAATCAACCTTCCACTGAATCACAAAAGTGTGAAATTCTAATGAGTTAAAAGCCAAATACATCACCACACATACTACAACAAAGAAAAGTTGTATTTATGTGTGTACAGTATACTTCCTGATTATCTATTTAAAGAGTTAGGGACTAAATCAAATACATGATACATAAATGCAGAGCCAGTTTAATGAAAGATATATGGACTTTTCCATTTTAGCCCGCAGGCATTGGGATGGTGTGTGTGTGTGTGTGAGAGTGTGTGTGAGAGTGTGTGTGAGAGTGTGTAGGAGGAGGAAGAGGAGGAGGAGGGATTTCTATTGTGTCTCAGAGAATAGCTTTAGTGTTTGTGATCACCGTGGCGTCACGCATGCGATGTCTGGCCTTGAAGTCTTTCTTATGGACCCACACTTCCAGTCCGAGGGTCCAACAATACAGGAAGTTAATGCACTTTTAACAAGCAGATGGTGGACTGGAGTCAGATGTTATGATCCGCAGACATTATCTTCTGACTTCCACAAGAGATTTCACTGCTGAAGGAGTGCTCAGTAGCTCTGACCTGCATTATTACCAAACGGGCTAAAAATATTAGATGGGTATTGGTGCTGCGCCTCGGGAAACACCTGCAGCGTCTGGCCAGCTGCAGACTTTTTCTATTTAGTTGTAATTGTTTAAGCTTACATAACTGACATGTTGTGTTCTCACCACAGCAGTTAATGGTGATTTATTCCCATGAAATTATTCATCACGCAGGAAACTAGTTGTCAGCATAGTCTTTGACCTCTCTGCCAGGGCTAACATAATGCTAAACTGATAGCACAGCGTTTTCCCTCCAAAAAGGCCACTGTAAATTTTTTTTCAAGCCACAAGTCACAGGTTCTCTTGCACTTGGCAAGCGGTGGTTTCCCATTGATATTGCAAGTAAAAAGCTTCCTGCCTGCTATTCCCAAAAACCTGGGACGAATGCCTTCATATTGTTGGTTTAGTCTATTGTGATGCTAATGTCTGCCTGAGACCCTTGAGTCATCTATCACGGATGACAGGAAAGCTGGGGCCATTGTGTTGGCCTACCACACACACACACACACACACACACACAGAGACACACATACTGGGCTGTGGTCTACATTACTTTAAAGTGGAAGAAACCGAATAGAAAGGTTTGTACCAACAGACTAAATCAAATGTTAATAAAAAATTTAGGAACGATTGCAGAAAGATTCCTTTGGTTATTATGAACAGTTGGAAGTGATTCATTTAAGGCTGCAAATAACTTAATAATCTTAATTTGTTGATACTTTTTTTTGATAAATTGATTAATAATTTGGTGTATAAATAATAGTGAGAAATAGTTAAAAATGCCTATCATGAGTTTTGAGAGCTCAAGGTAACATCTTCAAATTGCTTCTTTTGTCTGACCAACGGTCCAAAACTCAAAAATATTAAATTTACAATGATATGAAAGAGTATACCTACAAAAACTCATGTTTGAGAGACTTGAACCAGCAAATATCTTTCCTTGTCAAAATCGTTGACACTTCTGTCAGTCAACTTAATGATTATTTGATTGTTTCAGCAGTATATAAGATATAAATTGCTTACTTTAGAAATGAGTATTGTTCAGGATTTAGTGATGTATAGTAGGGCAGCAACTAATGATTATTTTCTCGATTAATCGCTCGGCCTATAAAATATGTCAATGAACAATGTCCAACACAATTTCCTAGAGCCCAAGGTGACGTTATCAAATGTCTTGTTTTGTCTGACCAACTTTGTCTGAAACCCAGAAATATTCAGTTTACAATAATGTTAGAACAAAGAAGAGCTGCAAATTCTCACATTTGAGGAGCCTGAATGCCTGAATGTTTGGCATTTTTGCTAGAAAAAGGTCATCGATTAATCAGCTAATCGTTGCAGCTCGAATGTGTATTGTCAAAATATTTAAAGAAAAGAACGCTGGATAACTTTCGTTTCTGAAAATGGCTATGAAGCATGTGAAACTATAATCTAGCAAGGGAAAAATTTTACATTAAATTACACAAGATATACGGATGTCATAGGCATGTTGCTGTTATTATAGGTCATAAATATGTTACTTTGCGATCATCTCCGATATAAGCACTGTTTAATCATGTTGTAATAAGTGTTGATTAAAAAATGAAGAATTGAATGAAGGGTTAAAGACAGATCTGCCCTTACAGCCCGGGCAGCGTCACATGTGTACTCTCTGCAGGGCCTGAGAGGGCAGCCTCACAGAACAGAGAGAGACAGCCGAGTGGTAGAAGCCACACACATGTAGGCAATCTGCCGACTGATTCTTGGCCAGGCCCAGCGCCGTCTCATGGCAGAGTGCTGGGCCAGATGTGACTGTGGTTGTGCCTGCATTAGAAAAATAGTGCTGCTACAGGAAATGGATGCTTTTAAAAAGAGGAAAAGAAAAAAAGTGGAGCAGAGCAGTAAAGTATTGTTCTTGCCGCTCAAAGGACGTAACCAATCCAGTGAAAATGTTTAATATGCCATTACTTAAATTAGCCTCAGTGTTTATGTTACACAGGTGCATAAAGGCTTTGCTAGTGAATTCATTGAGAAGCCTTTGTGTTTGCATGCAACACTGTTTTACTTATGATTACCACTGTACAGTTATCATGGAAATTTAGAAAGATGAGAAAAAATTAATCTGTGGAATGGATTGTCTCTTTATTTTATTCTATATTGATTTTGTAAAACTTGTTTTAATGCACAGATACGTTGACCCTCTCTGGATAAAAACATTGCTTAAAGGGTAATTCCGGTATTTTGTCTGACAAGTCTCTTACAACATTATGGAAAGGATCCCTAAAGAGACAGACCTTTTTGTTAAAGAGTAAGATCCTTTTTGTTTAACCAGAAACACTGTCGTCTTCCTGCAACAACTCAGACTCGGACAACTTTCAGAGCGAGACGTCTCCTTGAGGAAGACTTCTGTTTCTGGTTAAATTATTTTTAAAATTTTAAATTTTTGTTACTCTTTAACAAAAAGGTTTATCTCTGTAGGGATCCTTTCCATAATGGTGTCAGACACTTAGAATAACAATTTGAGCCTGTCAGCGGCAAAAACAAGCACTTTTAGTGGACAGACTTTGATGGGTGCAGTTGCCCACAATGATTTCGCTGCAGCCATTGTAGCCTGTTTCACGGCTGCCGACTGAGGCGATCTACTGGACCAAATCCAAAACTTTTTGTACCTGTTAGTCATTTGCACCACAAAATCTGTAAAAACAGGACCCAGATTTAAAAATACCAGAATTACCTTTTAAAGGACTACTTTATCATTTTTAGAAATAAGTTTAAAGATGGATTATTCTTTTCTTATTTTGTATCTGATGGCTGAAAGAGGATCTTTATAATCTTTATTATTAATTTTAGCACATTTGCGCCTAAAAGCCAAGAGATTTGTCAGAAATTTATGTCACTTGAATTAAAATGACAAGAATGTTAATCACAATCCCTCAAACCTTGATTTGAAACATGATTTGAAAAAGCTTTGCAAATGTCCTTTGTAGAGCTGAAACGAAATTTAATCTGGAACTTTTTTGATAAGTGATTCATCATTTTAGTCATTTTTCAAGCAAAAAAGCCAAACATTCGCTGGTTCCAGGTTTACATATGTGAGAATTAGCTGCTTTTTTTTTTTTTGCCTTCGATGATTGTAAAGTGAATATCTTTGGGTGTTGGACTGTTGGTCAAATAAAACAAGACATTTGAATATATCTCCTTGGGCTGTGGGAAATAATAATGGGCATTTTTTTCGAGTTTTCAAGGCCTTTTAAATACTTCCAGTGCAGCTACAATAGAGTTTGATAACAGTTTCTCAGCTATCTAATTCATCAACTTTAAAGGTCAGGTTGTGGTGTCAGTCCCTTAGAAGTGAAGAGCAAAGGCCTCTGTCTACACTCACTATTTAAACTGATGTTCAAAACTCATACAGGGTGTAATCCATCGTAGGAATGTCAGGATAAACCAGTTTCTTCACTGGGAGAAGCCTCAATAAACCAGAATACAATGTAAACCTAAAATATACAAGAGAACAGTCTCGTTCTCTTGTACATTTCAGTTCTACTCCGAGGCTCCTAAGATCGACTGGGTGATGGAGGGCATTGCTGTAAAAAAAAAAAAAGAAAAAAGAATATAACAAGAAGCCCTGTAGTGGCTCTAATAGCTCTTAGAGTTGAACTGACTAATGCTTGAACACAGTTGTTCCATAGTTTGAGGGTATAAATACATTTTACAAATAACTACACTGAATAACACCTTTACCAGAACGGACGGTGATTGCACTCTTTTCCCATCTGGTTTTGGCTACAGTTGGTACTGAAGAACTAAAGAAGTCAAGGATGAGAACCTAATCTTGTTGTGTTTTGGATGGCTGTCTTCATTGTGGACCAATTCCACAAATGTGCAAAATGTGGTGTCATTACCGCTACAGATATCATCCTTGGATTTTGCCAGGTGCCCACAATTTTGAGTGATAATTGACATAACATGCAGCCAAATTGTAGAACGACGGATGACAGAAAGAAGGATGAAGTGAAGTCATTTACAAATTGTAAACATTGGTCGTATGGGGCAACCTACCAGTATGAATCATTGTTTATTGGCCTACGTCATATGACTCAGTTACTGCCAGGTGGAGAGAGGAGGTAGATAGGCTTTTTACATGATGTACCTCAGCATTTTAAATTATAAAAGACAAATGTGATCTGTGCAAATTGAAAGCTGAAACGATTCATCAATTAGCCGATCAACAGAAAATAAATCGGCAACTATTTTAATAATCGATCCAACATTTATGTCATTTTTCAAGCAAAACTACCAAATATTCCTGAGGTCCAACTTCTCAGTTGTGAAGATTTGCTGCTTCTCTTGGACTTATGTGATAGTAAATTGAATATTGATGAGTTAGGGCTGGGCAATATGGCCAAAAAATATTATAATGCTGACTAGTTGCTAGCTAGCGTTAGCTACCCGGCTACATGGCAGGGACAGACTGAATAAAGTAGAATTGGCACACTGTTATGTTGACTTCCATGGCGTCACCTCTCGTAGCGTGATAACACTTTGTCTACAAGCACAAACCTGGAGGGCAGACCACTGTGCTGTCTTTTTCCAGTCCCCTCCTTTTGTAGATGCGACTGTTAGATTCACTACGAGACATCCAGGGTCACCTGGAGTCACGACAGTCCCGTAACATGCAGCGGGTGTCCATATCATGGTGCAAATAGTGCAACTATTCATGTCAGTTTACCAGACTGCCGTGACTCAAGGCAGCTAATGTAGCCAGCTATCATCTATGTCTACTTTTTGACTGAAAATAACCTTTTTGTGCATGTTGTAATAACTCGACTTTGACGATGGTGTGTCGTGCTAAAAAAACAACTCTACGTTGAGTTTGAACTGTTGGTTGGACAAAATAAGCCATTTGACGACATCACCTTGGGCTTTAGAAAATTGTAATTGGCATTTTTCATTATTTTAAGACATTTTATAGACCTAACAACAATGAATTGATTAATCAAGAAAATAATCATCAGGTTAATTGATAATGAAAATAATTTGTTAGTTACAGCCCTACTGTAAATGGATGTTAAAATATTCCCTTTTAAATGGTTCTTAGGTGGAGGGTGGGTCGGGGTGCCGGTTGGAAGATGAGGTGTGGGTGGCAGAGAAGAGGCAGAATAGCAGAAACAAGAAGACAACAGCTGCACAAATGTATATGTATGTGTATGTATGTAAGATACATTTTTCTGCTTGCTTTGTGGCGTCGTGGTTGTAGAGTTTAGTTCATAAAAAGTAGATTTAGACTCTGAAAGTCTTACGGGGGGTAATGGGAAGTTATTTCTGGATGCAGTATCTCTGAGGTTGGTCCACATTGGACTGTGACAATACACTCCATTGTTATTCACAACAGAGGGAGCCTGTCCCAGGTTCCTTGGAGAAAGGATGCTGAGGGCCAAATTGGATTTCTGACTGAATGAGGAATCCGCTACTTTGGGACTGTCTAGAGAAAGTTGAGCCACCATCTCTTTGTGGGGCTGCTGCTGGAGTGCCATTCATATGTCGCAGATCCTCCAGAGTCATTGAGATTCAGAGGAGAGTTCACTCTGGCCAGGTGGAGGGCTCCTCCAGCTGCTTAACAGCTCAAATCTGCTCAGGGATCACACTATAAATATTTAATCCTCTTCCTGCTGCTTTGAGTGACAGGAACACCCCATAAAGAGTTAATTTTCTCAGCCCTCTCCGGGCCTTGCTGCAGGACTTTACTTAAGAACTTATTTCAACATTCAGAAACTGACTCAGTTGCAGTAGTATAGATCTTTCAAAAGTAATATAAGAGAACATTTTAAACAAAAAAGGGCTTTGTTGAAAAAGCCATCAAGACAAAAAGTAGCCAGGCCTGATCACAAGATAACTCCAAAATTCAAAGTTTTGATCTTCAGCTCTGCCCTGATTTGTTTCCTAAACTTATCCCAATGATATTCTGCATTTCAGCTGTTTGAAATGTATTCATGGTTAGACAGATTGTCCCTAAAAGTACAATCTGTAAGCCAATATACAAAGTGTAAAAAATATTAGTTTAGTCACTTAATGTCAGTTTTAGCTGATGAAAACTACAATTTAATCTAATTTTAGTCAATGAAAGTGTTATAAAATGAAATATTATAACATTTTATCTTTTTTTTTGTCAATTTATACTATTTTATAATTTTTTTTACCATTTAATTTAACACACTGATAGTTTTAGTTGACTGACTGTCCATTTTTCACATTATGAATCAAAGAAATCACTTTGTCTATTTTGAATCTGACATTAGATATATTTAATCTATTGTTAAGCTGTCAAAAACGTTAAGTAATATATATTTTGACTCATTGTAGATGGATGTGAATCTCTTGGCCTTTCTGATGTGCAGAAGCTTTAGAGCTCACGTTAGGATCAACTGAGATACTAAAATCTCCCAAAACATTCAAAAGCAGCATTTTTTTTAACCTGTAAATGCACAACTTTATGTTGATATTATTGTTATTCCTGTATCACTGTATTTTTGAATACATGTATTTGTAGGCACTCTGGAACTTTTGCTGTTGGCACATTTTGGTCAAATATCAGATGCTTATATCTTGGTTGCATCATACTTTACAAGGTTACACAAAATTACTTTTTATCACATTAGAGTACAATCGCTCTCTACCAAGCTCAGTATTTCTGATGGTGTTTGTGGCTCCACGTGACTGCAGGTCCAGGATCCCCTCTGGGAAAATAATCTTGGTTTTTGTTGTTTAGTCGACACTGAAATCACCTGCTAACAAACAGCCAGCAAACGTACTGTAAGATGTTAAATTAATTTCAAATGTCAGCAGTGTTGCTGACACTTACCGACGGCGTTTTCATGAAGAACTGTTCACAGCTACTGTATGTGCTACTGGTGCTGCAGAATCAAGGACAGATCTTCACATAAAATGACAAGTGCACAAGCTTTCCTTAATGTATGTGAACTCACTGCAGATGGAGTTAACATAAGAGGACTGATGTCTGAATCTGAAATGTCTTGGCATTGTAAAAAAAAAAAAAAAACTTGAATGAATGCCAAATTTGTGAGAATAAAATTGTTAAAATCGTTCCGGATCAGGTTTTCTTTTCTGAAAACTGTTAGAGTTTGATTACTAGTATTGGAAATCAGATTTAAATTTAAATCTTACATAAACTCAAAAGTTAGTATTGTAAATTAAGAAATCAGCATATCCATAATTTCTTATGTGCCACAAAGACAAAAAAAACTCTGCCCTCTATTATTTGTGGAAGATACTTTCTTTATTATGTTGCAATTTTAGGTGTGCGTTGTGTGTAAAGCATTTTTAGTCCTGAATGTGGACAGTCACTTTTTTTTTTTTTCAGCAATTGTTGTTTTGCAGTGCAAACACAGGCAGGAAAAAAAAAAAAAGAATGCAGGCTAGCCAGAACCCACTGAGCCTTTTCTCCAGCCTGGTGTAAAGAATGAATTATTCAACAGTAAGCAGGCTTTCAGCTGGCCATTTGTGTGCTTTGATCTAGGAATCAGGAGTTTGCATCAATGCCTGTATTGTCATGTTATGTTTCCACAGTGTGTGAATTATTGAAAATAGAGCATCTGGTAAAGTTTACACTGCAGACAGGCTTGTAAACTGTAAATCCCCTGGTGTTGTTTATTTGTCCTGCGAGGTCACGTGACTGGGTTCACTCAGACTGGCCTTGCCTAAATATTCAGGGTGAAAAGAGTTTCGGAGTCGACCTTTAACCAACTACAGCTGGGCGTCAGAGCCCCCCCCTCCCTCCCCCCTCCACTCGGTGGAACAACAAAATGTGTAGGTGTGGCACGCAGACAGGTGCTGCAGGTATCAAAGATCTCGTGCTGTTGACACGTTTATACCCTGTGTTTTTTATTTAAAGTCACAGAGCTTTGATGAAAGATTTTACCTGTTACTGTAATGGTCAGGAGTCAATAAAATTATACATCAGCCTGAAAAACACACTTTTCTCAAACCAATTTAAATACATTTCCTGTAATTAAAGTCAGCACCTTTTTTTGAAAGGATTTCATTTGTAAACTTTTCTTGCACCCACATTAGCTTTAAAAAAGAGAGGAAGCCTATGTGGTAGAGCTGCAACAATTAGTTGATAAATGGATTAATCTTAACTTAAATTAACAAGAAGAGAATTTCAACAGTTTTGATAATTGATTCATCTTTGTTTTTTTTTTAAAACCTTTTTAGGCAAAAGATTCTCAAATGTAAATATTTTCTAGTTTTCTGTGATAGAAAACAATATCTTTGGGTTTTGGAGGGACAAAACAAGACATTTGAAGTCATCACGGACTCTGAGAAGTTGTCATTTTTCAATATTTTCTGACATTTTATGGACCAAAACAATAAAACGTAGGTTAATCATTTACTTTATGGATATAACGGGTTTTGGGGGGGTTGTAATTCAAGCTGCTAATACCCAGACCAACCATTTCTTTCATTTAGCACACTTGAGCAGTGCACAAGAGCCCCGAACATCACAAGATGAGGCTTTACGCTAGCTACCTTATGTTTCCATACAAACAACAATCAGATACAAACGCATCTATCTGTGTTTTCTTGTTTATAGATTTATGCAACATGTCTCTTATATTCCGCCCTCTTATACCTTTTGAGATGTACTCTTGTGCTCGGTCACATTCTTTGATCCGCGATGTAAAAAGAAAATGTCTTTTCTTCTGATTACCTAAGCTACGGCTTATTAGCACATGTGAGGTACGTTGTGGTCGCATTGTATCATGACAAAAGTAAGGCCTTTAATTGATAATTAAGTGAATGTAGAAAAATGTTTCATTATATTGAGGGTTTGGCGCATTTCATAGAGGAGTAGAGCAGATCCATGGTATTGGTTGGCTACAGCTGGACACATAATTAGAGTGCCTCCTTACCTATAATTTGTGTAATAGTTTTGGTTGGCGGCATGTTATTACCATATGAAAGGGCTAAGCAGAAGCAGGGGTCATGTGCATTGCTACAGCAATTAGAGCAGAGCTGAGGGCAGAAGAATGTTTGGACCCGTTGTTAATTGGAAATCTCTACAAAGCTATGCTTTAATTATAATTTAGTCAGAGCTGCAATGTTTTAAACCCAATATATTCAGTTGCCATTATTTTCTGTAATAGTATGAACAGCTAGGTCTGTTTCCTTTCAAAGCGTCGGGCTTTGAAGAGAATGAGATTGAATTAGATTAATTTGAAAGGCTGTGCTGCTGTGAGTTTTTTTTAATGTCACATGGTGTTTTCACGGGAGAACTGGATCTGGTTTGTTTAGGAGACGTACATACCTTCTGATCAGCATGCACTCGAAATATGATTATAGACCTTATAGTTTAGAGATTTGTGTATTATTTCACGACTACTTCATAGAAAAGTTGTAATTATCAGTTGTGCATAAAGCCACACATTAGTCAGCCAGCTTTAAATACTCATTAGTCACAATTTATATAAATTGAATATTAATTTATATCAGAGGTTCAAAGTTATTCATTGACTTGTGGACAAAAAAAATCAACATAACATTTCTTCTTTGTAATTGTTACCTTTTTTACATAATCTGCATTTGACTTTTTCTGGAGCTTAATATCAGTAATTAACTGCTAATTACTCCTACATTTTACATTCAGTCAGTCAAATCTTTCAAGGGAAAACATAACCAACTGTTAAAATGACACAACTCTTACATACCCACTAAGGAAAGAAAAAGCAGCCCTGCAAAGTGTTTCTATAAACAGGTACAGTAGTGATAGATTCCAGCCATAAACTCAGTTTTCTGTTTACTGTCAACCCTAAACTCAAATGTATTGCTCAGCATGTGTGTTTGAGTGTTTATGAACAAGAGTGTTAAAAAACTAAAACCATGAGCAACCAAAGCCGAAGTGTTCAGACTGAAGAATCAGACACGTTTAGTAACTGATACACACACACACAGCTACAAACCTGATGCCATGATGTGCTTTTTCTGTATGTTTGCCAAATTTCTCTCCTCCCTTGATATTCTGAGTTCATTTCTAAATGTTTTTTGTTTTAGATATTAACACATTTCTCATTTTCCTGTTCATGCAGGTCGAAATGAGCTGATAGCCAGATACATCAAGCTTCGGACCGGGAAGACGAGGACTCGGAAGCAGGTGAGTCAAGAGAGGAGACGTCTCTGTTGCACGAGCGTCAGAGGGCTGTCAGATCTGAATGTTTTCCGACCGCTGCCTTTGTTTTCTGCAGGAGAGAAGCAAAGGCTGACAGAGAATAACACAATGCTTAGCTGTGGTGGGGACTTCCCCTGTCACTGCTGTGTTGCATGAACAGATGTCCCTGGATTTAGACATTCACAGAATTGTCACTCTATAAGTACACATATAAGAACTGTAGTTGTAGTAGGTTTGTAGGAGAAGAAATTGATTATTTAATTTCCCTCTTAACCTTTTACTTAAAATGCAGCCTTCCATATAAAGCAGTTACAATAAATATTGTCATTTGAAAAGAAAAGTAGCCACTGTAGCTTAAAAGTGCAAATATTCCTCCTCATGACTAAATCATGGAGGTCGTGCACTTGGCTGGAGTAGAAGCCGTTATTAATAGGAAGGTGGAAGGCCTTGATAGATCGGTACCATCTCTGATCAAAGAGAGTATTGGCTGCAGTCAGTGTTGGAGTGTGCATCCCGTCAACTCTCACCACAGAGTTGAGCTCAGACTTCAGAATCAAACTGTGATTCATTTATTAGTCTGTGCTGTAATATGGCATGTACATGTAATATAAATAATACAGAATCCAAGGCTCTTATATGTGTATCTCATAGGAATTATTACTTAAATAAATCAGAGTTGATTCTGATAATGAACAGCTCTGATGGAGCTTCAGTAACATCTTCCCCCTAAACAGGAAATCCCCTGTATGACCACCGACTTGAATGACAATGATAAACAAGCCAGTGTCTACAGTGACTTTCGATCACTGTGTGAATTGATCAGTCTGGACCAGAAGGGCCTTGTGGTTTCTCTTCTCCTCGACACAGAATTAGAACAAGAGAAAGAGAGTTGTTTACTCACAGCTACACCAAGAAACAAACATCTATTTCTAGTGTTAGTTTAAATGTAGGATGCGTGTGTAATTGCTCTATTATTTGTGTTTGGGCTGCAACTAACAAGTATTTTAATTATAGCTGACATCGTAAGTCAATCAAGATGAAATTAAACGGCAACAATTTTGATAATTGGATAATCGTTTTAAGTCATTTTTTTAAAGTGATTTTGTCAAAAAGTCACATTTTAGCTTCTCAAATGATAATTTTGACAGGTTTTACTGAGTCTTCTATGATAGCAAACTCAAAACTTTGGATTTTGGACTTTTGGTCGGACGAGCTGTTTGAATATGTCAACAGGAAATTATGGTTGACATTTTCGGTATTTTCTGACATTTTACAGCCCAAACAATGAATCATTTAATTAAAAACATAATCGTCAGTTTAATTGAAAACGGAAATAATGGTTGGTGGCAGCCCTAATTTTCATTATCTGTTAATCTGCCAATTATTGTCTAGAATGTTTTGTCTATAAAATGCCAGAAATTAGTGAAACTTTCCCAGAGACCAAAGTGACGTCTTTAAATGTCTTGTTTTGTCCGACCAACAGTCCAAAGTCCAAAGATGTTGAATTTACAATGAGGTAAACACAGAAAATCCTCGCATCGGAGAAGCTAGAACCAGACAATGTTTGGCATTTTTTGCTTGAAAAATTATGGAAATGATTGACAATAGTTGCTGATTCATTTTCTGTTGATCAATTAATCGACTAATTGTTTCAGCTGTAGTTTATGTATCAACTTGAGTAACAAGAAAACATGTTTATATACATATTTACCTGCAGAGGAAGCACTTGATGATGCCCTTTCTGTTAAATGACACCCATTTCTGCTAGATAACTCATCTTGAGTGAGATTTGCGTGAACAGAGTCAGAGGAGAACGTAAATCCGCCTCTCAAGCATGTCAACACACACATGACTTCTCTTTCAAACTGCTACTTGCACTGCTGAATGTTTCATGTGAGAATATTAAATAATTTTGAACTGTGTGAACGTCGGAGGTAAACTTGGCCAGTGAAATGCCTCGCCCAGCTCCCGTAAGAATACTAGAGTAGCCAATTCTCATTCAGCACACAGCAGATCACATCTGGGTGCTCTTAATGTGTGCTAAAGGGGCCTGCATCCTCCTTAATCAGCTCACTTAAGTGACGACGACAACACAGCATATAACGCTTTATTGGCTGTTAGCTTGGTGTGTGGTTTGGAGATGCTTCTGTTATGCACTGTATCTCCTTCAAGATTTTTTTAAACAAAGAAATGTTTAATCCACTTTGTACTTGTTTTGGTTTGTCTTGTTTTTTATTTTGCGTTTTCTCTTTTTTAATGGAGGTGTCTAGTCACATACAGGTCATAGCAAGAAAGAAAGTTCGAGAAATCCAAGCTGCCATTAAGGTACGTCTGGCTTTGCCCAGTTGCAGGGGGCTTTTCATTGCCATGGTTACAGGCTCTTCCTTTGTTTTCCTCCCCTCCCCTACCCCGCAGGTGTCTAGTCACATTCAGGTTCTTGCCAGAAGGAAATCTCGTGAGTTTCATTCCAAGCTAAAGGTATGCGCTTTTCTGCTTTTGGGCTTGTTGGTTGCTGTGCGTCTTAACTTCCTGTTTCCCGTGGTGACAGAGTGAATGCCTGGTGCTCTGATTCCCCTCTAACCCAAATCCTCTGCTGACTGTAGTCTGTTCAGCTTTTCTAACCCCCCTCCCCTCCACCTTCTCAGTCCATCTCTCACCCGTACCCAGACATGCTGTCACTGTCCTGTCGACTTCATGTCATCTACACTTTTTCACTTTTCATTACGGGCTTTTGCTTTGAGAGTGGCTGCTCATCATATCCATGACTTAGTATTAAAATAGTGAAGACATTCAGTGTTTTTATTTACATCAATAAAAATAATAAAATTGATTAATATCAAGCATGCCAAAGCAAATGGTTCTGGTAGTTTATATGTTTCTTTTATAATTATACAAGAGCCTGACAATTCTGGATTTTTGGGGCCAATACCGATATTGAGAATTATAAAATATAACTATATATTGGCCAATAACACATAACATACAAAAATGGTGGTAAGCATCCCTCTCATTTGTCTTTTTAAAGAATTGTGGCCAAGATACAGTATGTACTGAGTAAGACATTTGACACTTGAGACAACAAGACGAAGAGTCTACAGCCATGCTAGCGGCTCTGTGAAGCTGTACTTAGGCACAGCGGTGCTTTGAGCTAAATGCTACCATCAGCATGCTAGCATGCTCACAATAACAATGCTAACATGCTGATGTTTAGCAGGTATAAATATGACCATGTTCACCATCTTAGTTTAGCTTGGTAGCATGCTAACATTTAGCTAATTAGCTCTAAACACAAAGTGCAGCTGAGGCTGATGGGAATGTGATTAGTTTTGCACATGTTTGGTCATAAACCAAAGTATTTGACAAATTGAAATCTTGACCTGATGATGGCACTAAATGAAAAGTCAGGGGATCATCAAAGTCTGTAGGATTCATCTTCTGGGGACCATGAATGTAACATTTGTTGAGATATTTCAGTCTGGACAAAAGTAGTGGACCGACCAACATTGCGACATGGCTAAAAATAAAGTTTAAAAACTTGTCAGAGCTCTCTGGTGAAAGAAAAACTATGTAATGATGACACTGTTTCTAAATAATGTCAAAATATTTTTTGCATTTCTGCACTGCAATTTGTTGTTACTTACCGGCTGACGTATACACCAATACCGGTCATAATAAACTAACGTCAGCCATTATATCGGCCCGGATTATTTACTGCTCAGGCTCTAATTTTTACTCTATGCATACTTGTAATAATTTAGCAGTAACCAAAATCAAATTGTGCAAATGACGGGAAGCATGCTGGCATTGGCTGTTGGTGAGTGGCTGAGAGCTGAAGGTTCGAGGAAATCAGTCTGATGGCGGCTGGCTGTTTCTGAAATGCCCTCTCTGCTTTCTTGTTCTCCCTTCAATCTGTTGATAACTCCCGGTTCTCACAATGCCATGGCTGTCAGTCGCTTTCCTTCCCCCCAGTTCAGATGTCGTCATTTCAGAGCGTCAGTTATTTCAGCAATAGTGAAATCTGTTAAAATCACTGAAGAAACCTTTTCAGAATGGCACATTAAAATGGGAGCAAAGCATTGTGAAAAAAGTAATCTTGAATAATATTGACCTGTAATTTAAGGTACTTTATGAAGTAATGCTTGTATATCAAAGGACACTCCAACCATGTGCCATTTTCTTCTCTTCTTGGGGAGCCGACTATACGTTTTGACTTTCACACTTTGCTCCACTCCCAGTATTCAACACGATTTAATGACCCCTCATTAATCTGTGTGTGTGTGTGTGTCTATGTTGAGAAACAGAGAGTCAGACAGGCAGCTAGCCACATGAATGCCTGGTCTTTCAAGGGCACAGGCGGCTGTCTGAAGAAAAACAGACAGCTTTTGTATGAATCCCTGTCTTTTCTCATTTAAAGCAAATTAGAGTTCAGGGCAAAAGAGAAATACAAGTGTGCCCTTCATTTTAGGGGGCATCAATGAAAACCTGCTGTTTCTGGTCTCGACTATGGCATTTCAGTGAAATTACAGTCATTACGTTACTGTTCTGTTGTTTTGTCTCGAGTGATGACTACTGATCAGATTGTGAAAATTATAGAGAAGACATTCCCCCCGAGAGACCATGGATCATTTGTAAATACAAATTTCATAATCCTTTTGTTATTGAGTGTTCATTACATATCT
This sequence comes from Macquaria ambigua, assembly GCA_008360985.2. Classification (NCBI taxonomy): domain Eukaryota; kingdom Metazoa; phylum Chordata; class Actinopteri; order Centrarchiformes; family Percichthyidae; genus Macquaria; species Macquaria ambigua. The sequence continues at coordinate 1,658,620 of VMKM01000004.1, read as the reverse complement.
GTGTTTGTGTGAAGAAAGCTGGACATGTTTTTTTACTGATGTTTGGAGCTGTAACACAGACTTTAACAGTTTAAAAATGTTAAATTACTCACAATAAATGGATCACAAATTTACAATAACAACCCTGTTTGTTTGCATTTAGGTTACAAGTATGGTAAGTATTGATTTTCTGGTTGTGATGCTGTTTCTGCTTTTATTAGGGGCTGCCTCGTCCTTCAGCTGCTAGTTTGGCATTTGTGCTCCTGCCATAGTGACACAATAGCTGTTCAGTGTTTCCCCAGTTTATTGGTGTCTCTGTGTCATCATACTGTTATCATACTATAGCTTGACTGTTTTCAGTCTGTTGCCAGCATGCTTACCTTTAGCTTCTGCCACCAGTGAGTCTGCATGGGTTTGCTAGTGTGTATGATTTGCCCAAGTGTGCACTATGCTACAGTGTTTACACTGAATGTAGCAGGTTCAGTGTGACTTTAAATAACTTTGTTAATGCACGTTAACAAACGTCCAAAACAACATACAATATGTAGTGCACTTCTGCAGGCTTTTGTCTTTCTCTATGAACTACTGTTCCATTAATTTACCATTAACATTTACAATTAGTGTAGATATATCCTGATCATTTAAAAACCTCTAGTCCAAAGATGAACGAACTGGAGCTGCGAAAGACTGAAAGACTGGTGTCCTTCAGTTTTACCTGAGAAATTCTTTACAATGTTTAGCTGTGTTTTGACATGCAGACAAAAGCAGCCTTGACAGAAGTGCTAGATAGAAGTATTTTAGTAGTGATTAGTCAACAAGCAAACTTTGGTGTAAGTGCATACCACTGCTAACCATTGTATACTGGAATTCAGTTTACATTGTTTTGCACATTCCTTTAAAAAAAAAAACACTTAAATAGCAACGTAGATGCATCTTCTTTTAACCTGCTTGCTGTTTACTGTTGTGAGAGAGGTCAGTGGTGCTTTCAGTGCGTTGTTTGGAGTCTGGTTGTTGCTACCTCTGCAACACGCCCCACCTCTCCTTTCTGTGTGAGTGCTAAGCCTTTTGTGACTGCTGTTAAAGGACCAAGCCGTGAAGGACAAAGCCCTCCAGAGCATGGCCTCCATGTCCTCGGCTCAGATCGTCTCTGCCACGGCTATTCACAACAAGCTCGGCCTGCCAGGCATCCCGCGCCCAGCCTTCCCTGGAGCAGGGGTAAGACCCTTGTCGGCACCACACTATTGATCCATCCTGTCCAGCTTCACCCAGGGCGGCCATGGGGCCAACCACGCTGACACCCGGGCCAAATCACATTACACACCACAGCTTTGCACAACTGCCCCTATCAGATAAGCCTAGATCAAAAGGAGTGGTAGTCAAGATAACTACATCCACTGAACATGGACCTAAGAGCCATTTTGCTCTTCTTGCTAACAGCTGCTCACAATTTGATGTTGTTTGTTCTTTATTGTCTAATTCTCTAGCTATGGCAGGGTATGATATCGACTGGTCAGCCAGGATCCTCACAAGAGTAAGTATCATACTTACTTAACTTAAATTCTCTTTAAGCAATACATTTCAATATATTGTTCTAAGGTTGTCTAAGTGTTTATTCTAATGAGTCTCTCATTCTCTGTTCCAGCATTAAGCCTTTCACCCAGCAAGCCTATCCCATCCAGCCAGCAGTCACAGCCATTTCAAGTGAGAATTTACCCAATTCAAAAACTTTCATGGACAAATGACCCAAAATGTACATCACACTTTCTACAATTATTTGCTGAATCTGAAAACTTGTTTTCCACATCTCCACCTCAACGTCTTTGTCCAATAGCGTGCACAACATAGTAAAATGTGCCAACTGTTTACTGCATTCACTCACTCCATCTCCACATGTGCATTTCAAAACCTCTTTAGTTGTTAAAATCTGTTCCTTTTAATCCTCCTGTGAGAACTGGCAGATTGTCTTGCTGTAAAACAAATATGTTGATCGAGAGAGGTCTAAAATGCTTGGGAGACACATTATCCACAGTATAAAGTAAAGGTTGGGATTTAAGGATCTGGTTTGAGACTAAAATTAAATAAGCTTACTTTATTGAAAGTGTAAAAATTGCTAATGGCTAATTTAACTAAGATTTTAAGAACTTCATATTGCTCAAATATTATCAATCAGAAGGTAGACATCAATGAAACTGCAGAAAATCCTGTCATGCAACATATTTAGCTTGATTCGGGAATGTTTTGTTTTCCCTCTTAAAACTTTAGGCTCATAAAAGTTGGATGAAAAAAATAAGAGAACCTAACGTGTAATTCACAAGCTGTGCACAGACCACAGACTTACCCATGTAAAGTTTTTTTGTGATTTAGGACTGATTGTAAATTAGATGGGCGCTCCTGTGTCAAAAGTAAAAATAGAAACATGTTTTAAAAAGGAAACAAAACATCTGTTGGCTGTGGATACAGATCTCATGGAGACTTATTTTACACCATGGAATGTAATCTTATATTAAATCAATCCCAAGGCTATTATTTATTACACTAGAACACAAATGTGATGAAAAATGTTTTTTAGAATTGGTATTTTATTCCACTTTTAGTTGTTTGTTATTTCTTGCCTAGAACTTGCCACAAACAATATTTAGTATTTCGGCATATGGGATTGGGTTCCGACTTGTTCTTTTATTCTCACTTATAATATTCATAAGTAGGTAATATTTTGGAAATAAGAAAATATTGATGAATCCTACAAATGTCTCCTGAATAATGCCCAATGTGTTGCATTGGTATGATCTAAATTCAACAATTCAGTTTGGTTGTGCAGTTTGTGAATTGCTGGGCATTTTTATTGGAAGTAATGAGTACAACACAAACAAACTCCCTACAGATGTCCCTGAAACCTCTCAAACAATATGACATAAAGGGTTTTATTTGTTGTAGTGTCTTAAAATGAACATACTCATGCATGTTACTGCAGGTTACGAGCCCACAGCACCTCCGGCTCCCACGGCACCGGCGTGGCAGGGCCGCTCCATCGGTACATCTAAACTCCGGCTGGTCGAGTTCTCCGCATTCCTAGAGCAACAGAGAGACCCAGACTCAGTGAGTAGAGCATTATACTGAAGCATGAAATATCACTATCTCATGGTATCCATTCCCACCTCTTATCACCCAGTCCTTCCCTCTGTGAATACACTGGGACATTTTCCCAGGCAGACAGTCAGCTGAGAGGAGGCCAAAACAAGCTGAGAGGGGAGAAGCCCGGCCTGTAGGGACACACAGCATGAAAACCTGCAGAAATAATGAAGGACTGTATATTAATCAGTTCCTTAAAAGCCATGCCAAAACTATACTGCAGAGACGATCCACAGACTCACCGAGTGTGAGTTGACAAATCAGCAAGTCAAGTCTGTGTCTCACATTTCTTGTTTGCTTTAGAATTTTTTTAATGTTTGTCCACATTTTCCTGTGCACTTTCTTTTGGTATTAATACGGCATGACAACAGCCATTAATCTTACATTCAGCTTAATACTTGCAATTGTTGCATTTGCCCTAAAGGCTACACGCTGGAGAGGCTGCTCTGTGAGCTTTTAAACTGAAGTGCAGCACCACATGACAGGGTTTCATTCAGTCACGGCGAGGGCAACCAACCTCTGAAAATCAAATGTTATTGTCTGATTTGCTGCTTCTCTTTTTGCTGTGCATCATGGGTTTGAGGATTAACAGACCACAATTTTTGTCCACTTTGTTAAACCAAATCCAAATATTCTCAGTTGAAAAGGAATAGAGCGAACCTAAATGTTATTTTTTAGAACAAAGCTCTCACTTTTCATTCCATATTGTCAATTTAAGTTTAATGTAGTTGCCTTTTATGCAGAAATATTTCTTTCCCAGTCTGAATTATGCTCATCTACCATTAGCTTTTGAGAAAATAAATTTTTTTACTGTATGGTTTTTGCCTCATTTAACACTTGAGATGGATCTATTTTGGTCAGAATTTGTGGTTTCACAGCTTTCTTGCCTATAATAGTCACAACTTGAGTTTATAGTATTTGGGTGAAGCCCGACTTGCTTCAATACAAATGGGGATCAGTTTGTTTTTGGCTTTAGTGGAGCAGAATGATATTACCTAATTTGTACATCATAAAATAAAAAGATGCCTAAAACCATGCAGACAGCCAAATAAAAAGCAATGTTGCATAGGGTTATTTCTCATCATCAGAGTGTATTGTTACCAATCTAATTCCAGCTACCACTTGCTTATTATGGTGGTTATTTGTCAGAATTGCCTTATTTTATTTCAGTAAACCTTTCTGTGTTGATGCCTTTCTGGATATTGATATGTAATACTGTTATAGATCATTTTTATGTAATTTTATGTCAGGTTTTAATGTTAAAATCCAGACTGGATAGACTTGTTTTGTACTTTCTTTTTTAAAAATGATACAACCTGAAATAGAACACCATATTTTAAAGTATGTTTCTAATACTATTTATTTACTCTTTCAGTACAACAAGCACCTATTTGTACATATCGGACAGACAAATCATTCCTACAGTGACGCCCTGCTGGAGTCGGTGGACATTCGTCAGATTTATGACAAATTCCCAGAAAAGAAAGGAGGACTGAAGGAGCTGTATGGAAAAGGTCCCCAGAATTCCTTCTTCCTTATAAAATTCTGGGTGAGTGAAATTTGTCAGTCTCAATATCACCGTAACCTCTTGCACATTGTGAAATGTTTGATGGCAGATCCTGTTCAGTTACAGTCTGTTCAGGTTCGTCTTTAGTAATTGGGCGTAATCAGTCTACACAGAGAAGATTGCTCTCTTAATGTTTGCAGAATGCACTCTGCTATATTTGGACTTGCATAGCAGGAGAGCTTTTGATCAAAGCACTCACTAATTCAATGTAATATGTCCAAACAATGGAGTGACCTGGTTGCACTCCTAATGGCTGTTTAAACATTGCATGTATTTCCTCCCTGATGCAAAATGCTAACTAGCGGCTGCCAACAAAGTAGGACCGTATGCACTTGGACCAAGTCCCCTCAAATTCCTTTTGAAGTGACCGACCAATCTAAATTTCAAATGAAAGACAGAATCTGCACAATAATGAATGTATAACTGCTTTGCTTAATGAAGGAGGAGAATGTTGTAGGAGGATGTCTCCTCTTTTTGTATCCATAATGAACAGGATGTCGAGGGCATAGAAAGGCTACCCTGCGGGAGCAGACCCCGTTCAACCTTGTAAATCAGTCTTTTAACGTAACTTCATTTAATCCTCTTTAGAATCTTGTTTCCAATATGGACACATTAACATGCTTATTCAGATGTGGCAGAGATCTTCTAATTTGATATGCGATGTACATGTTTAATCTCGATGGCTCTTGATCAGACAGTGCAGCATTTAATTTAACATTTTTAGATACCAAATTCTGACTTCCTTTAAAAGGCCAAGTACAGACGTGTTTCAATGCCTTACTAACTGTACACAGTATGTACTATATACTAATCTTTATAGTGTTGTTTTTCCATCAACATACTTAATTGTTTTATACTAACAGGAAAAGATACCTGCACTGTGACTGTTGAAAATGCCACTGCCAGTTACACTTAAAGTGGCTATAATCAATATTTTTGTAGTAACAATGTATCAGATATAACCTTTATTTAATCAGGTAATCTCAAAAGGTATCTGGTATCAAATGACAACGGGAAAGGGGTCGCTCGTAGTGATGAACCTACAGATAATTATCACCTGAATCTGTAGCTCCACTGAGATTTATAATGAGTTTCAGCTTATTTATCTGTCCGGCTGCAACTTTACTGTTTTGGTTCTCTCTCAGCGCTCTCATAGCGTCGCTTTTGGCTGCAACTCTAAAAACCCACTGTACACTGTCTGCTCAGCACTAAACATCAGACAGCATTTAGAAGCTAAAGAGCCAGATATTTCCCTCAGGAGTTGGTAGAGACCAAAAGCAGAGCTAAAAGAAAGTGAATATTGGACTTACATTTACCAGGCGACCAGAAACATGACTCCAAATAAATATAATAATAATAATGTTGCTCCGTAACTGCTGCTGGATGTTTTTAAGCAACTGTTTGCTAATAAGTTCACCATATCAATTTAAAAGGTCAGTGTTGTGTTCACAACTTGTTTCTGCTGCCCACAAGTGGCCAAAAAAAGTATTTTTTTTTCTTATTGCAGCTTTATCAGTAAGTCAGCATTTCTTTCTCCAAAAAGTAAATTTTTGTTTTCTGTGGTGTTCCTGGAGTTGTTTCACCACCATCACTATTAGTTTTTATTTTTTCAGCTGTGAGTAGCTCCTCCACTTCCTTTGTGTATTGCATTGTGGGAGAATAAAATTCATTGCAGATATATTGTGTGATAACAAGAAATCGCAGTACAAAAATGCCAAACCAGGTTAGAGATAATTTAGAAAGAAACTGTGTCTCCATGACAACTTGTTCACTAGAGAGCACCGACAAGTACATTTTTAAACTGTAAACTGTCCCACTGATGTTTTGGTCACAGTTCTGTAAAACAATTAATCTAAGGGATCCATATCAAGGTTGTTTGTTTATGTAAAAAATTACTATTGGCCAATACATTGTTTTCTGATGTTTTTTTTTTTTTAAACCAAATATCGATATCGGTATTGTCCTCAGAAATCCAGTACCAGTTGGTCTGTACCCTCTAGCACATCTTGATTTTCTCTTTTTGAGCTGACTTTGAGTTTTAACATGGGGATCGTTTGCACTGTTGGGTAGATTAACCAATTAAAGTTTGATGCCATTCCATGACATTATTTTGTTTTTGGATGTTTAATGGTATGGGCATTGATCAGATTGTGTTCTTGTTTGGAGGTTAATTGACATTGCCCACAGATTATTATCTTAAAAGTTTCATTGGGTGTGTTACAGATAATTCATATCAAAGGGCCTTAAAAATATTTTCCAGGTGTTTGTTCTATGTGATCCTTTTGATAATTGATTGCTTGGTTCCTTTAATTGGTTGTTACACTTTTAAAAAATGTAAATATACATGGGCTTGTTGTTAATTATATGAAATACCTGACAATAGTTGCTGTACTGAAACACAATTATTCAATTAGTTTAGTTTTAGTTAATTTAGTGTTTCCTCATCACTTATTCTCCTTTACACCTGTCTGTATACAGGTGTGCAAAAAGAATCTTTGGCACTACAAGTATTTACCTCTTTTTTTTTTTTACCATGGTTATGTCTTTTGTTTGTTCCTGTGAATTGAACCCTAAATACAGATATTAATTGCCACTGAATGCTGTCTTTTTTTTTTTCTCTGGTTCCCAGGCTGACTTGAACTGTAACATTCAAGATGATACTGGATCTTTCTACGGAGTCACTAGTCAGTACGAGAGCTCAGAGAACATGACCATCACGTGTTCAACAAAAGTCTGCTCCTTTGGCAAGCAGGTGGTCGAGAAAGTTGAGGTATGAACTCAAGTCTTTCCATCTTGTGGATCAGAGCAATGGCTAAAGGCTGTGAAATACGATGAGTATCTACACTATACCTATGTTTTTATGTTACTGTGTAATTAATTCATTGTTTCTCTTGTTCCTCAGACTGAATATGCACGGTTTGAGAACGGACGCTTTGTCTACCGGATAAGCCGATCTCCCATGTGTGAATACATGATCAACTTCATCCATAAGCTAAAACACCTGCCAGAGAAATATATGATGAACAGTGTGCTGGAGAACTTCACTATCTTATTGGTAATCACCTCACTGACCTGAGTGGGCGAGACTCTCATTCTTCTTCTTCTTCAACAAAGAGTGGGGGGGTGGGGGGTGGGGGGGGTTGACTGGGACTCGGGATGAGTTTCTCGCTGGTCTTACATTGCTCTCATTCCACAGGGGATGAAACGCAGTGTGAGGAGCCTCATTATCTGCAGGGGATAAGAGGGGGCAGGAACCCCTGTTATTAGCCATCACATGGGGTCTTAAAGTGTAATTCACCACCACTGAGAAAGCAAAAACTAAATAAAAAGACAGACAAGGACCCATACGTGGGGGTGTGCACGCAAAATAGCAAGCAGGGCCCAAAAGCATCTCATCATAAAATCCATCTTACGAACCTTTTTAAACTTAAGGTGTTTCCCCAAAGCATCGTGATTCAAGATGCTTTTAGAAATGATTGTAGATTAATTAGAGCGTCTCCTGCCTGTTTGTAGAAGGCCGGGAGCGTTTTTAAACTGTGTCTTTTTATCTGTGCTTTTATCTTGACATTCGACACAAACAAAACAAAAAAAAAATGTGTGAATGCTGTTTGCCATCTGCTCATAAAGCTCCAATGTGCATATTCATTAGTTTGTATAAGAACATCACTGCTTGATTTGAGGTTTAATGAGAGTAATGTCCTGAGCAGCAGCTAAATCAATCAGCTTACTTTCTTAAACTGTTGGCTGCACATTAAGCTACATTTTCATGCTGAAAGATTCCACAGATAAAACATTTTGTTTTGAAAATATGTCAACTCATTTTTATTCATTTAAGTTCCAAAAAGATGACATGAAGTTTAGTACTTCTCTGCTAGAAAGTGACTGTCTCCTCTCTCGCAGGTGGTGACGAATCGAGACACCCAGGAGACGCTGCTATGTATGGCGTGTGTGTTTGAAGTTTCAAACAGTGAGCACGGCGCCCAACATCATATCTACAGACTGGTAAAGGAATGAGAGGCTCCGAGCCCCCCCCCCCAGTCTCCCTCTTTTCATAGACTTACCAACCTCAAAAACAAGTGGCAGTGCCTCTACCTGAAAGTCACACCTACAATGCTTTTTGGTCATGGTATCGGGTGAGAACAGTTGTTATAAATTAGTTTTAATATAAAGTGTTTGTCATTTGACTGCAGTTGTGAATTGCGGTACAGTTGTTTTATGTTTAAATATGGGAATTCTCATTTAAAATATGTTGAGTTGGTCTCTGTTGGGTATAAATGTGGCCGTTCTTAAAGAATTTACTAGATTAATTTGGTAAATGGAAATATTTGTGTTGTCTTCTTCTGCTCTGTTATGTAGACTAAGGAAAAAAAAAAAAAAAGGACGCTGGCCTTTTCTGTCAGCGGCCTGATGTGGTCTGTGTAATATGTTTGAGTGTGTTTTATGTCTGTAGTTCATAATTTGTGAGCATACATACTGTCGATATACAGACTTGCACCCACAGCCAATAGATTTTCCAAAGAAACTAAACTAACACATACATAGACACTACATAGACAGACGTTGGAAGCAAGTGGTCATGAATATTGCAAAATTACTGCCATTTCTTTAAAAAAATAAAAACTCAGAAGTATATTTATCCCTGTTGAAGCACTCCAAGTCTTAGACACTAACAACAGAATGAATGCACTGTGAAAATATTTAACATTTTGCCTGCATCTGCTCCATAAATGTAGGACGTCTTACCACCTGCTAAGCATTTCTGTGCTGCAAACGAGTCTTTTCTCTTTGACAACTGATGAGAGAATTTTTAGGTTTTAGATGGGTGAAAGTGCTGCTTAAAATGACTCGCCTTGTCCAAAAGCACTTTGTTCCCCTTCCTGGACTTGCCTTAGTGATGCTTCTTTCTGTTAGATCTGTGGTTTTAGAACAACAGTTTGAATAATCATAACACTATAAATCACTTGCAGACAGCAGGCCTTGTTCAGTATGCTGTGGCTTTGCCCCCCACCCCTGAAAGACTCTCAGAATATCGTTCCCCTCTGGGATCGCGGTGTAATAACTCCAAGCCAAGAGTGTTGCTGCCTTCATGTTCACGCTATGTTCACATGTTTCTGTGGCCTACACCGATCTCCAGCCTTAAACATGTTATAGCTGTGTGAACTCCAAAAGATGCCACTAAAACTGTGATCTCTACGCGGGAAGACTCTTTCTATGTTTGCATTGTGTAAGAAATTCACAATACTATCTGCCAAAGTGTAGATGTACAGTGCCTTAGAATATACTCTAACATTACCCTTTGCTTTGTTTAAGTCTAAAATCAATTTTGTGGATGAAACAGGCAAAAATAACTCACCGGTATATTACTTGGTACATCTTCACATCTGAGAAATGATGTTTCTTATAATTGGTACACTCCTAGAAATACAGTTTTTGTTGTTGTTGTTAAGTGGCAGTACACTTATGTTAAATTAAGTTATAATAACAGTAACAGTTATAATGCAGGTTATATTTTTCCTCTATAATACGGTGTAATGTGTTCCTAAAACATCAGCCTTTTTCAAAGAGCGTACTATAAACACAGACTGACTGCCTTTCCTGTTGTAAAAGACCAAAAATACAGAGATCCAGTCAATCTTTTGTCATGTCCTCCTGCATGGTAGCAAGGAAGTGCCTTTGGTTTAAAATTTCCAGCTTCAAAAAGATCAGACAGAAATTAAAAATTAAATGATGCTAGACCAAAAAACGAGACGTAAGTGAAACCAATCACCACATTGCCTTTTTTAAAGGATTGTAATGACAGCAGGGGAGAGCTGGTTACTGGTAAAATAAATAAATGATATATTCATTTTTATTACGTTGTAAATTGATTTCACAAATGATGTATTTGAAGAAAAGCTATTTCTTTGCTTGAGGTCAAAGACAGAGACCTGCTGATAACGTACCGCCGCTGACTGCATGCAGGATGTCAACTCACAGAAAACACTGCAGCTGTCTGCTTCGTGCACACTTGCAGGTTCAAGTGTTTTTTTTTTTTTTTTTTTTAAACAAAGCTTTTTTGGAAACATTATGGTTTCCTCTTTCCCGTGACCACACGCTCGCACGATGTGAAAAGCACATCACACCTTCACAATGTTATGTTTGATGATGCAGACACAGCTGTGATGTCGACGAGGCAGGGACCGACACAAGCTTTTATCATTTATTACCTTTCAGAACGAAAAGTCAAAGTTTATTTAATGGTGATTCTAACAGTACATTTGGATCTGTTTTAATGTGGTTAAACCTGTAAAACATGTAAGGGAGCATATTTTAATGTATACCGCTGTAGTAACAGAAACCATCACCAGTTTTTCACAACTGCTAGTGTGGACGAGGCCGTCGAGGTTAATACTTTTAAGGACCATAGCTACTCAAACATTTACTGTTTCTTACAAAAAATTATAATCATCTAAAGTATTTTAACCGAAGAAGCTCTAAATAATTGCAGACAATGTCTCTGGTGGATGCAGATAAAGTTCAATCATCCAGTATTTTGCCACAGTCCTGTGGACACTGTGGAGTTTTAATAGGCTTTTTCTTATGTTTACCCTGTGTATCTGTTCACATTTATTGATTACTTAGTGAGATGTTTTCCTGTTTTGTTATTGTACTTGTATACAGTTGTACTTGGTTTTGTGATGACATTGTCTGTATATTGCAAGCCCAATAAGATGGTAATGATGTTGCTGCTGCACTGCTGGTACATTTTGACATGTCGTTTCAACACTGAAACAGCAGGACTGATGCCTTTGATGGCACGAATGTCTGGTGGACCATTTGAAGAGAAAATGGACACGTAAAAAAAAAAAGAATTTTAAAAATCAGCTAAGGAATCATGCTACAAACATATCAGCAGTTTAGCTTTTGTTATTTGTAATTATGTCGAAGAGTAGGTACTGGTACCTTTTTGTTATGACCATTTTCAGACGGTGGCTTTAAAGTGATTTTTCACACAGCTCACATACAGTTATCATACACACATTTGGGTTTTTGTGTGCAGACTTGTTTTTGTAAAAAGGTGCTTTGTACAAAATTATATCTTAGCTTTTCTCGGTACAGATGTGTGATATCTTTTCGTATCCATGACAGTAAAGTGTTGGAGCAAAGGAGAGAAAAGAAGCTCTGCGATGTTTCTGTGTTCTGCATATGGTCTTGTCTTTGCTCCGTGACATTATGATGCCTTCTTGATAATAGTAGATATTTTGTAGCTTTCTAGATACTTTGTATGTATGCAATATTGAAGTTAAATAAATCTGAAAAATATCACCTCCTTTTGTTGTCAATTAAACATTTAACATAATTATTGTGCTGAAGTTTGAGTATTCACTCAGAAAGCAGTATTACAGACACCGTCCGTTTAACTCTTTAACTGCACAAACCTCAGATCAACAGCAGATGGAGCCGGTCACTTGCTTTATATTTAACTGCCCCTGTTTCACATGTAAGGGAGCATATTTTAATGTATACCGCTGTAGTAACAGAAACCATCACCAGAGGGAGACATTGTTTAATTAAAAGCAAATGTGTTGTGATTTCCTTCCTTTGGAGTTAAACCAGTTAAGGCACCAGCAAATTATAAATTGTGTAATTAAAGTTCAGTCACATACAACATTTAAAAGCAAACCTTTTGTACCGTAATCAAAATATTTTACCGCAGAAACAGTTAAGAGATCAAATTCTAAAAAGGCCCAATCAATAATTATCTGACCCTCTGAACTACAGGTATCAGAGGATATTGTGTTTGTTAACTAAAATATAGAAATATTAGCCGGTTTTCCTGCTGTGTTTGAAAACATTATTGATTAAAACAAACAAACAAACAAACAACATTAGTAACCTAGATTTGGTTGTTGTCAATGTATAGCCCTCGTTTTAAAATAACTAGTTTGGGAATGATATCAGCTGATTCCTGTGGTTCTGCAGTAACCCTTTGGAGGCAGTAAAGGCTCTGTCCAGATGAGAGTTCACACAGGCAACTTTTAGACAGAAAATAGTGTTTCTTGAAGTGATTATGACGTCTGGGCTCGAGGGGTTCTCAAACCACACTGCCGGTACAAAATCAGCACAAGAAAGGGCTCAAAACTGAAAGTCTTTCTGCAGAATAACTGAAAAACTACTCAACAGAGTTCAATACAAAGTGGTGCCCAAACTGAATAGTTTTTGGTCATTGTGGTCATTTATAAAGCACTTTACACTCCTGAACTGTGAGGGGTACAAGCAAAACTATTGATCCTGGATTCTGTAGTTCAAGGCCGTCTTTCATGGCCTCTGACTTCTCTGACTGATCCTACACATTCTGATGGCATTTTACCTTTAGGTGGCGCTACACTACATGATACCTTTAATTGGCCAACTAACTCCATGGTCATGAGTCTGACTATTTTAAATTTTGTAATTTATCCTCGTACGAATCCATAATAGACAAAGGATATAAGTAAATGTCAGAATGATTTTCTACGTTCATGTGTACTTAAATCCAGGTGAAGATTGAAAACATTTCATTTCACTAAAATAAATTTAGAGTATAGCTAACGATTGTTTTCATTATTGATCAATCTGCAGATTATTTTCTCAATTAATCGTTTAGTCTGCTCATCACAATTTCCCAGAGCCCAAAGTGACGTCTTTAAATCGCTTCTTTTGTCCCACCGACAGTCCAAAACCCAAAGAGTCTTCATTTACTGTCATAACTGACAAAGAAAAGCAGCAAATCCTCACATTTAAGAAGCTGGAACCAGCAAATGTTTTTGCTTGAAAAATGACTGAAACGATGAATAGATTATCAAAATAGTTGGCAATTAAATTTCTTTCAATCAACTAATCGTTGCAGCTCTAATTTAGAGGATGATGCACACTGCACATTGATGGAGGGATGTGCTCTAGTTTCAAATGCGTTTCATTTGTCCCGGTCTGACAAGGCTCTGTAGAGTAATGTGGTTAAAGCAAAGATGAAGGTTTCACCAACAACTAGGGACACACACACACACACACAACCAATCATATATTGTAACGCCACAGGATGCATGTGCAAAAACTGGCACACCTCTTACACCACACCTTTTGATAAAAGTAATAGCCAACAAGCCTCCTGTGGGGACACAAACAGGAGCACTGACCAACTCAACAAAACTGCGGGTAAAGTCTGTCTGTCTACTTCTTGAGGACAGAAGCGAGCAGCAGTTTGCTCTCTTGCTTTGCCATCAAAGCTCATGAGTTCAAGACTCGCCAAGGCTGAAATCTGAAAGCAGTCGATGAGAAGAAAAAAAAGATGAACTAAAAGCCAGGAAGGGTCAAAACGATGAATAATAGAGTCCTCTACACTGGATTTTAAAAAGACATCGCTTGCCTTTAAGTATCAAGGACAGACCATTCAAAGCAGCCCGGTCTTAGCTGACACTTCAACATTCAAATAATACTCAGCAATTCTTCTTTAGTACTTCAGCACGATGTTTCTAACCCTCCAGGTATCCTCACCAGAAACCTTTAAATGACCTCTTGTGCATCTGAAGGTGTCATTTACACGATCCAACATCTGTGTCCCCTCACTCATGTCAACAAAAGCAAACTGACCCTGAATATTCACATCACTGAACACTAAAGTGTAACCCAACAGGAGGAGAGGCCCCACTGCTCCACTCAGACGTCTCTGAATCAGCTGGTTTGTACGTATCTTTGTGCCTCTGCCACGCAGCCTTGATGACTGCATGCGGGAAGTGTGTGTGAATGGTTATTCATTATTTCAAAGTGTTGCACTGTTGATATTTCACAATGTACAGAATCACAACCGGTGGCTGCATCACATAAGAAGGCTGAGTATTTTCAGGGGATGAGTACAGTCGGCCAGGAGGTGGAAAATCTAAATTTAAGGGTTAAAGTACAAGATTTGATCCTAAAAATCAGAGAGACAGCTGCGTGGTGTGTCCTTATTCAGATACTTCAATCTCAGAGATGCATTAAACTATATTTTTCATGTTGACACTATCATGTAATGTTATCCCGCTGAGAATCAACAGGCAACTCTTTCAGAAGGCGCATCCTCTAGAGGTGACGTGTCTGCATATAGAGTCAAAGACAAGAGTGGACACAAACTGACGCAAACATTTGCTCTCGGTGGTGTGAACTGAGGTGTAAGTTGTGTCAGTTGAAAATGTTTTCATTTGAGCTCATTGTGAAGCTCTATGACTTCACTTCATGTACGTACAGAGACAAGAGGAAGACGAAGAGGAGTCTGGAGGAAGATTACAGTAAGACCTGGAGTTACTGGTAATTTCTGATATCAGAGCTGTCACACTAACACAACGCAGGCACACACGCAGTCACTTCCTACAACGTATATCTTTTTAAAAAAGCCTTTTATTAATGTTAGGCCCCCCATGTTTTATTTTTCCAGTTCCACTTTGTTTTATTTGTTTATTTTACTGACTTTTTTCCCTATTTTATTGTATTTTTGGTATTTTCTTCCAGTTTTATTTACTTTAATTAGCTGGATTTTATTTAATTGTGGTGCTGATTTGTTTAAATTTAGTTTTTCCTTTGTAAAGCACACAATGTTTTAAAGAAGTGCGATATATAAAGTTTATTATCATTATGCTATCTTGTTAACAGCTCTGTACATTCACCGTTTGTGGCAAATGAACACAAACTGCAAACAGTAGAAAAAAAAAGTTGAACCAGATATTTCTTTCAGGAGTTGGCAGACCAAACCAGAGCTAAAACACCAGTAAATTAATAATAAAAGAAAATCACTGTAATGCAGCTTAAAAAAGTAATTTTCTATATTTTAATCTCAATTATCTCCCAACTTTAGTAGTAGTACTTTTTCTATATTCTTAATTATTATTTTCTTTACGTTTTGAATTTATAAATGTGTGTTTTATTGTTCACTCAGTTAAATTTGAGTTAATAAATCATTTTTGATCACAAATATTTCCATGATGTTTTAAACAGTGTGGCAATCAAGACATTCACTACTAAACCCTTTTAACATTTCATCACAGTAGTATACCATGACCATCATAACACAATAAACCAAATCATCATTGCTGCAGCATAGTGGCTCATCTCAAACACAAAGTCACCCGTCATGTGATCACAGCAGAGGCAGTCTCGTGAGGGCGCAGCATAAGAAGTGTTTCCTGGACTTGGCCTCAGGAAAGTGCATAGAGGGACACATGGATCTCCAAACCAGCAACTTCTCAGATGAGTCTGGGACGCAGCGCGCATGCACACAGAGGGCATGAGTATAAACACGGCCGCGATTTTCTCCAGACGTGCGGATTTAAAATCTATTTTAAGATTTTCTTTCAGATTTGTATTTATAAGAAGTACAGTTTCGCAGACATTCACGATGGAGTCGGAGGAGAGTAAGATATCAGTGTGGGTCTGCCGAGAGGAAAAGCTCATCTTCGGCTTGTCCAAGCGCACGACCTGCGCTGATGTTGTCAAAGTGCTTCTGGAAGACCAAAACTCACAGCACGGCCTCTCGCCTGCATGCTCACAGTCTTACTGCATCGTGGAGAAATGGAGAGGTTTCGAGAGGATTTTACCGAACAAAACCAAGATTTTACGGCTTTGGGTCGCGTGGGGCGAGGAGCAGACGAACGTGAAGTTTGTGCTGGTGAAGAGCGAGGCGTCTTTGGCGAACCACGGAGCCCGGAGCGCAGAGGCGCGTGTGGTGCTCAGCAAACAGAGCCCCTGTGTTACCAAGGGGACCGCACGGCCTCCCGTGAGTGGCATCTCACCTGAGAAACAGCGTCGGGTCGTCAGGAAAGCGTTCAGAAAGTTGGAGAAGATCAATAATAAAAAGAGGGCGCAGGCGGCGCACAGGGACGCGTCCTCTGCGGAAAAGATGGAAACTTTGGCTCATCTTGTGATTTCTCAGGATCATACAATCCGCCAGCAGGTTCAGAGGATCACGGAGCTAAACTCTGAGATCGAGAGGTGCGAGGCGAAGGTGCATTTTGACAGAATTAAAAGACACGGGATTAATTATGTGCAGGACACGTATTTAGTGGATGCTGCCGCAGCTTCCAGCCGAGAGGGAGACGCACTGTGTTCAGCTGAGACTCTTGCCAAGTTTGAAGAGTATGTCCGGCAGTGTGAGGAGGTGGTTAGACTAGAAGAGGAGCTGTGGGAGCAGGAAACCCTTATAGACATCATCACGGTGCAGATGCAGGAGGAGCTGAACCACCGCTGGATGCAGCGGAGGAAAGAGGAGCTGCAGGGTAAAGACACAGAGCCCGGGGAGGGCGCGCCATCCCTCCACAGCACCGAGGCAGACGCAGCATCAGAAAACGAGCTGCTTTTGGAAGGAGAGAGGATCAGGACACAGCTAGATGCGAGTTCATACATCGGTCTGCGCCTCAACACGGATTTAGAAGCTATTAGGAGCGATTTAGAGCTGACCCAGGAGATTTGCGGGGCGAGGGAGAAGGAGATGAGGGATTTGCTGGAGAAAGTGAACACTTTGGACATAGAGGAAGAGGAGGGATGTAGCCACGCGACAGATGATAAGACGAGGATGATGAGCACGTTGGAGAGTAAAAGCGAGTGGGTGGAGCAGGCCAGGGGTCTGTCAAAAGCTCACAGCGTGAACGACGACGACTCAGACACCGGCTTAAGCTCTCTGCACAGTCAGGACTCAGACAGCCATCCGGTGTGGGAGTCACTGGTTTAGGATTTTACCCGAAGCTCACTTATCTGACTGTTTATCATTTTTCAACTAGAAAAAGTATGAACTTCTACAGTCTCAGGGATTATAATTACTCTTAAGTAAATGAACATTCACTATAATATTCCCACATGGATAAACAGTTAATTTAAACTGAACTCATCTTTGTATGGCATCATAATAATCCCTATACGTTCCTATATTTTTATAACATCCTCCTTACACTGCTACAATTATTTTGTGGTTGGGGTAATAATCTCACCAAGAAAATTGTTTTGACATAAAAATAAATACTGTTTTTGAAGCTTGAGTTCATTTGTTCCTCTTTTCTCTTTGCAATGACCCAAACACTGATGTGAAAAGAAGTGATATTTAAAACCTTGTGGCTGTTTGAGTCGGGACTGCAGGGTGCAAGTTGAGAAATGACACGAGATGACAGTAAAAATCACTCTAAAGCAGATCATTTCCACAACCTCTGCCACGCTTATACACACACACACACACACACACCTCAGAGACAGCGGGGCGACACAACACACAACACACAGCTGAAGACACACAAAGTCAAAAGGCCTTTGGGATTATTCTGCAGATTGTGAACAACATCTCAGCTTGTGACCCAGACACATATAAATAAAGATAAAGAAAACCTCTTTGCTGTGAATCTTAAAGTCAAAATAATATCTGAAGTCAAAACAGAGGTACAAAGCGCACATAGGAGGAGGAGGTCTGCTCTACATCCTGGACAGAAATGACCTCTCACAGATGATAAGGAGGGACATTTTACACCCAGACTGTCTGGTAGAGAGACACACACACACACTGAGTGCTTTATTCCCCAGATGATTAAGTGTCTTACTGCAGAATGATTAAACAATATCAAGACAAACTCATCTGACAGCTGAACATCGTCAGGGTATTTCACATGAGTCATTCAAAGTTTTGGGACAGCAGCACACAGCCTCCACATTTATCTTCCAGCTGCTAAAAAAAAAAAAATAAATAAATAAAATAAAGAGGCTCCACCCTTCATTTCCCCAAATGAAAACAGAAAACAGTAAAAGCCAGTTTAGGTCTTTGATGTCTTATGAATCCCTGCACAGTCCGCCTGCCTTTCCCTGAGTATGACACACTGACAGCAGGAGCTTTGCCGGAGGGGTGAAAACAAAATCTTCAAATCCACAAAGAGTCAGGAACAACTCTTATGTAAAGACAATTTTTATGTTAGCTTAGCAATTATGTAATTTTGGTGGTTCTGGTCAGACCACTTTATTACTTCACAATAATTTTACTGTGAGAGTAAAACCTTCAAGAGAAAAGAAGAAGAAGAAGAATTTCTTCTCTCGTTTGTTTTTTATTTCCCTCTCACTCCGGACATCCAATGAGCTCTGTGTCATGTAATATTTGTGGTATATTTGAAGTTCTGTTGATCTACCTCTGTTCAGCACATCTTTCGGTGTGCAATAAACTGTTAATCACTTTCATGAGAGATTAATGATTCTGTTTCACAGTCAAAAGGACATTGATGACTAAGGATCTGATCCGATAGGCCAGATTGGTACTGGCGCTGATACTGGCCTCTCTTGATGAGACTGATCCACATTAAATACCGTTTCTTTGTTTGTCAATGTCATTAAAAAAATCACTATTTCCACTGATCAGTCAGTGTTTAGTGCCACAGCCTCCCGGGCCTCATGTTAGTTCACATAATGGTTCAGATGAGTTCTACACAGCATGGTATACAGATTTTAAATGTGGGAAAAAGATAGCACTGGCCTGATGCTGTGAATCTTAAAGTCAAAATAATATCTGAAGTCAAAACAGAGGTACAAAGCACACATATAGGTCTGCTCTACATCCTGGACAGAAATGACCTCTCACAGATGATAAGGAGGGGCATTTTACACACAGACTGTCTGGTAGAGAGACACACACACTGAGTGCTTTATTCCCCAGAAGTGTCTTACTGCAGAATGATTAAACAATATCAAGACAAACAAGGCCTTTAACATAAACAGAAAGGCTTTGTTTATATACAGTACGGTACAGCACAGTACGTAACATCCCTGAAGAAAATATCATACCGCTGCTCATTCCTGACTTTATTTACTCTCAGAAAGTTTCCATGCTCACCGCTAGAGAATAAAAAATTAAAAAAAGAGCATTAAATTAAGTTTCCGCCTTTGATAAACCCCGCCCATGTGCTACTTTATAACTGAATACACAGCGATACGCAAGACAACACAAAAGTATACATTACTACCTGTGTCCCAGGAGTTGTATACATACTTAATAATAGGTGTATTGAATTATTTAAAACCACAGGAAGAAAAAAGATGAGAAAAGTGGTTTCTCAGCATATACAGTGACTGAGTGACCCAACGGCAGAGAAAATGTTACGTAACTCTCATATGTGTGTGAATATTATAGGATAATTTCGGGGTGAAGCCCGTGTTCCCAGTGTACCATGTTACACAGTGATGTGGGTTTGGCAGTGTTTACTATCACAATGATATTTTCAGTCTGGTGCTCCTCAGAGACTTTCAGTTTATCACTGCAAGAATAAAAGCTCACAAATGTCATGGACCAGACTTTCTTAATGCTAGTCTCGACATTTTGTTATGCACTGTTCATGGCAGGTGAACTCTGTGCTCTGCAGCCTCCTTCTTCGACTTGCTCTTGTTGTGTATTGTTGTTCAAAAAAGGACACAGATACTATCCACAACTCACAGACCAAACGACCTGCTGTGTTGACTGCCAGAGCAGCAGACGTGACCTACAGAAACCCAACAGCTCCACACAGGAATTACATTACTACCTCCAATATAAGGCACATCTCTCCATCCTGTCAGCAGTTTGTAACCACCTACAGTCAAAGTGAAGTTGTTTTGCTCTTGACAGATCAAACAAAGGTCAATATAATCACTTTCGACAAGCAATTAGAAGGATTTTGCTTCAGCCAGCTCCTGTTTTACTGTCCGCCGGATGAAGAAGTTATCGAGTTTGATCACAGAAACTTGAGGCACTTTTAAATTCCTTTTCTGTGCAGCTGTTTTTAAAAACTGTTTTTGTGTGGCTCCACAATTATTATTTTGGGAAAAGAAATTACTTGACTAACTTAAAGAAGAGTATCAAGAGCATACTCACCTGTAAAAATTTAATAATTATAATAACTTCCTCTTAAAATGGTAATTTTACTACATATTTTCTTGATTTCTTCACCCCAACTTGACCAAAAAAAGGAGCAAAGGGGCATTTCAAAGCTGACAGACTCCCCCCATTAATTATAATCAGTGTTTTTGCAACAAAAATACAGAGTAACACAAAAATAATTCAGTCTGCTTTGGGTTTGCTGTACTGTCAACACAACTGAGTGAGGTTTCACACATTACCACCACACAATAGTGAGTTCTGAAATTTGTTAGCACTTCTGTACCTGTAGGGACCCTCACTGACACAATGCATTCTTTCGCCTCCAACCATAAATTTAACCATTACAAATACGAGATGCTACAACCTAAATGTAACATTAAATCTAAAAAGAAACACTTAACCCTTAAAAAGATCTTTGAAGAAGTGAGGACCGATCAAAATATCTTCAGTTTCCCAAAATGTCCTCACTGTCAAGGTCTGAAACTCAAATCAGTCCTCACAAAGATAGAAGTACAAGAACACACACACTCACACACACACACACACACACGCGTACAAGCCACCTTAAGTGTCTTTGTTCTATGAATTTAGGACAGCATCATTGTCAAACAAGGGCAAGTTACTGTATTACGCCCTGTGAATGGCAGCCTTCCTGCCTCCTGACACACAGCAGCACTCTCCTCTGGGCTCCGCTCTCTCAGGTGGCTCTCTTTTCATCTGACACTTTGTTAGGCAGAGGGACATAAATTAGCCTGACCTGATAGAAAAGGAAACCTTTATCTCACATGCGACAAGCGCGAATGTAATACTACATACAGTATTCTCAGAGGAACACCACGAGCACATTCCTCGTCTTTTGTTTCAGAGGTAAAGTCTGTGTGGAGTGTTTCCCACATCGCCGAATGGGGTTGCATAAATGTCAAGTTTTGATTATGTGGAGTGTCCGCAGAACTCTGGAGCCACTTGAGAGGAGATTCAGGAATCTGAAGTGTCCTTCTCCGAAGCTTTTCACTGAGCTGCCTGATTAAAAAGACAAAGGGTTTTGAGGAATGTCAGTCATAAGTGTGAACATTTTTCTCTCTGGTATGCAGTCCGAGCTTCCTGCAGCCTATCATATTACCTCTTTGTCTCCGTTATCACACAAGTATATCCAAGATTCTGTCTTTTATTACAACTTCATAAACACTGGCATGTACATAAACAACTCACATCCTTGTGCACGCTAACAAAAACATGCTAGGCCCCAACAAAGAAGAGTCACAGTCTTTGTTCTGGGGTCATCACAGGGTTCACAGGTCATATTATCAGAGGTTAAAGTTACTGAAGCATCGCTGCCATCTGACTCTCTCTGCCGGGGGGTCATGAAGGTGAACAGTAGGGGAGTAGGAGCCGGTAAAGGAAGCACACTTTAAGCAGCAGCACTCCCCAACTCTGGCTCCTCACGGACAGAGCAGAGGGTTGGTGGTACGTGAGCAGTAGGCGACCAGAGGTCTCTGCACGGCCACTAAATCATTATGTCACCTTAGTTAACTCCATAAAGAGCCGTGAGACTCTTACCATGCATCAGCTCTGTCTAAATGAGGAAATGACATCCTGAAGAATATCCTCTTCAGAGGAGACTTTCACATGTCAGCAGGTGGTGAATTTACATAAATGCTGATGATTCAGTTATAACCTGATTAGGGTGATACTCTGATTATTGCACGTCTTGTAAATACCTCAAATGAGTTATCTAAGCAGCAGGTCAAAATTAAAAGGAAGCACTGTAAGAGACCTGGATTACTCGTCAGCAAGAATTAATCTAAATCTAAAGAAATCTGTACTTCTTAATGCAACCAGATGCAAAGCTGTGTTTCTATGCAAAAAAAAAAACAAAAAACAAAAAAAAAAAAAAACAGTGGCATGACCTGCAATGGTGGAAGAACGAGGGTGAAACAACAATCATGTTACAGCTTATGGTGTCAGTAGTAAGATACTATATGCCATATGTCAGCAGTTTTTTTCAGCATTGTTCAGTGGGGGGCCAACATAGTTTTACAGGTGTTGTCAAGTTTTTTTTTCTTGGGAGTATTTTAAATTTTGAACATTTTATTTCTTTTAAGAATAAAACAGATTCATAAAACCTGATGTGTGTGAGGGTTGTAATCGAGGGCAGATGTCATGTTTCCCATTAGCTAGTGAGTGCTAACAGAGTTACAGCAGCTTATGTTACTATAAAACTCATTTAGCAAAAAATGACTCACGTACACAAATGTATGCTTTGTGTTGCACTACGAGACTTCAATTATAATACAGTTACAATACAAATACTGTACTTATTGTTGTCTTAAAAACATTTTTAACATTTTCAGCACGCAATGTCTATTAGACTACTACCTTTGAGACACAAATCATTGATCATATATTTGTTGTTAGGTCATGTTTATTGGGATTTAGCCTGTTATGTACGTTACAGTAGATTTCTGAAAAATTCTGCAAAAGTTTTGATGCAAACTATAAAGTGGAAAACTTTAGCTTTAGTTAGGGGGGCAAACATTTTTGGTCAGTTACAAAAAAATGTTTAATTCTAATAATGGATGTCATGTTGAATGTTTTGTATTTATGGTCATTTATACTTTTATTGAAAACACTGATCTATTAAGGCTAAACAATGTCTTTTGTATAAACTATTCTCAAAAGAGGGTTGTGGTAATGTTGTTTTGTATGAAGTTATGGTGATTTATAACTCACATGACTAACTGATGGACTATATAACCAGAAACAAACTCAGACACCACCCTGATGAAGGAAAGATAGCATACTGGAGAAACAGTATGTCCAAAGCAAGCAAAGCAAAAACACATTACACTGTGTCAAAGGCATTTCGATTTTCTGCCAGTTTTATGTGAACTTTCTACTTTTAAAACGCCTCAAATGTGTTAGGCACAAAAATGCCTCTGATATGGTGAAATATGTCAACACTACTTCAAACTACATCAAACTGTTGAGTGGAAGAAAAATTACTTTCGTCAAATTAATTACACTGAAATGTATTATTTCTCCTGTTGTCAAAGCGAATTCCTCGCATGTCAAGAAAAAAGATGAACTTCTTTTAATGGCACAACCTGCCAGAGCTCTCTAATCCCAGGAATGTGTCACTTTGTGTTCCTGGGAGCCTTTGTTCGGCCTCAGAGAGTGATCTGCCATGAAGTCACTAATGAAGGTATTGACTCGAGAGCCAGGACTTCAATGCCAGTGCTGAGGTGTGAGCCACTCAGAAAGCACTTGGCCTGCTGCTAACAGACTGGGGCAGCCAGTGTGCGCTCATTAGACCTCATTGTGCCAGTGGCAGGTGTGTTAATCCTGTAAGGCCGGGTGCTGACCCTGGGACCTCGCCTGTGGGATACTGTACAACCTCTCTCCAAGCGTCTCAAGGCCTGTCACCTCCTGTAGGAGCAGACGTAGCCCAGATCTGTCACCAACAGGCTCATTACCCTCCAATAACCTTCTTCAGAGGAGCTAAATCACAACCGTTGGAGTGACAGGAAGTGTAGGACAATCTTATGCTACGCTTTGTTTACCAAACCTCATAAAGCCACATCATAACTGCTGTCATGGATATCTAACTGCAATCTGAATAAACCATGCAAATTCATTCATAAGGAATTCCTTTCACAAGGAAACAAATAAAGTCATTGCTGTCTGCAGACAATGCAGTGCATAACAATATATAACAAAAATACCAGTGAGAGTTTAATGATTCAATGGACCGGATGCCTAAAGATGACAGTTGTTGAAGATTATTGACATGAATCAAACTTCTCAGCAGTGCAGTTTATTTTCTGTCTAAGTACAACCTGGATGGAGTGGATATTGACGTTTTAAAATGATACTTTACCCCAAGATCTATGCTTTTAGAATCAAATACTTGAAGGTGACTGTAAAAGAGAGAACAGTGCCTGTGGCCAGCTTGAATACATGTCAGTTACAGTGGATTCAAATGGAGATTTCAGGTTTTCACAGACGAAAACGTGTCACTTATCAGCACTGGAGTACATTGTAAGTTAACAGACTTAATCCAAGCTGTCCAGTGGGGCATTTCTTTGGAGACTTGCAGGTCAAAAGACGTCTAGACGTCTAGGTTACAGTTTTTCTCCATTGTTCAGATGCTTTGTTAGAAACAAGATATCAGGTTTTGAGAATGGGTGATACATACAACAAAACTGTGTTCCTGTTTGCAAAACTGCAAATTCGTGATCAAAACTGTGTTGTGTTCTTTTCATACCATCAACAAAAATAACATAGCGGTGTCTAAAAGAAGATGCTGTAACAAGAAGTCCTCACTCAAGACAACAAATGGAAAAATCAGTATGTATGTTTACTACTCCATATATTTCCTGTCATTCCCATCAAGACATAATATTTTCATCCACATCACACAACACTCCCTGGCCGACACCTTGACACCTTTTATGTGACAAATTCAACCTTGACATGTCTCTGCAGTGACGTTCATCACAGTCCATGATCTCAGCGAGTGTGATATGGATGATAGATTTGGGTTTGTAGACTTTTTTTCTGTGCTCATGTGTCTGCATTTGTGTTAAGTAGCCTGCAAACAGTAGTTGCAGTTGTGTAAAAAGTGACGAGAACCAGAAATCATTCAAAGTTAAGTGAATGCATTTTAAATTTTGATAACTGCATCACCACATGTACATTCTTAGACCACAGTTGGCAGCAATGCATCTGAACAATGGTGGAAAAGCACCATAAAGAAAAGCATCTTTAACAGAAGAAGACTAAGCGGCAGCCTTGCTAGCGGCTCTGTGAGGCTGCACTTAGGGACAGCAGTGCTTTGAGCCAAATGTTAACTTTAGTATGCTAACATGGTCGACGTCACAATGCTAACATGCTAACATGATGTTTAGCAGGTATAATGTTGACCAGGGCCGGACTGGGACAAAAAAATTGGCCCTGGCATTGTGGCCCAGACCGGCCCACCACAATCGACCACACACCACCCATCTTCACGCCCCCCTTAATATACCAGCAGTGCCACTCCCTAAAAACACTAAAGCCGTATAATAAGTATGAGTATGTCAGGTAAAAAAAAACATTTTTATCAAAGTAATATATCAATAAGATGCTGAAAATTATATTTATCAATCATCATCATCATCAATCTTTTTTTGCATTTATATGAGATTAGAGCTAAATATGTATCATTCATCTCTCTTGTAACATGCAGCCGTTTCCCTGGTGCTTTTATTTTCAGTTGTACAAAACTGTAAAATTGGTTCATCAGAATATGTAACTGTTACACTGGAACACTGC
The DNA here is from genome assembly GCA_008360985.2 of Macquaria ambigua. Lineage (NCBI taxonomy): Eukaryota > Metazoa > Chordata > Actinopteri > Centrarchiformes > Percichthyidae > Macquaria > Macquaria ambigua. The sequence continues at coordinate 1,632,770 of VMKM01000004.1, read as the reverse complement.
ACAACCCTGCTGAAACACTGGATATATAGTTTTTACTTTTTATGTGTGACCTAAAATGTAAATTAGCAAAATGTGAATATTTCAATTTAAATGTAATTAAAAACAGAATTGTGAAGCCTGCCAGAAATTGACTCTTTTAACTTTAGTGTTTGTTGTAATTACATCTATTTAATTAATTAAGTCTTTATATAAACAAAATGACATCACCATGGCAGCCATTTTACATGCAGTAACAAAAAAGAATATACTTAGAAACTAATTACATAGGGTACGTTCATCTTAAATATTATATTATAGAGATATGACTGTTTCTAGGCTATCTACATAAGATAAAGTATTTTGGTATGAAAACCCGTGTTTTTAACCATTTTAACCAAGTATCCTGTATCATAAATACATGATGGCATTTGTAACAAACCAATAATAATTAATAATTCAGCGAGTTATGATTATTTTAATTGTGGATAGACCTCCTGCCTTAATAAACTACATGAGTGAGGATGCGCGGCTTCCCTGTAGCAATATGGCAGCCGTGTTGACGCATCACTGCAATGAACAGTAGCGGCCAATGATGTAGCCTATCGTGTATAACGCTTTGCACATGTTTGGCACTGAGCCCAAAGGGGGAGGGGTTTAAAGATGTGATTGGGTCAACCATTTTATGAGCTGGTCAGACAAAAAAAAAAACAAAAAAACAACACAAAAAAAAAACACAAAGACAGTTGTGTCGGCCCAAAAGGCCCATCGGCCCACCGGGAAAGTGCCCGGTCTGCCAGATGGCCAGTCCAGCCCTGATGTTGACCATGTTCAACATCATAGTTTAGTGTGTTAGCATGCTAAACATTTTCTAATTCGTACTAAATGTGAAGTACAGCTGAGTCTGATGGGAATGTCATCTGTGTGTGTTAGTATACTGGACAAATTTAAATTGTGAAAAGTCAGGGGATCACCAAGATTCTTCCTGAAGGCACCATGACTGCCTGAACAAAATTTCTTGGCAATCTATCAACAGTTGTCGAGATATTTTGGTCTGGACCAAAATGGTGGACCAACCCACTGACCGACCGAGCAACACTGCCATCGCTAGAGCCATGTAGCTAGCATGGCTAATATAAAGCAGCTTCAACAAAAAGAACCTGGGAAGGCAGAGGAGTCTGGTTAGTGGGTATTCAGTTTGCTACAGGAGCTCTCGTTACACTCCCTCTTGGCCAAACTCTTGGCTCTCCATGGCTCCTTGCCTGGCATCTCTTGCTGGCACTGTGTTCACTTTTAATTTAAGTGTTTCAGGGTTCAGTGGAATCATACACCACATTACATCTTACAAGTTGTTCAACAGCTTCAGGTAGTATGTTGCAAAAGGTGCCACACCCATAAGTGAAGAAAAGAGAGCTGTAAGTTTATTACAGCTCTGCATGTTGGCTCAGTTATCTCATCCAACAGCACACCGACATTCTCTTATCGTGCATAACAGAGGATTTCATGGGTGTGCTTGGTGTATCAGTTACAGGAAAAACTCATGAAGACGTCTGGGTGTTTCTGAAATTCACTGAATTATCTTCCTCCCCATAAAAGTGAATGGCTTCTGCTCTAGGCAAAAATCACAACATCTTTTCTCCACAACAATTGCTGTAACCCCCGCTCTTTATCACCTAATGGGAAAGTTTGGTTTCACATACAATGGGAATGGATTGTGTTGCAGTACTTTTGTGGGTCACACCATTTCTCCTTTCGAAACACACACACACACACACACAGTGTTCGGTGAAGACTGAAATAGGATCAAAACAGCAACAGGATGTGGCAAGTTGCTGATTTTGTTGCACCTGTCAGGGGTATTTAAACATTATGACAGGAGCAGTTGTTAATGTGCACATTTCATCTGAGGTGCATTTAACATTTTAACTTGTATTGTATGTAAATTTGTGCACACTATTATTCAGGTTGTCAGTACAAAAGGTACGCTTGATATGTCTTTGGGCAAGATTTGACAAATGGGGGAAAAAAATCAGTCTATGACAATGAGGATGCAACAGAAACATTACATGCAGTTTCTGCTAATCACTGGAAAACTCCCTGCAAAAAGCCCCGTGATACCTGTAATAGATCTTTTTCACTGCAGTCATAGCAGTGAGAGCACAGGTGTAACTAATAACATTGATGATGGCTGAATTACATTCAAGTCATCTCATTAAACAATGTGTTCAATCATTTTTCAATAACTAACTTCAGTTCAGTTTATATCAATCAGGTTTTCTGTCCAACAGCATGTTAATGGTCCAGGAGCGAGAGCCACAATGCACTCAAGTCCTTCCTTTTCATCACAGGACTGTCACAATCAGGCCGAAACCAATGCTATGTGAAACCACTGCCTATTCACTCTATAGTGCACTATATTGACTGTCTGCCATTTTATTTGAATGTGACATTTACCCATTATACAGTGCCCTCAAAAATTCCCACAATGGAGCACAATGGGCTAGTACACTTCCTTTTGCTAATAATCCCACAATGCAATCGTTGCAATTTATAGATGCATAAATTAGTCATGCAACTCTGTCTATGTCAGTAACAACGCAAAATGACAATGATTAATAGGTGTCTGAAATCTCACTATAAAGTGTCAGTTGTATAGGGAACAGTGAATGAGTGAATAAGGGAATGACACACAGCCCAGGCCTCATTTTAAAGCAACAGTTTTGTCTCAGCTGTCTCATTTTCACATGGCTGATTACAAAAAACTAAATAACAGGGATTGACAACAAAGTCTGGAGAGAACAGGAGTGACAGTAGTCTCAAAACTACTGATTGTACAAACACATAGCAAGCTTTAATTGAAGTCCATAATCTCACATGCTCAAAATGGCCCAAAAGCCAAATACACGTGTGGTTTTGTTTAACATCTAGACTTGATCTTTAGCCAATCAGCATTCACAGAACACCAGCAAACAGGAGATGGTGAAAAATGTACACCTACTACACACATAAGCAAAAGTGATGTTAATATACTGTACTGAAGACACACCTCCTGCGACATGCTGCTTTTTCATTTGCTGGTGTAGGAACTTACTTTCTGTCAGGCATCGCTCAAATAAAACATATCTAACACTTGGCTGCAGTCAGGAAGCGTAGTAAACCACACAGCCTTTGAGCTCAATAAAAGCTCATGTCACTCCACGTTTGCCTATTTTGCAGCAACTCAATCCTTACAGTTTTTACACTGTCTGTTACTGATCTGACAACAGATACTGGATCCTGATACTGTCGTCAAACAAAAAAAATCCTGATGGAGCAACATTGTGGCCAAGGCGGCCGGTAAAATCACCAGTGAGCGGCAGCTTTCCTTTGTCAGACTTTTAGATGAAATGCACAAATCAGCAAAATTGATCTTAGCCAATCTGGACCATCCTTGTTTATTCCAAGTGAAAACATATACACTTTAATTCAAATATACCACAAACTGCCTCTCACAGTCGCACAGCCAAGCAGTTCATCTTACATACATTATTAACCTTTTACTATATTTTGCACTGAGTGTACAGTTTACACGTCTTATATTGTCTAATTGTTTATTGTGTTTTTATAGTTTTTAAAAAGGTGCCTTGCTGCAAAAATAATGTCCATTTGTAGGAAAATAAAGAGATTAAATGACCTGAAGTGACAGTTTTCACTCTCACTATCACAGTGAACTATTACGTCTTATAATCTCATATATTATCATTATATTATTTGTTTGGGTTTTATCTAACACTCGTGCCATTACAGGGACATTTGTTCATCATGTACCCTCACTGATCATACACTCGGAGCCCTCATTCAGTATAGATTACTGGGACAGTAAAAGCTGATCAGTAAAGGAAAGTTTAAGGGCGTCAATCAGTTCAGCTGTCAGCTCTATCATTGCTTGTCTTATCTGCTAATCCTCGTCTTTGGCGTCACTCAGGGCAGAGTGCAGGACTCATCCAGACGATATGGATGATCAATGAATTCACATCTCTCAGTGAAGATTATGCTCATTCAATTGGGGAGACACCAGAAAACTATATATTTGGTGCAACTGCTCTTCTGACATTTATTTGCAAAATTACAAAATCAGATTTAAGTTAAAACATAACATTAATTATCATAGTGATGACGTAAAAACTACAACTTAAAAATAACTGTCTACATGTGACTACACATAATTTAAGCACAGCTGAGAGGCTAAAAGCTCTCCCACAGATGGTACTAAAAAGTAATTCTTCCTCTGACTTAGATGGTAATGGACTGAAGCTTTTTTGAATTTCTTTTGTGCTCACTCACTGCCTCAGCAAAGTAGTAGAAGAGGCAACATTATTATGCTGTGATTGGCGCTGCTCCACAGATGGTCTGGGCCTGAATAACATGCTGATTAGCATTTAGAAACAGCTGACAGGAGCCCACAACAGAGCTCAGTCATACAGAAACACTCTCCGTCTTTGGAGAGGAGGGCTGAAAAGCTCTTCAACAGCAGTGGGGTCACATCTAAAATGTATATTGCATGTCTGGGGGACTTTTGTCCATTATGGGTATAATGAACACATGTGCACTTTCTTAGCCTCTCCACATAATCATGGAGCCCCACTCCTCCTGGATGAATTAGCTGATGGAAGATGAAGCTGCTGGTTGCTCATTAAAAGGACATATAAGACTTGTTAAACACAAATTTGGTCACTGGTCAGTTAGTTTGTGCTTTCACTTACTTTGCCCCAGCCTCATATTTTAAATTGATTGGTATTCGCAGTTTTAGAATCTAAATTAATGAGATACCTGTATGACAGAAAATGTCTGGATTATTCATGTGGAACAATAACACATAGCTAACTTGATTTATTTTTGATTGTTATTCTCATGAATCATTCAATGCAACCAGAACAGCTTGATCAAGATAATTTAGAGATAATTTAGCTGCCACAACAGCAACCTTCAGCACTCTGTGAGTTGTACAAAGTGAGACAGGAAAATTAAATATAGGAAGACATATTTTATAAAGCGCTTCTTAAATTGCTCAAATGTACTCGAGAGGCAACTTATGACCTCTAATGCTTATTTAAGAATTTAGTTAGGAAAACTGTATTTATCTTAAGATTAAACACGTACAAGTTGTCATGAGATAGTCATGTTGGAATGTTAATTCTTAAACCAACAAGTTAAAATTAAACATGGTAAAAATGATGTATTTCTTTTGTCATTTTAACTGCACAGAGGAAGGAGGAGACGGTGCTGGATAGTGTATATTTATATTCGACTTATCAGTAGAATTAAAACAGACCAGACACAGCTTGACACTGAGTGGTGATATCTGACCTCGATAGGTCACGTTTACAACATCAATTGCACAGCTCATCAGACCTCTGAAGGTCTGAGTTGGAATATGTGTGTTTTCCAAATTCCTCATTACTGATTATTCAACAAGACCTTATAATCTAAAAGATAAAATATGTCATTTGTCAGTGCCTTCAAAAACAACAAATTTGAACATTAGAAAAACAACTTACTTGGCACTGAGCCCAAAGGGGGAGGGTTAGGGCAAAAAATGTGGTCATAGTTATAATGAGCCAGTGCTGACTGTGGGTGGACGGGATGCGAACCACAGTCTCCAGTGTCGACGTCAGACACTTTATGGCAAAACATAAAGATGCGTCGTTTCAGGCATTTGAATCAATAACAGATGGTGGTGTTTTTCTGGAGAGGACACAGTCCTTGATTGTTTCAGCTGATTTTGACACCATGTTTAATCTACTGAGGGCTGAACTTAGTAGTAGTAGAGGGTGTAAGAAGGCTGTTGTATGCTGTAAGGTCTGCGTGCATTGCAACACCTACAGCAGTAATGAACATTCACATTAACAGTTCACTTCTTTTTGTGAATTTTAAGAAAGGAAAAAAAAGCTTAATTTTGAACTTTTTCATGGAGATTCAATTAAGGTAGTGCTCAGAGAGAAAACAGCACTGCATGAAAAAAACGCAGCCCTTCAGACGCAGGGGGCTCCAGCTAAAAACATGCAGGCTTCGTCCGGCAAGAAAGTTGAACCTGGCTCAACTTTTGCCAGAACACAATGCGACTTCATTCGTCAAGGCGCTGTGTTGGCCAGTCACATACTGAAAGCTTTCTGGATAGATTTCTACTGTTTGACAGATAAAATGATTGCCATCGTGAGTTGTAAAATTCTGTCTGATGAGCCTTCAAACTCATGAATCTATTACTCAAACTGGACTTCCTGGATTCGATTTCATCATTCTACCAGTACAACCTTGTGTCACTGGCTTCTACAGTCCAAAAGTTTAATACAGCGACTTGAAGTACATGTGGATATGGAGGAGATAGATGGAGCCTTGCTGTGGATGAGACTTCAAAGTGCATTTTTCTTTCAAAGCCCTCTCCTTCCTTACCCAAACCACAACCACTTTCCAGGTGAGTTTTATGCAGTTGGACACTATTCCAAAGAAATGGACCCACAAAAATAATTTTACTCTATCTCAGGAGCCACACTGCCACAGAACCATACTTAAAGACATATTATCGATATGTCCAGACTTTGAAGTGACGACTCTCTGGTGAAATCTCGCTCAACACCCAAAATACAGCTGTGAACATACAACAGCAGCCAATCTCTCAGCTTCCCTCTTTTCTTGAGGCCACACCTTATTCTTTGTTTGAATATAGAAAACTGACATCCTTTTGGATCACTTTCAGAAACAGAAGAAGAAAATCACAATAAAACCTAAAATTAAGCTTCGTCCAAGATTGTTGCTCCAAGCACAAAATCTAAAGAAACCCTGGAAGACTGCTCCTCATTCAGAATAAAACTACCACTACTCTATTAATAAGGACTTTCTGCCAGATCAATATGTGCAGGCAGGAGAGCACTCTTGACACTCAAGTGCAAACCTCCCTAATACGATAAAAAGTGGGGCCTATTTTGAGGTGAAAAGGAGTGTTGTCGTGGAAACCAGTCATCTGGACATCTGTGGGAACCCAAACACAAACTAAATCCTAAAGGTGCTGAAAGGAAAAACTTAATAAGGAGAAATATTAAATGTTTGCTGCCTTTGTGTTTTCTTTACAATTGTATTCACGGAGGTTCTTCGTTTTCCAGACTGGCATTCATTTTATCTATTGTAAGTGTACTGTAATGTCAAAATTTTAAAATCCAAGAGTCCAAAGGGTAAACTGTAGGAGGACATATTCAGAGAAGAAGCAGTGCGGCAGTCCTGGCACATTTTAAACACAGGGGCCAGACCGGGGCCAGCTGCTATTTTATGAGGGGCCAGTTAAGTAAACTCTGACTCTAAGCGCCCATTTTAGCAGGTTCAGAAGCCAAGTCAGGTAGGTCATCTAAAGAAATAAGGTATAAAGTAGGACAATGTGTCATTTTACCAACAAAGCTGTGGTGGTGTACCACAAACCACATAACATTTAAATAGTACAATAACAATAATCTGATATTGATGAGTTGACATTGAGAATAGATTAAGGTTTGCGTAAAAAAGAAACAATGCACATATCATATCATATCATATATATATATATATATATATATATGCGCGCGTTTCTTATGTATCCTCTTATAGCATGCAAAAATAAGTTTGCAAATATTATTTTTTTTAATCATTGATACATCTGCAGATTATTTTCTCAGGTAATCGGTCAACTGATTTGTCAATAAAATGGTGAGAAATGCCCATTATAGTTTCCCACAGCTAAGTTGACGGCTTCAAATTGCTTGTGTTGTCCGACCAAAACCCCAAAATATTGAGTTAACTATTGTAGGCTACATGAGAATAGCAGCAAATCCTCACAGCACTTCAGCAGCTGGAACCAGCAATATTTGGCATTTTTGTTTGATTGATTATTGAAACTATTACTCAATTATGAAAATAGTTGCTGATTAATTTTCTGCCAATCGATTAATCCTTTCTGCTCCATATAGGCTAGAAATACAGTATATACAATAGGCCTACTGCTACCAAGCCTTTACTATAATACAGGTACAGATCAGCACTGAATACTAAAAAGACTGAACACTAAAAACATCCACAGGCTTGAAAGTTTAAAAGTGATAAACGCATGTATCAAATACATGACTTATACACTCTTATCTATATGCATGACAGCCTACAAGCCCTGAAGTATTCTTGTTAGTTATTAAAGCTCATTTTACACAGTACAGATTGAAAACAAAACAAGGATGAGTAAATTCTCACACTGTCCCTTTAACTTTATATATGTAGACAGCAGCAATAACACACCAGCTTCAGTGTCGAGACAAACAGGGTACAGTACAGATTATAACCTACATAACATCACCAAGAACAAAGCGAGAAGTTAAATGCACACACACAGCCACAGAGAGACATTTCACCATCATGAAGGCAGCTTCAGAGACAGAAGGTGTATCTGACTCACCTCATTTGATGTCAAGGCCACGTTCCTCTTCTTCATGGAGGTGAACTGGTCCATAATCCAGACATATTAGTCCCACTGAACTTGTTGCTATGATGGTTATTGTTGTGTTTGTTCACAAAACTCCTCATCTCCTCCCTCCATCTTTGCTAGCTAACTACTCTTTCAAAACAATGGGAACGATGTCATTAGCAACACTGGAAAACAAGCTAGCTTGTTGCATTTCACTGAATTATGTTGCTAAATAACTCCATAAATTCCGTTTCTGCGAGGCCAAAGTGCGACAGTTCACCTGACAGGTTCATTTCCAGAAGTCTGTACATTCAGTATCATGACAGGTGACCACGTCCAACAGTGTGATAATTAGTGTTTAACCAGTTTCACCTGGATTCACTTTGGCAGACTCGACTTGTCTCGACTATACGCCTGCAACACCCTCTGTCACCACACAGACCGGCTGACATGGACCAGCCGTTACAATCCAGAGGGGCGCTGTTTCATTCATTTGAGAAGGTGATGGCAGTGAGAACGAAATATAGTGTCTGTTAATAATTACATCTTTGTATTAATTTGACAATAATAGCCGGTAAGATAGTCCTGGGTTGCTTTGGTTTCCAAGACAAAACACCACTGCATTTTAAGGGGGCCACAATGGGGTCTGAGCTTTTTGTCAGAGGCCCCCCTTGGACCCAACCCAGAGGTAATAAATGTACAATTTACGACAGGCCAAACTTCCACATGTTACATAGGATTATCCTGCATTAGGACTGATGAACACAGATTTGACACTCAAATGCATGTAATCCTGCCCTAAATTAACATTTATTATTAACACTATTAACACCGCCTTCTACTTTTGCATGCTATTTGAACACGATCAGTTACACCCAATAGCAGACATAAATAGGAGCTTGTGATTTGTGCCACAGCAGGTTAGGCTGTCTAATAATCATCCTGATGAAAGTAATAGTGTTTGACTAGGTGTTAAAAGTGATTTACCTGACAGGTGGCCACTGGCTGCTTCTTCTGTCTGGCTGTCTGAAGGTACGACAGCCTTCTGAGAGACAGGACGCTTATGCAAATGTACTGAAGAAATCATGCTTCAGAATACCAGCACAGTACAATATCAGTGTGTTTCAAAGCTATATATTGATACGTTAAATAAACATTGATTCATTTTAAAGAACACATTATAACAAATACTTCTGCAGAAAGAATAAATGAAATGTGCTAAGTCAGATGATTAAAAAGGAAATAGTGAGAAGACTACAAGCATTTAGCTGTGGACAAAATCATGTAGAAATAAGATTTTGTTTTGACTAGTTTTTGATCAGATAAACCATGTGATTCAATCCCTTTGATTCAACAGCCACACAGTTTTCACCAGCGTGACTTGGACAGACAATAACAGAGTTTAGTCATCATTTGATCCCAGTTGCCAGAGAAAGTCTTTCTGAGCCAAATGTCTCCATGAAACCCAAACGTTACAACCCTGACATGCCAAAAATTATCCTGTGGGTTGTTTTGTTTTTTCCTCATGACTCACTCCTGACATATGGAGCAGTTGGACCTGGTTCGTGATAACAAACAAGCAGTATTTTTAAGGCTGGACAGAAAGTTTGCACCAAAGGAATATTTGACATAAGCAGGTTTGGAAGTTCAAACACATTACAACATATCACAATTTACCTTACAAAAGCTTATGCAACAGCAAATAGGACTGAAATATATATATATAGAACCAATTCAGTATGTAGTTTCTTCATTTTATGCAAAAATTCATCATGCATTCATTTATCGCATGATGAATTTACACTCTTAGCTTTCCATCAAGAGTACAAATTAATTTCCTTAAAATTTCTCCATGTGAGACTGAAGCAAGACAAACACGTCAGGCAGCGAAATAGACATAATCCTGTTTAAAACTCTGACATTATCACATTTACACGGTTATATTCCACTGTAGCTGAGTATCAAGCCTTTAATTTGATGGGTGTTCTGATATGGTACACTCAACAGACACAAATCTGCCCATTAGCACATTTAGTCTCAGATTACTTTTGTCTGACTTAGACACTTTTGTGTTGTTGCCTCGTCTCTGGTTTCACATTGTGTTGCTATGTTGTTGTTTTTTTAGTTTTTTTTTAGCAAGAATATAAATTGCTTCTTGCACTGTTTTGGTCACAGCAGGCTGACAGTAAAGCTGAATATATACATAAAAAAAACATAGCAACTATGTGTGATTTGGCCCTTGTGATACGAAAGATATAATAGAATCTGATGGAGCTGCATACATGGTTTTACATACAGTATGTCTATAAAGATGCTCAGTCATCCAGATTATAGGATATCTAAAAGTGCTAGGTATCAGTCAACTGGATGGCAAGAGACAAAGCCTTCTGGATGCCTGCAGTGGTGAAAAATCTTGAAGAATTCAGCAAATTCAGTTGTTTATTTCATATTTGATCCAGATGGATATAGCTCAGCCAGTGTTCACGTTTCATGTGCAAAAGTGTAATTTTCAGTGTTTTGATGTTCTGCCTCAAACACTGCAGGTTATCAAACATAAGCTGCTTGGCTAAAGATGATATGTTTAACTCATTTTTAACTTATCTTATACGACTCTTGTTTTGTTTGAGTCCAGTAGCATTTTGCATTGTGAGCCTAGATCTGCAGACGTGTTATTTTGTCTTGTATATGGCTTTAAAGATGATGAACAGTTGAGTGAACTTTCAAGGCTATTCTGTTTTGTTTTTTTTGTATCTAACTTATTTCCACTTATGTAGGTTTAATCTGCTGAGTGAATCTAAACTGATATAGCAGGAGCATATGAAAGCAAACAAAAGTGGTGCCACTAGCTCGCACTTTATTGTGGGAAACACTATAAATAACAACATGTGAGTGTTCGTTTTGATTTAATCACAGAGGAGATTTTTATTTTAGGATTCAGAAAATGCTCCATCAAAACAGGCCACACATTTTTCATTTGATTTTACACGTGTTAATATGTGGTACTGTGACACTTTATCTGGCAAAAAGAGCAGATGGTTGGACGGGGTTGGAGTTAAATAAGGTATAATGTTGCATGTTCACATCTCTCTGCCTGGATTATATTAAATTAGAAGACACCACAGCCTGTCCTCGCCCAGCTGTTAAAAGAGGGGGAAAACAGCCAAAAAGCCAAACAATTTCCTGTATAACTGTTTGTATTTGGTGTGTGACATTTGCTAACAGCATCAATTCTGTGTCCATTTGAAGGCTGATTGATGATAAATGTTCATTTATCTTGTGAAGTTCTGACTCAGCTAAACAAAAAAGAAGTTTGCTTGTAAGTGGTTTGAATTAAACAGTGATTCCACCCAAGATGTTATCTTCTAAACTAAACAGAAGGGAGGTTTTGGGGTAACAAATGTGAAGTGGATCTACAGTATAATGCTGAAGGTTGCATGCACTTATTGTGAGTTTGGACAAAAGCATCTGCCAAATAAATGTAATGTAATGCAGCAGAGGTTGTGCCAGGAGTCCCGGGTTTCTGAGGGAAACCCAGCAGTGAAATGGACCAGTCTGAACTCAATGACCTCTGTGTATAAACTGGAGTGACCCTGGACTGGCTGAGGTCTGACTCTGAAACTTTAACTGTGTCGGAGCCAAGTGAGAGCCACTGTCATTTACACTGACTCTGGACATCAACATCTGCTGTTGCACAGAGACTCCTAGTGGATTTACTGCAGCATCAGCAACGACAACACAGGACTGGTTTAAACTTACAGTGAAATATGGCCCCTCTTCTCACTGCTGTCTCTAATGGGATATATGAGAACTGTGCAGTCGATGAGGACATTCTTACAGCTAAAGCCAGATTACAGATCTCCCCACCCAGATTCAGTCTTTCACTTTGGTTTCCAAATGAGTTCACTCCTAATCATCATTTGCATCACACATTTGAACATGGAACTAAACACTTTGTTGTTGTTATGTGTATAAATGGCTTTGTATGACATGACAGAATTACTGATTGATTAAGAAGATTAAGAAGACAGGGTTATAAGCATCTTCAGTTGTGTCCATGACATGTGCTCAAGTCTGACAGCTAACATGCCAGATGTTACTGGTTGATGGTTCCATAAAGTTCTGCATAAGAATTATTTAGGATTACATTTTTATTTTTAAGCTGGTGGAACTGCAAAATTCGTCAATTTGAACCTCAGAGGGAAAACAGACATTTATGGACATCTTATCAATGATGTTTCCAGCATCTTCTGCAGCACAGAGTAATTTATGTTAGGCCTGAAGTTTGCACCTTAAATATGTTGTTATGTTAGATCTTAATAGATATCAAAACTAGTATAGTCTCTCTGGCACCATTACACAATGATAAAACATCCAATGAGAATGAATCATTCTTCTAAAATCCTTTCTTACCTATTCAAAAACTAATCGCGAAGTATAGTTTCTTATGATTTAGAATTTAGTAACAATAATTCGATTGATGATTTTAAAAAAGACAGACTTTGAGACACATTTTAAACCTGTTAGATGAACTGAATTTACAGTATGTTAGTTAGTGTAGAGATCTGTTTGTTGCGCTCTGCTGCCAGCATGTGGGGAGAAGAGGTGCTGGCCCAAAAGTCTTATTTATGAGGTCATATTTAACAATACTTGTGTTTGAAAGACAACACAAGCCTTTTAAACACTTGACTTACTGTCTTATGTAACTTTGATTATCAGGGTGCTGAATATTTGTTCTACCCTTTCTCCCCTTTTATTCTAATGGCAACAGAACTACAACAACAAAAACATCAACGACAACTACTAATAGGCCTACTACTACTGCTGTTGCTGCTGCTACAAACAATAATAATAATCACACAGTCAGTCAGATTGTCATGGTGGCCAGTTAAACCGAGGTCCAGCAGCTTTAGACTGTTTTCTTTTGAGATTGATTTTTTTTTTTCCGAAGGCCATTTATGAAGCAATTTCCTAGAGTCAAATGAAAGTAGAGGGAGGTTGCTCATTCTTCTGGGACATTTGTTTTTCATCAATCAATACAATTTTAATAAACCTGCCTTGTGTCTCTTATCGAAAGGCAGAGTAGATGAGTCCCCTAACAGTGGGTGTGCAAGGTATATCAACCCTAGCAACCTCTTTTTATAATACACATGGATCACTGTCTCCATTTTGAACTGCCGTTGTTCATCCTGTAGAGACTCTTTCTGCTTCTATGAATGATGTTGAACTGTAGCAGCTTGTGGTGACTGTTAAAGGAAAGGATTGAGAAGACCTGAGCCTCCTCATGTGTTGTATCCTAATCACACTACACAAGTATAGCTCTAATTGTTTTCCCTGTTGGCCATAGTATTTAAACTTCTGTTAGCTGAGAGATCCAGAACTCTGTTTTGGACTCAATTTAAAAATTACATTTTTTTCCATTTTGGGTTGAGGGTGATTTGATGAGCATAAGGTGTTGAATGGATGTTGATATAATGTATCGGGAGCCAAAGTCCCATCCCCTCTTCTAGCATCTGTAACCCAGTGAGTTTTCTCACCTTTCATCATTCCTTCTAAAAAGCTTAAACATGTTCCTAAAGGCGTTCTGTCCATTATTCTGGGAAAAAAAGGTTTTCTACTTCTGTACTGGATGGTAAAACCTGAGCACAACAATTACTTATCTCCATCGGTTCAATGTCCCCCAGAGACGTTTGTTGTGTTGTAACTCAGCTCCGTTTTGTTCTGTATTTGCTTGCGCTTTCTGTATTTGCAGTTCATTTCTTTATGTCATCTCAAATTGGTGAATCTGCTTCTCAATTTGCTCATGTTTTATTTATTTGCTAAATGCCATGTACATGTTGTATAAACCTGTGAAGATGTCTTCTTGAGCTCTCTCTTCCACAGTAGTTAAAATGGTTAATTGCAGGAATTTTAGTAGCCTAATTAGTGTCGAGTTCAGTTCTGATGTGTGAGTTAGTTAGAAATGGTCTGCACCAAAAGAAAATACCATAAAATGTAATCATACTGACACAAAATTAAGAATATCTTAAAGAGACATTCGGATGCTGTTATATAATAGTTTCAGGCTAATAACAATGTTGTAATGGGATAAAAAAAAAAAAGGGATTATGATGTTTAGTAATACGAGGATGTTTCGTTGGAAATTGGAGGGACAAAATTATGCTTTAATCCCCAGAGCCAACAAAAAGCTCATATTACTGACTCTGACAATGTGAAAACAGGTGTGTGATTACTCCTGCCATCTGTTCACTCTGTTCAACTTTGTTTAATTTTCAGGCAGACTTTGCTCCATCTCTCTATTTTCTGATTCCTCTATGACAAATCTGAAAATGTATTTTTTTAGATTCATTTTCTACTTCAAGTTTCTACGTAGGCTTATAGGACAATCAACTTGAAATTTGGGGAACTTGTTACTTGAGCTTGCAGCCTTTTACGTAATTACCTCCGAGGAGGATCCTTTCACAGGACAGTTACATCAGATCCTGTTTATTATCAGATGTCATTATCAAATGTATCCTGTCTTATGTAAGGCTGATTGTGATCTTCAGTCAAGAAATGCATACATGTCCTCCTAAATCATGTTTTTGAGATGGTTATTTAATCTCAGTTTACAAAATAAAGAGCTCAGCTCAGATTAAAGGGTTTTACCATATCTTGTTTAAGTTCAGTTTCCTCTTATATATGTCATGTCTGACTCTTAGCTGCCTTGTTCAGGTGTGTGTACAGACTATCAAACAGGTGTACTAAGATGTGTGGAGAGCCTCTGCCTCTATGAAGTCTCATATGCTGTAAGTACCAGCTGTTAAAGCTGTCGTTGATCATGCTGCTTTAAGTTTGATATCTAAATTTCATTCTTGTGCTCAGTTGTTTTCTCATTGAGACAAGTTTAATATTGACCTGATGACTGGGTTTTTACGTAACACCTCCAGTAAGTCGTCTCCACATGGACCTGACAGACTGAAGTATGGACGTTTCATCTACGATGAGCAGGTTCATGTCTTCACGATCAAACAATCTAATCAGCAGCTCCACTGGCACAACCAGCAAGAACTTCTCTCGCAAAAGAAAAGGATGTTCCGCAGTATACCTGTAAGTCAGTCTACGGACACACTCCTCCTGCGCATTACACCTGCAGGCTGATAAAATGTGTTGCTTTTGTTTCCTTTCTGTTTGTTATTATTATTATTTAGTCCAGATGTCAAAATGTCATTGTTTGAATAAATGTTTATCTTGAGTGATGGATTTCTTCACAAATTATTGTCAGGTGGCATTTGTTCATAGATCTGCCATCCATCCACACACACAAAAAGCTGCAATGCAATATAGAAGAGTTATGGTGCATTGAAGAGATAAATGGTCTTAAAAACTAAACAATGCTTATGGCGACACTGGTCTGTGCTTGATAGTGGTCAATCCTGGTCAATCTCACCTGAGCAATTTACCTGAATATTTTTCTGTTGGAATTGTTCATTTAAAATGGAGATTGTGGATTAGGATATGAAATTCATACAGGTTTGTTCAATAAAGCTACATCTGAATTAACACAAACCATGGTTGTAAAAAACAGACTTCAAATAGACATCAAAGTTTAGAGTTGGAATAACTAATTTATAATAGCTAACAGTATGCTTGATCTTCCACCATGTCAACATAGACAAAGAGGTCTGTGGGTACGTTAAACTGCTTTGAATGGCACTTTCACATACACATTTTTTTAGATTTAGAGGATAATTTTTCTAAAAAAAAATTAGCAGTGATTGGTGGTAAAGTATGACAAATAAATAAATTCATTAATTTATAAATGCAGGTTCTTACAACATGTGATCCTGAGTTTAAATCTCAGCTTGGTTATTTTCTGTTTGTCTGTATATTCAGGTAACTTTCCTTCCAAAGTCAAGAGACATTCACATCAGTTGAATTAATGATTCTAAATTGCCCATAGGCCTGAATGTGTCTGTCTGTTTGTCTGTCAGCCCTGCAATATGCTGCAGGATCCCAGTCAGGATGGAGGCTGGATTTTCTTAAGATTTCTTAAGACATTGTGATCAGTTTAATTGTGCTGTGTCTTCTTTATGACAATGTAAATTTAGAACAAAGAGAATAAAAGTATTTTGCTACCTAAAATATTAGTTAGACATCAGAATACTATGTTTGCTACATTTGTATTGTTATTCTTACAATAACAATACTGTATTCTTATATTTTTATTCTTATAAAAAAGTATATAATCTAATGTAATCATCTGTCAGACAGATGCATGGAAGAATGACATCTAATTAAAAAGTGGTATACTATTAAAATACTGCTTTACTGTGGAGATGAATGTCTAACTTATTTGCGAGGTCTAACATGCTTTATTAATCCATCTTATTTCTACAGGGACTGTGGTGACCAGCAGGTCTGCAATAAGAATGCCAGGTGACCACAGCTGCTTTTGTTTTCACATGGACCGTGATGGTATGGAAGCATGAATGAAAATGACCTCTTTACTGCTTGTGTTACAGGAGGACTCACAGTCAGATAGAGAAGAGACGCAGGGACAAGATGAACAGCTTCATAGACGAGCTGGCATCATTAGTGCCTTCATGCAACACTAAATCACGCAGACTGGACAAACTCTCGGTCCTGCGTATGGCAGTCCAACACATGAAGACGTTACGAGGTGAGAGACTGATGATTTTCGCAGTTAAAGACTGAAGATGGTTCATATTTAAACAGCTGATTAACATTTTGCCTCTGAAAAGCAGGTTCTGCTGGCAGCTGTCACACAGATCACAAACCTGCGTTCTTACCAGATGAGGAGCTGCAACACTTAATACAGAGGGTAGGTAGATTTCACTTTTAATCAAAATGAAAAATGTATGTATAATTAGAGTGCACTTTTGAAAAACTTTTGCAGTATTTATCAATTCATGCAAATCAAGTTGTACTACAAAAAACCTTTAGAAACAGCTCTGTGGAAGCAAACACCCACTGCCAATTACAAGAGCAAATTGTATGTGTGAATAAAAAACAAAAAAAAACCACCTCTTAATTTGAATTGGTTTTATTTCAGTTGAGAATATTGGACAAAAAATGTCTCCCTTATTTGCGTAGCTTTATGAGTAACACCTACTTATTGTAGTATCTGTAGAGGCTGCACAAAACATTTTTTTGGCACACATAAAGCACAATCTCAAAATCAGTCTCTTTTACAGCTCTCAGCTATACAGTCATGAGCTTTGGGTACAGACCAAAGGTATGAGATTGCAGATATAAGTGGCTGAGATGTGATTAATCTGCAGGTTAGCTAAGGACATCCCTGGGCACTTTGGAAGTGTTCCAGGCCTGATTGACAGAGAGAAAACCGGGGGCCAGACTCAGGAACACACTGCAAGGATTACATTTCCATGCGGGCTCAGAAATGCACGGGCATCTGTTGAAATGGAGGAAGGAGGAAGGAAATGTTTCTGAACTACTCTACTCACCCTGTCGCCACTCTAACCACCACTGACATCCATAAGAGGCCAGAAAATCAATGGTTCAAGGGTTAGGGTGTATTCGCACCACAAATACAATCTTGTTTTGTGCCACTAAGATCCTTGGGTCAGCTCAGACTGCATGGTTTTCGGATTTGGTCATTGAGATGTTATAACATGTGATCTTCCCCGTGGAAACCCTCTTGGCTTTGGTCTGTCCAGTTCTCCGTCTTACCTCCTCTATTGTCCACAGGCAGCTGATGGCTTTCTGTTTGTTGTTGACTGTGATCGAGGGAAAATATTGTTTGTTTCTGAATCAGTATACAAGATCCTAAACTACAGCCAGGTAGGTGCAGTTCTAAATCTTACTTCAGTGTGCTACACATTTGACTCCACTAGAGTACATTTTGAAACCAAATGGCATATTGTGGATACTGAATTGTGTAATATGGTCTCAGATAATAATGTCGCATCGTGCACCCTCACTCACTCATCCTGCATTTTGTCTGTTTGTCTCCAGAATGACCTGATTGGCCAGAGCCTGTTTGATTACCTGCATCCTAAAGACATTGCCAAAGTCAAGGAGCAGCTGTCCTCAGTGGTTACTGTACCACGAGAGAAAATCATCGATGCAAAAAGTAATCCACAATAATAGCAAAAGCACCTCGTACAGAATACAGCCTTGATGTCAAACAAAGTAACTTATAAGTTAAGTTAAAATACTTTAGAACTTCCAGGGAATATCAGTATTGTTACCCCATTTTTTACACACTTTCAGTTTTGTTATAAGCCTGTACTTGTAATTATTTTTATGTGAACCCAGAGTGTAATTCATTTTTTACATTTCTCTTAAACACAATATTGTAACTGCTCTATCCTCTTACGTCTTGTCTTTCTACCTTGAACCTATATTTTGGTACTGGTATGTACTTTATTGGTGTTGTATAGTACAATAAAATTACACTGCCATCGCCACTGTTACCTTTTTTAAAATGTTTGTTTTTCAGGTGGTCCTTTAGTGAAGACAGATATCAACCCAAGTTCTTTAAGACTTTGTTCTGGGGTGAGACGCTCGTTTTTCTGCAGGATGAAGTGCAACCGAAATATGGAAGATGAAGATTTTCCATCCAGCTGCTCAAAAATAAATGGTAGTATCCCTCACTTATTGCCTGCAGTGTCTATTGAAACAATATATTGTGATCTGCTGATTAATCAAAGCCTAAAGCTCGCACACGAGTATTACTTATTATTTTAGAATACATCTGAACACTTTTCCTTCATTCACAGCAGATCGTAAGAGCTTCTGCACCATTCACAGCACTGGTTACTTAAAAAGCTGGTCCCCCTCTGAGGTGGATCTGGATGAAAATAATGAGCCAGACAATGATGGATGTAACTTAAGCTGTCTGGTGGCTGTTGGTCGGTTGCATCCCCACACTGTTTCTCAGCCAGTGCAGAATCACGTCAAGGTCAAGCCCATGGAGTTTGTTTCACGTCATGCTATTGACGGGAAGTTTCTCTTTGTAGATCAAAGGTGAGAACTTTTACCACAAAGTCTGGTTTCATATCAATACATTTGAATAAACTTGAATTTACTGTTTATGTGCACACACACATCTCAACAATCATGTTTCAAATAGTAATGATTTCATTTCTTTATCAATAAATTATCCAATATAATTAAAATATTTTAAAAGACAATAACATTTTGAGAGAATATGCTCTTTTTCTTTTTAAGGGCCACTGCCATTTTGGCTTATTTACCTCAAGAGCTGATGGGAACTTCATTTTACGAATATGTTCATGAAGATGATATTGCTCATTTGGCAGAATGTCACAGGCAAGGTATGCATCTTACAGAAGGTACAACGCAACACTTGATCAACTGTTATTGCACATATCTGCAGTATATGAGGCTCTCCCAAAGACAAGGACTGCACGTTCAGTGATCACACTGGTTTGTGTATGGCGGTCTGATCTGGTCTAGTAGAATTATAGTGCTCTGCTGCCATTTCTGGGTGAAAATAGTGTTGTAGTTCATCTTACCTGTGGACAGTTCATCCATTACTTGTCCTTGTCCCCCCTCTGTCGCTGTCTGCTGTAAGTGCTGCAGATGAGAACGAAGATCAATACCAACTGCTACAAGTTAAAAATAAAAGATGGCTCATTCATCACACTAAGAAGCCGCTGGTTCAGTTTTATGAACCCTTGGACCAAAGAGATGGAGTACATTGTCTCTACCAATACTGTAGTCACGTAAGTAAAACTGTACTTTTTTAGTTTATCATATAATATCATGTTGTATGTTGTATGCATGTTGTACATTCTTTCTTTATTTGCTGTTTACATTGCTATCTTATGTTTTATTTATCTTATTTATTAAGTATTAGATTGCTACCAGGATTATAATATAAAATAGTTTTAATATTTTATGTGTTGTATTATGTTTTTATTGATGTAGATCTTGTAGTTTAACAAGACTAAGACTCTACAACCATGCTAGCGGTTCTGTGAGGCTGTACATCAGCACGCTAACATGCTTACAATGACAATGCTAGCATGTTGATGTTCAGCAGCTTTACCATGTTCACTGTGGTGGTTTAGCGTGTTAGCATGCAAACATTTGCTAATTAGCACTGAATGCAAAGTACACCTGAGGCTGGTGGGAATGTCAGCTTTGCAGGTATTTGGTCATAAACCAAAGAATTGGACAAAAAGAAAGTTTGACCAGATGATGGCGCTAGATGAAAAGTCAGGGCATCACCAAACTCTGTAGGATCCATCCTCTGGCGAGCATGAATGTCTGTACAAAATTTTATAGCAATCCATCTGATAGTTGTTGAGATATTTCAGTCTGGGCCAAAGTGGCGGACTGACTGACCGACCGGCAGACCTGCATAACCATCCCTAGAGCTGCTAGCTGCTGGCATGGCTTTACATAAATAAAGAAAAATTGCCTTCAGTGTCTGCTGGCTGACAAGTGCAAAATAGATTCAGGATATCTGCAAAGATACGGTGTGACTACTGAGTTAAGCAGTTCGGTGAATATTTAGAGCTGCGACAGATACACAGTCATGACTCTTTCCTCATTCTTTTATTTTTCATTGACAAAGCAGCCCTTCAGGTGACGGACCTGAGAGCAGTCATCATCAGCCTGCTGCCCCTCGATACACAATGGCCAACGTACTGATGCCGGGTGAGAATGAGACAGCCCTCTCCTATGAGTATTTGTGTTTAATCTCACCATGTCACCAAAGCGAGGCAGCACATAACACATTTTACAGCCTCGTCTTGTTGCAGGTGAAGGGATGCCGGATCTCCAAACAGTGCCTGGTATTCCTGGTGGTACGAGGGCGGGCGCCGGGAAGATTGGACGAATGATTGCACAGGGACTGTTGGAAATGCAGAGGTATAACCATCACCTGACTAATATTTACAGTTTTAAATGATAATAAAGCTGGTGCGGTATTGCTTTTTTTAAGACTTTTTTAAGACATCAGACGATACAATTTTGGGGAAAAAAATACTTTTTGTCTCCTCAGTCCAATGATCTTGAATTCATACTGGTTTACTGTGTGGGTATACAGTTCCCCACCCCCAAAGTTAAAGCTTCAACTCATTGTTTTAACATGCTTTCATTCACTGGCTCTAGGAAAGATGTAGCACCATATTTGACACAGTGGCTACTGTGTACGACTACAAAGTCAATGATCAATCTTTGAAAGAACGTGTTTTGGTAACAGGTACATCAGAAAGTGCAGACTCTAAGACTGACTACTACAGAAATAATTTTTTTCTCTGTCATAAGGAAGAGACAAAGAAGGAAAAAACAGATAAGTAACCCTTGCAGACAAAAACTCAAAAAGAGCAATGTTAAAAGATTTTTCTTCATGTGAGTATCCTTTGTAAGTTTTCCTGTGCAGTCATTTAGCTGTAGCCAGTATTGATTTGTTTGTTATGATAAAGCTAGGGTAAGGCATTTAATCCGTTTTTGCTTTTTCCTTCTGCATTACCTGGATAAAGCATATAATCTGTAATTAAAGTAAATGCCAAGTTGTATTAATTTTTAAATTTCTTGGTTTTATCTAAACCAGGTCCATAGATAAAAGGTCTTTTTGGTTTGATTCTGGACTGGAAATTAATATTCCCTTGGTGGCAAATGCCTATTGGCAGCACACACAAGTAACTGCATCTCTTTTATTCATTGTGCAAAGAAAATTATTAAAGATCACGATCCATTCTGGGTAAACTGTCCCTCTTGAATGTACATCACTGTTCACTCACTTCCTTTCTTAGCTATCACATCAGGTTTTGCAATCAAGGATCAAATATACAAAAATGTTATTTTGATGTCTTTATTTGATGATTTTACGTTTTATTTTTAAACAACGATTTCAAGCTTTGCACAAAAAGGTTCTGATCACAACAGCCTGTGCTCTGCTTAATATCTTGCCTGCGGGAGGAGCATAACATCACATATCAAATCCAGCCAATGACTACATACCCAATTACAAGATATTTTTTATTTTTCTTTCAAGACATCTGAGAGGAGTTCCACTGGAGATCATGACTCTAAGTGCTGATTACTGATTTTCTCTGTGACCAGAAAGTCACATTTGCTCCATAGCAAGTTTTGTATTCCCCCCCCCCCAAAATCACATTTAGTAGTTAGGCCACCCAAGAGAATCAAAATCAAACGTATCAGTGAAATAAAAGCTGAGAAAACAGTGACACCCAAATCCATCAAATGAAGGTACAATAACAGTGTAAATAATAATGTTAATAATAAGTGTTTTACAATTTTTTTTTCCAAACAGAAAAATAAATTCCTTTGGTCAAGTAAAAAACAAAATGAAAACAATAGTGAACTCTTCCTTTCACCAGTCTTATGTCCCTCATGTTTCTTTTTCTACAGTCAACCAGGTTCTTGAGGCTCTAAGGCTGCAAAGGAGGTGTCAAGGCAATATGGTTATGGTGCCCCTGGCGCTCCATGCTGCAGCATGCTGGGAGTAGGACTAGAGGAGTAGGAGTGGGGCAGAGGCATTGAAAGAGGACCAGTGTGCCCTCAAACAGCAGGTGAAGGTGCATCAGGGTCAGGCTCGTTGCTGTAGTTGTTGCTGTAGTGATTCCCACTAGGTGGGTGATTAGGCAGGATGTCCAGTTCATCCACTTGGGGGCCAGGGTGCATCACCACCAGCTGGTCCTGGGGGATGTCTGCAGCTGCTGCCGCCAGGTTAGTGATGGACTTGGACTTGACACACTGGAAGTCCACGTGACGACTTTTACCCTCTTCCTTTTCCCAGGACATGCGGATGAAGGGCCTCTGGACGTAGTTGTAAATGACCTCTGGTCGACCTCCTGGTCGTTTTTTGACTTTCTCTTTATATGTAGGGTAGCCTGCCAAAGAAACGGTGTGGACAAATCATTAGCTCAGTTTGTGTTAACAAGTCTTGTACACCTAGAATACAAACACACCAGAATCATGGCACAAGAGCTCATTTACCAGTAGGTGAAGTGCTCAATACACTAATGATATATCAGAACTACTTCTAAGCACTGAAATGTTTTTCCACTCTGAATAGGGTTGGCTGAATTTATTTTGGATCGGTTTCCAAGTTGGCAGAAGAACCAGATTAGGCAAGATAGGGTTCTGGTATCCAGTAGTCGACAAAACATCCAAATCCAAACCAAAGAAAAAGTTCCTTTTTAACAAGTTCATCACTTTGGACATTTTCACCTTTTTTCTGTTAACCGATCAGTTTAACACCATACATTGGTTAAGAGAAGCAGCAGCAGAAACTTATTGCAGTTTGGTTGAACATCCAATAAGCAAAAGGTTAAAAGCCTTTTCCTAGACATTAAAAAATCCATTCATATAAAAATACACACACAGACCAATTAAGTGTTAATAGTATATATAAAATTACTAAAGTTGATATAGTTTTGCCTAGACGGTTGTTTTGTCTACTTCTGTCCATAATAACTAGCACCTATTAAGTAACGTGCTAAAGCCAATCACACCATGAAAGAAAGGATTTCAAGCTATCTTGCATCTCAGCAGACATTGTTCTCAGTAATATCAAAATAATCCCCTCCGCTTGATGTCAGTTGTCTTCCCAATCGTTTTACAACTGCTTCTTTGTAGCTACTCTGTACTTATTGTGTACGCCGTCACCACTATACTATTAATTTGAATGTTTGACTCCTTCCATATCACGGTGCCTTTTATTTGTTTGTTTCAGACACAAACTAACTGATGTCTTTTTAATGCATATTAACAGTTTTCCTGCCACACCCAATCTGCAACAAACAGATCTGTCATGTATTTGTGTTTTCCCTTTCCCTTATTTCTGTGTTTCCTGGATGATAGTTGTCTAATGAAAGCATTGCTGCCCAAAATAAGCACTACTTTCAATGTAGTGTACGCACTGCTATTAATAAAACCTTTGGTTTGTTTTTTGTGTCTGAAGTTTTCCTGTCAGCCCCTCAAACTGTGATTTGTCTGAAAAATATGAATTTCACTAAAAGCTTGCTCCACTGACAAGAGAGATTAAAAACATCATTATTTATCATTAGAGAGTTTTTCTTACCTTCAATGCCCAGTCTTATTTTCTTTAATCCTCTCTCCTTTAAAACTGATTTGGCAACATCTCGGTTCTCAATATACTTGAAAAATCTGTACAGTTTTGTGCTGTAGATGACTGCAAATAGAAGAACCAAAACAACATTTCTTCATCACATCTCTGTCTTTCGTATATGCGCAGACCTGAGTGTCGGTATTCTGTATTAGTGCGTACTCACTCTGTGAATACTCTTCTCCCATTTGTGGTGGGTATTCTTCATCCCAGTCAACCACATCATCATCAGTAAGGACTACAATGTGACATTCCCTCTCTCCGCTCTGGGCACTGGCCACCATCAAAGGCAGAACCATTTCCTCCAGGTAAAATTCAAATTGTCGCCGAGCTCCGTCATTGGACAGCTCATGCATCAGGGCACCTGATAACAAAAGGAGATTATCAGTTAGAACATGTGAACCAATTCATAATGGCTCTCAGAACTGTCCACCTTGAGTTGCACCTGGGTAATGCCTTAGAGGCCATAAATAAAAACATGTCTACCTACAATAGATTTGTGATAATGCGCTGTGTAAGGCTATAGAGGGTGAAAGTGACAAGGCAGCTCCTGCCGACACAAACTACCACCGTTAATGGGCAGCAATAACAGCTTCAGTGCTCCAGAGGAAATACTCACTAAGGTCTCTGCATTTGATGGTGCTGTAGTCGAAGGAGATGCATAGATAGTCACAAGCCTCCCGCAACTCAGGGATGGAAATTCCATCAGGACAGCGGATTATCCCAGATTTGTAGTAATCCTGTCAATTAGACAGAAATTGCACAGAAGGTAGTCATTTCAAACACTGTTAATCCATTAACTCATAGTATAAAATATACATTAAAAAAATCAAGTGCCTACACTTAAACGCTCAAAGCTTTCAAATGAAAAAAACATAAAGGCAACTCTGTAACAGTATCTTACTTTGGTATAGCATTTTGTCATCTAATTTTGAAGATTTTGAGATGTATGTGAACCAGAGTTGGTCTGTGACACAAGACACATTTCAGAGGAATCTGACAATAAAGTCTTACCTCATCTAATTGTACCTTTCTAGAAGTCACCAACAGCAGCTTTTTCAGTAATTAGTGTATCACGCACTGTATCACAAAGTAAATTAAATGTCCCTGCATTTAGTCTAATAATAGTCCTACCATATACAATCAGTTGCCAGTTTCTTAGATGCACCTAGCTAAATGTAATGCAGGCAACATACATGGAGGTTATAATGCTAAGTTTCTGGTCGACTATCTTAGAGGGGTGTTGCTTTAGCTTTAGTTTCTAATCTTTAGTCTATCATCATAGATATAAAGAGAGAAAATGTTAGAGAGAGACTGACCAGAATTGCTCGGAAAACTGTTGAGCTAATGCCCTCAGCAACCTCGTATTCCCCCTTCTCGTTGGGCCGTGTGAAATTATGTTCTCTTCCAGATCCAAACATTCTGAAATAAAGAAGCCTTGGTTTATTCTCTGAATCACAATGGAAATCCAAAATTTCCATAGCACTTTCACATACATATAATATATACATTACTGATTAGTGAAATACTTTCAGTTACTCTGGCTATAATGACTAAGGACAAATAATAACGATGGTCAAAGTATACTGTACCTGCCCAACATGGTATTGGGTTGTGCAGTGAAGATGGAAGGATCTACTACAAAGCGTGTGTTGTCAACAATCAGAGTGACTCTTTCTGAGGTCCTAATGTTTCGGTTTCCGACAGTGGCACTTGCTCCTCCTCCCTCCTTGGGATTCTCGTAGACAAAAATCATTTCTCCAACTCCCAAGCTCTTGAAGGTGCCTTCAGTACTGGACAGGCTGCTGTTGCGACTGCTCACCACCCCGCTGCTGCTGGAGCCACTGGGAGATACTCTCTGAGGCCGTGGACTACTGGGCCTCGATGATGGGCCACCATCTCGTTCACGGTCTACACACAGACAGGCAGAACAACATCCCATCATTTGTATTCATGAGAAACATTCAAACAGATTAGGTACAATCTTTGGTATCCATTTGAGTAATTGTCCATTGTTAGAAATATCTGATCTAAAACAGGCAGACTGGAAAAGGCCCTACTCAGAACATGTGTCTTGTATCCAGTCAATCAAACCACAAGCGGGCTTGGTCTAAACACAAACAGGTGGATTAGTGCTGACTTGATCAACTTACAGCCAAACCAGCAGAGATATAAACCATGTCTGAGCTGTAAGTTGATAAATGCAGTCAGCTGTTCTCAGCGGTAGCTGCCAAGAGCTGTGGACCTCTAACATGACATCCATATAAGCCCTCTTTTCTTTCCATGCACACTCACCACTGTTGTGTTGGCGGGTGGGTGAGGTGACGTTGCGAATGCAGGGAGTGAGCTGGCCTTCTCTCTCATGTGAGG
The DNA here is from genome assembly GCA_008360985.2 of Macquaria ambigua. Lineage (NCBI taxonomy): Eukaryota > Metazoa > Chordata > Actinopteri > Centrarchiformes > Percichthyidae > Macquaria > Macquaria ambigua. The sequence continues at coordinate 1,605,879 of VMKM01000004.1, read as the reverse complement.
AGTCCCTGGAGCGATCGCTGGAGCGGCGGCGGTCACGTGAGCGGTCACAGCCTCCACTGGCACCATGCAGGCTCATCTTCCTCTGTTCTGCCTCCACTCGAGACGCTCGGGCCTGACTGCTGCTTTTCAACACAAAAGCATACTTAACATTCCTCTCTTGTTCTCAAGGCCAGAGGATATTTTTATTTCATGTAGTTGTAATGTTATGACACACAGGCACACCCGCTGCTTCTGTGCACCTGTTAACAAAACATGTTAACACCACTGCGCAACTACTAACCAAATCCACGTATGAAAAAAATAACACATCTTACATACCAGAACATGATAGATTTCCCTTTTAATACTTTAACAGGGTTGAGTGTAAAACATTATGATTGATATACAGTACATTCACTTCAACAAGCTTACATGAGGCCTTAAAAACGTATGTAACAACCAGACCTACCACATTCTGTAAGCTTGTAATAAGAGTAAGACACACACTAAAAATGCAGCCAAGTCATGTTTCCATCACCTTTGATATCTAATCTGACACTAAACCAAAATCAGAGATGCCTGAGCTTTAACACACTTCTTGTGTAATCTAATCAAACCTTGCAAGCACAGTTACAGAAGGAAATACACTTAGAGTGAAATGCAAAAAGATTGTAAATGCACCAGAAGACATACGATAGTGCACTACAGGACTCTTCATTTAATGTTTCTGACAGGTCAAATCTGCTTACTGACAGAAAAAACACCAGTATACAAGTTATTAATTTTATAAAAAGGGAGAAAAGGGAGAGGTGATAGGCACATCTGCAGGGTAATAATGTGTAGTCAGTACAAACCCACCCACCTACCACAGGCAAACGTCACAGGAACACCCCCCCCCCAGGCCGAGACCCAACACACAAGTCCCAATCTTCCCGTCTACTCTATGCTGCCATCCTATCCGCCTTTCTATTGTTCCTTCACTAGAAAAAGAAACAAAAACAGAAATACTACAGGAAAGGAACCTCACAGGGTAGGATGGAGGAACCAGTACCATAAATTAGATTAGGGTTGTCACATTAGTTAACAGGAGTGGAGAGAAATACCTTCCATAACCAAAACTAACCTTGCTGTTTAGGAGGTGCATGTGGTGGTCATTGTTGCCTATGACTGACACAGTGGAACATGCGTATGTATATTATGTGTATGTATGTCAATGAGGCTAAGACGTGATGTGCTTTGCACATTGTTTCATCTCTGTTGTGAAAAATGTTGTGTCCAACTTAAAACCCCTTATAATTTAGTGAACAAATAATCACTTGGTGCTTTTCAAAAACCATTTTGAAGAATAGTTCCTTCATCAGTTACACTGATATTATGACATATTGTAGATAATCATTTTGCAATACTGTACATCACCTATTAGAGAATTGCCTGAATCATCATGCTGTCATGTAATTGTAGAGTGTGATGTAACTTTATACAAACACATCTGCTACACCATATATAGATAAAATAACCAAATGGGAATCTCTGTTCTTGGCTAATGCAGTGAATCAAATACCTGGCCATTCAAGGAGCTTCATCAAATTTATAAGTATGAAAAATAGCCATAAAAACAGTCCTGCTAATTGATCTGTAACATTAGCCATACAACCAGTGATATTAAAGGGATAGTTACCTTGGCACAAACTGTTTGGTAATTGTCTCACTGTATATATTGTCTTATACATTGCCCTATTCTTCTTGTGGACTTGGACGGTATGGTATCAACTACTGGCTGCTTTGAAATTAACTTCACAAACATTTTTTATTTTATACTAAGGTTATGCCTATCACTTAATACACGACCAGAGCCATGTAAAACATACAGATAAATAATTTGTTACCCAGATACAGATACTGTAAGTTTATCATCTGATATATAGCTTTGAGCAATACCTACTATTTTTTAACTCTTATACCATATTATCATTTCATATTTAAAGCAATGTTAGGTTAGTCTGTTATGCTATGAACGTTTCCCAGGAGGTCTGACAGATTGTCAGCTGGCTCACCTCGAATGCCTGCAGAGTTTGCGAGGTCGGGTTGTTGCTTTTCGTTCCCAGTTTTCGGTGTCACTGGAGTTACTGTCATATGACTGCAGACGTTCTGCCATCACCCGTACAGGGGGGAGTCCAGTCTGGATCTTTCACCGTTCATAATCTGGCTAATGGCGAAATCAACAAGTCAGTTCGATCCCCTGATCAGCCCCTAGCAAACCACGGGCTAGCTGCTGTCAGCTAACACAATAGTTAAGTGTCAGTGAGTTCACGTGTGCTGTCGACTTGAATGTAAACGAAGCAGGATGACCACGGTTGTCGTTGACGTTAAATGGCTGGATGAGTAACGCTATTACACACCTCAGAACAAAATCTTGTCAACGTTGCTGCTAGACTGAGTCAGCCTACGATTAGGTTAGCTAGCTTGCTGTGTTAGCATACCTCGCCAGCTAACATTAGCTGGCGTTGCTAGCGGTACGATACAACACCATTAACATAATATTCTGAGACAGCTGTGTGGCTAGTAAAGTTGTCCCAACAGTACTGACATAACGGCAGTTATATTCTAGGCAGATATGGCAAAATATAAAAAATAGCTACCCAGTTGGCTACGTTTTCCGCTGTAGTGTGATTCCAATCGCTCACCAGCTAACCAGCCATCTCCTTTCAAAACACTCGCCCAGCTGCCGTCCAACGTGACGACCGTTAGTGGCTTGACGTGCTGACGCACACGAAGCTAGAAATTATAGCTATTGGTAAACTTGCTAATTACATTAGCTCTGTCTGAAAAGTGATTTAGATTTGAAAATGAAAATGTTTTGAAGGCGATCGATTTGTTTTCAACATCTGGTAGAAAGATTTTTACTTTTCCTAAAAAGGGAACCGAGAGTTGACTGCCTCTGGCAAATCTCGCGATATTTTGCGTATCCGATATGTTTTTTTCTTTTTTTGCTCACTTTATTAAAACATGTAAGAAAGCATGTAAAATATAAAAATGAGGAAATGAAAACACATAGCCAATGGAGAAAATAAAAAAATAAACAAAGGGAAATGATAAGTTAGACAAAATAAATGATCACATTACAAGTGTTAAAAACAGATACAGTTTAAAAGTCTACAGTGTTTGAGGATTCAACAGTTCTAAAGTTCTTATTTCTTGTGGAAAACAGTAGTTTGAATCAAATTTAATATCATAATTAGCCTACATTTACAAGGAAAATTAGCTTTTCTTTAGATCTGGGATAATTATGGACTCATTATGGTAATAAAGATATCATAATGGTAAAAGTAGTATTATAAAAAATAAATCAAGCAACATCTTGCCAAAAAGTTACTGTGGGAGAATGAGCCAAAATAAATGTAGCAGCATTTTAGAGTGTGCTCTACAGAGGCACCAACTCATGTTGATATAATCCCTTTGGGTGACCTTCCTTTCACGCTTTTTATGGTCTGTCCCTCTCACCGGTTTGTGTTAAGATCAGAGAAGATGAAAATAGTTCTTTACAAAAAAAATATCAAAGATGAATTAAAACTAATAACTGCAGGGTCATGATGGGCTAGCTTCAGGATGAAACATGCCGTCTATGGCATCCTAGGAGAACAGCGAAGCACAGAAACGAGGAGGTGTTGGGGTCAGACAAACCTCTCTGAGGGGGAATGTCCAGGAAGGCATACTACTTACAGTGATGGACAATATAGAAGTAGTTGGGGTCTATATCTTACTAGAAAGGTTACAAGTATTCATACAAAAAATGGACACAATTGAGTTCCATCTGATGCTGAGAGGACCCTAACTACTACATGCTGTTCCCTATCCTGTCTGCATAGAATTACATTAGACGTACAAGTCAAGCTAAAAAAAAATCTACCTATTGTGGCCGAGTTACAGTAACACTTACCTGCACTATAAAAAATGTATTTAATTCCACCAAAATAAGTTTATGGGCACTCATAAGAAAGTGAGGAATAAATTAATAGTGAGCTTCCCTAATGGCTCAGAGAGAGGCAGCGTGATAAGAGAAAGCTCTACTACCTGAGTATTTTGTCTTAGGGAAGGCAAGAGGGCCTGTCTGTTAAGATCTGAGTACACAGTGGAAATTATTGCTGCATTAATGTAATTTATTTATTCAGATTTGTATATGATAATTAGCACATAGTGAGATGAGGGAGTTTTCTTTAGAAGAGGTTTTGTAGAAAGACTCCAGAAATTTGTTGTAGAAATCAGAAGCAGACAAGAAGACGACAATCTGACTCATGCGCCAGCAAAGTACAAGCAAAAAAGGTCATGCCAATCAAAACTAGAAAAAAAATAAATCATTCCTATTCCTATAAATAATAATATGAAAGGATGCGTATAATGTACAAGTAAAACAATACATACAGTACATGTAAGACTAGCTGTTTATTTGGTCCTTATTTGCACATTACAATATACAGTAAACAACATTTATTTTAAATGGTGAATTTTGAGTATATGGTAATATTTAACTTTTTAAAAAACTTGTGTATGAAGGCCTACTTTTTCTTCCATATGCTAGCCTGAGATATTGACTTTAATAGTTTTGCAAAAGAATGTAAACAAATTAATTAAATAAAAGAACATACAAGCAAGAAATAAATACAAAGAAAATAACATAACAACAAAACATAAATTAAATAAATAAAATATTTAATAAAAACAGAAATAAATAAATAAACTAAATAAATAGATAAATAAACAATAAAAAAAGACAAACATACAAAATAATAACAGCTAGAAAAAAATGTTTTCACTGTCAGATCCTCAAACTTTGCACAGGGCGTCTGTTTGGTAAGAAACATGATAGCAAATAGGTTGTATTCAACTTTTCCACTTGTTTGATCCAAGAACATTATTTGGGAAAAGATTTTTAATATTCCCCGATTGTCCAATCTGTGGTTTGGCGCTGGCAACAGTTATGTCCTTTAACTTTTCCTGAAGCCAGTCCTGTCTTTCTCCCACTTGTTTGTGCTCCCGAACGTTGTGCATGAGCTGTACCTCACTGATGGTTCTCTTTCTGTAGAAACAGAAAATACCACTGTTAACTCAAGGAAGAATTCCATCATCAATGAATTATTTATTATAATTTCTACTATACTATATAATACTATTGCTATTACTATCATTTTCACTCCAAAGATTATATTTCACAACATCAAGACACAAACTAAAAACTAAATTTACCTCAGTGGTTTAGCCTCTATGTGTAAACTGACGAGGAAGAGTATCAGAACCAATGTTTCCAAGCACCTCAATGAAAACATGTTGAGTAGCTGAAACAAATTAAATCAAATAGTGGTTAGAAAACTTATTTCATTGCCTCCCAATATAAGACTTGGTGGGTTTTTTTTGATCATATCCAATTGTACAATGATATTATTCATTATTATAATTAAATACTGATCCACTGTCATGCCATTCTTACCAGATTTTCTGTCCTTATATCCAGGAAAAAGTATGGCAGGTTTTGTTGAGATAGTACTCTATCAGTGCTGCAAAGAAAGTCAAACTTGTTGATCAGTCTTTCGTGCGAGGACGGTTCTCTCCTTTATATACAGCGTAGCCCTCCCCTGGTCATCAATGAGCCATTTTCCCTGTTGATGTTGATGTCACTTTTCCAATGCATCGATGGGCACAGGCATCTGCATGACACCACCTCCACCACTCACTACTAACTCATCTTTCAACACCTCTGCAAAGTGCCCTGTTCGTCACACTGTTTTTGAACTTGTGCCATTTTCACTCTTCGTGCTGAATAATGAGACTTTTGTTATGGCGCTTATGTGCATCATATGAAACAGTCTGTGAAACAAATGTCTTTATTGGTCAAGATATCTCTAATTAGATATGTCTCATGCAGTGGGACTGCAGTGAAAACATATACTCTTTGAAATGGCAATGACTGTCAAGCTTAATTTATTAGCAATGCAATTTATTTTATGGTTCACCTCATGCAAGCATCTAAAGGTCGTGAAGAGGTGCAACTGGGCAAAGAGCAAAGAGACCAGTCCAGTGCTGATTAATAGTTATTCTCAACCAGAGAAGATCTCAGAAGAGATAGCCACTACAATTTAGTGCAGGATGTTCACAGAGTCAGGAGACTGCACCTGCGCTTTGACTGAATGTCAACAGATCACCATGCAGAGTTCTCCTTCACTTTACAAATGATCCGTATAACAAAGTCCCACTGTAGAACCTGTCAATTACTATATCTTGCATCAGCTGTGGAGCTGTCATCGAGTGTAAAGAAGAACTGATTATTCACATTTTTATTAAAACAACACATCACTGAAGTTAATGTCCATTTAACCATTATTGGTGCTTGCCTAAAAATTGAGCCAAATTTGAATCTCTACGTATTTTCTCTTCTAAAATAAATCAGCTGTACGCATGATGCACACTTGTATAAACTTGCAGTATGAGCGGCCCCATCTGTAGTTTCACACATGATATCAGTAAGAATGGGTTGACAAAAAAATCATGCTCTGACCAGCATTCAGTTAATGTGTAGCAGTGCAGTTGTATGATGTATGGGCTGTGGATAACCTTGTCGCAGTGTCACAAGGTGCATTAGGTAACCATGAAAGACATTTTCTAAATGTGGCAAAGGAATGGCTATGCCATGACTGAAGGAATAGGTGCCACAGAAGGACCTATATCTTTCTGTCATTATGGTGCTCTGCACAATATGTTATATATTTACAGTGTCCTCTAGCAATTGTGCACGTTTTCAAATTATACTATTTCTATACTATTAGAATATATCATTGTCCCACATGTCAATATCCGAATTAAGTGTCAGACTTACTATCTAAGTAAATAAGATCAACAACATTTCCCCCATGTATCAGAAACATCACTGATATTCCACAGAAATCCATATAAGGGAGTAACGTTGTTGTAACAGGCCAGTACACCTGGCTCAGGCTGGTCCTCGTCTGGGAGAAACAAAAGGGTAGAGTACATGTAGGGCCATATAGCTGATGCTGACCTGTGTCTTTATCAGCTCTCTCCATCGTACATGTGTAGTATACTCAGCCGAGTTGCTCTCATTACCTCATGCGGTCACAATGTGAACCATCTCAGTAATGGTATGCAGCTGGTGTGCAAGAGGACTTGACAGGGATTGATGGGAAGAATTGCACACCAATCATTAACTTGGGTCACGTCACAAAGAAAGTAATGCACATAAAAATTACTCATCTCTTTGAACTAAATATAAGTGTATGAGCTGTAAATAGGCTGCCTCTATACATATTAGGGTTTTGAAAGCGCTTTCATTGATTTTTTAGACGTTTATATTCACCATGCTTCCTGTTCATTTAGTTTTTGTGGTACCTGTTGTGTTCTGTTCTGTGTTAGTTAATAATTGTAATTTAGAAACTAAATAAAATGCAGTTTAATTCATTTCAATCCAGTGTGTTTTCTGAATGTATGCATGTTTTCTTATATATCCAGCAAGTGACAGATTAATATATCTGGCCTCTGTATTGTATGTTTAAAGGACACCAGGGCCATATAATGCTTTCCCAGAAATCTATAAATGGAGTTACTTTTTTCATGAAATGAGGTCACCTCACTTGAAGGTATCATGTAACGAAATAGGATATATTTAGATTGTCGACATCATCCCACCTTTGCCAGTGAAACCAAACAAACACATAGAATACATATCTAAATTGTTTGGATAACAGTTTATTGCTTATGAAGGAGGTAGAATCCAGTGCAGCAATAAATCATTCAGATGTGTGTGCATCCAAGTCTTCCTGGAGCTACTCAACAGTTTCTTTGCCAAACCAAATGTTTTTATTCCTCCATGAAGCCGGTTTGCAGGGATATGCCAGTCTTGTCAGTGTCATTTTATGTGGATACCCACACTCACATCAATCTATCACATACTTTTGCAAAGTCCATCTGACTACCCGGCACAGGTGGTGGTGGTGTCAAGTTAGTAGTTAGTGTCTCTTCACTGTTGTGCACATAGAGCATTGAGTCCACAGAAAAGAAAGAGCCCACCAGCAGGGTCAGCAGCCAACTGGTCAGTTTTTCTTCATTATCATCAAAATCATCACTGTCATTCTCACAGACAGCACAATAATTATCAATATAATAATCTCTGATTATCTCCTTAACATACACTTCTCCCCCTTTTTTTTCTTTACAGGGGAACTCACCAATTTTACTCATCAAAGTCCGTTTACAGGTCTTGGGGAGAACTACTTCATATGTGAAAAAAGTTGTGTAAAGCCTTTTGTGGCTCCAGAGGGAGCTGCGTAAAGTCTGATAAATGTCCTCAAGTGATGTCGCTTGAGTCAGCGTGGAATTTAAAAAGATGATATGTCTGGTTCTGCTGGATCGATTTTGGTACTTTAACTGTCTATCGTCGCTCCAACAATGTCATAGGAGTGCAATGCTAAATCTGTGGAATATTCTTTTAAGTAGCTTTAAATTTGGAAAAATCATCTTATTTCACGCTGTCTGACAGTAACAAATATATTTATTCCGTATCAGCTTGTTCCAACTCTTCATTAAATGATGTTCACACTGCATGAAATATTCTAATTCTTTATGGATTTTTTTATGGCTGTGCCATGCCATCAAATGGAAATGTTCTAGATGTCTTGTGCAAAACCTTATACACATTTCCCCCAAATTCAGCCTGACATAGTTGTTGTCTTTGGAAAGGAAAGGATTCCTGCTAGAATTCAAAATAAAGTTCTGCAGGTTTGTTTTTGTGTGCTGAACAGCATGAGTTAGAGAGGTTTAAGGGGTAAATGCTGACCTTGTCTGTACATCAAATTAATATAAGTGGTAAAAATATGGCGCCCAGTGAAGAATTAATTAAAACAAAAACATTTATATAGAAAATGTATTGACACAAAGGCAAATCTGTACAGCAGATGGGCAGAGCAGCAGTCAGAGGGACTGTTTTTGCTCTGTACTTTTACTCTGTAACACCTTTATTTATCCAGGCGAAGTTAAGCGTGCTCTTTTCTGGTTATGCTCTGCTGGACATTCACACAGTTATACTTTCACACCTGAAAGCTCCCAAGTAAGACTTGGTTTCTTCTACTATTGTACATGAAACAGCTTTAGTGGAATGGCATTGTTAACAATGGCAGTACATTGGTAAGTGTTAGTGTTGGAGTATTGTACATGCAGTTTAACCTATAGTATAGAATGATCTCAACTAGTCTGAGATGCCAAACGGTCTTCATAATTTGTCTTGGACATTTTGTTGTTGTGTGTATCTTTCTGAAGCATACATCATATTTTCTACTGCACATCCTAACTTTAGGTTTTATCCACAAGAGGTCGCTGTGGTCCAACAGCTGAGTAAAGCAGACCAAAATCCACTGTAATTTCTCCTCAAACAAGTTGTTATTAAAATACTTTGTGGGAAATACTTTCAGAATCAATATGTCTAGAACAACACTGAGTTTATACTCTGCACTACAATAGGCCATCAAAAAGTGATAAAGCAGAGCAATATGAAAAAACAGAAAGGGGTGAACAGGAGGCTCTAGTCTGACAGTACAATAACAACAAAACCAAGGGCAAAAACACAGAATGACAATCTAAACTTGTAAGCTAAGACTTGAGATTCTTACCACATCATGGCCCAGGAGAGCAATGTCATCTACAGCCACTAAATCTAATACCAGGCAGTCAAGGAGAACTGGTATAACTCAAGTATAGACTTGGATGAACATGGAAGGTATTGGAAGGTTTTGCTGGTTTGTATGAAATACATAAACACACAAACTACTGCAGTCAGCTGTAATTATTTTATTATAGCATGACATATGTTTGATTGCTCTTGGACTGTTCATCCAAGTCTGTATGTGTGCCTTTTTCTGTAACAGTGCACAAATATCTCTGGTCAACAGCAGCTGCGCCTTCAGTGGTCATGCATTTGTGAATTTGTGTGTTAGATTTGATGCCATGCAATTAAAAACATTCAAGGCAGCAGGAGGAGGATTTCAGATGTCGCATAATTTCTTCCAAGGTTTTATGGCTAATAGGATCAAATTGTGCCATGCTAACTGAATTGGTTTTAAAGTGGTGTCAGGGATATCAGTATACCTGATATGGAGGAACGGACAGCTTGTCTAATTTTCTGAATTTTGTCAGTAATTATAAATGCAAACTCTCTCTTCATAGATGTCATAATGCACCTGGAGATTTGTTTTTGGCCACCTGCGTTCAGCTTTTCTACGCTCTCTCTTATTAATTCTTTACCAGCGTGGCATTTCACCACGGTGCTTCTTTTTTTTACCAGAGACCACCTTTACCTAAGTGGGGGCAATAGCACCAATAACATTCGTAATTTTAGAACTGAAATTATCTACAAGATCACTGACTGAGACCTAAGCAAGGGCGGGTGAGGAAGAAGAAGCGTGGATGGATAATTCACTGGCGTTTTCTGCAAGATATCGTTTTCTGATGAACTCTGATTGAATGTTTGTGTGCACAGAAGATAGTCATCTTAAAGTCACCACAACTAATCAGAAAATGCTCCAATTACCAAGGGATTTTTGCACCGTGGCAACCATTGGTAAAGTATATGCAATTAGGCCTGCACGTTATGATGGAGATGCACCCTATACAAATTTACATATGATTTACATTTACATACATTGTGTTTAGTGATTAGCTTCTGAAATGGAGGTGAAAAACTGCCAGATTGTTTAGTATTTACCTAATAAATCATCTACCCAATATACATGCTAATATAAAGGGCTAATCAAACCAGACAATGTTCTTTTTTTTTTCTCAAACTACCTAACAGTTTCCTTATATATGCTATGGCCTGGTATGTGAAATAAAGCAGGTAGGACAGGACAAATGTTAGGTTCTGAGTCATGTGGGTTAAGCAGCGTCTGCTTTGAGATTGAATGAAAAGTATCACAGCAGCATTGTCCGGGGTAAAAACAGAGCAAAAACAGAAGGCAGAAAATACTACAGTACTATAGTGGCATCCACTTTTAGATGAAGCGAAAAACACCTCCTGCTGGGCTTCTCCAGCTGTTCCAGGTATTCGGTGGAAAGTTTACACTCAGGTCCCATGTGGTTTGATATGAATGAAAGGCAAAGGTAAGACGGTTTCAGAGCAAATGGAATTTAAAGTAGAAGAGGTGAATCCAGGTGTATAAATATATGAGTGATTTCATTGAGCCACAGTGCATTTTAGCTATCATTGCCAAATCATTTGTTTTATAATGTATAGTGTTGCTGGTCTCACTGTGTTTTCCTGTTCACATATTTGTACCACACCTTTTTTTTGGATTTATACTTCTTACATTTTAAATGTAAGAAGTATAAATCCAAAAAACCTTGTACCAGTGTCATACTATTCAAGTGCTGGTGATAGCTGTGGATACCCAGGTAATATACTGTGGCATGCTTTGTTACATTTTCAGACACATTGACATGCATGTGTGGAAAAGAAGAAAAAGGTTTATTTTCCTGCCTGAAAAACAAACTATTGTTTTGCAAAATGTAACACTGTTTGTGCTGCCAAGTCCGTGAAGTCTGCTGGAATTAAAATTAGGAAGTACTTAAAATGCCTCTTCATTGAGTGACAACACTGATGCAGTAAGCAATCATTTCAATGAGGCTCTATTTTCAAAGCCCACTTTATTTTCTTGCAGGAATGGAAATGAAGGTGCATCCTGTCGAATCACTCAAACTGCAATCTTATTAAATAATTGTAATGGATGTAATGTATAAATAAATGCAAGCCATTATTGACACTGCACCCAACTATTTGATATAGCAGGTAGTTTACTCTTGGTGTAGATTAAATAAAAAATCACTGAACACAAAGGTGGTTTGACAGCTGCCACTTTTCCAAAAGAGGCTTTTCATATTTTCATTTGGATCTGTGCCTCCTAAATGTTGCCTTGATAATGATAATGTATACTGACTCAAACTGAGCCACTGCTGTGCAAGCAAAATGCCAGAGCTGGCTCACTTACCCACTTTTCCTGCAGCCTGTAGTCCTGGTCTATTGGAGAAACTACCTGTGGAGGCGGCATCTAAATACAGAGTGAATCAATGGCTCATACTTGGGGATAAAAAATAAAATTATGCTGGTGTTCTAGGGATTTCATTTTTGTCTCTTACATGAGCACTCTTCTGGTTGATTATGTGATATCCCACAGCCGTTCTGCTTTACGTGGCAGAAGTGAGCTGATGATGGACTAGAATGGTTAACAGAAGATGGAGTGTGGAAAAACCAGGTAATGCATGTAAATTCATGCAAAATTATTAGCACTTTTCCAAAATTTGCCTGAATCAGCTTCTGGCTATTTCCGTGAAGAGTCATCACTACCCAGTCTTTCCTGCATATTGCATTTATAAACTTATTCTTAAACCTGAAATAACATTTTTTTTTTTTTGGCTGCTTGGGGGCAGTGGAAACAAGTTGCGAACACAACATTGACAAATCATCACTTTTTAAGTTGATATGACATTTTTGCTTTCTTGTTGAGAGTTAGATGAGAACATTGTTACCACTGTCACATCTGTATGGCAAATAAGACCTCCAAATTAAACAACAAAATACATAGTTGGTCCATGTCCTCCAAAACAACACTCATTAGCATTTTCTGATCTGACGCCACTACAAACAGGACGACATCATGGTTTCAAAAATAAATGTTTTCTGATCTTACACAGCTGTGGTTAAGGTTTGATTGGGTATAGGCACAAAAACGAATTCATTAAGTTTATGGGACCTTTGTCCTCATGATTACAATATTAACCACTTGGTTACAGTCAGTGAACGACTGTGGTCATGGTTAAAGGACACTGACTTTTGGTAGGAAACAGGAAACGAAAAGCGGTCTCCCGTGTTAAAGTCCGTCATTTTGTGGACATCCATGTCCCTCTGCAGACTTTGTGGCTATAAAAATAACATCACACTACTTCCTCTTTTGCTTCTGAAAGACAAGAATCATAATTACTACAGCCACTAGAGGGCTTTGTCAGTTGAACGTAAACATATGTTGTTTTGGGGTATTTACTGAAATGACTAGCTAGCCTGGCTGGCTCTGTCCAGAAGTAACAAAATCTGCCTTCCAGCACCTCTGAAGTTTACAAATTAACATATTATATTTTGTTTGTTTAATCTATGCAAAAATCAATTATGTGCTGGTATATTTCTTGTCTCCTGTCTTCATGCTAAGCTAAGCTAATATCGTCTCACAGTAAATTGCAGGTGGTGTAAAAGAGGCTCATCTTAGGAGGGTTTTTTTTGCTTTGAAGTTTAAATATATCTGTGTCATTGTTTATTAGAGGATTTATGAATTATGTACAGTGACGTTTTACCAGCTGACTTCAAATATACAGGTGTTTTTCAAAGTGGTAAATGCACACACACATACTCACACCTCCAGCCTTTCTTGAAGTGCTGTTATTAAGCCTGTATCGACATTACACTAGCACGGTCTAACTATAAAACATTAACAGATTAAGACATTGTTTGAAATAAAAACCCTCAAAACTGCTCTCACTGGTGTACTGCGTCTCATATTGATTTTCTCTCAAATTTATTTACAAAGATTGGTGCATTGCTCAGAGCCCAAAATGAAAGTCATGGAGGTCCAAATGAAACTATTGGGAAAATACTGGTAGTTCCAGGCTGTAATTAGCTGTGATCAGTGTGTTTAACATTGTTGTAAATTATTTTCTATGCACTCATGCATCGTAACTTTCCCAGTCTTTTTAAGACATCACCATTACAATCTTAATAGCTCCATGTGCAACAAAAACAAAGCTGCCACAAAAAGCCTGACACCTCCACTTTGTCCAACATAAATAACACAGCTGGTGCATTGTTTGTAGACGCATTTAAATTTAGATATTACATATAGTTTTACCATGTAAAAATATTTGATTTGTAAGTTCCAATTTAATACAGTTGTTGGGCAATGTTTGGTTGGCACTCTCCTCTGTTTACCCTCCTAAACTCAACAAAGCTGAGAGCAGATGCAGTCCGTGTGTGATTCATCATTTGAAGCGCCGAGCTTTTGATCATTTGAACATTTATGAATTTTAAAGTGCACACATTAGATACTCTCAGTGCGTTTCCAGCTTAAATAAACAGAGCTTCCCCCACAAATGGCTCATGGAGCACACCTCGCTTATAAATGTTTGTGTCATTCCTTCAAAAGCATAATTTATCCAAATTTCCAACGCGCAACATTTACTCATATAAAGTCTGGGGCTTGAAGTTGCCAAATGAAAACCTGACACATCCTTTTCAATGGGAATGAAAAGTTCTTCTTTCTAGCCAATGAATATTTAATGCAGAGAAAGGTTGCTTTAATAAAATAGTGTGCAGGCCAGTCAAAGACACGTTGGACCAAGAGTGTCTTGGGGGAGCTTCTGTTGCTTCTGTGAAAGGAAAATATCAGCCTGTGAATACTAAAAGGGACAATACCAAAGCAAGGGGAAAGACAGAGAGAGAGAAGGAGAGATTCATCGGCATATTTATGTGAGAAGTTTTGAAGTAAAATCAGTTTTGAAAGCTGATCATTTAGTTTTCTGTAGTTTCTCTACAGATTCTGCCACTGCTGTGTCAGTAAGTTAAGTACCTATTATTTTCTCTTGGCTCATAATGTGTGGCTCACAACCTTCTGTTGTCACTTTACTCAGCTGTCATGTAATAAAATGAGCGATGAGAGATTCAAGTGTGGTTCAGCAGCTTTTGTTTCAGTTTCTACATGACACTACAGTACGTGCCATAAGAGGGAGTCGAGCTACATAATGTGTACAGTATTAGAACACAGGCACTGACACACAGGCAGGATTGGTTAAGTTAAAGGCACTTTACTGAGACAAAGGCAGGCAGACTCAAACACTCATGAATGAATAACATCCTGGCACTACCCACTGTGACTCGAGACTCAAAAGTCGCTCAGCGGCGCCATCTGTGGAAATTGAGAAAGATTAAATGTTATGAAAATGTCTTGAATTCTTTAACATAAATTTTTTTCAAGGCACTTATGGCATTTAGTGGTGATAGAAGCATCACGTTCAAGGTTAATGGTGAAACATCGGCTGCCCTTAATGATCCTTCATTAAATAGTGTGACACGAAATGATTTTCACCTCTCAACAGCCTACTTATATCTTACAATAAAACGTATTCTTTCTGTAGCACTTTTTAAAAGGTGTGTCAAAGTTGCAAGGTACTTTGCAGAGTCAATATATTGTTTCACAGAGTAACGAGAGGACAAAATAACCCAAAAAGCTTAAAACACAAAAATGCAATTCAAGCAGGAATCCAGCAATTAATTAGCGTCTGAATAAAATTGTAAGACCACAATAGGAGGCGAGGGAGAGAGCAATTTAGGATCAAGGATAAAAGATGGAATTTACAAAGCTCTGAAAATGACAAAAATAAAACAGGACATAATGCAAAAAGCCTGTTAAATCATAAATTCAACTCTAAAACTAACAAGCAGGCAGAGAAGAGAGGCTGCAATTATTGTCTCATTTATTTTTTTGCTCGGCTTTTAAAGAAAACAACATCTAAATGATTCTTGAAGCTATAAACCATGAGCTACATTTAGTGCAAGTCTGTTTTCATCTGTGAAAATCTTGTTTCACCCTTGTTTAATTATTAACTAACAAAGCAAAACACAGTTTACATGCTTTTGTTTGAAAAAACAATTTGTTATGGTAACTGCCAAGCTCGCCCAGCCTGCACACAAAAGTGCAACACCATACGAAACACAAAAATGAATATAAATGTGTCTTAGGCTATTATGCAAATGTATGTGGTGCTCATACATTCAGATATCACTACTGTATGCAATAAAAATATATAGGCCACATATTTCTTCCATTAGAAATTATTAAGATTTTATTCATCATTAACAACCTACATGTCAGGTTGTTGTTCAAGATGAAGTACAAGCCAAAACGATTCTATTGTAATGATCACACACTTCTATATCTTTATAAACTATTTCAACTAAATCAGTGGCTGACATTTTTATAAAATTTTACACTTTGAGCTGCAAACCCACGTCCAAAGACCAATGAGAGCTGTGCTGAACCTCCTGTTCTTTATTTTGATTTAAAGGTCAGAAATGTTCTGCATTCTTATTCTAATTTAATTCAACAATTCATATGATTTTTTTTTTCCCATTCCCAACTGTTAGAGGCATCTGTACCACCGATCAGCCATTCTTCTATTCATGCCAGACAAGAGTGTACCTGAATTCACTAACTGATGTCTGAAACATTCTTAAGCAAGAATGCCCAATAACATTTTGAACTTCTTCAGTTGACTCAAAACACCTCAAATAACACTATCCTGGCCGTGTCTATGAAGAGATTAAATAACAATAAGGAGAAAGTTACATTGAAAAGTGACATCTTTATTGATTTCCAGGCACCAAAAGCTTTTGCACCTTCAATTTAGAAGATCGATACCACTCTCGGCAAGAAAACAAATAAGAGTACTTCCCAAAAACTATTTCTTTAAGTACACCATAAAATCTAAGGTGCCAAAGGTTTTGGTGCCTGGAAATCAATAAAGATGGAGAGTGTCCGGTTTGGGGACCTCAGAATTGCTTCTCTGCTCTTTGCAGAGGATGTGGTTCTGTTGGCTTCATCAGACCGTGACCTTCAGCACGCACTGGGGCGGTCTTCAGTTGAGTGTGAAGCGGTTGGGAGGAGAGTCAGCACCTCCAAGTCAGAGGCCACGGTTCTCTGCTAGATTGCTCCCTACGGGTTGGGAGTGAGTTACTGCCCCAAGCGAAGGAGTTCAAGTATCTCGGGGTGTTGTTAACAAGTGAGGGTAAAATGGAGCGTGAGATGGACAGGCAGAGTGGTGCGATGTCAGCAGCAATGCAGGCGTTGTACCGGACAGTTGTGGTGAAGAGGGAGCTGAGCCGGAAGACAAAGCTTTACCAGTCGATGTATGTTCCAACCCTCACCTGTGGTCATGAATTTTGGGTAGTGACTGAAAGAATGAGATCGCGGATACAAGCGGCCAAAATGAATTTTGGGCTCACTCTTAGAGATAGAGTAGGGAGCTCAGACATCTGGAGGGAGCTCAGGGTGGTGTTAAGGCTCTTCCCTTTAAAAGAGCTCAAAAAAGGCTGGACCCAAGCGCCAAACACAGACAGACCAGGTAGGTTTTGTAGGGGTTTATTTGAAGGGATGTGTATCTGGGCTGAGGCAGGCTGCAACTAGGAGAGTTTCCACAGGAAAACAGGACACAGTGCCGGGCGTGGGCGAGTCACAGGGAAGCTGGCAGTAGAGCTGGAGTAGATGATCCTGAGCAGAAGAAAAGCGGTCAGACTGGGTTGAAATCAAGTGACACTAAGAAAACAGGAGGTAACTTAGAGTGGCCGGGAGTGTACTACCGCATGGGTTAGACAACAATCTGGCAGAGACGGACTGGTTTGCTGGAGTTCTTAAGCTGTGGAGTTGATGAGCTGATGGAGAACAGGTGCGTGATTGCTTCTGAGCTGGAGAGCAGTGATTGGTGGAATTGAGACCAGAGCCGGCAACTGGGCAGAGGGAAATAGGAAGAACCCGCCCGACAGAGGGAGACAATGGAAACACCAGGGAAGGGGAAAACACAGGGAAAACACTAGGAAACACTAGAGGTGGAGGGAGCATCCATGACAGGTGGAGCCCCTGATCCTTTGCATCAAAAGGAGCCACTTGAGGTGGTTCGGCCATTTGATCAGGATGACTCCTGGACGCCTTCCTTTGGAGGTTTTCCAGGCCCGTCCAACTGGTAGGATACTCCGGGGTTGACCCAGCTGGAGGGATTATATAGCTCATCTTGCCTGGAGCTGGAAAACGTTGCTGGGGAGAGGGACGTCTGGACTACCTTGCTTAACCTGCTGCCACCGTGACCCGGCCCAGCAGAAAATGGATGGATGGATGGAAAACTTATATCTGCTTACAACTACATTGTAGTGTGTTATAAAAAATAAATAAGGGGATTAAAGTAAAGTGTTGACACTGTAATTTTGAACATCTCAATTCAAGTCAACCATATTTGTATAGCCCAATTTCACAAATCACAAATTTGCCTCAAGGGGCTTTACAGTCTGTACAGTATACAGTACTCTCTGTTCTTAAACCCTCGATTTAGAACAGGAAAAACTCCCCAAAAAATCCCTTTAATAGGGAAACAAGATTGTAATGGAATAGTTTAACTGATCACTAACTGATAGTGATTCATAACATTGGGTTACCATCATTTGAGCACTGCCTGACAAGTCTCCTTCATAGTAGTACACGTATCTAAGAATAAAAACAGGGAACATGATGAAAAACTGCTTACTGTCTCCATGGTTACCATAAGAGGTTTGTAATTATCTGAATTTGCGAGTAAGATTGAAACACACCTTTGCACAGTTACATTTCTTGTATAAAACCCACAGTATGTGTTGAATCAAAACACGGCATGCTCTCCACTAAAAGAGCATTTTTTTCTGAGCGTTTTTCTTTATTGGGAGGAAATTGCACCGTGTATCACTAGCACTCACTGGCCTCTAACTGCGCAGGTCAGTCCAGCTGCAGGGGTTTCAGTTTGGTCTTCTTTTTTTTTTTTATAGGTGAAGCTGAAATCAAGAGTGATAAGAGGTTATTTGCAGTTTATGTTTGAGAGCCTTGCAGAAAGAAAAAGCTGGCAGTGCTGTACTGCTCTAACAAGTAGTGATTCCCAACCTGCAGACTTGAGCAGGTGACAGAGATGAGTGCTGAGGCTGAAATAAATTGCAGAGCTGTCACCTAGAATAAACCACAGAGCTTACTGGCAAACTGTCCCCAAGAGTTTGAGTACAGAAGCTGCTATGTGCACAAGACTTACATCACCATGGATGAAAATATGAAATGTCTTTCCTGGAGTTCTCCCGAGATAATGCCACTAAGGTCTGTCTGATGCAAAACAATTTTCCAGTAAAATGTTTCAGTGTCTGTTTTTCACCTGAACCAACACTGAGAACTTTGTGATTTCAAATAATTTTTTTAGATTAGTTCAATACCAAATATAAATCCCAGCAGTTAAGCCTTTTTAAGAAAGTATCCTCTTCTTACGAGACAGTGGAACGTGAAAAATTGAACAGCCTTCAAACAAAGTAAATGACAGCCATTCACATTCAGTGCAATACAGTAATCCACCTGTAAATTGTGGCCAAATGGCAGACTGCAGTGGAGTTTGAAAGTGTTCTACTTTGTTGGAGACTGTTTGAATAAAAAATTGCTTGTATAAAATTGTTTTGATAGATTGTAGTCTGAACAATGTGTTAGAGGGGTAAACAACGGCCAAAGATAAACACAGAGAAAGAAAAGAATAGAGCTATAGCCTGGAGAATCACGGTTTTGGCACACTTAAGTATTTCTCCATACCGATCAGAAAATTTTACAGCTTGGAGAGCATGGCACAGCTGCTTATTAGA
Organism: Macquaria ambigua; assembly: GCA_008360985.2. Classification (NCBI taxonomy): domain Eukaryota; kingdom Metazoa; phylum Chordata; class Actinopteri; order Centrarchiformes; family Percichthyidae; genus Macquaria; species Macquaria ambigua. The sequence goes on along the minus strand of VMKM01000004.1, from coordinate 1,586,402 downwards.
ATCTTTATTTTGGTGTGCGACTACAATATAACCCTTAAAAAAATGTTATTTTAAAAATGAAATGGACAGCAGACTATAGATAGGGCACCACATAAATTCAAGATTCAAGATTCAAAGGATGTATTTGTCACATGCTCATACAATATGTGTAGTGAAATGCAGGCTTTCATTCTGGGTGTGCAAAAAAAGAGGCAAGTGTGCAATAAAGAATAAGAGTAGAATCAGAATAAACTTTAGATTTAGAGGGCATGAGAGAATTAGAATTAAAGGAAATATAAAGAAATAAACTTCAAAGAGAAATATTATAATATATGTAGGCATAATACAAGTATTCAAGTGCTACAGTGTGTATTGGCTGGTTTGAAGGTAGGCTGTCTTCTTCTATCAGGCTGTCAGTCTTATCCTAATATATATAAAAAAGTAAAATGTTCATGTGTCACAGCTGTAAGGCAAACTTTACAATAACATTTTGTACGTGCTTGTGTGCAAAATGTGAATGTGCTGTGCAATGCAAAGGATTCACAAAGGACAACCAACAAGCTTTTTCAGAGTCTCTCTGTGTTGGACTGACAGGTGCGTTTGCCTGAGCATGAATAGTCTACCTGCTGGTGTGTAAGTCCAGCAGAGTGGGGAGCGTAGATCAGAGCAGTTCCCAGACCAGTTGCTTTCCACAGCACCAGAGTAGAAAGTCTTCAGGACCCTCAGAGAGCTGTTTCAGGTGTTGCCTCGCCTTTCTCGCCAAGATATCAGTGTGTGTGTGTGGACCATGTCAGATTTCCAGGTACCTGAGGTTGATCACCCTCTCAGCAAGTTTCCTGTTGATCCTATGTGGGAGGAGTGTACCACAACCCACAACCATCTCTTTGGTTTTGCTGATGTTCAGTAAGAGGTTTTTGGCCTTGCACCAACAACTTCAGGTAAACACTGCTTGACTCCACATCATGAGAGCTAAACTGAGCAGTGAATAAGTGTTTTAAAACCACAACATAATTAGAGCAGCTGGAGACACAATGCAGGTGTTTAGTAGTGATAAGATGGTTGCAAAAGTGAGAGATATACAGAATAAGAAACTCTCTACCAGCATATGCCTGTATGTACTATGCATACATTTGTAATATTAGCAGGACCTGTTATCATAAGTACTCCATAAACTCATTCACTTATGCAGCATTAGATACATTATACACTCATGGCTTGAATCACCAAGTTATCTGCTGAGTCCCACCAATTTGTCACAGCGAATGGTTTGACAACCACACACTTAGACTATAAAATAAAATTAATTATGCATGTCTTTACAGTTTTTTTAACTTTAAAAGGTGTAAGTGAATAATTTTCTTTTGGAGGGAACCCTGGCTTGTGAGATTAGGCTCCCTGCAGCTCCAAAAGAGTTTTAAATTTGAGAAACTTGCATGCACGAAGTGACTGCACTCTCCCATACACGCTGCTCTCAGTGAATGCCTTTGTTCTCACAGGTATCTGAGCTCAGGCCACAACTTTCCTCCAGGCCTGACGCCGACAAAGACAGGGTTTAAAGTTTTGTTCAAAGGCAATGTGTGCAGAGGCTGTGTGCTTGAGAAAATGAAAAATAAACACTTCAGCATACCTACACTATTTCCAGTATGTGCTGTGCTTACAATTATTGACTTAGATCATTGACACTTTTCTCACAGATCTCAGCCTCTCCTCATGAAAATCATTATTTCTACCTTAGAGCAGAAAAATAATGCATAGCAAAGACCGGTATTGATCTGAGGGTATGGAACGCTGTTATACTGCAAAAGACTGAGAGGCGTATTAGACCATAGCAATTAATTAAACTGACTTTAGTGTCCATCACAGTGGAAGTTTGACTTATTTTGTATTTAGGTAATGTTGAAAAGCTACACATGAAGCATACAAAGTGTGCAAATGAACAGATGAATTGTAGCCCTGGAGTATTGATCATAATGTTCAATATTGAATGAATACAAAAATACATTAAGAAATAAATAATAATATGAATAAATTGTGTAAGATATATCAATAAAACAACAATTTGTGAAATAAATAAATAGACATTTGAAGACATTATTAAAACTCACCTCATTATTATGAAACGTTACTTCACCATTCATTTTCATAATAACTCAATTTTACTGGATTTCATTTTTATTCCATTACAGACATTTTTATTTCAAAATCCTGTTTTAATTTAATTATGGCATTTTTCCTGATAACACATTTCATGTCAAGTTTTATTTCATAATGTCACTTTTCATGACAGTAAGACATAAAGACATGCTGATTTCAGAGTTTTTGGGGCAGCTGTCATTCTGCTGTGGTAAAGCGACTTGGCTGCAACAGTCAGTGTAGATTTTCCACCTTTGACAGCAAACAAAAGCTTTGCATGATCCAGGAGACCAAGGAAAAGTCAAGAGATGATACCATCCATCCATCCATCCATTTTCTTCCGCTTATCCGGGGCCAGGTCGCAGTGGCAGCAGGTTAAGCAGGGTTGTCCAGACGTCCCTCTCCCCGGCAACGCTTTCCAGCTCCTCCTGGGGGACCCCAAGGCGTTCCCAGGCCAGATGGGATATATAATCCCTCCAGCGTGTTCTGGGTCTGCCCCGGGGCCTCCTACCAGTTGGACGTGCCCGGAAAACCTCCAAAGGGAGGCGTCCAGGAGGCATCCTAATCAGATGCCCGAACCACCTCAACTGGCTCCTTTCGATGCGAAGGAGCAGCGGCTCTACTCCGAGCTCCCTCCGGATGTCCGAGCTCCTTTCCCTATCTCTAAGGGTGAGCCCAGCCACCCTGTGGAGGAAACTCATTTCGGCCGCTTGTATCCGCGATCTCATTCTTTCGGTCACTACCCAAAGCTCATGACCATAGGTGAGGGTTGGAACGTAGATCGACTGGTAAATCGAAAGCTTTGCCTTCCGACTCAGCTCCCTCTTTACCACCACGGTCCGGTACAACACCCGCATTACTGCTGATGCTGCACCGATCCGCCTGTCCATCTCACGCTCCATCTTACCATCACTCGTGAACAAGACCCCGAGATACTTGAACTCCCCCGTCTGGGGCAGTAACTCACCTCCAACCCAAAGGGGGCAGTCCACTGTTTTCCGGCTGAGAACCATGGCCTCAGACTTGGAGGTGCTAACTCTCATCCCAGCCGCTTCACACTCAGCTGCAAACCGCCCCAGTGCATGCTGAAGGTCACAGCCCGATGAAGCCAACAGAACCACATCGTCCGCAAAGAGCAGAGATGCTATTCTGAGACCACCAAACCGGACACTCTCCTCCCCCGGCTGCGCCTTGAAATCCTGTCCATGAATATCACAAACAGAATTGGTGACAAGGGGCAGCCCTGGCGGAGTCCAACACCCACTTGGAACGTGTTTGACTTTGTGCCGAGAATGCGGACACAGCACTCACTTCGGTTATATAGGGACGGGATGGCTTGTAGCAGCAACCCCGGTACCCCATACTCCCGCAGTACCCCCCACAGGAACCCCCGGGGGACACAGTCGAAAGCCTTCTCCAAGTCTACAAAACACATGTAGACTGGATGGGCAAACTCCCATGAACTCCCCAGGAGCCCTGCAAGAGTAAAGAGCTGGTCCACTGTGCCACGGCCAGGACGGAATCCACATTGCTCCTCCTGAATCCAAGGTTCGACAATCGGTCGTAGTCTCCTTTCCAGCACCCTGGAATAAACTTTCCCAGGGAGGCTGAGCAGTGTGATACCACGGTAATTGGAGCACACCCTCCGGTCCCCCTTTTTGAAGACGGGAACCACCACCCCGGTCTGCCACTCCAAAGGCACTGTCCCCGACCTCCATGTGACACTGAAGAGGCGTGTCAGCCAAGACAGCCCAACAATGTCCAGAGCCTTCAGCATCTCAGGGCGAATCTCATCCACACCTGGCGCCTTGCCACCAAGAAGCTCTTTGACTACCTTGGAGACTTCTGCCAGGGATATGGGTGAGTCTTCCCCCGAGTCTTCAAACTCTGCCTCCTCCACTGAGGACATGTTGGTCGGGTTGAGGAGTTGAGATGATGACTCCCTTCAATGCAACAAATGAGAAACCTTTATTTCAAAAGAGTCTACAGAACAATTTGTGCAGGCGAGAACAATAAGGCAAAATAAACCTGTAGTCCTTTCCAACATGGGTTAAGCATGGTTAGAAGCATAATGTTGGAGTGCAAGACCCAGAGGGATATAATAATTGCACACTAAACAGCTGGATTAGTCCTGCCTGCTCTATAATGTGCACTAGAAGGTCCATTGTAGCGTAAGTAAGCAGAGGCTATGAATAATACACAAGTTCAGATAATTCTTGGTGCAATATAAAGCCACAAAGGCATCAATCATAATCTTTAATATTTGGAAAATTTGAAAAAAACAACAGTATTACCATTAATAATTAAAAGCAGTAACTCTCACATGAATAATGCGGCCACAATGAGTCACACAGTTGCAGTGAGGCAAGCATCATATTAACTCTCTTTTTTAAAAGAAAAACTATTAAGCTTCACTGTTTATTCTGTTCATTGATTTTCTTAATTCAGTCACACACTGATCGGCCCTACAACTGAAGACACAAAGTCTTCAGGGCTGAATACGTCCAATAATTCTCAACTAAGAATTTAACGTTTAATAGGCCCTTTCAAAAAAATTAAAACAAAGGAGTTGTAAAAAAAAGTTGCATTTGAACAGGAATCTCTGCGAAATGAAAATCATCACTTGCTGAATATTTACTTTCATCTTGTTTTCTGCTCAGAAAACTAAATGGGAGAGTTTCACCTCCCAAAGGGTGCTTGTAAGCTCTTTAACACCTCCTGAAACATTTGAGTTTGTTTAGTAATTTAGTATTAACAATTCCTCATGGGCTGTGCTATTTTGTCCACGACTATCTCCAAAAGAAAAATCACTGAAATGATAATAGCAAAAATACGTGAAAATTGGATGGCACTTTTAAGAGCTCTTTTCACCTCCTCATTCATCTCATAAAAAAATGAAACTATATTGAAACGAAGTGATTCAGCTTTTAAATAATAGCCGGCAAAATGTGTCCTTATTAGACACCCCCTGATAGAAAATCACATTTTAATGTGCTGTGGCCACCGGTGCAGAAATGAATATATGGAGATAATTATCTTCGTGCAGGAATGTAATATTATTATTACAATAATGGTCTTTTCATCCACTCTAATTTCATAAATGCACATGTTACTTATATAGCCTATTTCTAATATATCCAGGCTTGTGCATGGAGACCCGCTCACCACAGGCTGTGACGAGTCTCTGACTGTCACCAGTGGGTGGGCAGGAAACAGATTCACAGCTTAGGGAAAAGTAAGGAGGACTTTCCTTGTGACTGACTGTCTTATAATATGAGCTGGCATTACATAGTTTACAATGATAATGGTGACACATTTACCACTAGAAATTTTTAGTGATTTCTTAAACAACAGGTCTTCAATTTCACACAGAAGTGAACAAAAGTGGGCCTGTTGTGGATTTTGTTGGCTGAAATGAGGACAGTTGCTAGCAGATTTTAGCAGCTGTAGCTAGCCAGTGTAAGCTAACGTTAATGCTAATGCTAAAAGTCTGTGAGCTGATGAAAACTCCTTCTCCAGCTGACTTTTTAATGTTTCCAGCTGACTCTTTTTTAAAGACAGAACTCTGTAAAAGGGTCTTAAATATGCACATGATGGCTACACACAGTACATGATATGCTAAAGACTGAGGCTAAAGCTACTGTATATGTTCCAGGCAAAAAGTCAGCATCCTCACCAGCTGACGATCAGTGAAATAAAAGAGCAGCTTTGTTCTTGTTTTGCAGTGTAAAGCTAGTTAGTCATAATATTTTAGCATTTATTTCATTATAACAGTGTTGTAAATTAAAATGTAATTTAAAGGTTATTCATTCTAACATAACCTTTGGAGGATTCGGATGCTTTCCATAGATAAAATCATACTTGGACAAGGAACACAGTAGTTAGATTTATGCATCACTTTTACAAGAGAAAAGGATTTGAAGATGAAGACTAACCAGGCAAATGTAATGCTGTCTAACGCAAATTTGGCTGGAGTTGCTGGAGTGTAAAACCAAATAAAGTGCAGGACGGAGCTGCTATTGTTACTCTGATCTCTGACATAGTAGCATCTTGGCTCCCACAGGATGCATGTTCCACTCCTGAACAGTGTTGTAACCCCACATAATATAGTTAGCTAATGATATGACCCTTGCCTTTGCAAATAACACTATAGGTTACTACTGTAGGTGGTAAACCGGGCAGGCTGACATTTGCAGATCACGTTGGAGCAGACAAACACACTGTTTAATTCATTCCTTATACTTCTGCTTTTGTGTTTGGTTTTGAAAGGCTAAAAAAAATAGACACCGATGTCCTCATACAGTCTTGCTCTTATACTGCTCTACTGCTGTGGAGCTTAAGAATTTAAGAAAACTGAATACATAAAGCAACATAAAGGAGGCATTTTAATCACTGTCAGTCACAGAGACATGCTTTCAGGTAAACACTACATGACTCCATATACTGTGAGCTAAAGATGACAGCTGTATAATACAGAGTAAAATTACACACGCTTAAATCACTGCAGACAAAGGTAGTGACTGGGCTCTACTTCATGGATTTTTTCAGTAATTGTTGTTAATCTCTGTAGTGTGTAGCTGATTTCAATACAGCCAATCAAATCTTTCATAAAGCAGTAACGTCATCGTTCTATCACAGACATAGCAGACGGTCACACTGAGCCAGACAGCAGCATGCCACAGACTTTGAACAACAGACATTAGCTTTACTGCTAAAGTCTCCTTCTTATCTAACTTACAAACACACGTCTTGTCCTGCACCTCAGCTTATTGAACGAGCGACCAAACAAACATTCACCAGGGAAAAGTGCACTACTAACGTCAGTTAGAAGGCTAGATAGCTAATTAGCTGCTCAGCTGCAGCAAAACAGCAGGTAAACGTCAAGTCAATTTTATTTATATAGCCCAGTATCACAAATCACAAATTGGCCTCAGAGGGCTTTATAATCTGTACAGCATACAACACCCTCTGTTCTTAGACCCTCGATTCAAATGAGGAAAAATGGGGGGGGGGAATGGCAGAAACCTCAGGAAGAGCAACAGAGGAGGGATCCCTCTCCCTGGATGGACAGACATGCAATAGATGTCGTGTGTACAGAATAGATAAAATAACATAGTAAAATTACAGTATGGACAATCATGATGATAAAATTATTAACAGATTTTAAGATATATGAAGAATGGATCTGTGGGGACGTCGAGCACCTTCATGTGTCGTCAAAGAGATCTGAGCCACGCGACCTCCTCTCCACCTTGGAGACCTGGAAGAAGACGGACTCCACAAACACACGAGAGGCAAAACTCAAGCACACCATTCACACATGTAGGGGAAAGGAACACACACACAAGCTCAACTTTGTTCACTTTGTTTCTCTTCTCTACAGCGACACGCCGGCTGAGAGAAAAAAGGAGCATTTCTAATATTTATATTAGACCTTATAGACCTTTTTCCTTCCTTTTAATAATACAAAACTATTAACAATACATCTAAAAACACATTGACATATTGGCTACATAAAGGGGTGATTTCAGTTGGACTTTAATGTTTGAGGTTGTAGCTCTGTGGCGGTGTTGAGGTATTGGATTGCATTATATTCCACGTGTTCATGTTATTCTGTCCGCTCCCTGATGTGATGTACCTGAGTGAAAACATAAAGGTGCTGTCGCAGTACAGTTTGTTGTTTAAAAATCACTGCTCATTGTGCTTTTTTCACAGCTTGAATAGTGACCTTAGTGTTTTCTGCGTGGACCTCGAGCTGCTCTGTGTGAAACACACAGCCGCAGGCACAAACACACACAAGAGAAACACACACAAGCTTTCATCTTTCCATGTGCCTTGCAGTCATGACAACTGTGGTCAAAACCGGGAGGGGTTACAGGTTTTCATCAGTCCTCAGGCCTTCTGCTCCAGCTCAACAAGAAGAGCTGGATGTTTGAATCAAAGAGACTGGAGGTCAGGCTGCAGAGGAGAGATTTCTCTTGGAAACTAAACAAAAAGACATATAGAAATATACCATACTCTACTGGGTTAAAATTAGCTTTTTTTTCTCCTTCATGACACCATCTTCTTTTGTTGATTTCTGGCTTTTCTCCAGCTTGTGTATTATTCATTTCGAATTCTTCAAAATTTACTTCAATTTTCAATTTCAAATGCTTTAAAAACTTTTCCCTTCAACTCTGATTGCTTGCACGAGGTCCATGAACGCTGCAGTTCAGGCTGCACGTGCGTACTGCACAGAAACTTGCTTATTTGATTGCTTATTTCAAGATGAAAGCAGGAAAAGACACATTTTCATTTTCCTTTCTTTAAACCTACAAAAAACAAAATTTTCCAGATTGAATGAAATAATTGAATGAACAGATGATACACAGACCACTACTGTAAGATACAGGATGCCAAATTCAACAAAAAACTCCAAACTACCATATCTAAAGTATCTTTGACACTTTGGCTTATCTTGAATGTGATGCATAGCCAACTCCATTTACTGATAAACACAGTGAAATGTGGTTGAAAGCTTTGGGAAAAGCTAGTAAGTGGACCTTGAGTTGCGATTACCTTGTCCCAAGACTGACCTTTCACACACAAACAAAACCAGTTGTGTTTTAGGAATCACCCAAGGAGATCAGGCTCTGTTTAACATTTAAAGAGCTCTGGGGAAGTTATTAACTTTCTCCTACTGTATACACTATAGCAGGATTAAGCTTAACCAGCATTTTAATGGAAAACCACAAGGGAGCTAACAGTGTACCTTGCTCCATAATAAGCCTTGCAGCATCCTTGCAGGATCCAGCATGGTAACTGTGACAAACTACGAGGAGGCCAAGCAGACACTGCACCAGACTAAATAAGTATTATTTTCATTCTAAGACAAATGTTTTCTTTAGTTTTATCTACGTTTTTCTTTTTTTAACAGTTTGGTTTTTAAGTATTTTTTGCCTTTTTTGGATAGTGGATAGAAGAGATGTGGCAGGAAATGAGGGGAGAGAAAGAAGGGATAACATGCAACACAGGTCCCAAACCAGACGCCACCAGGATGTTCAAACAATTTATTAAAGCATGCTATTTCTTCAGTTTTAGCGTGTTTAAAAATTCATTAATGAAAACGTTTAGAGCGAGTGTGACGCTTTCCAATAAATCTTAATCATTCAACCCTTTTATTTACTTGCTTAAAAACTAAATTAACATAAAACAATTTTCCATCAATGATCTTCAGCGATCCTTACTACCTTGCCTGATGTTTGTAAGCAGTATCTGACAAAAAAAGCTCTTTACTTTTTACACATTCATTTAAACATATAGTACTCTACTGTATACATAATGTGATGGAGTGGCGTGTATCGCTGTCTGCCATAGTTTCTTTTGATACTACCTCTTGGAGGGGGGCAAAAGGACATTTTAATATCCTACACACAGTGGATTTAAAGAAATGACACAATTACAAGGAAAATAAACAGAACCTGTTGTAAAGGTAAGTGCCATGTAGTGAAAAGGGCTCTTTATAGATGCACATCATAAACCAGCTTGGTTGGTGCAGATTCAGCCTCTAGTGTTAAACAGTGTGCCTGAGGATGTGGATATCATAATAAGGATGCAGTACAGACCATCATAACACTGGGGTGAATACAGAAAACAGATAAGCACAACCCGAGATGAACAGTGTTATTGTGCTGTGTGGAAGACGCCACAGCAGAGATCTCATATGGGCATACAGATAAGTGATGCCTCAGGGTGGAGGTGCTGCCTGCAAACAAGTGGTACTCACTGGGGGGATGAACGCTACAGAATATGTTGGAGCCAAACTATCTAGATGACTGAGAGAGGGAGTTAAGACAATGGTTGATGTTCTTATTTACTGGAGGTAGAGCCCAGGGGAACTCACCAGACCCATCATCAGAGCAGTGGCAGCAGAAAAGTAATTAGACCTTCCCCTGAGAGCGTTCCCATTAATTGGAATTACTCAAGGGTGTCATTGTAGTCAGAGGTCAGAGGGAGGGTGAAAGAGAGCCAGTCAAACAAAGTAAAAGACAAAGGTTAAAAATCATCACAGACAAATAGACAAAAAACACCCATATTAATTGATATGGCGTTTAATGCAACTTTTTATGCATTGAAGCTTGTCTTGAACTCATTTTTAGATGTATCAGTAGTTTAGCTGGAACTGTATGCAAGTCTGCAAGTAGACAAGAGTGCAGGTGTCATGTTTTATGTTTCATGCTCAGCTATTTGATGAGTAATCTCTTTGTTGAAATGTTAAAGTGAAGTGAAGTGTCGCCGTGCTCGAGATGCTGAGCCACAACCAGGCTCCTGTGTAAATGCCACTGATTCAAACACCAATAATTTTAAATAACGTATGGGTGCCCTGTGCAGGTTTAAATGGCCCCATCACTCATTCTTAGTCCCAGGCCAGACCATCCTCTCTTACATCATCTTCCACAGTACAAAACCTAATCAGAGACAGTCATTTATCCTGCAGAAGGAATATGACTGCCATTACTGGACTGAAAGTGCTGTGTGTGCAGGTACACCACACACTCATATATAATGCCTATCAAACTGCTCATTATAATATAATATTGTGAAGCTATTTCCAGCTTCCCTCACGAGGGTTCTTATGGTAACGTGCACGGCAGAGCACCACATGCTTTGTTTGGCAGATGGGGTTGGAGATGGTGACCCAAGATAGTAAACGCACCACATATTTTTGGACCAAGTTTTGGACTTCTCATGCCAGATAATAAAAACAGATGATATCATGAAAGCCCATAAATGGCAATGATGTGAACCTCATGGTAGCTGCTCATACAGTGTAGCCATTATTACCCAACAATTAATCACATTTTTTCACATGTAAAGGAACAAGGATGACATTATTTGCACAAACTTGCTGTCAATAAAAAGATCTACTGTACATGTTGGCTATCCTGAATAATGAAAATAATTTCCATTTACACCACACTGTTCTGTCACATGTAACCGACAATTGCACCGAAAAAATATGTAATTTGTTGGCTCAGTGCCCTTAACCCTGACTCCAGTATGGTAACGGATGTCTTCATTTTAATACATGCAGATGGGAACAAGAGAGTGCACGTAGAAGAAAATAAGTGGAGTAGTTGTGTTATGAAATGTTTCACGGGGATGATTAATTGAGGGATAACCTTCGCACCACTGACTGGGACACGTTGCTTGTGTTTTCACGTTTTACCACATGCATGCTCATACTTTTTTTTTCCTGATTGGGATCCCAGTGTAGTATTCAGTGCATGTAAAAAGATTAAACCATCCACATTTGAGATGTTGAAGCAAAGGACGCCTTCCCTGCACCGGTGTAAGGTATTTGAATCCAGTAACTGAAGTGATCTCATTGGTGCGTGGCTGGGTGGTTTCTCTATAAAAGGCAGGTGAGCGGGACAGGTGCACAGACAATCTTCCTGACGTCAAGCAGAGAGATGCCTGGACAATCGTGTGGCAGGAGCACAATGAAAGTAAGACCCTTTGATTTTAAAGAACTGTAAAGCCTGACTGGGTTTTTTCACTAAACTCACCATCAAATTGGATGAATGCTAAGGTTGCCACGGATGTGTTTACGAGGGAATAGGATTGAGGATCCAAATGCAGACTCTGAGGCAGAGCGCGTCGAAGAAAAAGGACTTGTGTCAATCAGTGTTCAAATTAATAGGCTTACTGTCAGGCACGAGAAAGGCAGTCCAAACAAGCAAAGAAATCCAGAGGGGCAAGGCAGGCAGGCAGGCAGGCTGGCAGGCAGGCAGGTCATAAACAGGCAGCAGGTCCAAACACTAGCAGCAGACATCAGGCAGAAAACCAGGAACAGGAAAACAGGACCAGGTACAGATGGCAGAAATGCAAGTGGACATGAGAACATGAGAAACTGGCAAAGGGAAAGGGCTGGTGAGCTGGTTATAAACCCTGAAGGACTGATGAGATAATGAGAGGTAGGTGTGTCAGCAGGTGGGGATGATTTGGGAATGTGGACAGGTGGATGTGGGAATCAGGTGAACAGGGTTGGCGGGAAAGTCCAAGGGCATCTGGTGGACAGGTGGAGAATGGCAAGTCTGGAAAGTTCCTCAGAGATGCACGGGCCTGGGGGAAGTGAGAAGTGGCATTTTAATGGAAACATGGCAGGGACGGAGGGCGACGAGAAAGCAGGGCAGATGGGTGCAGCAATGCTGGAGGGCGGCCCGGATGCCGACACTGTAGATGGGACTGCTCTGGAGAGCGGTGTGAATGTGTGCTCAGAAGGGCTGGAGGTCGGAAAAGGCGGCCGGCAACTGAAGATCAGTAGATAGCTGTAGGTCGGGGCAGGGTGTTGGACAGGCGGCCGGCTGTATACAGTCGCACCGCTGGATACCAGAGCAGAAGGCCGGCGACTGGAGTTCAAGGGCGTCTTTGGTGGTGGCCGATGGCTGTGGCTCAGGACAGGCAGACGACTGAACAGCAGAGATGGGCAGTAGGAGCTGGGCAATAGAGGCTGGATATTAGGTGTTAGGTGACCTTTCAACTTGCAGGATGGATTTATTTCTTAAGAATGGGATCACGATGTACGGATAGCATTTATACCTGACCAACATCCAATCACAATGCGAGCCTGACCACCTCCAAATGTGGTCTGGCTGATCTGATTGCATTCCGATCGCAAGGCGTTCTGCATGCATTTACACCTTGCATTAACATATGTTAATGTTAACATGTGGGGTATTTTAAGTCAACCCTTCTTTTGCATCATTTATCTTGTGCTTAAAGACATTTTAAAGATAAGAAACAAGAATCATGTTAATAAAAAATAGGTAGATAAAAGTAGGGAGAAAATGAGGGAAATGATGATCTTACCCTGTTCGGAAAGTTTTCCCAAAATACATCACCAAACTCATTATTCCAGTTTTCATCCTTGAAGCCTTTTCTCCTGAAACAGATTGTTTTAAAATACATTCATTAACCATTTAATGGTGCTTATTCGGGTCCAGCTTGAGGTGGCAGCAGGATAAGCAAGGAGACGTCTTTGTCTGCAGCCACATGCTGCAGCATTTTTCTGGGGGATCCTGAGGCATTCCCAGGCCTGATGGGATGTATAACCCCTGCAGTGTGTTCTGTTTCAGTCCCAGGCTCTCCTCCCAGTTGGTCTGATCCAGAATACCTCTACAGGGTGGCATCATCCTGAACAGACCTGTGTTAAGAATTCACAGCCGATCTCAATTGTTCTTGATGTTTTTATTATTCACCTATGATTGCGATCTTTCCCCTAACCCAGGGGTGTCCAAACTTTTTTCAAAGAGGGCCAGATTTGATAATGTGAAGATGCCCGAAGGCCAATGGTCCCTCCTGACATTTTTTGAACCATAATAGTTACATAGAAATGCATTGTTCTATAACAATATTTTTATTTATACAACAATTATCATTTATTCAAATGGCAATGTAACCAAATGTAAGCCACTCAGGCGTGAACAAATCTCAAAAAAACAATTCTGCCTTTCTTTAACATCTGGATAATTAGATAACATAAAGAAGCTGTCTGGAGTACCTAAAACTTCCATGAAGCTGATAAATATCTTTACCCCAGGTTCATTTTAAACGTGACTTATTATGAGTAATGCAATGTTGTCTTGTCAACATTTAAGTTTGAAACTTGCTCTGGTCATTCAGAAAGTCATCTTTTGTGTCACATCTACAGGTACATAACACTAACAGCAAATCTTATTCAAAAGTTGAATACAATAAGTGCCATAAGTCCAAGTGCATATATTTATAACTGTAGTTTTGGCTTTTCACTGTTAATAGTGACAGATGTTACCATTTGAAAAAGCTTACACATCAGATCTTTCCAACACAAATTCAAAACACTCCGAATTTCAGATTGACCAAGAAACAGGTATCTTACTGACAATGAGAAGGGTGATACTGAGATCTGGATTTCAGTAGACAGGCCAGGTCTGGTTTGAGAGCAGTGGTTGAGATGCGTAAAACGTCACGTAGGTGGAAGTCACTTAGTCTTGACCTCAAGCGGTTCTTGTTTAAGTTCATGACAGAGAATGTCTGCTCACACAAATATGTGGAGCCAAATAAGCTTAACATTTTCTTTGCAAATGTTTGCATTTCTGGAAACCTGCCTTTATCCAGCTGCCGGTAAAAGTTGATAAGAGAAAGCTGCTGGTGTCGGCCGCGCCACTCATTGTCACACTGCAGCACAATGAGCTCCAGCTGCAGCTGATGCAGAGCATCATCAGGGTCCACGGAGAAGGGAGATGACAGAAGCAACATGTCCTTTTCAATAGCTGCAAAATCCCGGAAACGTTTGTTAAACTCCACAGTAAGAGATGCGATGGCTGTTGCATACCTCTTCGTTTGCGCACCGATGTTGTCCTGTGGAAAACAGTCCATGACCTTGTGCAAAGATGGGAAATGTGTGGTGCAGACAAGTGTCTTTGGAAAAGTTGCAGCTTGGTTCCAAAGGCCTTGATGTGTGCATATAGCTGGCTCACCACTGTGTCTTGCCCTTGAAGGCTTAAGTTCAGCGCATTCAGATGCTTTGTTATGTCAACCAAAAAAGCCAAATCTGCCAGCCATACATTATCTGACAGTTGTTCCATCGGTTGTCCCTTTTGAGCCAAAAATTGTCCAATTTCCCCCGAGAGAGAAAAATCGCTGCAGTGCGGACCCCCGACTGAGCCACCTGACATCATTGTGATATACGACATCTCCATATTCAACCTGGATGTCAAGCAGGAACTGCTGAAACTGGCGGTGGTTTAGGGCTTTAGAGTGAATGAAATGAATTGCCTTTACCACCGGTTTCATAACATGATCAAATTTAAGATGTTTCGCGCAGAGAACCTGCTGGTGAATTATACAGTGGAGTTTAATGGCGTTACCTCCTTCTTCACTGACTTTGTTACAGATCAGTGCAGACAATCCACTTCGTTCACCAGCCATGGCAGGTGCGCCATCAGTAATAATCCCAGTAACTTTACTCCATGGTAGTTTCATATCATCAACAGCTGAACAAACAGACAATAAATCCGTACCTCTTGTTTGGCCTTTAAGGCTTTGGAGGTCAAGCAGCTCTTCAGTTATGTTCATGTCATCGTCAATTCCTCTCAAAAAAATCAGTAACTGTGCGGTGTCAGATGCATCTGTGCTTTCATCGCAGGCTAACGAAAAAAAATCAAAAGTCTCTCCCGTCTCCCAATTGTCTCTTAATATCTGATGATATGTCTTCGATTCTCCGTGCCACAGTGTTACGAGCCAGGCAAACATTAGCAAACTCTTGCTTCTTCTCGGGGCAAATGTTCTCTACCATTTTCATGACACAGTCTTTGATAAATGTACCTTCCGTAAAAGGTTTGCCATGTTTAGCGATTAGCATGGCCACTTCGTAGCTTGCTTTAGTGGTGTTTTCATTTGACTCACAGGCCCGCGTGAAGAACCGCTGTTGCGAGGCCAAGGCAGCTTGAAGTTCCTTCACTTTTTCAGCGCGGTCACTCCCTGTTAGCTTGTCATATGCATTTGCATGTTTTGTCTGGTAGTGTCTCTTTACATTGAATTCCTTAAACAAGGCAACAGTCTCTTGACAAATTAGGCAAACACAATTGTTTCGATTTTCAGTGAAAAAATATTGCAATTCCCATCTCTCCTGAAAGCGGCGGCCCTCACTATCAACTTTCCTCTTTTTAGCTACAGTCGCCATGGCAAAAATTAGCGAGAAGGGGTCACAGCCTGGTTGACACAGCCAGACAGAGTTACAGAGTGGTGCTGCCACCATGAGGTGAAAAGAGAAATTGCATTTTGAGCATGTATGATTTATTCATTCTTGTTTGACAGTGCTGGCGGGCCATAAATAATACATTATAAAATAGAAGCTGCGGGCCGTATAAAATCTGACTGCGGGCCGTGATTGGCCCCCGGGCTGGACTGCCCTAACCCTAACCAAGTGGTTTAATGCCTCACCTTTAACATACTTGACCCAGCTGAGTGTGTGTTACCCCTTGTGTCTATCTGTGGACTTGTGGTGGATGTGTCCCTTTTTTTTTTTTTTTTTTTTTTTTTTACAAAAGACTAAATACATTTTCACATCACACTGTTATTGTAGTCTTTTACTATAGATTCTAGTATAAACCCAACGTGATCGTATAGTGGTAATATGCACGACTTTCGATAGAGCACATAAGTAATAAGAGCTGTTTTCTTTTATATACACAATAAAAATCTTACAACATTCTAAATAACATTTTATCCATAAACAATAAATGGAAAGCCCTTTTGTTTCCTATATAATGCAACATGTTATTGCTGTTGTACAAAACCCTCACATCAACGTTTTGGGAATGAAGAAAATAAGTTTGCTTTCATGCTGTTGACCATGTACTTCTAAAATTCTACAGTGGACTATACACGGGATATGAAACACTATTAGCCCATGAAAGACAACAAAAGCATGAATTCCACCCAAAATACGATAAATCATAAGCTAGAATTACGAGGTTTTCATGCAATGACAATATGTGAAACCCACATTTAACACAGCCTACCTGGTGTATCATCAACAGCACACAGTCGTCATCAACGATGTGTTATGCAACTGCAAGCAGATCTGTGTAACAAAGAGTGTAAAGATTATTATCTAAAGTAATTACTAGAAAACGTTGCAGCCACGAGCCGGCCAGCAAGTGCATGGCTAGCTAACTAACGTTAGCATTAGCTTAGAATGCAACCAAAAGTGCTACTCGTGGATAAAGTTACTATTTCTGCACATAAGCGCCTGCAACTTTCAGAGTACATGTTAGTAGTGCTTACAATCAAAATGAACGTTACCAGTAGTTACAAAAACAATTTTAAAGCATTAAACACAGAAATATTAACTGCAACATCGCTCACGTGCACCCACCTCCAGCTTAGAAGTATTTTTCTTTGCTGAGGCACGTACGGTGCATACGGAGGAACACTCTCTCTGCAGTTGCGCTATTAACCCACCAGGTGGCTCTAAAACTATTCACATGTAAAATAAGCATATCAATTTTGTAGAAATTCATAAGAGGTTATTTCTAACTCTGTTACATGTGCAACAGGTACTACAATAAAACAATAAAGTGGATACTGACAGTGATACAAGAAAATGAATAAGACGAGAAACATGATAAGGTAGAAGCATGCATAGGTTGCCACTGCCGCATTAAATCACTGAAATCCAGCAGCAAGACAAACAGACAGCTGAGCACACACTGCCACACTAAGCAGGACCAACACACTCAGAGGAGCCTTATGTAAGCAACACACACTGTCATACAGACAGCAGACAGGCAGTGACTATAATGATGCAGCCACAGACTGGGTTCACATCAGTCAGTGGCTATATTAATGCTGTGTGTAGAAGAAGGTAAGGAAACTGTCAGCCCCAAAGTAGACAGGGATAGGGTTGGTTATATGACAGTGACAATAGATTGCTTTTGAGTTTGGGGTTTGAAGATTTTCGGTTTTTGAAGAATTAGCTCAAGGAAGTTGGCTCCAGAGTTATGGAGCTTGGCAGGAAAATGTTCTGCTGCCTCCTTATTTTTCTTCTTGATTCTTGAGACGGCAAGAAAAATGAGATCCTCTCAGGACACCAGGGGACAGGGAGGTCAGATAAATAGGATGGTGAATGCTTGCAGTGATTTACATATTGCTGAAACGGTTTAAAGGCAAATCTAGCTTCATTTGGTGGTAAAGATGTTCAGCGCACGTACAAACAAATCCTCAAGCTGAACTGCCCATACCGAGTCATTATTCACTGATCGGATCAGTAGCCTTTTACATTGAATCTTCCCTCACAGGTGCCTCAAAGCGCAGTTTTAAGCTCAGCAGTGATTTACGCAGGGATGGAAAGAGTACTACTGTTGTACTCGAGTAAAAGTAAAATTAAAAGTAGGTCAGTTAAAATATACTGCATTACATTTTTAAAGGGGGGGTATATGTAAGGGATAATGCCCAACGAGGTGTCCATTATCAGGAATTAATGGATGACGGGGAGGCCAAAACCGTCCTGCATCACCCTGTCGGGGTTTATTTCCCCAATAATTTCCCGCTCACCGTACATTATCCTTTACGTAGAAGTCACCACTGGAGGATGCACCATGAGCATTTTAGCATTTTGTTTTTAGCCAGACCCAGCATGCACTTGTTGGTCACACACCATTGTGGCTGTGTTTGAGCTGGGTCACTTAGTATGCTCACCGGGTGGTGCATTATATCGGTGAATAATTGCTCATTGGCCTAGATCGGATAATCAAACTTTGAAGCTGACGATGCTCCAAGACGTTTCTCCTCATTGAGCTGTTTGTTCACTGCAGGTGAAGATGTGTGTAATTCAAGGAACTCGGATGCTAGTAAAATCAGCTCCTGTATCGTTTTCCTCATCGTGGTTTCTGTGGTTGCAAACCTACAATGGCTGACAGCAGCAGCAAATATCCATACACGTTCACGCGAGCGGCAGCTCCCTCTCCTTGCCTCTGCCATTGCTACGGCATTGCTGCTGTTGTGTTTACAGTGGAAACAAGAGCGGCTACTGCTAGCTGTCTGAAAGCTTGGTGGAGCTAGCTATCTGAAAGCACTGTAAAAGAGTACACCACTGACTTAGCATTGCACTCCTATAACACTGTCGTCACAATGGACAGTTCAAAAAAGGACCAAAATCGGTGGACCCAGTTGAAGTAGGTAAGAATGTGTGTAGTATCATAACATTCAAGTTTTAATGAAAGAAGGGCATGTACAAGATTTTCTGAACTGGCCACATGAACCAAACATATAATTCTTGTCATAGTAGAAAGATGGAAAAAATGCTGTCTTTTTGATACATTTTCATGTGTGAGTCAAACGAGAGAAATGGATGTAAGAGATACGCTATGATTTGCAACTGTGGGGAACTGGGTAATTAAACTGTAACATGTGACATCTGTTTAATAAAATCTTTGTGTTTTTCAGTGGACAGGACTGTGTATACAGTACATCACTGGACTGAATATATTTCAGGGGGGAATACATCTCTAAAGTCACCCAACTAACTCATGCCCGACAAGATCTTGCTATATCAGGACTAAATGGGAATAAGCAAAAAGTCTCTGAAAGATGACACTGACAATGCAGACAGACATCACAATCACATGTCAAAGAAGGACACAAAATGACCATTAGACAATGTTAATCTTTATGAAGACAGTATTATTACCTACAACATGCAGTGCATTCTCCCAGATAATTCATCATTCATTTCAACCAAAGGAAGCAGCCAAACAAATTTTTCAGAGGGAGCTGAAAATAAAACAAGAGAGGGTACAAAAATGCAAAATACCAGCTGCAGCAAAATAGAAACTTGCAGAAAATCTGTGGTTTGATGAGATGAATGCATGGAATTTACTGCATGCAGCCCAGCGGATCCAGGCAACAAAGGATAAATGGATACGACAAATGCTCCTCTGTCTTGCACTGGAGTAGAAGTATGTGCTGGGGCAAGAACAAGCCAGTGCTATAATAGTAAAATATAAATCTGTTGAAATGATACACAGATGCTTTATGGCGGGGAACAGGCAAACATACAGGACCATCTCACGAAACTAGTTCAACAAAGTCGGGGTATTTCTGTGATTGTAGTCTACTGAAAACTGTTAAGCAGGCAGTAAAAGTGGGACACATGGGAGAGACGTGGATCAGCAACGCTATGTTTGTCTGTAAAGAAGAACAAATAATGATTATAATGAATAAATATGAGCAACACCAAATTGTAGCGGCAAAAAGTAACAGCGTCTGCTGCCAAGCTCCAAAAAGATAGCTGGAGGAAAACTGCATGTGTAAGTAAATAGGCTTATCACTGCCAGGTCATTAAAGCACTATGGGGATTTTTTCATTAATACAGTATGAAGTCCTCACACTGAGGCGGTGGAAGGATTTTCAATTCACAACGCTTTGCCTTGCTCTGTGTCCCCTAAAAGCTGCGCTGATGTTAATGAGTGTAATCTATTGCTTCAGTCACTCTCAAGACTCCAATAGAGGAATTTCAGCTTATTAATATACAACAGTACATTTGTTTTTGTGACAATAAATCATAATGTTGCCTCCTTCATAAACAGGACTCTGGTGATATAGATGCCCCATTTTTCCACAGAGTTCATGGCATTTTCTATATTTTGATCCCCACAGCCTGAGCAGGTTAGCTGAGCTTCAAACTGAGTCATTGTCGTGAGACAGAAAAGCCAGTGCTAAGCCCAACTTTAGCTTGGTAACCCTCTAATCCTGCTTCGTGAGAAAGGCCCTTGAAAACAAAATCTTAATGTCACATCTAATCCTAGACGCCTCCATCCCCCAAAGTTCTTTCCAACAAAGCTTCTTCATGTACCCACTTGCAGTGCAAAGTTGAACTTGTGAATGGAAAATAAGCTGGCCTCATCTTTCATAGCCCTGAGTTTTACTCATACATGCTTTATGTGAATGTTTACAAACTGTGGTTGCAAATTCAAATTGAACATTTTTTAGTGCATATCCATAAATAACCCTTACAAGACAAAAGGCTTGTTGAAGGATATGAATAAATGGAGAAAGACAAACCTTGGAACAGGATATACACAGTAAAACACTAAAATGAGAGCAATGGATAGCAAAACAGCTGTGAAACAACATCCTGCAGAGTTGCATCTGAATACAAGGACAAAAATAATACACTGAGATAAATTATCCAGATCTTATTTTACTTTTTTTTTCACAAGGTCCAAGGTCAGCAGAAAATGACACCTTTGTACCACAGAAATGAAAATGAAATTATTTGATCGATTTTCTTTCCACTCCATGTCATATTAAATTTAGAAATATTGTCACACTGAGTATTTTAGGTTAGGCTGTTGTGTGTCAGATTCAATAATATTCCCCTCCGGTGATAAGGAAACCACCTCTCCAGCTGTCACAATAAACAATAGCTCCTGGTGGAACCACCCCACTGACCTCTAACACTTTTTTCTGCACACAAAGTCTTCTCTGTTTCTTTATCAGTTCACACAGACTCATACTCTGTCCTCATTAACATACCAAAATGCCTGAGACACGTGAGATACACCTGCTCTGCGCTAATCTCACTCAGTGCAGGTGTAGTAACATGATGCGGATCAGATTAGTCTTGTGTCTGTATCATATGTGTCCTTATCTAAGACAGGTGTGCCATTCATACAGCAGTAATTATGTAGCCATGGAAATGAGACTTTTAGAGACAATTATTAAAAGAATGCTTCTGTTTTAAGGCCCTTGTACACACCCATATGTGTGCCATTTTGGGTTGTTTCGGGTGAAAGGTGATTGATTCTTATAGTTGGTAGCAGGTTAAATCATGAAGCTTTTGCACACTGAAGAAGTGATAGCTGGAATTTGCGTGCGTTTTACTCCCCTGTGCTGAACATCGAAACTGATGAATCAAACTAAAAGAGCGTCCTAATTGTTTGGATGGCCGAACTCTCCTTTTTTTTGTACATGCCAGAGAAAAGGTAACAATCAAGAGCAAAACGTGGTAAAATCTTTGGCTGTCATTTGTGGGCCCCAACAGGCAATTAAGAGCTTTGACGACCGAAGACAGACGAGGTTGAAACTACTATCTACCAACCAACAGAATTCAGATACTCTGATAACATAAAACATGAGAGCGACGCAGAAAGATGACATGTGTCTTATTATATTTTAAGCTGCGCTCTTGGGATGTTCTTCGCTCGGCGCAGCACTTTGGTCCACGCTGAAATATCTTTACAACTAATGAATGCAAGGTCATGTCATATTTAAACAGACATTCATGGTCCCCAGAGGACGAAGCCTCCTCGCCACTTGATCACCTGACAAATTGCCGTGACATTTGGTGCAGACAGTCAAGGTCCCCAGCAAATTAATCTTAATGATTTTTTTTATCCTCTGGCTTTTCCTCTATAGTGCCACCAGCAAGTCAAAAATCCAATATTAGCTTTAAGCTAACCCTGGACTGTGTTAAATACACCAAATGGTAACATTTATGTTTAACATTGTACATGGTCCCTCATGAATAAGTGAAAAGAAATTATCCAGTGTTTTGGTTTATAACCAAAACTAATGACATTCCCATCAACCACAGCTGTACTTTGTGTTTTGTGCTAATTAGCTAATGATAGCCTGCTAACATGCTAGACTTTGGTGCTAAACTATGGAAAACACTGTAAACATAACCTTCTAAACATCGGCATGTTAGCATTGTCATTGTGAGTATGTTATCATGCTGATGTTAGCATTTAGCTCAAAGCACCACTGTGCCTAATTACAGCCTTACATCACAGTGCTGTTATTGACCAGACATTCATTGCACAGTCTGTTATGCCTCAAAATTGATATTTTACAGTCTGACACTGATTGTGACCAAGATTTTATTAGACCCATCTAGCAGTGTGATATGCAGTGAAATTGAAGGATCACTGTTGTCACACAGTGGGCCTTTAAGAGGGAAATGTGAGACAAATGTACATATAAGGTACACATGGATATGATTTTTACATTTCACCAAGAGAAACAGACAGAGAGGGAGTGAAAATATACAAACTTTATATATCAATATTTTCATTCTACACTACTACAAAACTTCAAAGCATGTTGACGGTTTTTCCCTTCATGTCTTACTGGTGGGATTTGCTGCTGTTTCTATTCAAGCGGTGCATCTGTGAGGGCTTGTGCTCAAAGCCCTTCTGCTCTTATCTCCACCCTGAGCCCAGGATAAGACAGGACAGGACTTGCTGTCTTAAGTTGGCCCCGCAGTTTGGCTCCTTGCCTATATCCTGTGCTGACCTGGAAATGAAAAGCATGGAGTGAGGGCTCTGGAGAGATGACAGAGCTGTGTCCCTGTCTTCCTGACAGAGCTGATCTTTAATGCCGCTTTGACTCTCCTTAGCTGTCAATCTGCTCTCCCTCCAACAGATAGCTGGCTGTTCTTGCCTTCTCCTAATTGTGTCTCTTAAGCTTAAATTTGTCATAACATATTGGTGCATGGCATCGTGGCGGTTATGAGCATGGACAGCCTTGACTGCTCTGACAGCTTGGTGCTGTCCAAGCTTATGGCTCAGATGCCCTGTAGTGAAATTTAAATATTATACGTTTTTCTTGATCCTTTCTTGAACATATTTTGCAGTGCAGAGGACAGAAGACCACCTCCTCCATCATCCTGCGGTGTCACAGCGGTCCATTTTAGGTGTAGTGTTTGCACAGCATGGCCACACTTCTCTGCGGTCACTGGCATTTAGGAATCAGTTTTCTCTGGTACATTTTCACGCAAGCAGGGGCTTAATAACACATTAAGCTAGGAAGGAAATGGGTGTCATTAGCGCGCAAAGGATGAAGCTGGCAATAACCTGCTTATTAGATATAGCTAGATAAATAAATAGATATTTAAATAGATAATCTGAGAGCAAGGTGTGCCATATGGAAACATCAGTGGCTAATTTCCGTAGCTCATAAACCCCTCAATTACTGTGGAAATATGTTAATATGGATACTGCTTCTCTCAACCTGCCAAAAAATGACAAACTCAGAGTAAACTAGCTAATTGGGGGAGACAGAACCTGCCTTTCTGATTTGACATTACAACTACCAGATTGCATGCAGATTACACTGCATCTACCAGGTAATGACTTGCAGAGAGATGAGCCTTCTGAAAAACAGACAGAAGTGCCTAAAATACTTGATTTTCCAGTGTCGAAAAAGAGATGAAGAAACCGAGAAATGCCTAAATCATGATAGAAAGAGGACTGAGGTCATCAGAAGAATTATTTAAACAGAAATATTTATTTCAGTTCTTTAAAAAAAGAGTAACTAAAATTTATTTACTCACTGCTTGACAAATGTCCCTGTAAACTAATTGAACAAAAACCTATGGGAACTAACCAACAAGTGATCCAAATTAAACGACAAGACACGTTGTTTGTCCACGCCCTCAAGAACGACACATAGTGTTTCTGATCTGACGCAGAGAGCTTTGTCACTTGTCACATGTAAACAAACGTCGTTTTGAAGCGACTGCTGCTTCGTTCTTCTGGGGAGGACAGTCTCAAACTAGCAACTGAAAAAACAAGTTCATGCCACTTTAGCTGTGTGAATATTTCCCTCCTATTTCTAAAGGCAAACATATACGAATACATTCTCCCAACAGAGTAACTTAGAAATAAACCCATTATATGACGTGTTGCACTTTTCACCCTGGAAGTTATGTCCCTTTGCACAGGGGTGCAGGCCTAATAACCGGTTTAAGAGATTGGACAGGATGAGCTTCAGCATCAGCACCTCGACTTTCTGTGCTTACAGTGCAGAACAAGGACTAGACTACTGATATCACTGGGTTTCCGACCTGTGAGCGATGCAGTCTCTCGGGATTCGGCCTCTGACTGAACATCTGATAAAACCGTTTGGTTTTCGATTGCCTGTTTCTTTGTCCAGTTTATTAACTTGTCTTTCAGTGTGTAGCTGTCTCCTTCTTGAGGTGATAAGGTAGTTTCAGTGTCTTTTCCTAGACTAGACTCTGTCTGTGTGCAGGTTGCTCTCAGTTTCTTCCCACTATCCAAATAACCACAAACACACATATGAAACTCTTAATTCCAGAGAGTTATGATTGGGAGTAATTATCTAGTTAGTCCCATTATTGGCTGCCCAGTTTGTACTGGTTGCCAGCCAGTTTGTACTTCAGCCACACGTACCTGAAATAGGAAAGGAAAACATTTTATTCTTTCTGCAAAGTGTTCTCATAACGGACAAAAATAATCATCATAACAGGAACATATCAAGATAATAAAATGTGTGAAACAGCTCAGACACCTCTGCTTCTGTTTTTAGATCATTCAGTGTGCTCTGTAATGCATGAATGCAATATGATGAACCTCAAGGGTCTGTCCTTACACTAATATTATTCTCAATATGCGCACGGCCCTTGAGGCACATCAAACATACAGTAGACATGATATTGGTTTCTGTTGCTGCAAGGATGACACTCAGCTGTATCTCACCATTGACCCTAATAGCAGAAATCAGTGTGACACTCTCCACAGCTGCCTTTAGCGTCTCAGACACTCAAATTCAGCAATAAAAAATGTTCATAATTTGGGATCAAAAGAGCTTAATGTAAGTGAGAGGAATCAAATTCCTGATCCAAACATCAATTCAAAAAGGTTCTGCTATGACTTTATAATGCTGCTGTAACAGTCCAAACACAACGAGAGACTGTGAAGCATTAAGCAGGTGTCCATGGCTTCTGGTCAACTCAATATGATCTACTTGCAGATTTTGAGAAAAACAGCTCGGTGTCAGTCACCCTACAAAGAGTCAAGGGAAGTGACTATCCATCTGAATATCTTCCTCCACTGTGGGCTGCTCGGCTCAGACGAAGAAGTAAACACCAACTCGTCTTCCTGGATGATGATGAACACAACAGGTCAGAAAAGGTGGAATTGGTTTGAGTGTGCTGTTGGCTTGAACATTTTAAGACCATGCATACAAAGTCCAACTTTTTCTGCACTTTTCTTTTCTTGTCACAAGTGAGGCATGAGTCAGGATTTGACAAACATGGCTTTGTGTTTTCCTGGCCAAAGCAGGTGGTGCAAATATTATTACCGTTTCCACAGCGACCACAACTGTTTGGCCAGGTCTTGCAAACTCTTCTAGTCTAGTTCATCTTCATGTACTATTATTCAAAAGAAGTAAAAGGGACCTCTGATTAAATCTGCATTCATTTATTGTTGGCCACTTGGGGCAGGCTCAACAAGTTGTAAACGCAATTTCGGCACATTATCAACTAAGTTGTAAAGGTGACCGATGTTAGCAAACAGCTACTGTATTTACACTCCAGCAACATTAGCGTTCATTTGGATCAAAGTCACTCTCTTTTAGCTCTGTTTTGACCTCCACCAACTCCTGAGGGAAATATCTGGCTCTTTAGCTGCTAAATGCTCCACTTTGTTCACCAGCCAGTCATTAAGTTGCTGGGCAGGTAGTGTACTGTGGGATTTAGAGCTTTTTCTCTGAAAACAGCTGCGGTCAAAAGCGATATTGATAAGAGCGGTGAGAGTGAACCAAAACAGTGAAGTTGAGGACCGTAAAACCAAGACAATTAGCTGAAAGTTGCTAAAACACTAGGCTGAGGGGAGCTGCAGAGAAATTCTCTGTAGTTTTGTCACTACGAGCGACCCCTTTCACATTACAAGCAGTCATTTCATCCATTGTTAATATGAAAAGACTAAAGCTGTGTCTCAATTCGCATTCTTCCGTACTTACACTCGCTATTTTAAGTCCATAAGTGCATTCACACTGACAACTATGGCAAAATGCAGTGCACTATGAGTATACGGATGGTGTTCTCATAACGGTCAAAAAGTTGAGTGTGGAACGCTGGACACAATGGTCGCCATCTTGGCTACGTAGTGGAAGGGGAGGGACCACCAACCTATGAAAATGGTGGCCGCAGTTATAATTGTTACGGTAAACACCTCACTAAAAGCAACAGCACGTAACCTTTAAGTTAAAATTTACTGTAATGCATACTGCTTTGTTTTTAATGTTACTGCATCACTCAAACCTTTATACAGTCTCATGTTAAAGTCAAATGGGTTTTTCCAGATGACTGCAACTACTGCTAATTTTCACACTATGGCTTACCTAGCCATTTGTTTCCCCAAATTAATTAGCTTTATTGAGGTAAATTGCCCAGCCTCAGACACTGTGTGGTGTCTGTTAGGGAGCCACGGGTGAATGGGGAAATGGTTTGGAAGGAAAAAAGCTGGCAGATAAAAACTGAACAATAGAATCCCTGAATGCAATTAAGCAAAAGAATTATAAGTCTCTGCAGTGAAAAAGAAATGTCCTGCCTCAGTAGATCCTCTCGTTCATGCAGGGAGAAAGAACTTTGGTGTTCTGATAAAGTAAAGCCTTTCATTCCTCTGTGCTGGGAGCTCCTGGTGTCCAAAAATTGAGGAGAATTTCAGACTTCATTTTCATGCTGGAGCTGCAAACTCAGTGTGCATGATATTAAGACCACCTTCTTCACTCAGTGGTACTGTATTTGCCTCTCAAGACAGCGGGCGCTCTTTGTAAAAATGGATTTTACAAGATGTTCCACATGGATGCTGACAAATACTGACCCTTGTGCCTTTCATGTTTCTGCTAAATTTGCTCATGGTGGCTTCTCCGTCTCCATCTACAGATAATCAATTTGATTGCAAGCAAAGCCCCTGATGTAAGTTTAAATCACCTGCATGTTAATTGAACCATTCCTGGAAAATGTAATCCATGAGGAATGAGGAATTATCAGATTTACACACGAAACCGCCGTCATATTGGAATGTGGCTATAATAAGTGATGATGATAAGTTATGATGTTACATTTAAATGTTTCTCTGTTATAATCAGACACATTATCACCAGCCTGTCAGTGAGTTGCAGAATGATACATTTATGCACTGTATTTATCTTGACTTTCCCACAAATTGCCGCTTGAAAATGGGATTTATCAGAGTTGCATCTGTTATCTGCCACGCTAAAAGCAAAAATAGGACATGGTCATCAAAATGCAAAAGAAACATTTCCTTACACATCTCTCTCACTCCCACATAACTGAGCTGATTTAAGGCTAAATATTCCTTAATCTAACCAGCGGCAAAACTACAGAATAGCAGAAGAAAACAAAAACTGCAACACGGCCAACACTCACATCAATGACAGCTAAATCTCTCAGGTGAAACAAAAACAGGATAGTTGTTTTGCAGCGTTGCTCACCTACACAGTGTTTGTGACTGCTGTGTACTGTATGTGCTCTTTGTCTGGTTATGTTTGTACTGTAGCCCTGAGACGAGTGAAGCAAATATTATGCATTATACAGTAAGTGTTCCTTTTTAGAGTGATTTTGGATGCTGCAGTTCCCAGAGATTGAATGGAAACCTGAGCTCCAGCTGCATGTGTGTGTGTGTGTATGCCTTTGTTTGTTTAGTTTTTTTTTTCGTCATTATTTTCATTTATTTATTTATTTATTGTAGCTGATGTAAACAAGAACACATCAAAAACAACACTGTAGGAAAATGACTATATAATGTTGTGTGTGGGCTTCAGGGTACAAATGAGGTATTTGAGGGGAAACAGTTTGGAATTATTTGGTTTCCAAATACAGAGTAAGCAAAAAAAACAAAAAAAAACAACAACATGGCCTGAGGGAAGAAATTACTGTAAATAAGAAGAGGACTCACGCAGCAATTAAGTTCTCACAGACTACAGTAAGTTTGCTGACAATGCTGATTAGTTACAAAAGGTATGAATAATTAAAAGTCAGTGTTAAGCCCTTTACAAGACATTAACTATGTGGGTTATTAAGTTTTCATTTATAACATGATCACTTTTTTTCTCAAGAACCGTAAAAGTGACACAGAAATATTGTTTGGTTGAGGGATGTTTATCAATATTTACTGAAAAACAATCTGTATTTTCTTCATTGAAACATCAAGAAAGAAAAGTTGAGGCACACATTTCAAAGCCTTCATTTCAAAATTGTGAGTCATGTCAGGTTTTCATCTTCGGTTGTCACTGTTGCACATCATCATTAATTCATCTTACTTTCTTTCTCACTTAGCAGACGACACATTTCAAGCAGAGAAGCAGATGTACAAGCTGATTGATGTGATTTGTAGAACAGAAGCACGCCATGCATGGAACATTATATCCTAGAGTTTTGCATAGTTAGTCAGTTGGTGTAAGACAGATGTTGTCAGGAGGATGACATGACTTTGAAATGATCTCTTCTTGCTTCCTTTCTTGTTGGCATAATTTGCAAAGTGCGATTCCTTCTGAGCATGAAAACACCTTTAAATGAATCTTGGACTGTTGGATTTAGCTGTAAATACCATTTGTATTCTGGAGCCCGGTAATGAACTTCAGCACTAAGAGGAAAAAGAGGAGGAAATATTATGATTAATTCCCTGCCCCACACAATACACACCAGTTTGATTAACATGCTTCTGCTAAACAAGACGTATCTGTGTATTATGTTGCCCACAACTCTGCATTGTTAGCCTTGAAGAACATCCAGGCACACAAACTAGGATATACACTATATAATACACTGTTGACTTTATTGCTTTGTTTTCCTTTACATGGTTTTTGCAGCAACAGCAGGCTGCAGTGTAGCGTGCAGTATTTATGAAAAGTTATTAGTAGTCCTGTCAGCTCTCAGTCTGTGGCTTTGTTTTCTCTTTATTTAGTGTAGTGACAAAGTGCTCTGTATTGACCCTGCTGTGTAAGAGGCATAGTGAAAGTCCGCAACACAAGCGCACACACACGTACAGAGATGTGTTTTGTAAATCCCTTCCATACGCTGTGACCAGTACTATTCAGTGACACCTCATGAGCAGCACCCTATGAGAGAGGAAAGAGAGAAAAGGGAGAGGGAGCGCGGGCCACAGAAAACAGGAATAAACAGACATACAGGTCAGGAAGGCCATCATACAGCAGACATATGACAGGAAGAGGAGCATTTGAGATGTGCTCCTGCTCTTGAGCTTCTAATTATTTCCATTTACAATGATTTGGATGACAGCGAGGTAATGTTTGCTCAACTCACTGGACAGAAGCTTCAGTTAAAGTAACATGCAACAGTAGCCAGAACCAGGTAATAAATCCCAGCTCAAGGTAGCATCAACGGATTTGTTGCTACATCGCCATGGCAACAGTGTTACTGCAAACTCACTGAATAGATTTAAAGGTACCGTACTTCTGCAATGAAGTATTAAAAAACAAGAAAGTTTGAGAATTTGTGTTTGTTACATCAAAGGTTGAGTAAGCCCATTATATGGACGGTAGCCGGCCGGTGCTGCAGTCATTACCAACTGTGCCTGCTCTACCACCAGATCCTCTGTGCACTTGTCTGTTAATCAAAAAGCCTGCAAACAATTTGAAATGGCTACATTTATAAAACACTTTGATCCAAAGTGCTTTACAAGGTTTTTTGCCCCTCATTCACACACACACACACACGGCAGCGAGCGACCACACAGGGTGCTGGCCTGACCATCAGAAGCAATTTGGGGTTCAGTTTCTTGCCTAAGGACACTTCGACATGTGGACAGGAGGAAGAGGGGACTGAACCACCAACCCTGTGATCAGTGGACAACCCGCTCTACCTCCTGAGCCACAGCTGCCACATTTATAAGCTATTTCAGTAACCAGAGGCAAGTATTTAACAAGTATCTCGCATGTTTATGCCTCTCTCATCTGTTCCTATATAAATTATGTATTTGTTAAGTTGTTTGAGTGCTGATAATAATGTGTGACCTTTCCAATAACTTTTACATTTTGAAAATCACGTACTGAACACAGTCATTCAGCACAAAGCTTAAAGGACATCCTTTGTTAAGGTGCTGAGCTCTAATACCTCCAATACACTTGGAGGATTAAAGAGGGTGTGTGGGTGCTGGTGCAGTCAGGTAAGTGAGACTGTGGGGTTCAGAAAGGTCCACACCTGAACAAAACACTGCTCGGTCAGACACAGGGTACTGGGCGGTAACATACGGCATGAACAGCCCTGGAGGAGTATCAGAGCTCACTGGAACACTGGTAACATAAGATGTGAGATGCTGTTTGATAGTGAAGTCAGCCACAGATGAAGCTTAAAAGACAAACAGCTGTGTTGAATCTTTTTTTTTTTAAAGTCAGACCTTTGTATTGTGATTATAAATCTGAAATTCAGGGACCCCTTTTCAGTTTTTATTAGTGATATTAGGAGCACAGTGTGTGCTTTAACGACAAAGAAGATGAAGGGAAATCTGTTCTGACAAAATTAAGACAAACATTTAAACACACCCTCAACAGGCAACCATCTTTATTTTCCTTATTTTGGTTGTTTCTACTTACAAGTACTTCTCTATATTGTACATGTAAATGTCCCACTTTTGGGCATCTTTGTGTACTTTTGCCCCTTTAAATTTCAGGCACTAGTGTCTCATTTCCAGCATCTTATTTCTCAGCTTAAACACTGTACAGGTGCACTCTGCAATGACGGCTAAAAGAGCTCAAATATCAGTCACTTAACGTCATTGGAAGCTGATTTACAGCTGTGCTATTACTGATAAGTTCTGCCTCATTATTAGATGCCCCACACCATTATAATTCTAATGTTTTTTTGTTTTTTTTGTAGAATTAATATGCTATTACTAAAATTAAACCCTAATATTAACCAGATATTCTCCTTATAACCACAGTATTATAACATTGTTATTACAACATGTTTCAGAATTATGACCTTGTTATTAGAGAGTATTATTGTTTTCAAACAGTTGAATTAAATAACAATAATAATAATAATATAATTAAATATATATGGTGGTTTTATAAATGTCAGTATGATAAGACAGAAATGAAGGCCATGCAACAATATATGGGTTTGTAATTGTGACAATACATTGAATAAACAGTATATAAAGTATATTCAGGATGTGTATATTCAATATGCTCAATTACAGATAGTGGACAGTTTATATAGTGTGACTGTGGGAATATATTGTGTGACTATTTCAATGAAAGAGAACTTACCATTGCAGTTTTAAGTTTAAAACCTTAAATGCCTCTTTTACCAGCTGTGACATGATTCTTGTGGTGCACTATACTGAAATTATTTTATTATTTTTCATGTATGCATGTGGTGGGAAGTATTGGTCTTTTTTTATATTAAGGGAAAAATAGTTGCAGCAAATCACTTCAGGGTTAGTTTTTATCAGAGGATCTATTTTGT
The DNA here is from genome assembly GCA_008360985.2 of Macquaria ambigua. Classification (NCBI taxonomy): domain Eukaryota; kingdom Metazoa; phylum Chordata; class Actinopteri; order Centrarchiformes; family Percichthyidae; genus Macquaria; species Macquaria ambigua. The sequence goes on along the minus strand of VMKM01000004.1, from coordinate 1,554,505 downwards.
ATTATATTTTAGGCAACAGTGTAAATCAATGTACGATCTCCTCTCAACAAATTATGCTGCTGAAAGTAGCTGAAAATCCTTCTGCTTATCAGGCTCCCGTGTCCTCCCAGCCACAGCAACATAATGGTGTTTTGTATCAGCAGTTATACATGGACATAATAGATTGTCCACTGTCCTCTACATCTGCTGCCAGTTGGAGAGTGACAAGTTGATTTATGAGACTTGGAGGAACAGTAATGAATTAATTAGGTTGATAAGATGCACTCCTCAAGGTCACTGTCCAGTGATTCCCATACATCTGCTCGCTCACTGTAAATCTGATTAATACAAGCAGAATGAGAATCAACAATCAGCAAATGGCCATCCAATGACCTGACAACTGTCAACATCGTTATGTGTCACCCGCATGTATATTTTAGCTTTATTTATAGTCTTTAAAATAAGCTTGTTTACACAATTTATTATGATTTTTAATACTGAATAGACCTGATAGAGAACAAATATGTTTATACGTACTGTAATTGGGCAAAATCAGAGAAGAAGACTGTAAATATAGAGGCCTTAACTGAAAGATTGTAGTGTCAGATTAAATTATAGTTTTAATCTCTACTGGTACACAGAATGTTTATATCTTATCCTGTTTTCTGTTTGGTAAACACTGCTGAATGATTTAGGTCTTGCAGTAGCTGCACAACACACACATTTCGTTTTATGTTTTGTTTATAAAAAGCAAATAACCACGTTTGTCTTGTTTGTCATGTTCGGGGCTGCAGCATGTACTAATCTTAGAGCCATGGATAGCTGCCTACAATTTAGATGTTAACAAGATTTTTAAACATCTCCTGGTGCAGTCGGTGGATGAAGAGTGGAGAAAATCAGATTTTTTACTGCTCAGGTTTTTATTAAGAATCTGATTAGCATCTTGCTCATGCATTACCCACTTATTTGACTTTGACATGTTTGCTAGTAGAAAATGACAAAGCGATTTTCTGAATACAAACACAGCTTTGTTGTCCACGAAGCTGTGCAATTGTCTTCAGCCCATCTGTCAGTTCATTAAAACATGAAAACACACCAAGCACGTAACAACAACAATGACAGCATGAAAACTCAAAGCAATAAAATGCAATATACAAAATCTAAACTTACAATAACTGATATTTTGGCCACTGGGGGCAGTGAAAACAACACTGATATAGTATCAGATTTTAAGATTATACATGGCCAACTTGTTAGCAAACATCCAGCAGATACAGAACTTCATTATAATTAATTTGGAGACGTGTTTCTGGTCTCCTGGCAAATGTACATCCAATATTCACTCTCTTTTAGCTCTGTTTTTGGTCTCCACCAACTCCTGAGAGAAAAAAAATGTCTCTTTAGCTGCTAAATGCTTCACTATGTTCACCAGCTAGTCTCTAACTGCGTCTGCCTGCTGTTTGGTGCTGAGCAGGAGGTGTACAGTGAGTTTTACAAGCTTTTCCCCAGAAAACAGCTGCCTGCTGCGACCGAAAAACGACGCTATGAGAGCGATGAGAGTGAACCAAAACAGTAAAAGTTGTGGGCTGGAAAACCACAGCAGTGAGCAACAAGATGCCATAAAGCTCTGTAGAGCTGAGGGGAACTGCAAAGTTGGGTCATAATTCTCTGCAGGTTCATTACTATGAGCAACCCCTTTCACATGCAAGTAGTCATGTGATCCATTGATACTATACAAGATTTGTTATAGTCGCTTTAAAAAAAAACACTTTGACAAGAAAAGTGCCAACGGGATGAATGATCTTCTATGTTCTTTGTTGTTAGAGGCATCCTGTAGCTCCTACCTGAGTTTAGCCTCTGAACTGGTTCCTCCATGACACACAAAGTCGTCCTCCTCACCCTCTGTTCCCAGAAGTTGTCCTTCAATTGGTGGATCCCATTAGCAGACATACCATCCCTTTTACTTCTCCTACTTTGTGCACCAGGAAACCAGATTTAATTTAGTCCCAAAATGAGTCTGTCACCTGTAGTCACCGCTGATTTCATCAGTTTAACCCAGGCACCAGCGACTGTAGAGATTCCATTGGTTGGTTCACAGGAAACTAAGAACTTCCACTTTGCTCAGCAAAATGCCTCAGACTCCTTCTTGCGGAGGCCATTAGCTTTTTGATCAGAGGGAGTGAAGACGCACAGGCTTTATCAAGGCTCAGGCTGTTAAATAAGGCCGGCCTGTGGGTTGCAGGTTTCACTGATGATGCTACTGAACGTGCTCACGCTGTGTGAAACACCCGTAGTGACCCAGCAGGGAGCTCAGGGGGAGAAACTATCTAGCCAGCTCAGCGTGTATACCAAGCAGGCACCATTACATCCCATTTGTAAACATAGGCATTTGGATTTGATGCTGTTGTTTGAGGGAGCCAATTTAATTTTACTGCTCAGTATGCCTCAAGGATGATATTATTTTGTCTACATGAATGCCTTCGTGGTGCTCCTGCATGGCTGTTTCTGTAATGTCATATGTTTTTCTCCTTTATTGGATTTTTTTTTTGAGCCATAACGAGTCAGCAATATCTCCAGCAATTGCTTCAAGGATCTTAAAGAAAAGGTCTATAATTTGGGAAAGTGGCAATCTGATATTGCAGCGTGTTATCATATGAATGATTTCAAAGCTTGTTTCTTTTCGCACAGTCCTTCATACACAACAGACCAATCTTGGATTCACTCTTGGCATTGTAAGATGAAACTTTAATATTCCCCCGTGATGAAATTCTCAGTAAGGAATTGGATATAGATTAGAAAGATAGATATAATAGATAGATTTATAGAACTCCTCCTAGATTGAAATATTGTCTATTATCTGAGGCAATTTGTGGTGCTGCTGAGGTGCGCACTGTTAACAACAAAACATAGAAAATACATTCGTTACTGAAAACACAACGCTGACAACAAGCAATATGTGTTAAAACATGACAGGGTGTGTCATTTTACTGTATCACAGCTCCTAGTTGACATAAATCCAGTTATACTGTATCACAACTCTGTCTACTAGAAATTATGTTCATATGCCACTAATGTGAAACAGCAAACACGTTTTGACAGAAACATAATGCCACCTGAATTAGGTTTTTTATCAACATAATGAGGAAACGTTTTTAATGAGCATATCTGCAAAGACACAAAATATTCTTACTGCAAAATGTTCACCAACAACATATTGTTGGATTTGTCCTCTTGCTTTTTATGTTTAGGCACTCACAGCACTTTGTTAAGGTTAAACATTGAAGGACTTGAAGGACGAGAGACACAACGTGTTTACTTTATTAAACTGAAACCACAATCTTTCCCTAAACTAAACCAAAGTGCTTTTGTTGCATAAACCTAAATCCTGGTCTCCGTTGTCAAAGCCCTGCACCTTGTAGGCCTACGTCCAGCATACACCCTGACCTCCTCACTCCCCACGACTTGTGCACAGTACACAAAGGTAGTACTTCCTACAGTAGATAAAATGTTCCCATTGAACCAACCCTGTTTCCTAGAAATTACGTTTATATACAGATAATTTGAAACAGCAAATTTGTTTTGAAGGAAATGTAATGCTGGTCGGATTACATTTTCTATTAACATAATGTTGTTACTTAACATATTCGGCAAGTCGCAAAAATATCAGATCTTGCAATACAATATACGGTCACAGTGGCCACATCATTATCAACCTTTCTGACGGTTATGTTTATACACTTAGTTAAGGTTAGTGAAAGATCACGTTCTTGGTTTAACACAGAAAAGATCCACAGTGACTTGAGGCATGAGACACAATGAGATTGTCAACATTTAACCGAAACCAGAACTTTTGTTGCTGAAACCTAACCACAGACAGGACTCAGACCGGTCTCTGCGGTGCACATGTAAATGTTGCCTCTGAACATAATCCAGGGAGCGATTTACATTTTTTGGGAAAACAAATGAATAGTATACACACATAAATTTGACATATTTGACTTTTGGACTTGAAGTTAGTCTGACTACGTGACCACTGACAGACTTACAGGTGAACAGATGTTTGCAGTTTACAGATCCTTGCACACATTAACAGCAGATAACACCCTGGTAATAGAGCAGCAGAGTATTTATAGCAGGAAATGTGTTGGGGGTTTTTTTTTCTTTGGTGCTTTGTGGCTGAGATAGAAAAGAAGGTTGTTTTGACACTGCTGATGTTGTACCGGCACAACCTAAAGCTGTGAGTCATGGGGGCTCACAGGTTCAGACAGCGACTTTAGATGTCCCTGGAAACGTATGTTTCTGAAGGTTGCAGCAGCCTTGTTTGTTACATCCTCACACTAAAGAAAGAATTCACAAGGACAACCTCCTCACTCAAGGACTCTAAAATGTTGTTTATTTCCTTCAGTGTTGTCTTAAACACCAGTAAAGTTGGGTCACGGTTAATGTGACTCAACTTCATATTTATAAAGTAAAACAGTGACTCTGAATGAGGACACCCACAACAACACATCTGACCTCATTGCAAGAGATTCACATTAAAGTTTGTTTTTACATGTGAGAATTATGTTATTCATGATGAAATTGTACTGGATATTTTACAATTCATATTAACAACTGCCCTGATGGATTCACTGAGTAGTCCCTTAATGGGCGTCTGCCTCCAGGCAACATGATTTTGTGTGTGCGTGTGTGTGTGTGTGTGTGTTGTTTATATCTACTCCTCTTTAAATTACACCGTTTCATTTTTCCTTTTTTTGGCACAATTCAGAGTTCAATTTGAGTTGTCATAGCAGGAAAAGCACAGGTGATACAAATTTTGTTAACGATGACAAACCATCCATCAAGTGTCCCAGTGAGCCATGCCAGTGAGCCAGCATGCCCAATACCAGGACCCTGAAACTAGCTCACCTAAATGGACTGCAGTCGTTTTTAATGTTGTCAATTACACCTGTGCTTGTCCTGCATATAACAAGCCAGCATGTGTGCTGTGAAAAAGGTCTATTTAATGAATACATAGATACATTTTGACCTCTGTCCCAGCAAGTCCTCCAAATTAAACAGGAAAAAAATACGTCATTTGGTTAACATTAGGGCAATGATGGTGGTCATGCTTTAAAAAAAAAACACTGTTGACTTTCAGTTGGAAACAGGAAACAAACAGCGGTCTCCTGCATTAAAGTCCGATGTTTTGTTGACCCATCCATCCATCCGACCTCATCCTTCTGCAGAGTTTGTGGCTCTATAACAACGTCACCTGTCATAATTACTACAGCGCTATGAGTTCTTTGTCTTATAGTTGAATATAGTTATTGTTTTTCATATTTTCCACAATAAATGAGGACACAAAAAGTGAAAGAAAACAGATATATAGCTACACACACACACACACACACACAAAACATTAAGGAAAAAAAAACAAACAACAATAAAAACCCACCATGTATAAAGTTCATTAGTTCATCATTGTGTCTTCAGAAAGTACAGGGTTGGTTAGGTAACTTGTTTCTAAGTAGTGCATAAAGTGTTGCCATATTTTTTTGAATGTCTGTAGGTAGCCTTTAGTCGCAAACGTCAGTTTTTCCATGGCCAGGCAGCTTGAGAGACTATTCAGCCATTGTTGTTGGATGGATGAACAGCTGGAGCTTTTGATAATTTCATATTATCCGTAAAGAGACCCAAGATGCAAAGACGTGGACAGAGAAGATACAGTATGTTAAAGAAACAATTTCAGATAAGGTCTGAGATATTTTTCCCAGAAAAATTTCCTCACCTGGCACTTCCTCATACAATGCAGTCCCCCTCCTCTGAGCCACATTTTAGTGTCTGAATTATTTTCATTAAATTGTTGTAAGAAAGTCGGGGTGACATATACTATGTGCATGTTTTGGGGCATTTTGATGAAACAAATGCTGCTGTCGTTCTTCGTCTATGACTTGCCATCATACTGTATACGTCGAAACATAATATGATATGTGAAATAAGTTTATATGGAGACAATTTGTTAAATTATGATTATGATTCTATCATGATAGTATTGTATACACAACTAAAAACATAATTGCATCACTAATTTGGGTGTAATTCTCCTGGCATGCAAAACTGGGAAAACTAACAATTTAACTAATGCATGCCTGAACAGGTCAGACTATACTTTTGCTTGAAGATCAATCTTTTCCTCTTATTAGATCTCATAATTAAGACAAATGAAGAGCATGCTTGTTATTTCATGCTCCTGTTGGCTTAGTGCTACAACCTCTCTGATCAAAAAGTGAACACTAATTGCAATTAATTCTGCAAACACATAAGGAAGGCAACCTATTTGTTTTTCCTATAAATAGCTCTTTGTTGTTTCCTCCCTGTTTCCTCTGATGGTCTAACAGATGACTTCGGTCAGTAAGGTTTCTCTCCAAATTACACTTGATCCACTTTTGTCTTATCCATCTCATTTCTGCAGACCGTTTAGTCAAACAACATATGGTCCCATGTTGTTTGTCAGGCATGAATGGTTTGCTGTATATTAGAGGCTGATGCTGAATTTGCAAATAAAAGAACAAAGTCAGTGTCTGGCTATAAAGCTTCTTCCAAGGCCTTCCAAAGAGTCTGTCTGGGAGTCTGCTGGGATTTATGGAGTGATGCACTTTTCTGCAGGCTCTAGTGTTCATGAAGGAACTTTTGGTCAACTACATATGAAGTGGAAAAACTCCAAATTTCCTGATGCATCGCCTTGTAGTAACTAGACTTTTTTCATCAGTTTTGTCATGAGTGTATTGTTAAAAAAGCATGAAAAACAATGCATAATTACATTATTCATGTGGATTTTACCCTGCAACCATGCAAAATCTGAATCTCTGGAGACAGCGGTGCATGATGCATGTGTTTATGTTTGTGTGCGTGTGTGTTGGATGCTGTTCATGAGCCAATTTAATATAAAGTAAATTATGCCTGCTATTTTAAGCTTATAGAGTGAGGTCAGAGCTATTACGTACGCCAAGCAGCACCTTATCAACTCCGAGCTTAGTCTCAGTTGTGTTTTCTATCGGCAAAGAAGGCAGCTCACAGTCCTGACTTCATAGCCATGTCTAATAAAAGGAAGCAGTGCGTTCTCGGTTTACAGCTCTCGCAGAGGTAAAGGTTAGTTGCTCATTCCCTCCCCCCGAGCAACAAAGGAAACGAAGGACAGAAACAGAAGGAGCAGTGTGATTGGAAGCTGGAGATGGAGTCGCTAATCAAAGCTGCGTCTGGATCTGTAACTCTACCAGCTGGGTGTGGAGAGCTCTTCCCTGCTCGCCCTGATGGCAGAGACACACTAACCTGCAGTGACCAGAGGGAACAAGGATTCACACTTTAATTCATTTTACTTTTATGTTCTCTTGCTTAATGAAAATCAAATCAAAACTAAGCCAGGGGACACTCGGTCTCTCTCTCTCTCTCTCTTCCTCTCTCTCCATCTTTTTCTCCCCCCCCCCCTCCTTGTCCCTTGCTGTGTTGCTTTGAAGTGTAAATCAGATTCTACAGATGTATGAAAGTAAAGTGCAAACTGTACACCAGAGACCATTTTACAGCACTGAGGGCATGCAGGGAGCAACCAGATGTGAGTGTATCTTTTTCACCAAACGTATAGGTCAATAATGCTTTATACAACCGTGTGTGTGTGCGCGCATGTGTGTATGTGTTATATGTAAAGCCACTTACCAAAGGAACTGGTTATTAAAATTTATGAGGCTACATCGACACGAGAGTAACATTTTTTTTATTATAGATAGACCTGCTGTTGGTCCTTTATCTCTGCATCAACTGTAGTGAACAAGTACTTTTGTCAGGTGTTCTTATTTCCTCAATATGATCATTTCAAGTAAGTTTTAGCTTGAGTTCTTTTGTACACTCAGTTTGCATAATCAGTGGTTGAATGAAAATGAAAAGAAGCAGATTCTATTATAATAGAAGTCTACATAATATTAGAAAAGTCTTCCCTATGTTGTGTTCAGTCCTTTTCACACAGTCCTTCACTTATCTCACACTCCACTTCTGCTTCCCTTCATTTATATCTCCTCCCGTGTGATTCATAGAGATTTAATAAAGAAAACAATATGATAAACGATAATGACTTTCACCTGGGTTTACCTCATCAGTGTACTCCATTAAGAGAGCAAGTTTTAATAGAGCCTCCGGCAGGCACGGAAGTCTTTTCATATTGTGGTCACATGTTACATACCATCCAGTCATATATGTTAATGTCCTGTCTCTTACACTTTGTCGTCCATATAAACATTTGGACCACATTCACATCTGAATAAACAGATGTTGACCTCTGCATTCTTGCCTGCATTCAGAAATTTTACTCCCTCCACTTCATCAACATTCGGTTGTGTGTGAATGTTTCTTTGAAGTCCAACTGAATTTTTTTTTACAGCTTCCATATCTGCTCTGTAAATCACTTTACCTTAATTCCCCTCTGAGAAAAAATCAGAGTCCAAACGGGAAACCTTTAAGCCTGGTATGAAGTTAATTTTTATTTGTTCATGTTCATGAAATTCTGTGTATTTCAGGCTCTGCCGGGTGGTTGTGAGCTCCAGGACAGTCTCTGTCAAGCTTGCTCAGATTTGTTGAAGAGTATCATCATCTGAGCCACATCATCAAACTAAAACATGTAGTTTTGTTCAAATAAATGGTTAAAACCTCAACATGAGTGAGCATCTTAATGTGAAAGTATGTTCTTCATCTTCCAACTCCATGGTGAAATGTGCTATTTTTGCCTTCACTTTTATTAAATATTTAATTAAACCACCCTGTTTAGATTCAAATAGTATTTTTCATGGTTGTTCTCACCAACATAGGCAGCAAAGAAATACACATTAATAGATAAATATAAATATAACAACTTATGTCTGCTACGTATGTTTTAATCTGTTAGGTTACATTTACTGCTCATTACACTCGCCTCATTACGCTGCCATGTGTTTAAAGTACTGTATGGGGTATTGTTTACTGTACAGCTGTTGTCACAACTTATTGCATGTTAACTCACATTTGCACCTGAATCTCATCAAGATGGAAAGTTTATAGATGACTGATATTTGCCTACAATGTATTCATTCAGGCTGTATCTCCTGGTTTTGTTTCAGCATCGACTGCAGCTGTTTAACAAGCATCAGAATTAGTCAGAATTAGTCGACCGCATGTTTTTACAGTATATGAAAGACTTTGATTTATTTTTGAAAGCTGTGCAGTCAGCAGTATGTGCAGTATATGGCCATGCCTGCATTTGATCATTTTTCACAGACTCATAACTCTCTTTCTACATCAGCTCAAGATGTATCTTTGCCTTTGCTGTGATTCAGCACTAGTGTGAAGTTAGATCTTTAAGATTTCAGCTCAGTGCAATAGATGATCAATAAATAAAGTTCAGTATAAAGGATTGTGATATATTCCTGAGCAAAACTCCACAGATATATTAATATTACTTTGTTATCAGTTCTTTACTGGAGGACTTTGATTGTGACCTCATTTGTTCAGAAATCAAAGGTGTTGTTTTCACATCACATGTTATGTTACTAAATCCTCCAGACAGAATTTCCCTTTTTTTTTTTTTTCTTTCATCCACGACTTAACAATGAACTGGAGCCACACACACACATATACACACACACACACAATCATGAACATGTTGGGTCACAACTGCTAAAAGACTGTTTTCTGACTCAAAAGTGTTGATCTCATTACTAGGTCAGTCACCCACACCAAAGATATATCACCTTTAATATCAGTGACAATTGTTTAAGTGAATTTGCAGCGTGATTTTCTGCCTGTTACACCTGATATTTTAGGAGGGTTTTGTTTTATTGTTTTAGACAAATTGAGGTTCAGCATGAAATATTCAGTCTTGTTAGGAATAGCAAATCATTCCTGGCTTAAAGGCTTATAAACAAAAGGATTTAAGACAGATTATTTTTTTCTACAAAGCTCGTATTATAAGGATTCAACTTAAAGCGCCCAAGGGTGACTACAATACAGAGAGGATACTCACATTTTAATAGAAATAAGTGTTCAGGGATGAAGGGAGTTACTTTGTTAATTTACTGTGGCAATGACAAAAGGAAACTATTCTGTATATTATACCATTAAAATCAAATGTACAAAGAATATTAATTTTAGGGTGACTGGATGTGGGCAGAAAAGGGTCTCAATTGACTTAAAAATTATCCAAGCCCCCATGATGCCACACAAAGCCTTTTGTCATGACCATGAAAGGATTTACACATCTTCACCCACAGACGAAACATACTGTAGAGGCATTGGGATTCTCATTTTTGATTCTCATGACTGGATACCACTTTACTCTGCTGAGTTTGGCCAATTCACTTCATTCCTGCATGAGAGATGAAAAGAATCTGAAGCTAAAATGGAGAAAGTAGGGCAAAGAAAATATGTTTTATGGTGGGCATTAGTCTCTCCACTATTATAATGGTCAGTGATGATGAGTTCATTTCTGCTCCTTAGTCACCGAGTAAAAGACTTTGAAAGTCTTATCTGAATACAGGTTATAAGAGTTAAAATCCTGCAGTGTGATAAAAAATACTCCAGCTTCTTAAGCATGAAATTAAAATATAAATGTGGAATTTTACTATTTGACAACTAGGACTAGAAATGTATTAGCAATCATGTTATGATGATCAAATAATCTGTTCATTGACTGTTTGGTAAACCCCTCCCCCAAACTGCTATTGTCCAATCATAGCTTAGCAACCATAACTAGGCAATGGAAGTCTGTAAAGCTTTGGATTTGTCTACATAGATATAAAACAGTTTAATATCTGCTTGTCCACATGTTGACATGTTCATGGGGCTCTAGGTAGAGCTCTATTCAGTATGTGAAGAGTTTAGAGGGTTTTATCTGTTTTTATTGCTTTTCCAAAACCAAAAACACAACAGTGAAAAAGAAAGGATTGGATTAAACTGAGAGTTTGTCTGCAAACTGCAACCACTAGCATGTGGGCTAACTAGCTCACTACCTACAGTAGTAACCTAGTGTTACTTCCAAAGTCAAGGAGCATTTTTATTAACTGACAGGTTACATTGTTGTTTACGTTAAAAAAAACAGCCCTTCCACTTTGTAGTATTTTCCCACTGTGTGGAAGCCGGATGCTATCGGAGTTTAGGCTAACGTTAGCAGCTGTCAGCCCTCTCTTGGATTTGGGACATGGATGTATTATAAGAACTGGATACGGCGCCGCCGCTCAACCTTGCTTCCAATTTTTTCCAGTGGCCACTCACGGTATTGCAGCAAAAATTTCCCCCTGCAGCCCAAAAAGCATTGTCTTCATAGACCACCACTGTAAAAGAGAAAAGAGACATCTGTGAAACTGTTGTCAGGACACCTCAAACTGCAAACAAGGTCGATTATGACTCTTTCTATTATGAATTTTTGATCCATGGAGGTTTCATATTTGTAAAACTTTCCTTGAGTCGAGAAAAGCGATTTAAAAATCTGTGACGTCATCACAATGTAAAGTCTATGGGTCGAGAGGGAACTTGCGGGCGGGTCCAGCGAGGAGAAACACTACCGCGCATATTCAGTGGGCCGCATAACCCAGAAGTACACCCAGAAACTAGAAACTTTTTCGGCATATGTGCCAGGCGAGCATTTCTCATTGGACTGAATAGGCACCGTCTTTAGGGTACGGTATCCAGTTCTTATAATACATCCATGATTTGGGGAGCTTTACACTCCAGTAACCCCAGATTAGTGTTACATTTGCTAAATACATCAGTTAGACCTCATCCTAAAAGCCTTTTCTCTTGTAAAGTGAAAACATGTTTGAAACCACGAACAAGTATCTAACATTAAGCCAAGCAGCTAAACGAGGTTGTGTTATAACAAAATAACAGCCTAATCTTACATTTTTCCATATAATACTTCACGTGTATATTTAAGATCCTTTTGACAAAATTATTTTTTAACAATGAGTCGGAGAAAGCTAAAGTTAGCTTAATTAGCTAGCTAGCTCCAGATGATAAAATCTGCAAGAGACAGTTTTCATTTCAGCCGGCAAAATCGACAGTCGCCGGTTAGAAATGAGTCACTGCTTTTGTTTACCTCTGTCCTAAACCAGGACCATTGTTTCAAACATTAGGGAGAGTTGTAAGTGTTAAATGTGCCTCCTTTATCACTGTAAACTGCATCTGTTATGTGAAAACAGAAAGCTTGACAGGCATAGCAACAGTAACTAAGGTGGGCGGGGCTTAGAGGACAGTCAATCAATAATTTAATTTGATCTTAAATTATTTGTGCAATGTGTCTTCTAACTGGATGAAGAACCGTTGTAAATATGTGCAGTATTGTTTTATTTATATCAAACTGTCATCAGAAATTAGTTTATTTTAATTTGGGGAGAGATTTGTCTTATGTCTTGCTGGGGCCTTGTAGTCTACCACATCAAATGTGTCAGAAAAGTTAAAATTTTAATGTTTTTACAGCAGTATTCTGTAACTTGTATTCTGTTCAACCTGTCACAAGGTGTATTTTGATGTTTTTATAGTTTAGGATGAGGTTGAGTCACCACAGCATAACATAAGAACAATGTATCTTTGAGTAAAAACATTTTTTCAGTTTCTCAGACAAAAGGATATTTACAGAGAAGTGTAGCTGCAGTGTATTTGGAGGCTAATCCTTGTCAACATTGACCTGCCATCATGTCAGTGGTTCTGGTTTGTGGTTCAATCACAATTGTCTTCTGTTTTCTCTCTTCTTCAGTTTTTAATTTAATTTCAGCATATTTGACGACATTGGCGGGTGCAATAAAGATAAAAATACAAAAACAGCAGTTATGCTTATGTTTACTCTTCTTAATTGTCTCCTACCTTAGGCACAGATGGTGATAACCTTACTTGACTCCTTCCTGCTTGCATAGAGAAAGCCCCCTGACTTCATTTTCACGGCACCAAACTGAGCTTGTAAACTCGATTTCCTGTCAAAGCCCAGGTGAGTTTACCTACATTTCTCCTTCAATATTCTACCAAACCTGACTGCTGCTTCTCCTCAAACCCCCCTGCCATCACTTTCTGATACATCAGTTAATTTTTCTACATTAAAAAAAAAGAAACACTTGAGTGCCTTCATCTTGCAGAACTGTTTCTCTCCAGCTGAGAAAGTTACAGCCAGTCCCCTCATTGGTTACCCTCTGGGTTTGGCTTTTCATTTTCAACCATTTCTTGAGCTCAATTACTCTGCAAATACTTGCCAAAATTAAAGGCACACATGTCTTGCTTTCCTGGTCCATTAAGGCTGTGTGCCCACTTAAGACCGGTGGCTTCTCATTTGATGAGTTGCTGCACTTCACAGGCAGCCAACATGTTATTAACACTCAGAGCACTGACCTTAAAATGCACAAAGAGGTGAACCTATTAAAAATATTCTTATTGAAAGGATGCTATACTTCAAATGAGATTTGACCAGGTGGATGCAGCTTTGACTGTGACAAAGCAAAGCAGGAGGTTTTTCTTGACTGTCTCTGCAGGTTCAAGGTTGGTGGTGTTTGGTAGACGAGGCTAGGCTTCACACATGAATAACACAGTCCTACAACAATTACTGTAGTGTCTTATGTGAAGCATAAATCAGCCAAAAGTCTAAGATCTCTGTGTGCACAGTTCTGTTCAGGTACATTACCATGAGCTATAGAAACAGGTAGGTTTAATGGGCTCCCTGAAGAGAAAAGACTCTGTCTGTCATGTGATTTAGGTGAGAACTGAAGTCCCTTTCGTGTTTTATTGCTCATTATATGATGATTTAAGGGCTACTCTTTTTTTTAATAAAATGTCCTTCATTTCTGAGGAGTAATTCTGGATGAATGATTCTAAGAAACTTGAGCTGTGTTTTAAGAAAGGAACCTTTTTTGTGGCTGCTTTTATTTAAAGAGCCTGGCGCAGAAGACAAAGTTCTTTGTTTGCAATATAATGTTATATGTAAAGAAGTTGTGTTCATGTCTGACAAATCTTTCACAATTACAACCGTATTTTTTGGTGTCTTATAAGTCCGTGTGGGCTGGGCACTTGTACGTGCATGACACAATAAATAGATAAACAAAAACAAACAATAAACAAATGATCAAATGCAATAAACAAACTACCAGCAAATGTATTAAATTGTAAGGTATTCATTGTATTTTGTCCCCACCAGCTCCACTGAACACTGTGTAATATAATTCAATCCAATATAAACACCAGAAAGTATAATTTACCAGAGCCAGTTCCTCCCTCACCCAGTCTCAACAAAAAATATAACATTATACTGTAAGATTGTTGAATTGGATTACATTACACTGTACAGGCACCTGTGATATTGTGTCCACCTCATGTAGATTAATTAGATGTGTGAGGCGATTCTGACTCGTGTGCTTTGTTTGCTGCCCTGCATTTCACTTGTTTCATCATGTATTACAGCACTTCATTTTGTAATGCGAATGATTAAGATAGGAGAGATTGAGAACGGTTCGCGCTTCCTCTCTGTGAAGTCCTTTGAGACGTACGTACTTGTGATGAAAGGCTTTATAAATAAATTAGCTTGAATTTAGTTTGATTCTCATCTCACAATCCCTGTGCCCACGTCAGGAAATATGGTTTCTCACAGCTCCTTACCTTAATATGTGGGCTTAGTTAAAAGTGGAAATATTCAAAACACTTCAGTGTAAAAAAAAAAAAGACAATGATTATTCTAATCTGACTTTTTGCTCTGCAGCTGTTGGCAGTGAAGACTAGTAATATTTCTTGAATCCACAAAATCCACAGTTTTTTAACAAGGTGCAGGTGATAAAAAGTCAGATGGAGACTGAAAGCACTGGTGTAATCTCCATAGAGAAAACTGCATCCAACTGATTCTTGTGTAAATGTTTTATGTCTGATAATAAATTATAAGAATAAGAGCATAAACTTTGTCAGTTTCCATGTATGAACACACATATTGATCAGAAAGAAAGGCACTGCAGAGAAGTTGTTAAAATATTTAGTTCCTGCACAAAAAATATCTAAAATTGGAAAACATGCAGCATACAAATGGGTTAATTTAATGTACAGTACATGTCTGTGTGTACATGTGTACATTAATGTGGGTGCATGCATGTCTGCATTTATATATGTATTTAGAGCCATCTGTGTGTGGATTCATGTGTAGATACTGGTTGTGTTTACAGCATGATGTGTTTACAGTCCTGTGGTATATTCAAGTGGACTGTTATGTGATATACTCATGCTACATACTTCCAAAATGGAGAGCAGCCTCACACAAGGCACCAAAGTGACTTTTACATTTATTTCAATGGTGTAAAGTTTTTTTGGAACTCAAATTAATTGACTTTTTTTCAGGCTCTTGTACAATCAGCAGTGAGCACCAGTTAAACATGAATTAATTGAAAGTGATCCTGTGTCTCGGGGGAAATTTCCTTTTTCTTGTCAGCCCCCCGCCCACAGAGAGTTCAGAGTAAAGGGTCAGCCTCTCACACCACACGAAGGCTGGATTTGTGTCAGCCATTTCTACCATTTAATGGGGGGATTGTGAGACAATCATGGGGTCAGCCTCAGAGCAGCACCTTTTGAAGTTGGTAGGGATTCAGTGTCTTTCCCCAAATCTATGCCTCAGTGTGGAGAACATTTTTATCGACAAATTCTCTGTCATTTATTGGAGTTAATTAAAGGCATCATTTCAGGAGAGGGTTTAAAAGTTAAAATGTATCGCAATTATTTATCTTTCCCGTGTTGTCAAGGCCTAATGCTTACATGTCGTGTGTGCGGTTCGTTGATTAATGGACACTGTCTCCACAGCTGAGGAACGTACAGTGGTAGTGTCTTTGTCTCTGGGACCTCACAGTGATGATTATGGGATAACCTCTCACACACAGTAATTAATCAGCCCAGAAGGAGACCATTCGTTCAGACTAAATGTGACAGCTGCTTGGCTGGGTGGCTCGCTCAGCGGGAGGATCGTAGGTCCCTAATACCAACCTCAAAGTGTCCCTGAGGCTGGCTCCAATTCAAATCAATACAAGTTGCGGGTCTAACACCTGCAGGTGTGGCTTGTCAAATAGGTGTGTACATGGCTCTGAGGTCGTCTTCATGACGACGCTCTGTGTTACTGGGACATACAGTGATTGTACTCACAAGGACGAGCTTTGTTTTTCAGCACTGCCCTTTGAACAGAGAAGAGGGTAACATACCATAATGAACATAAAGTGAACGACACTCATACATCATGGTGTAGCCTACCACACTGTTAGAAAACAAGTTAATCTTTGAATCAGTCTTTCAGTGTGACTGTTTGGTGACTTAGCCGAGATATAATTTTCTCATTATAATTTCAATCCACATTAATTGTATTCATCTCTACACTGAGCGCAGTTTGCAGTCTGAGAAGCATCACACAGGCCATTTGAACTCAGTATGAGGCATTTATCCCAAGATTTGATTAGAATAATTAAATGTTTCTCAGATTTTAATGAAATATTTCTCCAGCTCACACATCAAAAGTATATTTTAGGTGATAGGAGGAGGAAATATGGTCCAATATGGCAAGGACTATTTTCATTTTTGATTAATCTGACAATTATTTTCTTGATTAATCAACCAAAAAAATGTCAGAGAATTGGGAAAAATCCCCATCTCAATATTCTAGAGCTGAAACGATTACTCTCTTCCAGCTCCTTAAATGTGAGGATTTGCTGCTTTTCTCTGTTTTTATCGTTGCAATCTGAATATGTTTGGGTTTTGGACTGTTGGTCAGAAAAAACAAGACATCTGAAGACGTCACTTTGGGCTCTGACAAAGAGTGATGGACATTTTTGACAATTTTCTGGCGTTTTATAGACTAAACGACTAATCAGCTAATCCAGAAAATAACTGGCAGAATTATTGATAATGAAAATAATTTTTATTTATTCTAAAGACCAAGCTGACATCTTCAAATTGTTTGCTTTGTCCAACCAACAGTCCAAAACCCAAATATGTTAAATTCACAGAGATATAAAACAGACAAAAGCAGAAATTCCTCAGAATTGAGAAGCTTAAACTGGGAAATGAGCTGAGAAGAAATACTTTTAATCTATTTAAACATTTAATCAAAAATCAACAAAGTTGCAGATTACTTTTCTGTCAGTTGACTAATCAGTTAATTAACTAATCGTTTCTGCTCTAGCAGACTTACATAAGTCCATAGACAGCATTTCAACCTTTTATCATCGACCTTCAGTAAAACACAGTTTGTACCATCAAATGCACCTGGAGGGCACAAAATCCTACAAAGAGTTTATTGACTTTCAATAGTTCTCTTGTGGGTTAAAATGAGATCAAATCAGCAACAAAAAAAGCAAGAAAAACACTTTTTCATTACATCCACATAACTAGCAAATAGAAAAACCCTTCACATATTGCAAACTAAAAAAAAAAAACTACCTTTTTGCTTTTTGCACTGTGGCAGGTCTGTTAGCTGAGATGAATGGGCAGCATGCTCCTGCATTGATCATCTCACAGCCACAAATGGCTGCTGCTGAGCCGGGAGGACAGAGGAGGTGGCCCGTCATTAGATCTGGATTATGTAGGAAAGGCTAAATCAGGTAACGCTGATGCTCTCTGGCTGACAAAATAAGTTAGAGACAATTATTGATGCCAAAGTATGTTTTTAATGTGAAGTGAAAGATGTGAATTGGAGTTGAAAATAATCAGATTCAAAGCTTTTTCTATTTTAAATGGCAACATTTTGGTCTGAAAAGGCAGTGATTGTTGATAATACTGCAGACAAAGGAGTTTGTCAGTGTTTGTGTTGTTTTCTTTCCCTGTCATACTTCACACACACGATGTAGTCATCCAGGCAAAATATGGGAAATCAAGTGTCATAATAATGCAGTTTATTCCATTTATTAAAATAATTCATGTATTATATTGATGTAACATTTATTCTTTCATCATCGAATATAATACTTTCACTCTGGCAGCCTGCTGTGTTGTAGCTATCTGGCAGATTGGATGACAAAGGCTGTTATTAGCAAATAATCATCTGGCAAAGATGATGTTACACAAATACACAATCAAGATATTTGGTAAAAGACCTGACGTTCATTCAGACACTGCAGTTTCCATGTGCATCCAAAGGATCATCGGTTACAGACAAATGCAAGATGTCCTTAATCGAATAAAATTATTTGACATTCTCAAAGAGTAGGAGGACGAAGTGCAAGAAATGACGGGTTGACCAGCCTCGGATTCACAGGAAAGGAAAACAGCTGTCAGACACACCAAATCCAGAGGCTCTGCTGCACCGAGCATATTACAGTCCAGCAGATATGAGAATTAGTGCATGGAGAGTCAACATGGGCAAAACCCTCCTCACAATGGCTACGGTTTAAGCTTTTCCCTTTTTGCTGAGACATTTAATGAGTCTCCATTCTCGTCCTCAGCTGCAGAAATGTGCAAATAAGTGTAGACACCTCCAAATAGGAAATTCCATAATTTAAACTACAATAATCACCTCATGCCACCAATAAGGGTCCTACACAGGAACAATAACAATGTTACTACTCTTTGAGCAGTTCTGCTGTAATTAGTCTTCCTGGTATCTTTCCCTGCACAGGTCTAATTGCAGCAGCATGTGAGATGAGTGCAGCCTCTTCTCTGCATCCCGTGAGTCTCATAGTGAGCTGGACCAGAGCCAGACCTACAGCATAACATGACCCCACCACACCTTGATCTCTCATGGAGACCCGTTGTCTCTATCTCGTGGCTTCATCCAGTATTGCAGCAACACATCTACTCCTTCATGTTCGTCTGGAAAAAGATCTGATCGCCATAACTCCAAAAGTGTTTTCTACTCGTGCAGGAGACTATGAACAAATAACCAACAACTCTCTGGATTTGTCTCATCGCTAGAGGGGAGAAATTACAAATCAAATGTGCAGCAAATATCTCGCTGTTTGGACAGAAATAGGTTATAACACTTTGCGTCCTGGTCTATGGAAATAGTCCGATCAGATCCACTCTCACAGTGAATCAGTGCGCAGCGGGGACGCGTGCAGCAGGGGCGGCTGTCAGTCCTCACCATCCCTCCCATTGGCTGCAGCAGGATGCTCGGTGTCTCTCCTGTTTCCTTGATCCTCAATTGCAACTGGAGCCGACGGAGATTCGCGATGGAGCGAGAGAGGGAACCTTCACCTGTAGATATTTGACATTAACCTGCGTTTCATCATCGATAAAAAAATCCCCACACGGCACTTTTGAAGTAAAAGCTCTGCACTTCGGATATTGCACCGCTGCACAGTCGCTGGAAATAACTTCATTATTCCAGGTTTTTTGCGGGCGACTGTCGCCCTGTCCTCCGGTTCAGCGGGATACTGCAGGCTGTATGGAGGGATGTCGGCATGGCTTGCACCAGGAGAACCAAAACTTTGGTGTCCACATGCGTGATCCTGAGCGGCATGACCAACATTGTTTGCCTGCTCTATGTCGGATGGGTTACTAATTACATCGCCAATATTTACATCAAAGTCCCGATGCCTTTACCGGAGAGAAAGTTAGAGGGTGACAAAAGAGGTGACACTCTCCGGATCATGGAGAGGCTCGACCGGCTGGAGAATGTGGTCAACCAGCACATACAAGGTAAAGCCTCCATCATACATTACTTTACCTGCACTTTTAATAGGCGAATAGCTTTACTTTTATTTCTCAACAAGGTGTGTTTGCAAGGTGCTGTTGTGTGTTTGCATTGTCTGTTTTTGGACATGGATCCAGCAGGAACTTCTTTTGTCTGTGAAATATCAGGTTATTTGGAGGGTGTGATGGAGGACGAGAGACTGTAACACAAGGATTAGTACAGTGAGGCTGTAACCTTAACATATTTTAAAATGGCACTTCATATACAACAGCTAAATAATTAGTTAGAAATAGGCTGCAATATAAGAATATCGAGTTATTCTGCCATAAATAGATAGGCTAAAATAAAAATAAGTCTGATAATATCACTATAAACATGCTGTTGAGTACAATTTAAAGTGTGCAGCATTGCTCTCCTGATTTACAGTGAAAGAATCTCATGTCTCATTCATTAATACTGTTAAATACATGTGCTTGTGCCTTTTATTAAGGATGATGTGAATGTTCCTCATGTTGAAACCAGCTGCATATTCTTTAGGAAAGTGCACAACAATGAAGCTCCTCATATCTTGAACTGCACTCCACCTGGAAATGTAGTGTGACACAAGATTATGCATCCTTATAGAGAGCCAAAATGTGTGTGAAAAAGTGTTTAGTGCTGGCAGTAGAAAAAAAAATCTACATTAAAATACAGCGTCTGATTACGACTGTGGAGAAGTTGCTAAGAGAATTTTCTGATCTATCCGTCCATTCATCCTTCACCTACTCCTAATTTATCCAAGTTAATTGGGAATATTTATGAAACTGTTCAAATCAAATAGTCTGCTCCTAATACATTATTTAACTCAAACATGTTCCTTACTTTTAGGAATGTCTGGAATCCTTTTTCTTAAATTCCTTCCTTCCTTTCCTCCACTCCCGGTGTACAGTTACTTCACACTTGATCACACACAGTTAATTTCTCTCTACTGTGTGTCTTTAAAAGAAGCTATTCTTGTCATCGCAGGGGGGCTCATTTTGGGCAGGTCCCAATTTGAAATGGCACAGAGCTGGTGCAGAAGTGAAATGCAGACAGAAATCTGCTCATGCTGCTGTGAGCAATAAAGTCTCTGTGCTAACCTTGGGTAAACATTCCTCCTGGAGGCAGGTCTCCATTTCAGCTTGGCACCCAAAGGCATCTGCGGGGCGGAGCTTTGTTCAGGTGCCCCCAGTGACTTACCTCCAAAGTACATGTTTCAACTATTTCTGTTACTCTCACAGAAAAGATCATTTCATGCGAGATTTGTGCTAAAAAAAAAATCTGCAATGTTTTGGGAATACTTCTGCAGTGATTTTCCACTTCAGCAAACCATCTAAAATGAAAGATAATTATAAAAAAGATTACTCATAAACATATATAACATTGTTCACGGTCTAGGCTAATGTGTGCTTTTATTTCAAGCAACTTATAGTCCAACTAAATAATATATTTTGCAGACCGCACAATCTACATCTCAGTTTTAGGAGTTTTAAGGAACAGTTCGACATTTTGGGAAATGCACTTATTCGCTTTCTTGCTGACAGTTGGATGAGAAGATCGTTTGGTAAATATGAAGCTACAGCCAGCAGCCGCTTAGCTCAACAGAGAAGACTGGAAACACGAGGAAACAGCTAGCCAGGCTCTGTCCAAAGGTTTTTTAAAAAAGTCTGCTTGCAGCACCTCTAAAGCTCACTAATTTACACGTTATATCTCAGAAGTTACCGCCCCCGGCCAAGAAATAGTCCCACACATAAACCACAACTTGTCGTTTTTAAACTTCGGTTTTGTACAGATTAATAACAATGAACAGATTAACAAGTTATATCTTGTTTGTTTGTTTAATTAGTGAGCAGGGCGGCACGGTGGTGCAGTGGTTGGCTCTGTTGCCTCACAGCAAGGGCTGGAGCCTTTCCGTGTGGAGTTTGCCTTTCTCCCCGTGCCTCAGTGGGTTCTCTCCTGGTACTCCGGCTTCCTCCCACAGTCCAAAGGAATGCAGGTTAGGTTAACTGACGACTCTAATTGGCTCCAGCCCCCCGTGACCCTCTAAGGATAAGCCGTTATGGATAATGGATGGAATTAGTGAGCTTTAGAGGTGCTGGTAGGTGGATTTTTTTACCTTTGTACAGAGCCAGGCTAGCTGTTTCCCCCTGTTTCTAGTCTTTGTGCTAAGCTAAGCTAACCGCCTGCTGGCTGTAGACTCATATTTACCATAAAGACATGAGAGTGGCATCAGTCTTCTCTCTAACTCTCTCCGACAGAAAGAGAATTGGCGTTTTTCCCAAAATGTTGAACTCATCCTTTAAAAACTAGCTGTGCCTCGTTGTCTTTTTATGCCACTTTTAAAACTAGGACAGTCATTCTGTAATTAGTTTTTTAAAAAAGTAAACATTTTCACTTTTTTGCACTCATTCTCTCACGAGCTCACGCACAGCCAGCATCATTACTGGCAGCTTTGGGAATTTGTGAACCCGTTTCCAGGCCCCTGACATAAACAGAGATCACATTAATACCAGCAGTAAGTCTCTGCTCTTGTCATTTTTAGAGTTTGGTAGCACAGTGCAGAATCTGTTGGGGACTAGCGCTGCAGGAGACTGTTGATGTCATACATTTGCAACAACAAAAACAACAAAATGACCTGTCATTTTAAGTACGAGCCATATTGTCTGGATTTCCCTGATAATTGCTCTGAATGCACCCGCTGCAAATATAGACCCATAATCCGAGTCTGTAAGTGGCCGACGGCGTCAGCTTCGGGCAGAGAGTCATTACTGCACTTATGACGTCTCTAAAAATACATTCTTCTTCTATCATGTTGTGAAAGTGCAGAAATTATACATTCTGACTCCTGCATTCTTTAGTTCAGTGCTGTGACTTACTTAGATGGTCCTGGTGCACTATATACACATGCAGCCACATGCACTTAGTTTTAGTGCGCTGTGAGACCAGCATGAGCTCCCTCACCACAGAGCATTACTGCAGGAGAGAATGAAACATTTACTGCAGCTGACTCACTGTGGACAGTCAAGAGATGTCTCTGGTGTCAGCTTCCCACTCAGGGATGAGACAGAAATATTCCACTCTTCTAACTATGTACTGAAGTTAAGTGGCCTGTTACCAGGACAAAGCAACGTGACAACAGCACGTAAACCGGCTGAACTGTTTCTTGCATGAAGTATAGTCAGCCGAGGAGAATTTATTAAGAAGTTGGACTGAGCAGGTTCACACACGCCCACCATGAGGGCTGTTTGCTGCACTCTTTGCTACCAAAACCAAAACACTTGTGACAGTCTACAGAAGGCCTTGTCAGGTTATATTTAAATAATCATTTTCCTATCACATCATAAGCCATTTTGGAGTACTTTATGTTTGCATACTTGTTGCATATACAGCAATTGAAGTACTGTAATATACAGTATGTCATTGTTATGCTTTTGTACAGCTATGTTACTGTGCATACTGTATGTTTACATACTTCATATTCATATGTCTTTATCTTTGTAATTCACAGTGTTTTTCTTCTTCTTCTCCTATTTACTGTGTGGACATTTGTTGCCCTGGGTGACGAGGTGTTGCGTACAATTACCCTTGCAGGGATAAATAAAGCAGTATTGAACTGAATAGGGCTGCAACTAACAATTATTTTCATTATTTCACATTTCACATTTTTACTCATTTTCTTGATTAAGCCTTTAGACTATGAAATGTTTTTAAAAAATGGCTCAGAGCCCATTGTGATGTTTTCTAATGTGCTTGGTTCAAAACCTGAAGATATTCAATTTACTGTCATATATGACAAATAAAAACAGCAAATGGTCACATTTCAGAAGCTCGAACCAAACATTGTTTGGCATTTTTGCTTGAAAAATGACTGTACCAATTCATCAGTTATCAAAATAGTTGCCGATTCATTTTCTTTTGATCGATTAATCAACTAACCTTTGCAGCCGTAGAACTGAATTGAATACAGTTGATGTCTCAGTTGAATAGTTTGTGTTAAAAAAAGTGATTCCTTTATGTTAACAAAGCTAAAGGAATCAAAACTACATGTGGGATGCTGATAATAATGATATTGTCAATGCAGGATTTAAAACAAGACTTATAGTCTGAGCAAACAGTGTAAGATTATGTGTATGAATGTATCTGCAGTTTTAACAGAGGCCTGTTTTATTAGGCTGTTGTTCATGAAAAGGCAGCTTGTTTCATGGCTTGCTTTGACCTCTGAGGATGTGTATTACCAGCGTGCAGTCTCACTGAATGGCCACGAGGCCGGCGAGAGCTAGTCATTAACACACTGCTGATTTAGCTGCAAATGATAGCGACAGTTCCCAAGATGGCTTCAAGCAAATCCACCCGTCAAGTCAATTGAGAAGCTCAGTAAATCAGCATTTCCGTTGATGCTCGGAGGACAGTTATATTTGGGTATTTATCTGATGTGATTTTCCAGAGCGACAGTGAGCGCAGCAGTGGAATAAATGAGTGAGGAAGAGCTGAAAGCACATGTGTGTACATGGATGTGTGCAGGTGTTTGTGTGCATGCTTGTGCATGCAGGCTATGGTATGCAGCTCGGGGAAGTACAAGTTACACTCACACATACTTCCAGTTCCTTTAAAGTGCTTAGTCCTCTGGGAGAAAGAACCGTTAAAATACTTTTTTGATGTAGTTTTAGAAGAAGGCAACTGTGTTTCTTATAAAATAACTCCCCCTTTTTCTCTTTTTACTAATGATAATGTGATTCAACGTGTTATTAGTTATATGTCTGAATGTGTGTCATAAAGGTATTAAGAAATATATCAAATGCAAAGTTATCAAGGCATAATCGGTATATACTGACTCGAATACCCCCACTACTGAGACCTACAGTATTTGCTTCCAGTGTTAATTGGGCTGTTTCATTCTGTCATGTAACTTCTTCTGCAACAACTTTTCATTTGGCAACTTAAGAGCTCATTTTCTGGTTTTCTTACTTTTTCTTAAAGATGCAGCATGATGGTAGATTTATTAGGTGATGATTAATATTTTGTAATTTTGTTGTCAAATGTAGAAAATGACTATTATGTAAGCCTTTTCATGAGTTGTGTTGACAGGTGATATTTACCAAACCTAAATAAGAAATTAGGGATGCCCTTCTCTTAGTAGTTAATTAACTGGGTCTTGCTTCTTTAGTGGCAATCACTCAGAAGACTCATGTTAGTGGGCATAAACTGAGTGGCTAATTAAGGTGAATGAGGGGCAGGTGTGCTGGCAGGTGGTGATCAGGTGACTGGGGAACAGCAGGAACAGCTGAGGTCTGCTGGGTGCTGAGTGAAGGCAGGGTCTGAAGTGACAGGTTGGAACTGACAGGAAAGGATGATGGGCAGAAAAGTGGAAAAGTACATTGAGATGAAGATTTCACTATGAAAATAAGTTGAAGAAATTCTTTGACTATAGTTAACTAATAATACAGCTATCGTTAGTTATACTCGGCTAAAAAAATCAAAGCTGCCAAGGAATAATTTCCAGGATATATATAATTTACACTCTGTGGCCACTTCATTAAATACACCTGTAAACTTTAATGCAATCCAATACAACAGCAGCTATAAATTCTACCTTAGAAAGATAATAATGTTCAGTTTTCATTGACACTGTCAGAGAGGAATTCATTTAACTATGTTTGTTATTGAGTTTGTAGTTTGCTGTGGTGTTTAACTGGACTGCATTGTATTGAGAGGTGTTTCTAATGGTTTGCCCACTACATTTACAAAACATGAGAAGGGGAAGAAAATTAGAAACACATTTCACTATAAAACTATATAACCACCACTAACAACGACCTCAGTAATAAATATACAGTTGAAATCACACCTCTCGTAAAGTTTGAACAAAAACTGGCCAATATAAGCTTCGTAAAGGTAGAATATGTGGCAGAGCTGTTACGCTGGATTAGATTGTATAGATGTACCTAATAAAGTGGCAAGGGAGTTTATATTTTTAATATTACTTCAGGCCATGGCACCTGTCTCTTTTGACAAGAAATATAACTATCTGGCAACTTTCTGCCGCTTAATTAATTTCATACATGTTTTCCAGCAATGTTAATATGAAACTTAGATTGCACTTTTTGATGAATAAAAAATTAATTAAAAATTGCAGACTGTGTATTAGAGACCAACTGATACAGGATTTCTGAGGACAATACCTATACTGATATTTGAGAGTTAAGCAATGCAGAGTCAACGGCTAAGCTAGCAGCTCTGTGAAGCTGCACTGAGACACAGCGGTGCTTTGAGCTAAATGCTAATGTCAGCAGGCTAACATGCTCACAATAACAATAACAATGCTTATATGCTAATGTTTAGCAGGTGTAATGTTTGCCAAGTTCTCCATCCTAGTTCCCTGTGGAGTTTTGTACCTCTAAAACTACATAGGGCCCCTTTAATTTAGTGTGTTAGCATGCTAACATTTTCTAATTATCACAAAAGTACACGTACAGCTGAGGCAGATGGGAATGTGATGTAAGATGTAGCCTACTGAGTGGAGTATTTTACAGTTGAAAAATAAACCTGTCAGTGCTCTCTGGTGGACAAACTAAGTTTCTAAATTACTACGAGCATATCTTTGGCATTTCAGTACTGCAGTTTCATGACATATATAGATCTGTGACAAGCTAATATTGGCTAATATGGCTGGCTAATTTATCAGTCTACTGTAAAAAAGATGATATTAAATATTTGTTGAGGGAATATTTTAGTCTTGCTAGGTTGGCATAATTTAATGACTTATTCAGTAAGCAGCCAGGTAGGACACTGGGCACATTTAGAGAGACGGAGAGCTGTATGCTTATAATAGCCCAACCCCCCCAAAGGTTTTTGTGGGCACTTCTCAGGCCTTGGCATCCGTTGAAATATAATAAAAAGAAGAGGCTTTACTATCCTTCATAATTGATAAATATGAAATTAATGTAACCACGGTCTCTATAAACACTCAGCTGTGGATTTATAACAAGTCTGATTCATCTGTCAGCACTTGCAGTTTGCAGCCTGTAGGCAGGGATACAGACGGTGTGAGAGAGGGAGAGGGAGAGTCTGGGGTGACGAGTGGGAATATAAAACAGGAGGATATTCTGGGTAGTAATTCCAATAAATCGAGAAGTTATTGAAATACAGGGGTATGAATGCACTAGAGAATGTTTGGTAATGAAAACAATTAA
Organism: Macquaria ambigua; assembly: GCA_008360985.2. Taxonomy (NCBI): domain Eukaryota; kingdom Metazoa; phylum Chordata; class Actinopteri; order Centrarchiformes; family Percichthyidae; genus Macquaria; species Macquaria ambigua. The sequence goes on along the minus strand of VMKM01000004.1, from coordinate 1,527,694 downwards.
TTATTCTGACTCCAGAGGGCAAAATCCTCATGAAGAGAATAAATTAGACGTGTAAAAGCCTCTTGCAAGAGTGTCGATTCAAAGGTCGTCCCCTGACAATTTCTACTAAATAGATCAGTTCACTATTGCAAATGTTGTCAGTGTAGTTTTTTTCCCCCCACTGATTTTCTGCAGCCACAACAAAAATATGAAAACAACCCTTGTAAGTCAGACAGAAATCTGGTTTATCTGTGACTGTATGAGATTTACATCACAGCTCAAGTTGACAACAAGCCATTTATCTGCATGCATTGCTAAACGGTGAAGTATTGATATGAACTTCACTGGAATCGGTTAGAGAAACACTATAAATAGTCTCAGGATAAACTTACAGTTGCATTCAGTTCTTTTTCACCAGAAGGGGACAAAACGTCTCAAACAAACTGACAGGAGCACATTTCGGATACACTATCAGCTTGTCAATGCTATACGTCTTTCAGCAACATGAGCATCCCATTGGAGTCCTCCTTCCTGCCCGGTTTGTTCTTCCCACCTCTGAGAAAAATATCTGGATCATTAGCTTGCTAAATGCTCAACTTTATGCTTTATGAGTTATTAGAGTTCATTAGTGAGCTGTAGAGGTGTTCTGGTTGACAGATTTTGTTTGGACAGAGCCAGGCTAGCTGTTTCCCCCCGTTTCCAGTCTTTGTGCTAAGCTAAGCTAAGCAGCTGCTGGCTGTAGCTTCATAATTAGCGTACAGACACGAGAGCAGTATCAATCTTCTCATCTAACTCTTGGCAAGAAAGCAAATGAGCGTATTTACTTGTTTAATTGTATTTACCACAATTTGTAAGAAAATAACAATTTAAATCCACCATCCAGTTTTTTTCCTCATAATTTGCCACATCTCCATGCTGCAGAATCATGGCGATTCAGTGGAGGCAGCAGCTGTAGGGACAAATTGAAGTGCTTTGTTGCTTCTTGCTTTCTGTCAGCATTCGATTTTGTTTTTTTCTCACTCCTCCTCTGCACTTTCCTTCTCATATTTAATGACACTAAGTGAGGAAGTGTGCTCTGGTTCAAACACACCCATGCCATTATGTACAAAATATTTTCATCTGCTCTATGAACAAGTCATTTTTCTCATGCAGCAGAGCAGAGTGCAGTACTCTTTTCTGAGATGAGATCAGTTCTGTCAGCACACATTTTCAAATTTGTTTAATAATGTTTGATAGTAAAACATATTTGCCTATTTTTGGTTATGTTGACTTAATTTAACTTACATATACAACAAACATACTTATTTTAACCCAAACCATGATCTTTTCCTAAACCTAACCAAGTAGTTTTGGTACCTAAAGCTAACCAAACCACATGTTTATTATTGTTACCATGGCGACAAAGGTCCGGTATGCTTATATATGTCGTTTTGGGAGTCATTGGGAAATGACCTATTCTGTCGTTTAGGTTGTTTCTAAGAGAATCTTCAGTTACGATGTTTTTGGGAAGCACGTCTTAAGCATAAAAAGGTTCGTAAGATGGATTTTACGATCATCTTAGCCATACGATGCTTTTGGGAAGCGAAGCCCTGGTCTGTGCTGTGTCAGTCTGGCTGTTTTTGTTCACCCTTCATCATCCAGCTGCCAGCTTGCTTGGATTTGCCTTCATGAACCATGTGGACCACCATGCAGTGTGCATCCTGCATGGTAAATTTGTAATGTGCAGTTCATGTGTGCAGTCGGTACACAAAGCCAATCTGTTCACACCCCAACCAGAAACATCAATAAATGACAAGAATTTTACTAAATAAGTTCAGTAAAATTCTACTAAGCTCTTAAACCCGACTACAGGAGTTGTGTTGACAGAAACAACATTTTTCATGCATTAGATAAAAGGATCTGCTGAGAGGAGAAAATGCAGCTTCAATCTATATGACACTGGACTTCAGCTGTCAGTTTTCGATTTGTCTTTATTGAGTCAGCTGTTGCTGATGTGAGGTTATGATGGGGGAGGGTGGAGATGGATTACAGGGTGAGACTCGATGAGACAGAAGTGAATTACCGCAGCCTCGAAACGAGATTCATCAAAGCTAACTATAATTTATCTTCTATCAAAATATATTTTCCCAACCTTCACTCGTCATTAATCTGTCGCTCTTACTGTAGTTATCTGCCACAAATCATTGCATTTCAAATCCAGACGAAAAAAAACAGTAGGCATGGATGTTGTGTTTCTTCCATGAAAAAGGATGCTGTTGAGGGACTTTCAAAGCTCAGTTGTCCGAGCGTCCTTGAACGCACCGCCAATGTAAATTTTCATCTCTACAGCTTATCACACTTAAGCTCTGTTCACTCAGGACAAATATTACTTGGGGTCCTCCTGTGATTTATAATAATTGCAGAGGTTGTCTGTGTTCTTCATCCTGTGTAAATCTGCTGGGTTTGTAATCTGTAAAATAAAAAATGAGGCCCTTTGGACAGGATTTATGATTTATGCCCTCCTGTAGAGGAGGGCAGGTGATTTTAGTATTACATGTCTTAAACAGTTTTTTTAAGCCTGTACAGAGTGCATATGTGATTTAATCTTTCTTGCACTACCCCCAGTGATAAGTGCAGTCCCAATTAATTACTTTACAGTGAACAGCCATGGGAGGACCTGTGGTTCTGGAGAACCAAGCTGTATGTGTAGACATTATCCAAGTTTCCATCCAAATATGAAAAAAAAAATCTGGAAAATCAGCAAAAGAAAATGCATATTTATGTACGTTTCTATCCACTACTGTTTTGCGAAATATTAGGGGTTGGTACATCGAGATAAACAGCTGGTGGCGCTAATTCTCCAGTCAGGTGCCATTAAACCACTGTTGTTTCATGTATTAATTTGAGGAAGGTTACAGCCTCTTCATCACTCCACACAGATCTGATGTTCACGTCTGCTGCTATTCTTCATCTCTTTGGATGGAAGGATGTGACATTTAAGTCACATCCTTCAGGTGCGTCATGATTTATTCGCTGAATCTGTTTCCATTAGACTTTTTTTTACATTCAGCTTATTTTCCAGCATTTCCACTCAGGTTTATTTTAATGCCCAAATTGAAAATTTAATTTAAACAAGTGGATGGAAAATCACTAACAGAGATCCAAGTCTCTCTTCCTCATCACAGGCTTCCCAAGGAGTTGTCCACACAAATTTGGCCCACACAGATTACTTGAAACTCATATCTCCTCCAATTATTTGCACAATCCTCCATCTAAATGCATTATGCAAGAAAGACAGCTAATTTTATTAAGTCTGAGTTGGGCTTTGGGCAGATATTGTATAATCATTAATTACGCTGTATTTTCTTTTTTAAATGAGCTTTTCTACTTTCTACATTTAAAAACAGTCCAGCTTAAAGTTCAACAAATTTAGTCACATCTATTATATATACTGTAGGTATAAGGTATGAGTATCAACATGCTAAGTCATCAAACATCATACCTCATAATAGATCATATATGAAATATCTTAATATTGTTTACCTTTTGTGTCCATCTTTATATGGAATCACATACTGACATTCATATAACTCTCTCTGCAAAGGCTGTAGTTGAGGTCTTTGAGATTTCAAGTGAAAACTTACCTGAATACTCTGTTTTCATCCCAGAGTGAAATTCCTGAGCAAATGGCAAATAATAAATGGCTATTTGAACTGAAGGTTTTACTGGTTTTTTTTTCCATATTGCTCTAACCACTAAAAGTTCAAGGTTTCTCTTTCTGAACTGAGTTAACAGAAGGAGAAACCTGCTTTCAGACTGTTTTCATGGACGCCATTTACAGAAAACAAAAGCCAATAGAAAAGATTAAAAAAGATGAAACAAGACATTTTCAAGAGCATTGCTTAATAAATATGCTGTGATAATCATTTTTATTTGACTTGAGTTACATACAGACTTACAGAGGGGAAATAAGCAAAACATCTAACTTTTATGAACATGCGCCTTTTTATTACTTGGATAAAAGTTTTAAACTACTGTACAGTCTTCTAGAAAAAGTGGCACTTGAGGAAAGTATCATACAGGTGAAAGTAGTAAGAAAGATTCTTCTACTGTGATATTTCTGCTACCTGTGCTTTTGCCTTTTTGCTCTTTGTCTTGTCTGAAAGTTCTCACATATAAGCATCCAAAGTGACATCCACCTCCTGTGCTCCTGAGGTTTTTATGGCTCTGTTAGGGTTTAAATCACCGAGGAAAAACTTTCGATCATGCTCCTGAAATGAAGAGGTTGTAAAAGTGTTTTATTCCCAAGTTCTCAAACCACTCAACCTTTTCTGCACAGGATAAAATTTAAGACTCTGTACGGCCGCTGTCAAAGAGCATCTTAGCATCTGGTGAATGTGAGAACAAGTTTCTACATGACTCGTCGGTCGTCTGCTGTTTCTGACGTGAGTGTCAGATGCCTCATGTTCATGACAAACTGGATGTGAAGCTACTATATGAGCTAGTGAAGGAGTTTCCCTGTTAGGAACTTGCTTGCTGTGGTGTAATTTAGAGCTGAAATGATTAGTCGGTTCATTGATTAGTTAGTAGACAGAAAATTAATCTGCAACAGTTTTGACAATCGATTCATGATGTAAGTAATTTTTCATGGAAAGATTTACCATTTGTCTTCTCCATGTGATAGTTACTGAATATCTTTGGATTTTGGACAAAACAAGCATTTGAATGGTTGTGTCGGGCAATTTAAACTATTTTCTGATACTTTATAGAGAAAATTATTGATTAATTCGACAGTATTCGTCAGATCAATCAATGATGAAAATTATCATCAGTTGCAGCCCTCCCAGTGTAATTGATGCAACCAGATAACTTGTCTTTTTCTACTGCAGCACCTTTAAATACTAAAACACTAAAGACACATTTACCTGGTTTCTGGTTTCTATATTTTTGCAGAAAACAAAACAAAATTTTCCTTTTTAAACACCACATTCATATGACATATGCCGTATGTCACTGCATAGTTTTAGTTCTGCAATCCAAAATGATTCATTTGTTTGCACATTGAAAAATACAATTATTATAAAAGATTTGATATGTACTCAAAGGCATTCATATATGTACAAACACACTTTTACCTACATATACTATATATACTATATTTAAAGTAAATATAATCTTGCACAGGTGAGGTAGGAAGCTTAAACTCATACAAACCTCTCCTAAAAACGCAAGACAAGTTAAACAGATTTATATTCAATAAAGATAATGAGGGGTGGAAAGAAAAAGAAAGAAGAAAATAAGCAGAACTGGAACACACATGCTATTATTTGTATTGTTTCTGAGTTGATGCCTCAAGTTCTGCACCAGCATCCCCACTTCCTGTCTGTGCCTCTTCCTGGTGCGAGCCATCAAATATTCACAAAATGCCTCTAGAATGCAAATGTTTAGCATAAAAGTAGATCCGATCCATTTTAAGGAGCTTGGTTTGTATTTGCATGATGTCTCAGCTGAATTGTGCACTGAGGAGAACAACAGTTGGTGCGTCACAGCTCCGGAAGAATTTCTTTACAACACTTTCAGTTATCATCTGTAGTCCTCTGAAGGTAGACGTGATGCATTTGTTGATGTCAGAAATGTGTGTACTGTGTAGTGTGTGTGGTCCTGCAACACATGGTCACAGGTTAATTTGCCTCTTGTGTTTAGTATTAGTCACATTGTTCTAGTAATAAGAAAGAAGATGATCCACGTTTTTATTTTATGATTAATAAATCCATGAAAATAACAAAACTTGATCTTGAATTGCAAGATGACAGGGTGTTTAATGTCACTTCAATGTTCATATTCAAACTAAAACTATGCCTCAGTGTCCCCTTTTTTCACAAGACTGCTCTCTAAAAGGTTTTGAATAGCTTTTGGATTTTCTGACAAAACATGATACAGCCGTCAGGCAGTGCTTTGTCAGCCTGGTACAGAGGGCAGTGGCTGCCATCAGCAACCAGCCAGCAGCCATTCTGTCTGCCTGGCTTGAGGTGCAAACCGACACTGTGCAAAAACTCCCCTGTCATGTGCTTTTGTGGGGCATCTGCTGTGCGATGATAAGGACTGGGCTGTTTCACTTTTTGCAACACAGCACAGAGTTTTGGAGCTAATTATATATCTCATTGTATTGTTGTAGGAATTAATGTTAGATAAAATTCTCCCTCAACCAGATGCGTTCTGTGGCGGAGTCAAGACTCATGATAGTGTGAGTACAGAGCAGGATGTAAAACAAGGCTTTTTTTAAAGTATTGTTCAAAATGTAAGAGCACATCTGCTACGCTCTGATTACAGAACTGAAACATAGAGCAACTAAACCTTCAGATTTCTGTACCGAGAGCTCGCTTTGCCAGTGCCTCTGAATCAGCAGCCTCAGGTTCAACACATGGACTCGCTGGACTTCTCAGCTGCGGCTCTACGGGCTGAAATACTGAAGAACGTTTACTGTTGGTTGGTGGGTTCATTTTGAAACAGCTAGCCGTACCTTGCCTGGAGCTGCACACTTTTTCTGTGTTGTGAAGACGATAGAGGCACCATGTTCTCTCTGGTGTGTTTGTGGAGGATGCAGATGTTGTCAACCAAAAAATCAGTACTTGGTGTTTGTTCTGACTTTTGTACTTATTTGGCAAAAATTGTAATATCGAAAGGAGTTTTGTTAATTTTTCTGCACATACAAATGTTAGCTTGTACACTGAGAATGGGGCCCACTGGTATAAAAAGACAACAAGATAAAGTCATCAGAAAACAGGTCAATAAAAAGACAATAGAGGAGTTATGACATGCTCCTCTCAGTAATGCACTGACAGTTACAGCACATCTCCTAACAGCGCCGGCTCTCAGATGTCAAATATGTTCAAAAACTGTTATATCCTCTTTTGAAAAAATAAATAAATATACACAGTTGCTGCAGTATCATTATAGTTTCTTACATAAAAGTGAGATGAATTCAAATTTCACTTCAACTTTAACATGGTTAGTGCATTCCTCCCCCGACTAAGATAAAGTCTTTTGTAACAGACTCGCAGCCGTCATGATATTTCTGGTGTTTGACTCGTTTGTTTATCACTGGCAGCCTTTTTTCACTAGAGGCTTGGTAAGCCTCATTACTGGCCTTTAGCTTGTTTCTTCACCCTTAACGGGTGCTGTGAAAGGTGCAACACATTTAGCCAGCTGGTTTTGCAAATGGAGACAGCCTGAGGCTATTTTTCTCCATTTCCTCATGAATGAGCACGCCGGTTCATACTTGCATCTGGGCTGTAAGGTTTCATATGACTGAGGTTAATGACACCTAGGATAATGAAATGCATTTTATTTTGTGTCAAATTCAATTTTATTTTCCCAGTTTCTTTATTTTTCATTTTAGACTTTAGGTGTTTTTTTTACTATGTGTCTTATCCCTACTTTGTATTCTTCAGGGGGATTTTGGACTACAAACAAATATGTATTATTTGTATTTTACAGTCAATAATGTTATTTTTCATTTTAGATTTTAGGTGTTTTTTTACTATGTATTTTATCCCTACTTTGTATTCTTTTGGTGGATTTTGGACTACAAACAAATATGTATTATTTGTATTTTACAGTCAATAATGTGATGACTACAAAACAGTTGAATATCTGTAGCAATCACTTTGTCCACTATGCTTTGTAGTAAGTGCAGTTTCTCAGGTTTTTACATCTTGTAGTTTATGTTGTATTTTTCCAACCTGTATCAACATTTTTCTCTCCTTTTTTACCAACAAATCGGCAGTGCATGGTTATACAGAAACTGGCATATCCATCGACAATGGAGCATTGTTGTAAAGTTGTCAATCAAGTGTCATCAAGGCCCAGCAGAGCTGAGATTTTTTTTCCAGACAATCACTGCACCACCTGATTTATTGACGCGGGCGCCCTCAGTCACAAAAACATAGCAAGTAAAAGAAGTGAGTGTAGCCGGTGTAGTAGCTGGTTGAAATGAAAACCTGTCTATTGTTGTGCTTTGACAGAGTTAAGAAACTGTCCATTGCACACACACAATATACCAATACTGTCATTCAACATAAACATTCAACATAAACTGTACCTATTGTGAAAAGCCTTTTTTATCCCCTGTTAAATGTTTAATTTCCACTTTTTGGATTCTGTCTCCGAACCTTCAGTCCTTCTGTCTTTGATTTCCACAGCTCTTAATTTACAGGATGCCATGTTTATTTCTATGTGAAAGTGATACAGAGGGAAGGGGAGAAAATTAAAAATTAAAAACACTGATGAGATAAAAACAATCCTCAAAGGGCTCATTAAAAAAATCTCTCCAATAAAGGCAAGGGCAAACAACAAATAAGGACACTGACTGAAATGTGGTACGTCAACAAGGAGGGATGTGTTTGTTTTTTGTCTCCATAAGCTGTAAAATAGCCGACACAATAATGTGAGCCAAATAGATGTTTTTTTTAAATAGTGCTGATATAGATGCTGCATGTAAAGTGATTCTTATCTCATTTCAGATCAGTGTAGTAGGGAATGGCCGACAAAGAGGAGAAAGACCTTCGATAAGATAAACATCAGTGTATTCATCTTGTTAGTGTCTGTTTGACTGTTCAAAATGTTTGGTTGACTTTTGCCGCATTTTATCACATTTCAAGCTGGTTTTATCCCTCCTCCACAGGCAGCTCTGCAGTTTGACCCGCAGGTCATTTCTCCTCCTCTGAACAGAAATGAAGAAATCTTGATTGATATCGTTGTCCAGGCCTTCGGCTAACTTGCAGATGTTGAGAATGGATAGCCAGTTATCAAACCTTAAGAGCTTGACCATTATATGTCTGAGCCTATTCTACCCATGAGTCCATTTCTACTCTCCCAGCATTTGTCTCACTTTCTCTCATTTCACTTTCTTGTCAGTGTTTCTACTATTAGCTCTGCTGCTTTTAAACCACAACATCGACTCACACATCTCATTCATTTGTGTTTTAGAGATGTCTTTTTTCAGCTTTGACTTCCCAGAAATGCACACTAACGTCCACTCTGCTTTTTATTCTTTATCGAAACAATTTTCAAACAAAAGGTTTCATGTGTCTTGAGGGTTTCAAGACACATGAATACTTTGCTTAAGGTTTCGGGAAAGATTGTGGTTTTGGTTAAATATTAATAAAGTAAACACACCGCATTCTGCTTAAAGGCACTGTTGATTTGCTGTGAGTGAATAAACATAACTACAAAAATGTTTAATAATGCTTTAGTTGCTATGAGCAGATATTGTATTGCAAGAGCGGGTATTGTAGAAAAAGAAATAAAATACGTTGGCAGGGAATGATTTTTCAAATACGTTCAATATCAACATTTTGCAACATGTTGATAAAAAATATAATCCAAGTGGCATTATGTGTCTTTCAAAACATATTGCTGTTGCAAATTAGTTTTATATGAACGTGATTTCTAGGAGGCAGAGTTGGTGTGTGTGTGTCGGGGGGCTGATGGTTAGAGAACGGGCTCTGTAGTGGAAGTGCACAGTGTTAATGTGTCAGAATTATACTTACAGTCAATATAAGCAGTGGAAACTGACACACTGCTGTCACAGCTATACTTTCCCTGTTTGAAGTCTTTATCATGCACATGTGTACATTTAGAAAGCCGATTAGAAACCTGGTTACGCCTATACATGGCTAGAAGAAATATATCCGGGAAAATCGGGTGTCTCTAAACCCCTAAACTGATTACGGAAGCCGGGTTTCTCGTATACATGATGTTTCAGAAATCATGTTACAGCAGAAAGCCGACTGTAATCTGGTTACTTTAGTGCTGAATGTAAACAAACCAAGTTAGAGCAGCTCAGTGATTGCACCAGACTGATATACCAACCATGTAACAACAGAAAACTCAATCAAATGTTCTCTTGTTCAGTTCCTATTCACGGTGGTGGAAAGAGTGTGAATGGTACATTTGTGCACGCTGTGTGCTGTTTGTCAGCTCTTCCATCAGGGGAGAGTCACATCCAAAACCTCAGCACAAACCTTGGGAGATGATCTGCTTTTTGAACAGAGACTCTCACAATAGCTCTGGTTGTAAAGTGACCTGTGACTTATTTCCCTCAAAGCTCCCCAAGTGAAAAATCAAGGAGCTCTCCACCTGAATAATTGATATATGCCCCATACCAGCCATCCACAGAGGCCATGATCAAAAACAAAACATAAAAACAAATACTGGATGTCTATGTCTGCCATCCAAATCCATGTAGACTTCATTAATACAGAGCAGAGACTTCTGTTTCTACATGCAGCGGGAAATAAAAAGACAAACTGAGCGGCGTTTTAAAGATTCTGTTACTACTTGTCAGTGAAATATTAAAGACTATGTCAGAAACCTTCACACATCTTAAGATCCTTTCCTATTCATTAAAAAAATCTCTTCATGGAGTGATGCCATTGTAAGTTAACATTTTTGTACAGCTCGGCCGAAATAATTTACATTGCTAGAAAGGCATCGAATAGTAAAATATAGAAGAAAAGAAATTCTCTGAGAACTTGGCCCCCTCTTGAATACGCCTAGCCCTTCTATAATACCAAAGGTGAGATAACTTATGATAATGTAACTATCTCTGACAGACCTTGACTTATTGCTCTTTAGAATATATATATTTCAATTAGATGAATTGGCTGCTTTGATTTTGATTCATGTACTGTTCCTCAGCCAAGTGTTTATTTGCTAAAGCCTGTAGTTTAATCTGATGGATCAGGAGAGGGAACCGTTTCCTCCTGAATATAAATCTGATCGCCATCCTGAGCAAAATTCAAAAAAGGCAAAGACCCAAAAGGTGTCAGTTCTGTGGTTTTCACTTTCTCTGTGTGTCACACAAACACGTGCAAACACAATCCCTTTGGTTTATAGCCACATCTGCATGCATGGCTCCAGGGATGGTAATGTCAGTTGGTCCAGACTGAAATATCTCAGCGAATATTGGATGAAGTGCCATGAAATTTGGTGCACACATTCATGGTCCCCAGAGGATTAGCCCTACTTAACTGGGTGATCCTCTTAACTTTTCCTTTACCGCCACCAGCAGGTAAAAGTTGTCTTATCTTGACAAATTTCTCAACAATCTACTAGATGGATTGGCAGAAACTTTCATGGTTCTTAGACAAAGTATCCTGATGACTTTTGTTATAAGTTGAATTAAATAAATATAAATAATTTAGTGGTTTTGAGTGAAATGTCTCAACTATCGAATGGATTGCTGTGACGTTTGGTACACACATTCCTGTCCCCCTCAGGATGAATTGTAATAATGTTGGTGATCCCCTGACTTTTCCTCTAGTGCCACCATCAGGTCAAAACTTCAGTTTGTCCAGTACTTTGGTTTATGGCAATAAAATCCCTTCATCCATTTCCTTCATCCTCAGCTGCACTTTGTGTTACATGCAAATTAGAATTGAATTGAAATTGATAGAAATTTCAGAATACAGTAGAATTCAATGGACCTCAGACAAACTAGAAACATCACAGTGAATGCTACAACACTGTACACCTGCCTACATACACATTATTTCAAGGTTAGTTCAAATGACTGATTTTGTAGTTTTTTTGGCTACTGATTAAGATCTCTGTTTTAATTCTTCTACTCATGCATTTTTCAGGATTTTCTTTTTGTTTTGTGACTTTTTTGAACTAGTGATCACAGTTCAAACATTGTTAAAGTCAATTTCCAATTTTTTTTATCCCCATTCAGAACACAATTTCAGCAATTTCTTCTTAACTGTACTCTTACTTGCCAGGGTGTGAGGCTTTCTTATAGTCCTATTGTGTTGTTGAATGCTCTGAAACTTGGCCCCAAAAGCAGTCAATTGAAAATTATAGGAAAACAGGTCTTGGTTATACTTTAAAACATCATTGCCACTAAATAATTGATATTGGCTCAGAGAGATCTATGTCCTAAGTGATAAATGAATGGCATTCTTCACCCTGTTCCTTTCCATGCCTTTGGCCACGTCAGTTTATTTTTCTGCTCTCAGGTGAACGCTCTGAAATATTTTTGATTTATATCCTACGCTGATGAGTGCTTTTCTGAGACGAGGCTACACCCCAGACTCCAGTTTATAAAGAAAACAACCCCCCCGTAAAGGACAAATGATGTTAAACGCAGGGCACAGATAAAACTTCCAAGATAAAAAGTGAAAAGATACAGTGAAGAAGCATTTTTTTCCACAGGCTCAGTGCTGAGGAAGTCAGATCTGATAGGAGGTTATAGAAAAGGCATCTCAGATGACTGAATTTAATAGAATAACAAATCCAGCTTTTCAAGTTGAACAGTGGGTATGACAAATGTGCCACAGGAGCAAAATGTCCAGAGCTTGAAATCAAATATCGTCGGCACTGTCTCATAATATCTGCTGTTGTTCAAAAGAAGGAAAATATTGCAGCCAGTTGCTCAGAATTTGTCGGTGTTAATGACATTGAATTTCTAGAGGAGAAGCTTTCTCCTAAAGGATGAAAAAGCACAAAGAAAGCCTTTGTACCCTTCTGAAGGGCATGGGTGATTTCAGCGCTTTAATGAGGAGAAATGAACAAAAGGGGTAGAGATGACAAAGGCCCCTGCAAGTAAACATGACCCTCCTCCTAAATTCTGCCACTGCATATCCCCTCTTGGGAATAAACAAAGAAAAAGACAAAGCCACACACCCCTCTCCTCTTTCAAGAGGAAATGTCAGTGTGACGTGCCAGCTACTGATGCGTCCTAATGAGAGAATTTCCCCCTCCTCCAGAGCCAGAGGCAGGGGCCATACAGAACCTATACAGTGGTGGACCCAGTAAACAGACTAATTGGTTATTAGCTGTATTTACTGTGAGGAAAGAGAGGACTTCTAGTGAGAGAGGGGTAATAACATAGTATAAACTGTAACTGTGCTGTATGCACAGCTGATCACAGTCAGTGTGTTCTGCAAACACAAGTATCTTTTTCATAATACACTTTTACATCGGTGCGTAGGTAGATTGGTGGGGCTCGGGATGTCAGGAGTTCCTAGTCTTGAGTCAGTTTATAAGTAACCCATACATACTTCTACAAAACAGCTCACTCACAGGTTATTATCTGTCGACAAAGCTATTTTACAAGCAGGGTGTCACTTTATTAAACCTGCTTCCATTTATATTTTTTGGCCACTTTGGTGCAGCCCAACAATATTTAAATACAACATTGACATGCTATCATTTTATAAAGTTGGACGTGGACAAACGTGTTAGGAAACAGTTGCCTATTTACACATCCAGCAGACACGGAGCAACATTAGCATTTATTTGGAGTCGTGTGTCGAGCAACCCGATGAGTGTAAATCCAATTCACTCTATTTTCACTCCACCAACTCCTGAGAGAAATATCTCTCTCTTCAGCTGCTAAATGCTCCACAATGTTCAACAGCTAGTAACTTAACACAACTAACCTTGTGTGCTGTTTGCCATTTGGTGCTGGGCAGGTAGTGTTCAGTGGATTTTTCAGAGCTTTATCACTGAAAACAGCTGCTGCTGGAAAAAGGTTTATGAGAGTGTTGAGATTGAAACAAAACAGTAAGTTTGCAGGCTGGAAAACCAAAACAATGAGCTGAAAGATGCTAAAATGCTCTGCAGAGCATAGAGTCAGGTGATATTTCTCTGCAGGTTTGTCACTACAAGCCACAATTTTCACATTACACATGTTTTTGACCCACTGTTAATATAAAAACATTGATAAGTGCAGCTTTAAAGTTGATGTGATATGATTAGCAATTAAACAAGTCTTGTCACAAGGACTGGTATCATCTAAAACCAAAACTTGTGAAAAACTTTGCTTCATAAATGCTTTACAGATTGCAGGTCTTGGCACAACAGGGAATTAAACACATGGCTTTTGGTTCATTGAGTAATAATCCCAAAAACAACAACTACTGCTGTAGTTAACAAAACACTTTCCACATACAGAAAGTTCCTGTCATAAAAAAACAATTGTGTTTGTAATGAATACTGCTGTATTTGTAGTCAGGCATTCATTGCAAACTTAATTACAAACTTTAATTACAGTAAATACTAAAACCTGTACAGTGGTGCTGATTTCATAACTGAGGGATTAATTGACTGGTAGCCTTCATCATTATGTTCTTTTTGTTTACACTCATTTTGTCTGCTTTGAGGAATATTTGCATCCAAGTATGCTCACATACCAATCAACAAATTTTGTGTTTTAATTTAATTCTCCATCTCTAGAGAGTGCAATAACAGTAAGAATAGTTGCAGCATACACAGAAAAAAGCAGTTATATAAATAAAAAAAGAGCTTATGCGCTTGAAGGCCTTTAGTCTAGACTGTGGACGAGCCAGGAGGTTGTTTCCTGAAGATCTAAGACTCTCGCAGCCTGGCTCTTGGGGGACATGAGATATGATTTGGAGCCAGGCAATGCCGTGATCAATTAAATCTTTAAATTGATTCAAAACCTCAGAGGCAGCCGGTGCAAAGATGATAAAACAGGAGTAATATGATTGTGTCATTTAGCTTCTCTTAGGAGCCTACCAGCAATATTTCCTATACCTGCAGCTAAAATGGTAAAGGCAGAAACAGAACAAGTTCAATCATAAAGAGATGAAAGCATGACTGACCTCCTCTATGTTGTTGTAAGATAAGAGCAGTTTTATCATAACAGTATTTCTGAGCTGAGACATAGTAGAACCTGTCTCTTCACCTGCTAACATATCAAGTTAGAATAAAAACCACAACATTTATACGAGTATTTGAAGGACGTGGGAAGGGAGCCATCTGTGTCAAGCTGTTACACAATGCAAATTGTTATATTTTCCTGTGAACTACTATTATGTGAAGAGAGGGCACCATGGTGAAGTGGCACCATGTAACTGTGAGTTGCTGTTGGAAATAAAATAATACAACGCTATCATGTATTTAAAGAATCTCCATCCATCCTTCATATTTCCATCGAAGCTGCGTCAACGCGACAAAAAAATACACAGGGTTGTCCGGCAAGAAAGTGAACCTGGCAGAAAGTCTTCCGGCAAGGTGCCAATCAAGTGCATGCAAGCACACACTCCTGGTAAATAACTTGAACGTGGACGCCATATTTCTACTGTTTACTTTGCGACGGTCGCGATGAAAGATCAAACATTTGCCCCCGTGATAACTTTCCAGAGTAAAATCCTGTCTCAGAGTATTATAACCGATGTGTAGTGTTTTAGTGATTGATAAGCCTTCAGACTCATGAATCTGTTACTTCAACTGGCCTTCATGGATCGTATTACATTGTCTCATCGGTATCTGAAACAACACGCCCCCATCAGTGCTGCCCTTTGCATGTTTTTAACACGCAGCTGTTTTCAAAGGATGCTTTTGCAATATTAAGGCATTATATATTATATATTATATATATATTCAGTTATTCTGGTGGCTTTTGAAAGTCCTGTTGCCTTTGATTTACTGCTATTAGATATCCCATACACACAAGATTAGATCTTTAATCCAAATTCTTAGGGTTTTAATATTTGCAGACTTATTTTGTCATTTATTTTTGAGTGAACTGATAGTGTTTAGAAGACCAAATAAACCATTTTATGTTGCACATTTATATCATATTTTGGTTCAGCACTACTACAGTATATGTCATTTGTAAACACTATTTCTGAATTATGTGACCAAGGGGAACAATACACAGACAGAAAAGTATTATACAGACGACAGAACCTCAGTGAAAAACACATGTAATATGTGCTGTAGAGCATGAGGACCTAAGTGATAGAGAAGGTCGTGTCTTGCCATGTACCGGGTACCTACCCAGTCGTGGAGATGTGTCAATAAGAGTGGTTAGGGTTAGACGATATGGTTGAGATCAATATTACAATATTAAAAAGAGTATTTTTATCAGTATACATGCAGTTAACGCTGAATGCAGTGAAGTGTGTTTCACTGTTATGCATTACATCTCACAAGGCTCTTCACATGTGTAAAACAAGATCTTCATCATTCTTTTTGTTAGTTTATAATTAAAATGAGCTCAGAATCATTAATTTGGACAACACGGTTTTGTAAAACAATAACACAATATGTTCATATCTGACTAAACCTGAGCAATGTACTTTTAACAAAACATCTGTGCTGTTTGAGGATATAATTGTATTGGAACACTTAAAATATTTATTAACATTATAATTACACTATTCAAGTAAGATAATAAGTGATTGAATTAAAGTTTCTCTAAGAAAAGACAGGAAGAGAAGCTCAAAGATCTACAGCTGAAGCTGTTGTGAAGATGTGTAGTCTTGAGCTGCTCTGCAGGAAACGCATTTGGAAAACTGGTAAATGTGACTGTGGCAGCTTGCTGGGGATTTTCTGCACTATTGTCAAAACTGCCTTGAACGTGAAAAGTTTTTAAAATACTTGATCTCTTTTAGCTGACAGCTTCTTTGATATCGAGTTGTAGGAACACCGGTGTGTCCTGAAATTTTCACGTGGATGATCAGACCTGTTTTTTTTTTTCTTACAGACTGAAGTCTACGTCAAGATCTCCTCCTCCTCAGTCGTGTCAGAATATACAATGAATGTTTTGACTGCACTACAGCGTTTGATGTTGTGGCTTCATGCTCCACTCTCATTATTTTGGATGTAAAATGACACATTGACTGAGGATAAATTGCAAACTGTCTGCTGAAGGAATTGGAGGGTATTTACAGACAGTGAGATATGTGGAACAGACAAAGAACTACAGACTCGTTTTTAAATGGTTGTCTGGTGTCAAGGTCAAACAGGGATCTTTATCTGATTAAAACAATATTCACTTGTCGGTTTTAGTTTGTAGTTAAATACCTATGACTTCTACAGAAGCTGCCTAAAGTCTCTCTGTCCCTCCATGTAATAGTGAGAATTTTGTTACTCTGTATCTGAGAGTTCAGTCAGGATGCAAGTACTCTCTAAGTTATTGAGGCAAAACACAGAACTGTATTTGGCTTACTCTGGAGTATGGAAACATGCAAGCCCACTGCATATTCAGAAATAGTGTGACTGTTTATATTAACCCTTAAATTCATGTTTGTTTTTTTTTACCTCAGATCTTTAGAGACCCAGTAGTAATTTAACACAAAATTAGTTACAACGTAAAAAAAAAAAGCTTGTAAACTTAAGTACTAACAATGATAATTTGCCAAAAACATATTTTTGCCATGAACTTATTGATGCCTTTCATTGTAGCAAATATTTTGTGTGTTTATATACAAATAAGCTTCTTAACATCAGCTGTCCGTGGTGCTGAAGTTGATGCTGAATACACTTTAAAGTAGCTATCTGTAAGCCGTGCTTTATATTAAAAATATATACAACTCAAAGCATAAATGTAGTAAATGATACAAAGAAATGTTTTATACTTTGAATTTTTCAGTATGAAAACAAAGCTTAATGTGCAGTAAGCAGTCTACAGCTTGCTGCCCTTCATAATTAATGTTCCTGGGTGGAAATCAGTTTAGGGAAGTACATTTTGATTAATTTACCTGATGGTCGAGGCACGCGTGACTGATCACTTGGCACGAAAAAAATATAATCTTCTGAATCAGCTGCTTCAGACATGCCTTCATTTTTATTTACTGTCATCAAAACCCTCTAATATCGAAGGAAGTGCTACTCTGCAGTAAACCTGACACACCGGCGCTGAACCACCATGTTACTGTGACTGTAGGCTTGCATCAAGAAACACAGCATTACCTGTTATCACCTGCTACTTACATACCGTGAAAGAAAAACACCAACACTCTTACACATCTCAGGTCCCTAAAAATATATAGACAACAAAAAAACAAAGATTTTCAACAATTTTGACACCAAAAAATGAAATGTCAAAAATATATAGTTTGAGGAATAGCGGAGATTGAGGCCCTAATTGAATAAAATGAATAAATAAACACATACCTTGAATCTGATGACTCCTAGTAAACTGACTCTAGTTGCCCGTTTGACAGTTTGCAGCATCTGGTATACACTGAAGATCTCTTAACCGAGATTTTACCCTTTTATTGATTTTCACTGAAATTGTTACAACGGCCCAATGCTTCTCTCTTTCCTCCCAGTGTACAATAGAGTATGAGAGTAGAGTATGGAGAGGCAGGTAAGAAATTCAGGCCTACAGCACTTTTATCAAAGGTCTACATCTGTACCACCGTGACTTAGCGTTGCATGGAAGAGAGTTATCTCTGAGGTGTCAAAAATGATAATGATTTGCGTTTGAAATTCAAAACATTTTCCTCTCCACAGGCAGGGAGGGGGTGAATAAATATAATTTGATAAAATCTTTGTGGGGCAGTTTCGTCACTGTGAACTATCTTTTATGGGATCAGATTTAATAATTCAACATTTGCTGCTGTGCCTCTAAAAAGTAAGTTCATGTAGGACCTGAGGGTTTATTGTTCTCTCTCAGTGACTTCTTAAGTGTCTAAGTTTGTTCTCCAGCGATTTTTGTTTTTTCTGTTATGATAATGACAATGAGTGTGTATATGTTGTATGTGCATATCTTTTCTCCTGCCTCTCTCCTCTGTCACTGGGGGAGCAGACAGCTATAACTCAGTTGCCTTGCTGTGCACGCAATGGAAGCACACTTAGTGCTGCACTCCACACATGCCTGGAGTGCTGCTGGGAAGCTTAGGGAATACTTTACCTGTCTACACACACATGCACACTAGTTTTTGCCTCAGGTACTTGGCTGGGCTTTACTTGAGTTAGCACCAAGGTTACTTGACTGAATGTGTACTCGAGAGGAAGCCACTCTCCAAACACAAGGTTACAGTAAGTCACATGACCGCTGCTTGATGAAAAACAGGACAAGTGACTTACTGTGAAATTCTTTTGTTCTATGTGATTTATTTGAAGGTTGTACTAGACATGTTTGTCAATCATCTACTGTATGTGCACCACTAAAACAACACGCTAAACAGACCAAGTTATCAAGGTTATCCTGTCCAAACAACACCAACCTGCCCTAACCGCAGCGTTAGGGATTCACGGCTGGGGGAAGTGTCTCTGCGGGCTTAATTAATCACCACCACAAGCAGTCAGATGAATGGGCCTTCAGGCACACTTGCCAGGATTGAAAGACTTGCAGAACTTTTATCCTGTCCTTATTCTAATCACAGTGTTGTTTTATCAAGAGCTGAGACATTTTCCCTCTTCTTCACAGCAGTGAAATTTTAACAACTGTGTGTTGAATGTGAGGAGTTGAAGTTATTCCGCCTCAGGCTCGTACCGTTCACTGTTCACTGTTCACTGTTCTCTCAACTTGGATGTTGGTTGACTTTTTGATTTGTTAATGTTTCACTGATCGTTTTTTAGAGGTTTGTAAAATATGCATAACTTTGTGTGTACAATTAGGCTACCACATTTGGTATTTTAAATGTAAGAGGCTGTGGTTGCTAAGGTATTTCTTAATTAGCCACATTAATTAGCCACAGCTAGAGCTTTCATTACAGCTAAAATACATACATTATCATAGGAAATAAGGCTGTTTGCTTTGGCAAATTCTCACACTTGGTATGGAACATTAACCACTGAATACATAGTGGTAACATTTAACAGTACCTTGACATTTAGAGCTAACACCATGTACTATAGCTAGCTACACTCTAACAGTATCTGAGGAGAGTAATAGCTTATATTGGCTTTGCACTAAGCTGCCTGCATCATTAAAATCAAAAGGAATAATAGTTGTTTTTACACCTCAGTTTTTATACAGATCAAACAAATTAGATATAACGTGTTAATTTAAGTTAAAAGCTGGCAGGCAAATTTTGTTACCTTTGGACAGAGCCAGGCTAGCAGTTTCCCTTGGTTTCCACTCTTTATGCTAGGCTAAGCTAACCGGTTAATGGCTGTAGCTTCATAGTTACTGTACAGATATGAGAGTGGTATCCATCTTCTCATCCAACATTGACATATAATCAACTTTTAAGTTGATATGGCATTATCATTCATTTACAGTCATGTTTCTGTCCACCAGGTGAATGTAAGTACAATATTCGCTTTCTTTTGGCTCTGTTTTTGGTCTCCACCAACTCCTAAGAGAAATATCTGGCTCTTTAGCTGCTAAATGCTCACCAGCTAGTCGCAAACTGTGTCTGTTTGCCATTTGGTGCTGAGCAGGTAGTCTATAATGGGTTTTTAGAGCTTTGGATTTGTTTTTTTAAAGAAGATTTAGCAAATATAAATATTTAGTGAACGTTGGTATCACCAGATGCCTCGAGGCCATTGAAAGCTTCTTTCAGTGGCTGTGTAAAGGTCAGTCTCAGTGTTGAGGTAAATATAAACATGTCCTCTTAATAACCAGATGTTTATTTATGTTTACTGGCTGTTTTATTTTTACAGGTAATAGTTTTGTTCACCTTCCAAAGACATTTAGTTTAAGCTCCTGCCTTTTCAGAAGCAGTTCTTTTTGTTTTGGTTCATAATGTAATCCCTTCATGCTTCCATATTGTTGTCTTAGTTCTTACTTGGCTGATTGTTTGTCACTCCTATGTTAAAACAATCTGCTCATGAATATTAACCTTCCCCAATCTGCTTAAAACACATGCATTCTGCACACGCACAATCGCACGTACGCACACACACTTAACCTTGTCTTTTGCTTGCAGTGTCACTGAGGACTCAAAGCCTTTTCTCTCCTCTTTGAGTCTTTGAGGCTTCTCAGTTTATGTTCATCCCTCACTGTTTCATGTCTGAGATTTAAAAAAGATCTTCATGGTCTTCATTTATTAGCCTAAACTGTTCATTCATCTTTATTGTATTCTGAAATTTGAGAGACATGTATTAATTTAAAACAGCAGAAAACATCGCTATGACAAATAATAATAATTTAAAGCAGAAATCCTTCTTATCACTCTTATAACTTGCATTTCATTTTACTCTGAAAACGAAAACCAATTTGTTTATTATGTCTGGTAGGTTGTGAATCATTCCCGATATCCTCAGTCTGCCAGTAACCTAAAATAGTGATAAAAATATTGGTTTTTTTATTGTGTATGGCCTCAATATGCTGACAGGGGACTGATGTCTTCTCTTTTAATTAAATTATTAACCAATGATACCAGCACCAATTTCCATTACATTTAAATTCCTGCTGATTAGCACATTTTATTTAACAATACGCAATTATAATCCATGACAGGGAATTCAATTTTACTCAGTTCTTTTCAATGAGGTAAATGATTATGAGGTAAATTATTTTTGGGGTTTTATTCTTCTTAGAAACCCCCTGTTTAGTAGTATAGATTGTCTTTAATTTAAGCCTGTTTCTACATATTATACTGCAGCTCACTGTCTTTGTCACTAATCTCAGTGCACATGAAATGATATTCTCAACTTCACTGGGTTACCACCGCCAACCTCTCACCTGCAACCCCATGTTTTCACATATTATAAATATCAATGCGCTGTTCAATAACACTAAAGCTCTTCAATATTCAGACCAGCCTGTGGCACACCGTTGAATCCCTGCATAATGTCCCAACAGGTATAAGGACTGCATGTATTAAATGAAAAACCCGGGACATGTTTTTATTTATGGCGCAAAAAAAAAAAAAAATCCACAGGAGACGTAATCACTGAGATTTCAGAGCTACAGACTGTAATCATGCCAGTGCAGTTGGGAAACTTTTAGTGTATGTTCTTGAAGATGATATTGCTTCACTTTTATCTCCTTTATATACTGTATTTTATTTATTCAAACCCGCTGTGGGTAAAGCTCCCTGACTGTTAAGCACACTCAGAAGCCTCTAAAGTGCATTAAAACCTCTTGGAAGCAGGACAGAATTTTTAACAGATGCCACCGGTGTTTTATGGAGTCTGAACATGAACTGAGTTCATCAACAAGGACCACAAGCAGTAATATATTGTTTGTCACACTAAATGTGAGTTCTCACTGCTGTCATTGCTGCTCAGCTATGAAATGAGTCAGCACTGCACTCGTTTTAAGCCCTTCAGTTTTCAGCCCTTTAAACACAAAGGAGTGCTCCTAAGGACACACAGAAAAAGGTTCACGTACTCCAAAAATGATCACACATTACCACTTGATTAATTATTAAAGGAAGCTTGTGCGTGTTACTCTAGCGATACCTTCAGGGAAATTAGTTTCACTTCCTCCTCTCTGCTCAGGTCAAAGAGCAATGTAAGCTACAGAAGAACCCACCAGCTGCTGGTAGGGACTGAAGCTTTTGTTCAAGGACGCCAGAGCTTCTCGTCCTATGAACTCCCGGTGTTTCTGTTGAAGGACAGCCAATCAGTCTCTGTAAATAACAGGCCACCCTTCACCTGCTAACATACATCACAGCACAAGGAAAACAGCATTTATCACAGTAATTATATTAGCGCTATCATTTTTCCACATTCTTTACATCACCTTACGCTCATTCTGAGAGGCTGTGGCCTAGACAAATATTCATGCTATTTGTCTTCCTGTGCCTCCTAGAGACTCCAGGCAAGGGAGAGGACGGTCAGGAGGACACATCATTCTCTGACTCGTCGCTGTTCGCTCACTGGGGTCAGGAGCTCGGTCCAGACAACAGGCGGGTGGCACTGAAGATGTTCCAGTACTATGGATATAACGGCTACCTCAGTGATCGTCTGTCTCTAGACAGGCCAATACCAGACCTCAGGCCTGATGGGTAAGACTGCAGGCAGAATGGTGATCAAATACTGTCATTTTTATAGACTATCACCCGACACTAGATGCTAGGTGTTGATTTAGATCTATAAAGTATCCTATGTTTTAGTAAGTTATTTATTTTTCTGTTGTTTTCTGACACCCAAATTTTGTGCAGTTTGATTGTGTGCAAGCACAATCTCCTCACTTGCACCTCTTGATGATTTCAATTGCACAAAAAAAAATAGGCGGAGTAGTATAAAACTGTCAAATTGTCAAACAAATTGGCACAAATTGGCAGTGCAGCGTAATTGTGGTATCAACTAATATGTTTGTGTCTCCACATAGGAGTTCCTCTATGATGTTATCTAAAATGATAATTATATATTATTGCGATAATCCAGAAAATGAACACCTGAACAATCAATATACTGAATCACATTGATGGAAAAAGAGTCTACAACCATGCTAGAGGCACTGTGAGGCTGTGCTTGGAGCTAAATGCTAACATCAGCATGCTAACATGCTCACAATGACAATGCTAACATGCTAATGTTAAGCAGGTGTAATGTTTATACCATGTTCACCATCTTAGTTTAGCATGTTAGCATTGTAACATTTGCTAATTAGCACTAAAAACAAAGTACAGCAGAGGCTGATGGGAATGTGATTAGTTTGCTCTCTATGGCCGAACACACCCAGAGACATTAAAGTGGTAGCCACCACGGTATAAATGGTATGGCAAATTTGCATTGTCTCTGTGCTGCAACTATTATTTTGATTATCAATTAATCTGACGGTTATTTTCTCTGTTAATCGATTTGTCTATGAAATGTTAAATTAATTTAAAAAATTAGATAAAAGATTTTTTTTTAAAAAGACTGGAGCTACTATTGTATAGACAGAGAAAAGCATCAACTTCTTATATTTGAGAAGCAAGAAGCAAATTTCTGGCAGTTTAGCTTGAAAAACTAAACAATTAACCAATTATCAAAATAGCTGCTGATTAATTTTCTGTCAAACGATTCAACGAACGATCAACCCTATCTACCCTTGTGTTCTGTGCTGTTAGCTCTGCGGATCATTCACTTTTCACTAACAAAGAAAGGAACTCATGAGGCACTTGCCACGCAGAAAAACACATTGTTGTTCCCTCTCAAACACCGAGTGCCTCTTATTGAAAGCCAATAAAGATTTTACTTCCATCTACAGCATTCAGCACAATTACCTGCTGCTGGGTTAATCATATTATGTAGGCAAAGGAAAACTCTTGTTTGTAGTAGCCTTGATTAGGGGGTAATTCTTACTGTACCAATATCTGTCACAAACCCATACGGCCATCTGAAGGTGGCAGGACAAAGTACATGCTTTCCATCTGCAGCATAAGGCACACATGCATTTTCAAAGCCTTGTCCAGTTATTTGTGCATTGCGGGCACTAACATCTTTACAGGGAATTGTTCACACCACACTGGTTGGCTGTGACTTTTCAGCACACCTTTCATGTTCACATCACCAGGGAGATCACCAAGAGCGCACAAGGTGACATCATGGTGCGAAAGTTTGCACAGCTCAGAGATCTTCAGGGCATTTTCTCAACCGCACATCACTAGACTCCCTTCAGACCATCCATTCCCACTAATACTGGCTCTGTACACCTTTCCAAAACTGTTCTGGGGGATACATTAATCACACACATTTCGCACACATTTCCCAAAAGTAATGCCCGAGCCATGCCATTCTGTAACTACAACAGGCTTTCAGGCCGTAATGAACATCATGATGTGGTTACAGTGATGTGATTTTGTTGAATTTGACAGGCAGGAGAGAAACAGGTAAGATATCGCAATCCCAACATAATTCACTCTCTACAATTAAATTAAATGGTCATGTCAAGAGGATTATTATGGGGAGTTTGCCACAGATTTTGTGACCACAATCCACACACTGTTATTGAGGGAATAATTGTCTTCTAACGCATTTGTGTCATTACACACAGAAAACGTTATGAGCATATTATTAGCATTTTAGTTTCAAAAACCTCCATTTAAACTAAAAGGGACATTACCTGCAGCTTTATAGTCATATTTTTACTGTTTGCTCTCTCTGCATTTCCTGGAAACTGGCGTCAGTTTCCTCTTGGGAGAAGAGGCTGGACTCCTTATTCACAATGAAAATGTCAGCATGTGGTGGCAGATAACAATATTCTAAAAGGGAAAGAGAGGAGCTTGATTGATGTCAGACCTTACCACACGACCAATTATTTATTCTTCCTGAACGGATCCCTTTTTTTTTAACTGCATTGCAGGTGCACTGCTATTACAGTAGCACTCTAATCGTTAAATTTCCAAAAATCTGCTGGCCATGAACTGGTGCCAGTGACTACATTTATACCTTGATTCATGAAAATAAGGTCCTGATATAGTCTGCCAAGTAGCTGGGTTGGCATGAAATCTGACATTACCCTGCTTTTTAGGAATCAATGTCAAATGTATCAGTTAATCCTATAGACACGAGGCAGGTCTAAACATTGCCTCACCAAGGGTTTGTTATTTGTCCTCCACAGGTGCAGAAACATCACTTATCCTTTAAACCTCCCTCAAGTGAGCGTTGTGTTCATTTTTGTGAATGAAGCCTTGTCCGTCATCCTGCGGTCCATTCACTCTGCCATCAGCAGGACGCCCTCCCACCTTCTCAAAGAGATAATCCTGGTGGACGACAACAGCAATAACAGTAAGCAGCATCATTTTATTATACAACAATTGCCCAATTGTAGCTTAGCAACCATAACCAGGCACGGCAGGCCTGTCAAGCTCAGGATTTCTTAACATGTTGAAGCGGTGTGCATGGGGCTGTAGTCCGTGGTGGAAGAAGTATTCAGATCCTTTACGTTAAGTAGAAATACCACACTGTAAAAATACTCCACTACAAGTAACTGCGTTCAAAACGTTCAAAAGCAACTACCTAAAGTATCAAAAGTAAAAGTAATCATTATGCAGAAAAATGGTCCCTGTCAGTGTTTTATTATTATATGTGATGTTTTTGGATTAACATTACTAGTGCATTAATATGTATGTAGCATTTTGTAGTTGTATTTTCCACCTAAACCAGTGGTTTTTTTTTTAAATAGTTCATTTATCTTAAGAAGTAGGGGAATTTTCTCAACCCATAAAGGTACACGTAATCCTTCAGTTTATTGTAAAATCACCAAATTTGGAGATACATGGTACAAGATACAGGATGGGTATGAAAAATTATAATCTGAAAAGTAACTAGTAACTAGCTGTCAGACAAATGTAGTGGAGTAAAAAGTACAATATTTGCCTCTGAATTGTATTGGAGCAGACTTATAAAGTTGCACAGTATGGAAATAATTCAAGTAAAGTACAAGTACCTCGAATGTATACAGTATACTGAGTATATACTTACATTCCACCACTGGCTGTAGTAAGAGAGAGAGCCTCAGTCTTTTAGCATGGATGTAGCCATCAAGTGCAAATTCAAGCATCTTGTTTTATAACGACTCAGCTGGAAACAACAAAAAGTTGGACAGAGAATGATTTTTCAACGAACTCGTGGAGCTAACGTTATCCTAATTAGCTACAGTTAATAAAATCTGCTTGCAACAGAACTTTCAGCCGGCATAATTAACGGTCACTGGCTAGAAATGAGAAGTCTGCTTTTGTCTACCTCTGTCTGAAATCAAGGACCCATTGTTCCAAACATGAATATTATTATTATTATTATTATTATTATTATTAATAGCCTTTATTATTTTGATAGTAAATGTGCCACCGTTATCATGGTAAACTGTATATCTGAGAATGCGTGACATGCATAGCAACAGTAACTAAGGGGGGCAGAGCTTAGCAAACACGCTAACAACCATTTTAGAAAGTAGCTGTAGCAGCTCTGTGTTAAAGCAGGCGGGAGTTTACGTATCATTGCCTCATGTGTGGAGAAATCTGTATCTGTGATATTTACTGCTCCTCTGGTGGCCTCCAGACTCCTTTAATGTTTTTAATTGGGGGCTGTGTTCACTGGATTTAACCGATAGATGAATTACACTAATTAGCTGCAAAGCCAGGAAATTTGCCCCGAGGCAGATAACAATCCAGCAAGGTGATGAAGTGTTTGTAGGCCTACATATCTTGCCTGCATTTTCTACCCTAATTCTTACATCTGCATGCACTGGATGTAGTGCAAACAGTGTCGGGTCGAAAAGATATCCAGTATATGCTGACAATGTGTAGCTGCTGAGCTCTGTTCACTTGTTATTACTGAGATGACTGATGTGTGAGATCACTGATAGGTGGCTTTAGTCTGCCATGCAAGGCACAAGAAATAGACTTGAAGTCATCTGTGAAAAGTGGGCCTATAATTTACAGTGTAAGACTTAACTACATTACAAAGGCAGAAAGAAGGCTATAAAAAGGTAATGATACTGTGCCAAGGTCATTTATAGGCAATACACTTTTAAATGGGCTGTGCTGCTTGTAACAAGGACTGAGACAGCCATTAAGGGCAATCAACATGGGAAATACTGGCATTGGGAAGAATATGTTTACCAAAGTCAATAATGCAAAACGTGTAGCATGGCCTGTAGCCTGCTGGAATAGAATATGTAGATCACTGTGGTATTTCTTGGTAACTTATCTCAACACGCTGGGATAGGAATGGTCACTCTCCCTCATGCTATTATTGACCAGAATGTGCAGAATGTTCAATAATGTAAATTTAACCGCTGAGTCTGTTTATTTATTTATTTATTTATTATATCTTGCTTTTGGCTGATGCTTCATGCTGTTGCGCTATCCCTTTTGCTGCTGTAAAACTGCAAATTTCCCCGCTGTGGGATTATTTTATTTGATCTTATTGTAAAGTTGAATATATCCAGAGTTACCCGTTAAAAAATTTAAAGATGAAAGCCCAAAAGTTTGCTCCCACTCCTCTTAGCACGTTATTAGATTATCACATCAGATCCCATAAACATTCATATTTCATCACATAATTGAGAGCTAGGAAACAGTCACCTTTAGCTCCTTCAGGGACCCAAGTCACTCGTTGACATTTTGCTGGTGGCATTTCACCCTGTTTGCCTGAGCACTCTGTCACACTGCCTCCGATAGGCCCGGTGTTATCATAATCACCATGACTGTGAATCTTATCTGTGCTAAATGTCGTTAGCCTGTTGACCCGTGATGCTGCTGAGATTGTTGAAGGGGTCATCGTCCACGGCTAACCTCCCAGGCATCCACAGCTTTACATTAGTCATCCGCCACTGTCGCAGCTCACCCCCAAGAGGCATTAGCATGCAGGAGAACGTGGAGCTATCAAGGGAGAGAAGGGCAAATTGACCTAGCTGATTCCTCCTTAATTGGATAATGTCCCATGCTGTGGCCTGAGAAAGGCTTGTCTGCGTAAGAGTGGGGTTTTGAGAAGGGCTCCCTTATTAGACAGGCTGTCAGAGGACTTACGATTCCATACTTTAACTTAAATGATAATACCAAGGAGTCTTGTATATTTGTGAGGGTGGAGGATTTTGTGATAAGCAGCTAATTTCAAGCGAAATGTAGACAGCAGAAAGAATTTAATGCCTTTATCCAAACCTCTGTCTGTTTCCCATGGTGTCTCGGCCTGATCACTGGTTGTCAGGGACTTTCTGAGTGTGATTCATCTCATCTGTGAAGGTGATGGAGCCCTTTAGGTGCCCATTAGAGAGATTTTAATATCTTCATTGGTTAAATAATGATTGTTTCCTTGGGATTAGGGCTGAAACTAACAATTACTTTCATTATGAATGGTCTATAAAATGTCAGAAAATAGTGAAAAATGTCCATGACAATCACCCAGAGCACAAGGCATCTTCAAATTGCTCGTTTTACTCTTTGAAACTAAAAGATATTCAGTTAAAATAGCACCAGTGATTTTTTTTTTGTTTTTTTTGCGTTTTTGCTTAAAGATGACAATTAATGATTAAGTGATTATCAAAATTGTTGCCAATTAATTTTCTGCTGATCAACAACGGGATTAGTCTACCACTGATTTCAGCTGTAATTGAAATTAATTAATTTTGAAAGAGACCAGTGTATAAAGACGAGGATTCAGAGCGGGGTGACATTGTGTTTGCTGACCAGATACTGTGGCTTGCTTCTACTCTCTTTACACTGATGTTCATCCCTGGGTGGTGTGAAGTAATGTGGATTCAGTCAACGACTCAGGTGCCCAGAGAAGTTCAAGCAACTGTTTGAAACCAGTTGGATATCCAGCAAGCAGTGGCTGCCGCTCAGTCCAATGAAAGCTGGAGGGCACACAAAAGCTGGGACGATATCAGCAAAAGCTGAAGTTTACAGTGTGTCCTGCCAACTATAATAGCACATTTGTGCTGTAACTTCAGCAACATGTGTTCAAAATGTTTTTAACAAACTGCCCGTCTCGTATCCAAACCCTGGACTCAGTATTTGGATACAAGACTGGTGAAATTGTGGAGGAAGAGCGATTGTCAGTTGGATATTTTAACACCTGCAGAGTTGTGTAGTGAGAAATTGCCAAGTGGTGTCGTGCAAACTACACAGCAACTGTGAGACCGGTATCCATGCCGATTTGCCATCTGCTGTGTAAGCAGTAACGCCTGTGTGGTGATAAATGGTGTTTAGTTTGAACATGCATGAAGAGAACATACAGTATTCGAGGCTTAGACAGACAAGTTCAGGCACACATTAACATACAGTTATGAAGCAGCAACAGGTTATAGATCAAAGGAAACAATTACTAAAATCCCAACTACATATATGACACTGTCACAATTCAATTCTCTGTACACAAAAAAGCTGAACAGAAGGAGTTTTAAGCCATGTTAGCCTCAGAAGACTTGTTTAGTTTTTAATATAGAAAGCTTTCATAGTGTGTTGTTGTGGATTCAGAAAATTAGTATCCATATTCATGTAATTATACACAGTTTCATGTAATATTATTTTGTTATATTACACTGAGGATAGGATGGAGGTGCCAGCAGCTCACCATTAGCTTTTTATCTTCTGAGAAAAACCTGTTTTCTTGTTACGTTTTGAATATGTTACTGGATTTACTGCTTGGCTGCGCAGTGATGTTAGAAACCTGTTTGCTTGTTGTTCCAGTCCAACTCCATCCAAAAGCCCATTGCTTTCCAGCAGAGCTTCAGCAGGATATCAGTCCTGAAAGATTGATGACTGATGGCCATCAGCCATTCCTGGTGTAATGAACTGTGCTTTATTATAATTTGTTATGAGGCATAACACATCATCATTCTTATTTTCAATTCACGCACACATCAGAATGTCTTAATTATTGATGGATTAAAAATGATTATAGATACAGTAATCTGGTGGAACGTCACCAGCAGCTGCTCGCATGAGTAACTACAGTAGCTTTCCTTGAGCCAGAATTAAGACATTGTTTCTCAGCCCTGGCTTTCTTGATCCAGAGTCCCTCTGCTTTAAGTTCTGGTTATCTAATCAAGGGCAGATTTACACCTGGGACGTCTGTCGATTGCAATTAACCAGGAAGGATAGAAAAACCGACCTCAGCTGGCTCACCTGAATGGGATACTCTCATACTTAACGTAAATGTACCATAGAATTTAATGTTGCATGTGGTGTATATAGTGTGAGTGTTATTCTGCTCCAGACTTGTTTATTGCGTGGTGAGAAATAGCAGCAGTTCTCTGAGTGTCAAGGTCCAGCACCATCCACTGAATTGATAAGTGAAACACTCTGACATCTCTGACTCTGATACCTTTTTATTAAATATTTGTATTTATTTCCCCAGCTGACTCATGAGGTCAGTTCTTGCTTAAGGAACAGATCAGACAAATTGAGAGTTTGTGTCGGTGGTGTGTTGGGTAAGGTAAGAATATACTTTAACTTAAAGGTACCCTGTGGAATTTTTGAGGGATTAGTAGAGCTATGGAGCAATGTTTTCTCCATTTTGTTTGTATTGTGCACATGCTCAAGGACGCACATGCACGCGTGTGAGCATGCAAGCGACAAAATATACTTTCCTGTTGCCAGTTTCACGCTATTCCATTGATCAACAACTGGTGACCATAAAGTGCAAAGAAGCACAGCAAAACACCAACAAAGGCAGTGAAGCTGCAAGCTAGCAAACATGGATGTAAACAATGCACAAATTAAAATGTTTTATGAGGAAAGAAATGCATTCAACGCTCTTGTTAGGCCTGAAGGATTCACGCAATGCACTTTGTTGAGAAACGGTGAATGTAAACATAACTCTGTCAACAAGAAAACTCCACAGGACAAAGGCCTTTAACATCGTCCTTGACATGAAAAGTCATAAAGGTGTTGTGTGTTGTGTTGTGTGTGTGACTCATGGCTCATTCATAATGGCCACATACGATTTTGATTATTCATTTTCTCATATTCAGAAAAACAATATATACACCATCCAAAGTTGAGAGTTCACTTTTTATTAAATCAATATACCATAGGCAGTTTATCTATATATACAGTACATAGTTGAATGTTACATACAGTACAGTATGTCTCCTCTGTCAATACTGTTGCTGTGCATCCCTGTAAATTAGCAGAAAGATAAAGGACAAAAAATTAAGAACTGTCGAACATCCTGATATTCCACATATGGGTGAAGATTATGGCTGCTTTCCCGGTGGGACTGTACAGAATCTGTACGTGTTTGGAAAAATATGTGCTGCTTTAATCATATTTTCTGCATTTGATCAAAGGTGTGTCTCATGTTGTGCCCTTCTCTTCAATAACAGTGCACAACACAGCCAATGTCTTTATAAACATCATGATCAGAAAAACTACTTCTCTAACAAAACTTTTTTCCAGTTTTGTTGGTTTGAAAAATCGCAACTTTTTTTTCGACTATATAAAAACACCTCACCCTGCCTCTGAAGAAGCCAGACACAGCATGATTTCACGGCGGCCGCTTTCTGTCTGCTTGCAACTGCTCCCAATTCTCTTTAAACTCAAAAGGTACCGGCGGTTAAAAGTGAAATAGTGAGAACACAGCCAAAGGTGATTTATACAAGGGATGATGAAACACGGTGCTGATGAAAGTTTTTTTTTCCAGCTTTATTCGGTTGATAGTACAGTACAGAGTGGTGATATAATTGTGGTTTTGCTCAAAGCCTTTTTCAAAGAAACGATGATCAGCCAAAGTGTTTTTCACTTGGCTTGAAATTTTTCCAGTTGAACCAAAGTTGGAACTTCTAACACACTGCCGTAATTTATTGTGTTCTTGAGAAAATTAGCAGAAATATTGCTACCACTTATAACTTGTCGAGAGAACTATGATTCTTTTTCATATAAACAGCACTGACTCTTTTATCCTGCAGGCTGTGACTCATCATACAGTATATAGTTCAGGTAATAATGGAGGTAAACTTTGAAGCCAAACATTAAAACGGATGGACTTCCTCCATCTCCTCCCCCCGTGTTTTGAAAGGCATTGCAGGCTGAGTCCTCAATATTGCAATATCCCGTTATGACTGGTAAGCCCCATGGAGGTCTCCAGTGCTGGCTCAAGCTGCTGCCTCTTTGGTCCAGTGATCAAAGCAGTGAAGCATGAGTACTTTTGGCCTCCTACCAATGAAATACTGCCCACTGGAGGAGGACGTGACGACGTCTTGTGGGTGGAAGTTTGCTCACAAGCAGCTCTCACTTTACTCACCTCTCTCATATGGGATCTTCAAAAACTCTTCAGATATTGATGTAAAATGTGTGTGTGTGTGTGTGTGTGTGTGTGTGTGCGTGTGCGCGTTTTGTAGATGACCTAAAGGAGAAGCTGCAGGATTTTGTGTCTGAGACCAACAGCCAGCGTCCAGGATTCATTAAGATGGTGCGGCATGCCAAGCAGGAGGGTCTGATCCGGTCCAGAGTGAGTGGGTGGAGGGCTGCCACTGCCCCAGTTGTTGCCCTGTTTGATGCCCACGTCGAGTTCAACGTTGGCTGGTGAGTCACTCACAACGGGCGCGTCATGAGGTTAGCACAGCTCAACACAAGAGCTGGATCTTGAGTCATATCGCTCTGTGTGGGTTTACAGAAAATTATTTCATTCTAAAACAAAGACTGTGGGTTGGCTCATTTTCCAGTGACTGTATTCTGTGTCTGTGAAAAAACCATTCATGCGATGTACACAAGATCAAAACAATCCCTAATCTGCCAGGGTCCTCATACTCCACCGGATAACTCTGCACTCTGTCCCAAATCTGTCATGAGAATCTGAACAACTTCCAAACTTTTAATATCTTTGAGCCGATGTGGTTTTAAATCCTCATTGTACAAATGTCTAACTTTAAATGTGTAAACTGTATCTGCTTTCTTGATCCAGACATGAACTTATTAAAGCCATAGTTTGACATTTTGGGAATTTGCTTTCTTGCCAAAAGCTAGATAAGAAAATTGATACCACTCTCATATCTGTCCATTAAATATAAGGCTACAGCATGCAGCTAGTTAGCTTAGCTTAGCATAAAGACTGGAAACAGGGGGAAACACCTAGCCTGCCTCTAACTGAAGGTAGCAAAGTTCACACTTTATTTTATTGCAGTTTAAACAAACAACATACAGTATAACGTATTAATTTGTGAACTTCAGGGGTGCTGTAAGGTGGATTTTAT
Source organism: Macquaria ambigua (assembly GCA_008360985.2). Taxonomy (NCBI): domain Eukaryota; kingdom Metazoa; phylum Chordata; class Actinopteri; order Centrarchiformes; family Percichthyidae; genus Macquaria; species Macquaria ambigua. The sequence continues at coordinate 1,494,450 of VMKM01000004.1, read as the reverse complement.
TACCTTTGGACAGAGCCAGGCTAGCTGTTTCCCCCTGTTTCAAGTCTTTATGCTAAGCTAAGCTAATAGTGTCCTGGCTGTAGCTTAATATTTATTCTACAGACATGTGAGTGGTATCAATCTTCTCATCTAACGCTCAACAAGAAAGCGAATCAGCGTATTTTCCAATATGTAGAACTGTTGCTTTAAATCTTTTTTTTTTATTACAATCTTTTTAATTAATTCCCTAGTGGCAAAATGTATTATTTATATTCCATGTATTTAGAAAGGGAGCATAAATAACTTTGATCCCTTTTGCCATATGTTCAACAGTAAGGGGCACACATGCGAATTAAATTTGCAAACTAATAAATGCATTTTATCTCTTCATATTTTGTTGAAAGAAACTCCATCAACTTATCAGATGGGAAATGATGCTTTGTCAGACTAATAAATTGGATTGAAATCATCTTTAAATCATGAAATTGGTTTTTTAAAAGTGCCCTCTTACATGACAGGCATGATCATAAAGGTAAAGGAGAAAGCCTGTCAAAACAAACACTCACAGTAAAAATTACTTTCTCTTTCCATATTTGAAGGGCTGAACCCGTTCTGCAGAGAATTAAAGAAGACAGAACCCGCATAATCTCCCCATCATTTGATAACATCAAGTACGACACGTTTGAGATTGAAGAGTACCCGCTGTCTGCCCAGGGCTTTGACTGGGAGCTGTGGTGTCGCTACCTCAACCCACCCAAGTCCTGGTGGCACAAGGGCAACAAGAGTGCACCAATCCAGTAAGTGAATGCAACGATGTATTGATAGCCTGAATCAAATAATGTTATATGATTAGAATGATGTTTTTTATCTGAAATTAAGTAAACAGATGTCAACCATACTAAAAGGGTAATTCATGCAGCATTAATGAACAAATTATATGTTGTGCAAGGTCAGATTTCTCTTCTTGTCCCTGCTGTCACTATAGCAACTGTGCCAAGCTAACATTACCTGTGCAGAAGACAGCAACAGACAAATGAAACTGATCTTCATCATCTTTAATCCCCCCAGGAGCCCGGCCCTGATTGGCTGCTTCGTGGTGGATAGGCTGTACTTTGAGGAGATTGGTTTGCTGGATGAGGGGATGGAGGTGTACGGGGGAGAAAATGTGGAGCTGGGCATCAGGGTGAGTAATAATGTCTCCCCCCGTGGCCATGGGCCATTGTTCATCCAGGTAATGTGTGGAAAATTAACTATGATAATGACACTTAATGGCTGTTGGGAACAAGGTCACCGAGGGCCTATGGTCTTCTTTTTATGTAAAATACTAAACTCATTGAAGAAGTGTCATTTGGCTGCAAGCGATGTGGTCTGTGCGTTTAAAAATAGTGTAGAGGTGGAGTGGCAGTTAGTAAAGACATGAGAAGTAGAGCTTTGGCCAGTGTAGGATTTCCAGCCAACATGTGTTTTTGTTTTCATGAAGGGTCAGTGTTCTGCAAACTGTCAAAACGGTGCTTTTGATAATATACTATTTTAGTTGAATGTGATTTATCCTCAGATATTATTTTATTATTATTATTATATTTTTGTTGTCAACAAATTGCATAAAAAGACCAAAACCAAGACTGCGTTTGTCTGTCTCTCTATACTTTTTCGACTTCCCTACTCTGTGTCACTCAGCCCAAACAATCTAACCTCAAGGTCTATGTAGCAGCTGTTCTGAAGCTTTTGATCATGTCACGTCATCTTCATCAGCAGTACTTTGAACCTTAAAAATATATAGTTTCCTTCTTAAAAAGACTAAGTGATTTCTTAAAACAGCTGGACACTGTAGCTTTTAGCAAATGTTACTCAAACAGCAGTAAATAGTGCACTTGTGGGACTATTTTCAGCCATGGATTTATACACATTTGGTGATCTAGTGAGTATTTACAGCAGCAGGATGGTGTAATGTATGTGGAATTGAGTCAAAGTAGAGTAAACTACAATACCCAGGTCCAGGAATTTAGAAATACTGATGAGTCCAAGTCCTCCCCCACTGCACCCAACCTATTTTTAACAGTTAATGGTTAACAGTTGAATTATGTTTTCTGTAAAGTTTATTTTCCAACATGAAGCTCGTAATACTGTGTTAAAGCCCCCTCCACACTGCCAGGAATAAAATCATTCATATATATATGTGTATATATATATCGAGAGAGAGAGATTTATTATTATTTTATTTGTTGACCTAAAAATAGTGAAATAATTTTATACTGAGTCTAGAAATACTTGAATCAGCCTATGAAATACCTACCATGTGTACGTTTTTCATTGTAGAACGTGAGCTCAATCCAGGTTACTAAAACCCTAAATTGTCAACTTCTTCAACAGCGTTGTTCTTTGATGTGTTTGTCATAGTTTTTGGACAATAATCTATGGCAGAGGACTAAGCTCTATCAGGCTTTGGCTACACAGACAATACTTGTTACTAGGATCAATTCATTGTTGGTTTTGGCCTCTTCATGGGATTTGTTGACAAATATAGAATATCACCAACCTGTTCCTTTAAACACATTGAAACAGGGTAACTTATGTAATGCCAATGCTTACATGCATTGACAGGAACAAGTGAACACAGTGGAGGATCATTTAGCGTACCCAGAACACACTGTGACATGCTCTCTATTGTGTAGTTTTTGCTAGAATAAATAATCACTGCTAATTAATTCTGAAGTGAATGATCACCTTCATCCCTCGGTGATCCCACTGAAGCACTGTGTGAGAGATGTAGGTCTCAAAGTCATTGTTGCTGCCAGCACTGATGTGTGAAGGGAATGCCGACATTGTTCAGAGCAGATAGACGCACTGTGTCTGTTAGTTATGTTGCATTCTTCTCACAGTGCTATACTTAATTTGTACACCATCACCAGCTCTGACTTGGATGAAAATCGTTTTGGTGTGCGTTCAGTTCAGCAGTACCACAAGCAGATGGGCCAGAGAAAGAACAGCCCTCCATAGGGATTGCTAATGATAGCACACATCTACTGTACAAAGTCATTAATGCAGCTATCAGCCTGTTCAATAACAGCAAGAAGCAGGGGACAGCTCCTCCTCAGCTTCACTCTGACTACGTTGCACTGTGAGAAGGAAATGGAGACAAGCTTGCGACAGGACGCCGAATGTGGAAATATCCATCCTCGCTAATGACAGAGATGCAATCATCAGTAAAGAAGGGAGATTAGTCCCATAAGTCATTTTCCTCCAGAAATGACATGCTTTTAGAATTCCTGGGCCTGATAATAGCCCCACTGATTGCTTTATAGCTGGACACTGATGTTTTTATCACATATTATAAACCAGGGCCCTAGCCCCATGTATAAACAGTTTGATGAATAATTTTGAGTTCAGTCTTACACTCCATGTTGTTTACTTGCTGGGTTATGTTGGACTGAAGGAACTCGCCCTTGCCTGGAGGTAGTTTAGAGTTCAGTAATGCTTTTGAAACAGAGGGTGACACAGTGAGCTGAGAGCTACAAGACCAGAGGACTCTGGCTTGGCCCCAGATTAGTGGTCCCATAGAGCCCCAGTAGGGTTTGTCTGTCTGTCTGTCTGTCTGTCTGCCTGTCTGCAGCGTATTGGTCATGCCTCTAGACCACCTGCCAGCACACAGACTGGCTGCTGACGGATCCTCAGAGACACACTCAAACCAGGCCAACAGCTACAGGCTTTGGCTGAGGCTTGAAAGGGATGTCCTGGGTAGTGTGAGGGCGAAATGAACCGCTGCTCTCTGTTCACAAGTGGAAGCTGTATATTTCTGCATAATGACACAAATGTTTCATTTATTTTATGTGCCTGTGTCATTAAAACATCCATATGTGTGACTGTAGTGCTGTGTGTGTTGTTGCGCTAAATTGTGAAAAGGGCGTTATAAATGTGAATTAAGCAGACTTTTACTTTGAAGTTTACACCCAGCACATCCAGTGTTATTTTTCCTGTTTTTCCTATTCTTCATAAAGTGTTGTTGCTATATATTTTTCTACTTTCTACTACTGTTCTAACTTCCAGCTTGGGGAGGTTGGACAAAATAAATTTGCTAATGCTTTTTTCCCCCAAAGCTGTCATAACCACTTTCAAACAAGTGATTTGAGACTGAAAAACATCCACATTTACATCTGTCTGAAGAGCCATCAACCCAAATATCCGTGGTTTCACCGACAGCGATTCTGCCACCACAATTGGCGGCAGCGCAGTGAGCACAACAAATAAATCAGCTGGCGGATTCATCTATAGAGGAGAGCATTTTAGCTGGAAGTTAGCAGCTTTTACTGTTTTTAGTCCTGAGCATTTATTCAAAAGAGACACTGTGGATGCAGGGAAGTTATGATGACGCCATCTATGGCAATAAATTGCTGAAAGATAAACCTAGGAAGCGTAGTCCTGGTCCACTATATAACAACGCAGAGTTAGACCCACTACACAACTGTGGCCTGTCACGGCTGTCTCACAGTGCTGGATGTCTGTTTGAGCTTCAAGTCACAATATGTTGATTTGTTTGTTTGTTTTTTTTAAACTGAGATGGATGTGCAGCAAACCTAAGACATATATATTTTTTAAAGATTTGTTTTGGTGATCCTTCAACCCAGACCTGTATGGCAGAACACACAGCAAATTGGACAGGACCCTGAAACAGAATTATAATACAAATGATTTCCCAAAACACCTGTGAATACTGGGTATTGCGCCAGTGACGCCAGCCTGGAACAATGCATCACAAAAAGACCAAAGCAGACATCATCACTCTCAGCCAGTGCCAGGAAGGTTGTGTTGAGAAATGAGGATCATTGAGGGCTATGAAAAACAATTATGAGGTGGGCTTTGTGCACAGTATTTATGGAAGTGGCAATAAAACACCATTACTGTCATATTAATGATTTACACATTACATTTCACCCAAATATTCAGCATGCAATTTGTATTCAATATAAACAAACGTGTAGTATTATCTTTATGAGCATTTTAAATAGCAATGTGCAAGATGCAGATAACACATAGAATAAATAAAACTCTGAGAAACCAGGTCCTCACAGTGACACATTATTCAGCTGTAATATTTCAAAATACATTTTATTGTCATCGATCAGACTTTGGCAGCTTGCACAATGTGATCAACTACCAATTAAAACACAATTCATCCACACTTTAAAAGTTCTGAATAAGTTATATCTGCTGCACTTTTTAAATTTGATAGAAAGTGTTATATATATGTATGAGGTAGGCATATACGGATGATTGAAGGCATCAATACAAAACATATATTTTTGTTGGCTCAGATTCAACATATAAAATATATCACAGCAGTTAAATATCTAAATATGCAAAATATATCCGTGTTAGCATTTTAAAAAGGGTTCATTTAACTTTAGCCTCAACATTTCATTAATTTTTTGTCTTAATTACAGAATCTTGTTAATAATAAATGTATTTGTAAAGCACACGTCAAGTGAAAGAAACTAAAAGAGAAGATATGACCACATTCACTCAGCATTAACAGTAACCGTGAATGAATGTACATGAACAGGAAAGCTGCATTAAAATGTGTGTCTGTTATTCACTTTCTACATTGCTGTTTTGACTTTCACCATCATTTGAAAGGTACAAAAGACCGTGTAATCACACAGGATGAATACCAAAAGTTGTACCATCATGACTCTGTAATTGTAGAACAGCAATGATTGAGTTTCATGACCCCTGTGCTGCTGAAAATCCATTGAACCCCACTGCGTAATCTCAAACCAACAGGACAATCAATGGAAAAGTCTTTTGTCTGTCAGAGGTAATGTGAATAGTAATGTAGTCCCATAAGAAATACCACAGCTTCATGCAATATAAAATCTGCATAGTTGACTAGTAATGCTATCTGAGCCATAATTAAATCCTTAAAGTGACAATGGTTTACACTTGGTATGGTTTAAACACCAGTCGACTCCCATAACTCTGATGAGCTTCATTGCCCTGGCTCATTTGTTGTAGAATTGATTTTAAAATGATTTTAATTACACTGCAAGGCATTACATGGCAGAGCTCCAGAGTACATCGCGGAACTTATAACTAAACTTTTAAAGTGCCCTTCATTTGATCTAAACTACGTTTGTACCTGTCCTTTCTTTGTTTGTACTGCTTTTTTAAAGCACATTGTTAACCTTTGTTTTCTGAAAAGTGCTAAACAAATAAAGATTATTGCTATTACTGTATCACTGTAACTCCACATTACAGACAAAACTATCGTTACAGTATAAGCTACAATGAATGTTGTTATAGAAACATAGGACATATCTGACGTGTTACTATACAGACTAAAATATATCTATACAGTATATAATATATACAAATATACTACATCAAATGGTCACTATGATTTATTTTATGTATACTATGATTCTATATACTAGCTCATTTTCTTATGGCTTCTTTAATTAAATATAAAACCAGGCAAAATTACATCCAATAGTCACAAAATGCTTCTTGAGTTGATTGATTTATTGAAAAACAGAAGACGGAGCTGATGTCGGGAGCTCAGCTGTTTTAAGTGACATGTGGAAGTAATTTCACCAATTTGGAGAAAAGTTAAGACTGGCTGGACAAGGACCACGCTTCCCAGGTTTAACAACAAGCCTCATCCAGGAAAGGGAGAGCAGAGAGGGGTTGTGGTTTCCTTTACAGTCTTGTTGCCATGACGCAGGAGGGGGAGTAATATACATATAGGACGACTTTGGGAGGATGAACACAGTGAGGCTGCAGCAGAGTCGATGAGTTGTCGCAGCAGAGTTTTTCAAGACACCCTCTGGATGGGAGATAGCACAGAGTGAATACTAAAGCTCGAACATGGATCCCCATGGAGAGGGTGGATCAGATTTGACAGATCTGGTAGATGGCGGGCCTGCTGGATCAGGTTTTGGTGGCAGGATGGGCTTTGTGCAATAGTAACCACTATTTTATGCTTCTTCCTGAGCTGTTATTCATGGTTTCATTCTTGCCTGCATAAGCTTACATTGACTGTACTGTGTATTGTGATATGAAAATGGATATGCCTTGATTTACATATTCATCACTTCAAATAAACATCAAGGCCACATACTCTGTAAAGCTCACACCGCTCCAGGGGTAACTAGAATATTTAAGTTCAAGTATGAAAATTTAGCTCTAGCTTCTTTGTTATCATGAACAAAAGTGTTTTCATAAAAATGCTTTATGAGCTATATATTGAAAAATATCTCATGGTCGTATGTATAAAGTGCTAATAAAGGTTATTGTGTAGGTAGAGAACTTGCTTGATGATTATGTGGGAGCGTTATTCTGCGTGCAGGGATTTGTGTGTAATATTCCAACATGTTTGAATGTTTATCTTGTCTCAGATTCACACTTTTCTGTGACAATTGTGAGGAGGAAGGAAACCGTTAAGATTAAAGAGTAAATCAAGTCAAAAACATATTTTTGTTCTCAGTGGGTTCAGTTTCACGTCGACACAGCAAAACTGTGCTCGTCGGAGTTCAGACTGCAGGCTTTGTTTTTTTGTAATAAGCGCCTCTCAAGTGGTTGCAACTGGTGGGATTTGCCCAGTACAGACGTGCCAAGAGATACTTGTCATTAAGACTGCGGAATTAAATTCTTTATAGTGTTGCTTCTGGAGGTAGAATCAGTCTACAGTAAGAAGAAAACAACACTCTTTTGTGGAGTTGTAGGCTAGATTCAGACTAGTGGATATAAATCTACAATATCAGATCTTTAAATTAACATCTCAGATAATTTATTGCTCATTTAATAGATATTGTTTTAAATTCATCAATCCCAGTTTGTGAAACTCCAAAGAACGTTTGATTTTATTTGCTTTACGTTAACAAAGGCTTTATACTTAAATGTGGATTACAGCTACTTAACACATTGTTGTTTGCCATTTACTATATAAAGTAATCCAGCAAGAATGAGATTTGATGTAAAAATAAGAAAGAAGACAACAGGAATGAGGCTAGTTAGGCTAACATCCACCCTGGATAATTAGATAACACAAACAACCAATCAAGAAACTCATCAGCATCTCTAGCCTTCTAGAAAACTCCATGTTTTTAGTTTTAGACGGGATGTGATGGTAAGTGGCACATTAATAATGCAAGATTATAACTCTTCACATAGCTGTCTGCATGAATTACTGCAGTCCTGTCTCCTACAAATTACATTTATATGCATTTATTCTTCATTAGCGATTTATGTTCAAGGGCAACGTTCAGAGCCAACTGAGAGTCAGCAGAAATAAAAATGGATGGTAGATGGGTATGTGGAACGTTTACCCTCAACACTGGCAGCCCGGCTTCATTTCCCACGTCAATTTAACAACCAGCGTTTGGATATTAAGGATTTATTAATAATAATAATAATAATAATAATAATAATAATATTTATTTAATCAAGGGAAAACCAATTGAAAGTAAAGCTCTCATTCACAGTGGAAATGCATAATCAAAATACGTTATACCATAAAAAATATAAAATGATATAAAAACAACAAATACAACACAAAACACAAGACAAAAACACAGAAAAAGACAGGAAAGCAAGTACAAGTTTCATATTAAGAAAAACAGGAGCATTCATTATATAAAACATTGTTCAACGGAGGTTTAAACTGGTCTAAGGTTAAAAATATGTCTCACTTAGCATATTCCACTTATGAGGAACATAATAGGTTAATGCAGTTTTTCCCAATCCTGTATTCATAAATGGGATATCCAAGATAATGCATTCTTGTGAACGAGTACGGTATCCCATATTTCTAAGTCTAATGGTAGCTTATTAAGGATGGCTTTGTAAATTAAAAAAAGACAGTGTTGTTCCCTTCGAGTGGTAAGTGATGGCCACCTTACCTTCTCATAGAGGATACAATGATTGGTTCTAAAACTGTCACCTGTAATAAAGAGACATCATCATCAGCATCAAGGGGCAGCAGCGTGCATGTAAATTACAGCTGCATAGTCAAGCACTGATAAAAAAAAAACGTTGCCTGTACAATCTGCCACCTACTGCTAAATGAGAGGATTTAGAGGACTAGTTAACCAAATTACAAAATTACGACAAAAACATATTTTCTCGCTTACTCCTAGAGGTATGAAACCATGCAAATTGTTTTGAGATATCTGTCTCTGAGACTTCTGCCTCCACCTAAACAAAATAGAGATGAAAGAAATTTGTTTTCAGTGCTCACAGCATTGAAACAATTATATAAAAAACTCTACAGTCAGAAACAATGTCATATGGGACCAGGATTATCTACACCAAACTTTAGGGCAAACTGACTGATGGTCTTGATATTTTCCACTGGATTAATGTAATGCACCTAAATTGGTTTATTGTAAGGCTTAACTTATTATTGTCATTATACATTAATCTTATGACTATTTTCTTGATTAATAAATTGCTAAAGCCCAAAGTGGCGGCTTCAATTTTTTAAAATTTTGTCCAACCAACAGTTCCAAAATATTCAGTTTACTATCATATAAGACAAATAACAGCAGCAAATCTTCAAATTGGAGAAGCTGGAACCAGTGAATTTTTGGCATTTTTGCTTGAAAAATTACAAAACAATTAATTATCAAAAGTGTTGCCGATAAATGTTCTGTCTCTCATCTAATGAATGGATCAACTTATTTTTTCGGCTCTAGTTTAGGGGTTCAGAGTCTCTACAATCCTTTTCAGACATTGTAACACTGCTGGCTTTATCCATCTGAGTGATCAAGTGATGACATTCGTACATAACTGTTCTGTAGAAAAAGACTTTACTGATAGGGTTACAATGCTCTTGCAATATTTGGCACCTGGTGTGGGAGGAAGAAGGTTCTCAGTTTACGCACACGCTGCATCAGTGACTGAGTGGATTTTAAAATAAAACGTATTTTTGCAGTTTATCTCCGTGTTCTAATTAATGACCATAGTGAGGACGTGAGTCACACTCGCCTCCGCTTCTCATTAGTCTAATCAAGCCTGTGGTGGACCCCCCAATACTTTTCTCATCAATGTCATCATTTTATAGATAGAGCATAGAATTCTGTTTTCTATTTTAATGCCTACAGTCCAGCAGTATAGTTAAAAAGAACAGGACGTTAGGTAGTGACTCCTATTTGCTCTCATGCTGTATGTAATTGTCATTTTCAGTCATTTTCATTCAGAATCAGCTTTTTTGGCCATTTGTGTTGAGGCATACATGGAAATTTGACTGCGGTTTCCAGTGGCTCTTAATGTCATGTACTTATAAACAAGAAGATGCACGTAGATATACAGCCAACACAAGGACAAAGAAGCTAGATAGAAATAAGCAGACAAAAACATATAAACATATAGCTGTTATGTACAGACATGTAGGAGGAAAAAAATAGTCACATACTGTATATAAATAGACAACAAATGGACATCAACATACAATGTCTACAGGTCAAAATACTACTGTAAACTGTGTATACAGGGTTACAGAAATTGCAAGAGTGCATTACTGGAATAAATATTTTCAGGGTAATGTACTAAGTCACTTTATATACATACAGTAGATGGTTGTATATACTGTATGTATACGTATATGCATATACATGTCTATGTACAGCCTGTTTAGTTTGACAGTAATAGATAATGTGTAAATGTTGATTTGTATATTAAACTGTAAGACATATAATTTGTCACTACAGTGGATGTTTTGTTATTCTCACGTCTTATGTGAGAATGTGTCTTATGTCTGGTTGTTTTGGCGTTAGGGGGCGGCTGTGGATCAGGAGGTAGGGCAGGTCGTCCACTTAGCACAGGGATGGCGGTTCGATCCCCACCTCCTCCTGTCCACATGTCGAGTGTGTGTGTCCGCCTGAATGGGTGAATGAGCAACAAAGCACTTTGGATAAAAGCGCTATATAAATGTAGCTATTTAGGGAGACTGACGGTCAGATGATTATTGTAGTTTTCTTAGACCAACCTAGTCAGATTGCAACTTCTATTCAAACATGAGACCAGTGTGTAAAATTGGCAGCACATAATGGGAAATTGCACAAATCAACAAGAGTGCACATCTAGATTTGGCAACAGATGTTTTCAAAGTTAGAGAAACGCTTCCTTCATGTTAGAAATACATCACTTGTGTCACTTGTGTACCCTCCAAACTGTGTGTTTATGGAGGCTGAAGGACAGTGGTGGAGATGTATCGTGTTGATTTAGGATTGTCTAGTTTAGCGTTTCTGTGGAGAGGATGGGAAATGTACTCTGCTTTTTAGAAAGCAGACAGTGCGAGCTGATACTCATACAGTGGAAACTCTATGCCAATTGTCTGCACTGCTTCAACTCTGTGCTCTGGGCGGCAAAAGACGAAGCTCAGCTTTACCTTAAAAGTCAGACTGTGCTTTGATGTGAAGGGGTTTTATTATCACAAAATACTGAGGAAATGTGGAATGAATGCAGTGGGAAGTATTAGGGTGTTTTTTTTAAAGCCAGTTATGGTTTCTGGGGGGACAGGAGAGGTGGTGCAGGGAGATGAAAGCAGATAGCTTCAGATACACAGACGAGTATAAAATGAAAAGAGAAAATTCCTAAAGCAGCATACTAAATCACAGGACTATATGGTCGAAAAGTTCCTGAGGTTCTGCTCTTCTTGTCAGGAGGCTGTAGAAGTATGTGTTTCCTTTGTTGTTCCATTTCTTTTCAAGTTTGACCGTTATCATCGACAAGGTGTCACCACATCAGAAACTAAATCAGGATGCTTGTAACATCATTGCTACACATCATACTAAATTAACAAAGGAGTGTTTTGGTCATATAAGCATATAAGCATAAGCTTTTTAGCCTCCAGTTTGCAACCCATTTTTCATTAGATTTCTGTGTTGTTTTGAGTGCAAATGAAAAAAGAATCTAGTGTATTTTACATTGTCTCATCCCAAAGACACTGACCTGGTTTTGTAGTGACTGAGCAGACTGGTAGAAAAACAGTAATTTTTGTGGATCCTTTCTTTTCTTTTGTCCTTTTCTTTGTAGTATCCTGTTTTAAAAAAATCTATTCAGAGAAAGCTGCTCTGCTTCTATCATATCCTTACATCTAGTGGTATTCAAATGTCTGCCAGCTTTTAATAAGGGGCATGATGTTTATCATGAAAATGCACCCTACCTCATCATATCCCTACCTCCAGCTTGCAGTGATGACTCATGGCATGACTGATGCATGAACTCATGGTTCTCAAAATCTCAGTTGGCCCAGCTTGAAATGAGACCATCCTTTTTAAATCTTTTGGTGTCTCGAGTACATTCACCAGCCTGATTGAGACACAACATCCCATAGTGCCCCACCAGAGAAGGACTGGAAACCTCTATATACCTCTCTTACAACTAATTGTAAATAGGGACTGTAAAATACTTTTCAGGAATGCATTTGTAATTTCTTTCAATGACTTAATGACAAAAATAATGACACTAATAAACACTTTATAGCTCGGTAATAACAAAACAAAACAATGAGTCTCATTTTACACAGAAGTTAACAAAAGTTGTTTCTCATTTCTAGCTGACGATTATCAGTTTTGTCAGCTGAAATGACAACTGTCACTAGCAGATTTTAGTAATGATGGTAGTAAGATAGTTAGCCCAGAATGCTAACATGTGCAGCACACACAATGCGTTTTGGGGTTTTGGTAAGGCAATAATGGAGTATAGAAACAGAGCTCAACGCATCATACTCTGAAAACCACGCCCACTGGAGGGGAAAACAATCAGCGCCACAATATGCAACTAAGGGCTGAAATGCTAACAAAATGCCTGTAGCTAGCTAAAAACATTAGATTTCAGCATGTCAGAGGAATAATTTAGCACCCTATGTCTACCAGAGAGGACAAACTCAATTTTGTCGGTCTATCTCAGTGTCCCTTCTCAAGCTAAGTTAATGTATTTAGCTAAGGCACTTGCAAACATAATACTGCATAGCTTTCTGATTCAGCCACATTCCACTACACAAGTTGTATACTGTCAAAATGTTTTAGCTTAATTTGCAGCAATGTAGTTTGGTTAAAACTGACATTTGGCTATTTGACTGACCAGTGACAAAATGCTTGCGGCACACATAGGCATACTGAGTGTCAGGATCCCACAGTCTTCCCGTTCTTTCTGCTGATGCCTCACATCTGTATCCACTTTTGTCTTCTTAAAAGCTCAGTTTTTTGGTTCGGCAGCTTATAAAAACTCAGATCTGGGTTCTTTACCGCTTTTAGGCATGTTTCTGTTGTTTGCTAGCAGACCAAAATGACAAGGAGGCACCTTCACGCAATACAAAGTCAATGGAGAGCGATGAACTGTTTTCTCCTCCAGTGTGGGCGGGACTTAAATGCGCTCTGTCTCTATGCTTGTTTTGTGACCTCAAAGATGATGTCACAGTTGGCATTGTATTGAAGGCTATCAGCCTCTCATGTGACCTCATGATGATGTCACCGGTTCAGATCTTGAAGGCTATAAATAGGACTGCAGAACATAATATGGACTGAGCTGGAGTCGACCCGGCTCCCTTAGATGGAATGCCGCGGACCTCCCCCACATCTTCAGAGGCGAACGAGTTGAGCCGCTGACGATCTCCAGAGTTCCCGCTCTGGCTTTGTGACTTAAACGTCAGCGTGCAACATCCGGCCCTGGGAAAGCTGGCCTCAACTCGTTCCGTCCCCCCACCTCTGACGCTGTGGGGTGTAGGACCCCCGCTGGACTCATTCCATCTTCGTAACTGGTCACACCACACTTTAACATCTGTTACCTTTACATTTGCTTGTAAAGTGAAGGTTTATTAGAATAACCCTGATTTTGGGTCAGAGCTATTAAATGACTAAACTATGAAATCGCACTATACTATGACATCACAATAGTGTATGACACATCATAGTATACAATGACATTATAACATTAAATAATAAATCTGTAATGTAGACGTCTAATCAGCTTTCTGACTGAACTGATGACATCATCTGTGAGCTACAATAACAGGGTATGTATTAGCCGGTTGTTGTACCTCACTGATGATGTCACAGTGTCCCTTCTCAAGCTAAGTTAGTGTAGTTAGCTAAGGCACTTGCAAACATAATACTGCATAGCTTTTCTATGGAATATTATATTATTCAACAAGGTGTACTTGAAAACAGGGATTTGTATCTGTAACTGTAGTTTTGCAAACTTGTGCATTGAAGTTTGTATCTGTAAGCTTAGCTTTGTAGACTTGTACATTTTGTTTTCTGTCTGCAAACTCCATTTTGCAAGTCTGCACATTCAGACACAGGCTTGCAAACTAATTTTCGCAAAAAATACTTACATGCACGCGCGCGCATGCTTACGGACTTTTGACAGGTTTACTGCATGGTATGGCACCTTCACACAATACAAAGTCAAAGGAGAGTGATGAATTGTTTTCCCCTCCAGTGTGGGTGGGACTTAAATGCTCTCTGTCTCTGTTGCTCTTACCACAGCCCCATGCACACTTCTTCAACATGTAGAGAAATCCAAAAGCTTCATAGACCTGCTGTGCCTAGTTACGGTTGCTAAGCTGTGATTTGACTATCATAGTCTCTCCGTTATAATTGAGCATAGTAATACATGGGTAATATTAGTGTAAAATGTGTTAATACACTGGTTCTGTTGGAAATACAGAGAAATAGCAAACCAGAGAGGCTTTGTATTCAGCCAGTAGAACAATACTGAGCATATGAATGAGCAGCAGAGAAATGTTTTATGCTGCAGGAGTGGTTTGAGACATTTTGTGTACGTCTTGATCCTTTTTTTTGGCCATGAAAATTTTGCAATCCGTTGTAACTGACACGACTTCAAGCTGCTGCTGTTCTTAGTGAAGAAGAAAAACACAAACACGTTACCGCCGCTCTTTCAAGCCTGCAGGGGGTGAGTGCTTGACACTCTAAAGATATATTTTGGGTGGAGTACTTTAAGGCAGTGAACCATGCAGAAACCAGAGGTTGCAAAAAGTCCATGGAATTATTAAATAGAGTGACACTCCAATCATTAAGTTTAAGATTGAATTTTTTGTCATTTGATTAGACATATTCCTGCACCATAAAACTGCATCATTACTATGCTTCATATGCTCAAAGATTTGTGAAATAACCTTGTGAGTACTCCCATCAAAATCCACTTTAAGCCACTAGACGCTCTGCTTGGTAACTGGCATCGCTGTAGACAAAAAAATGAATAAAGCACTTCCACTCGCATTACATTTACATTAAAGGTATTTAGCTCTTGCTCTTATCCAAAGCAAATTATGATGAGGGCAGCAGAAAAATTAGCTTAGGCTCAGGCTGATGGTGCACCGATAATAGATCTAAGCAAACACTGCTGTAATGTGAGACTGCCTCTCTGCCAGAAAACTTCTACAAAAAGAAATTAGAGGGAGAACAGCGAGATAGCGAGGAAGATCGGATTTAGACAGGAGCATATTTGCGGGAGGATATGGCAGAAAGGGGTGTGATACAAGTGGGAGCAGGGGACGTGAGATGTTTTTTGAGGAGATGAGTTTTTAAGTTCCCAAGGGGGAGGGAGTGGTAGCACTGTCCACTGTCCTGACTGAGATTGTTCCATCGCTGTGGAGTCCGGGAGACTGGGTGGAGTGAGGACCTGACTTTTAATAACACAAAGTGGACTCAAACATGGACTAAAAGTGGTGATTTGATTTGTTTGTACCGCGGTGTGGGTGTCTGGGTGAAGTATGATACCACCCCTCAATGACACGGACCAAGTGTCAGAAGTTTTGTGAAGCCTAACTGCAATTTTACAACTTTCTGACAGCATGGAGGTGGAGTCCCTCATCCAAGATCATGCCACCATCTTGGAGTAAAGTGTAGTGTGATTGTTTGTTGCAGTGCTGTTGAGCCGTGCTTTACGCTTCAGCAGCGCACTGGAAAACAGATTTTATGAGTCACCATGCAAATTAAATGGTGGGTTTGATCATTCAAGGGGAGTGCGCCATTAGGATTATCCAACTGTATAAAATTATTGTATTTTGAATGGAATAACAATACAGCCCTCCATAGTTATGGAAGACTCTGACTTCTATGTTGACAGTTATGACCCATTTCTAGTGATTAATTTGGAAAAAGGCAGCAGACAATTAGTGGTTAACTGCAGGGGGCGTCATGCAGGCAAACATTTTGAGGCATTTGTTTTGTTGTCTGAAAGGAAAGTTGACAGTGAAGAATGACGGGAGAATACAAGCTGTAATTGACTGTGTTTTTGAAAGTGCTGCCACAATTTTTTCCAATGTTTGGCTGCACCATTTTCAGCTTGAACAAATCTCCAAAGCCATGTGTTTTGTTGGGTTTGGAGGAATTAGACTGCAACTGATTATTTTCGTTTGCAATTAATCTGTTAATTTTTATCCGAGCTAGCAGCTCAGTTCTAGTGTTGGTCAGTCCACCACTTTGGTCCAGACTTAAATATCTTAACAACTGTTGGATGGATTGCCATGAAATGTACGGTAAACTAAGTTGGTGAACATGGTAAACATTATACCTGCTAAACATCAGTATGTTAGCACTATCATTGTGAGCACGTTAGCATGCCTACGTTAGCATTTAGCTCAAAGCATGACTGTGCCAAAGTACAGCCTCAAAGAAGCCGCTAGCGTGACTGTAGACTCTTAGTCTTGTTTGGTTTTTTTAATCATTATTATTATTATTATTAATAGACTGATTTGTTCGACCAACAGTCCAAACTTCAAAGATATTCAATTTACGATAGTATAAAACAGAGGAAAGCTTGAACCAACACCTTTCCTGGCCTTTTCGCTTGAAAACTGACTTAAATGGTTAAGCAATAATAGTTGGGCGGTTAATATTCTATCAATTGACTAATCAGTTAAATTAAGTCATCAACTGGCAACCAGGGTTCGTTTCCAGGGATTATTTGGTTGGATCAGTGTGTTGATCTGTATGTTAGCATGGCTGGACTTTACTGGACTCCTGGACTTGGGGTTTCTTTGTTATAACTGCTCTAACATAATTGTCCATGTTAAACTGCACATGAATAAGAATATCAGTTGGTAATCTGGAGTTTCAGTGTGATGCCAGGACACCACTGAAGCTGCCACAACTAACCAGTTTCTCTGGAAGCATCACATTTAAATACCACATGAGTCTTTAATTCAGTATTACTTGTAGAATATCTATTCAGACTGAGATGACAAGCTCAATTCTATGTCCGTCTGAAAATTGCGGGAGGAAAATTATACAAAATGTTCCTCCTTCATGTTCTGAACTGTTACGTTGGTATTCTGATCAACTGCCTCTCAGAGAAATCTCACTATAGAAATACTGTACATGTTCTGCCTTGTCCTACTGCCCGTTAACAACACAGGCCCTTGAATAAGTGTATGTGTGTAAATACATACAGTGTGTGATCATTATGTGTAATAATGCTCAGCTAATTGCCAGCTGTATATTCTAATTGTGGGACGCCAACAGGGTTCAGGGTTTAGTGATGCAAAAGAAATTGAAAAACACCTCTTCTCCTCCTATCATTAGTGTTCCAATCACATCCACAGTTTATGTCACATCTGATGTTTGTTGTTCGTCCTCGATGATGCTCATCTGCACCAAATTTTTTGATGGAAATGACACATTTTACTCTAACACGAGAAGGATGTCAGCTGTACTATTTGGTCCTCACATAACAGCACAGCGTGAGGATTTCAACCTTATTCATACTGAAACACCGGGTGTCCTGGACTAATGTTAAGCTCGGTACATTTCAGTGATTTCTGAGCATCCTCCACAGGCTCTGCTAGTGACATCTCCATACAAATGTGAGCTTGTAAACAGAAGAGCACATCTTCATTTCTTCTGTGGAGTCTGAATTGCTTTGAGATACCATTCGAATTCTTCAGATACTAATCAGCAGCATTGCACGGCCTAATTCATTTCCTAATTCATTTCCCTCCAGGCTTTAATTCTCATATAGTTCTTTTCATAGTTTTTGTAAGTCAGAAATTCATATCCTTTTTGATGTATTAATGTTAATCAAAAAAATTACTAAATAAATTGAAATGTTAATAACTCATAAGGGCAATTAAGGCTGTTAAAGAATACAGGAAAGAATGTAAATAAGAATATAAATCAAGTGAGTTTACATAAATAAATATAACCACATAACCAACAATTTTAATGCTTCATTACATGTTTAATTAGAAATGTAAGGAGGAAAGTAAAAAGGAAAACTGCATTTGGTTTATTTGTATACAGAGATTTAAGTAATCTGAGAACATAATGTTGAACAATATGAAAACATATACATATGGTGCAGCAAACACAAAATATAGTAACAAACATATACATACAGTAATAGTAAAAATTCCTTTCAGTCTTTATGAAGGAATTTGTTATCGTCACCATTTGCTGGATAGAGGTACCATAGTTGTGAAAAGTTTCCAGAGATCCCTGCACCAGGGTCCTGAGCCTCCCAGAGGTCTTCATTATGTGAGCAGTTAGTGCCACTGGCTTCTAGTCCTCTTGGGCACTGGGACATTAATGTTTTTCACCATGGGGACTCCCTCCTCACAGTCAAGGATACAGTAGGCTGCAGAGGTGATGAAGGGCTTCTGCTTGTTGGCCAAAACGTGCTTTAAGCAGCATAGAAGTGATACCATTGTGGCCCGCTGCACTGACTGTGTGGAGATCCCGCATCTGCTCTCCAACCTGAGTAACAGTCTGTTTTTAAGTCTCTCCATCAGAACAGAGATACACAAACTAAAAAATGTACAAAAAGAGGTAAATAATTATTATATAAAATAAACAAAAACATTGACTGATGAGAAAATTGAACCAATGAAAAGAATGAGGGTTCACAGGAAAAAAAAACATTTGTCATCATGTTCATAAGTCATTTGAGTTCCCTGGCAGCACAAGTAATTGGGTTTTACTTTCTACTTCAAACATTATTTCAGTGCTCCACAAAAGGCCTAACTTCTAGCTAGCATGAGCATCAGGTGCAAGGCCCTACAGTATGTCAACATCTGCAACATCTGTGCAGCCTTTGGTACAGCTGTGGTTCCAAGTCTTGAAGGCTGTGTGTGTGTACTGTGACTTTTGATTACTGTGAGGCCACAACTTTACATCTCCAACTGAACTCTTAAAAGTAAAGCAGACTCATCGCTGGGCTATTACTGTAGATGAATGACACATTTTCTCTTTTCTTTGTATATGTGTATATATATATGTATGTTTAAAACCAGGTGTGGCAGTGTGGCGGCAGTGTTGAGGTCCTGCCTTGTGCTCGCATCGCCCACATAGAGCGTGCTCATAAACCCTACACTGAGGACCTAACGTCTCACGTGCGGCGAAATGCCCTCAGAGTGGCAGAAGTTTGGATGGATGAGTTTAAAAGCCACGTCTACATGGCCTGGAATATTCCCATGGAGGTGAGTGACCATGTGAGTCATGCTGTTTTTCTAACAAGTGCGAGTCACAGATCACAATATTTTATTCACGGTATCACATTGGCTTCACAATACAGGCAATTATCTGCGTCTGGTCATCTACAATACAAAGGTATCATTATTATATATTATATTATATATAGATTATGTTTTTGGTATTTGGCCTTTACTAGACGGGTTTCAGTAGATATGCAGACAGAAAATGGAAAGATACGTTGAAGTTATATGGCATGCGTCTTAACCACTAGGCCACTAAGATTCCCACAGCATTTGCCATTTTTATCTTCACTCTGTATAAATGGAAGAGTATTCTGAGCTGTGCTCGCTACTAGAGGACCCTTTTTACTGCTCTGAACAGTGTCTTCCTGGAGCAGGTAATACCAGTATTTGGACATGTAGGCAAATAAAACTGGGTTAAAATCTGTTTAATATAAACAACATGACAACCAGAAGAGCTTCAGTCATAGTTTGTCAAAGCTTGATTTACTGTTTTTTAATGTTATCTGTACGCAGGATTTATTGTTGCAGCCTTTTGTGTCATAATCCAAAGGGGGCATCCATACAGAAGTCCAAGTCAGATGTGAAAGAATGATGCACAAACCCACGAATATGAATACAAGAAAAGTCTATAGGACCAACAGGCAGCTGCGTTCTGCAGCGATACCTAATGTAAATGTTACAGGGTTGAGTGTCATCTGTTATCAGCTGCTCTCCTCCCATCGCAGATGTTTACTTGAATCAGGCTCCTGACACCTCCAGAAGGCTCAAATGAAATTATCTCTTGTCACTTATAGAATGTCCTGAATTAAATACGTGCCACAGAATAAATCAATACTTAATATGATTCAATAAAATGGTCTAAACGGAGATATTAGCAGTTCAATGCAAAGGACAACAATAACAATCCCAAAAGATTAATTAAAGAAACTATCTGGATTACAGCTGTGACTTGAGAGCAAAATAATTATTAATACAGAAAGGAAAAATTAAGGACAGAGAAAGAATATGTATTTTTTTTACTCTTGAATCTCTTTATTTGAGGCTTTGTTGTATTATTTGAGATGTTGAATAAAGACATCTGCAGTGTCAACAACAAAATGTCTCACATGAATTGAACTGATACAAACCATAAACGCTACATGTTGTCTTGTGTTCGTTGAATATTTCAGTGTTTTCAGTAGATACAGATTTTCATTTGATCTTGAACTGGATTCAGTAAATTAAAGTAAATAATCGCACCATGTCGTCTTATGTTAAATGTAGCATCCCTCAAAGGCAAAGTCAAATGTTTGTTCACTGAAGCTTTTTTCTTCTCCTGCATAATCTGTTTGAATATGTAAATCCACGTTATGAATAGATGAACATCTGCAGGCAATTCATTCAGTCAATAATGAGGCATTTAACAGAGTCTGTACTCAAGAAGCATGAAATTTAGCCCCAGCTTTAGCCCCATGAATTAACTACACAGCAAAATTGTCAGTTAATTTACCTCTGAGAGTGTAAAAATCAACACAGTGCCAATGTTCGTATTAAGCCTGCACCCATCTGAGTCCATTTTTTGATGTTTTTGAGCACCAGAGAGCCCCGTCAGCAACATTTGCACCCACTTCAGCTTTTGAGTTATTAAAGAGAGGCATCAGTGACGTTAGATGAGATACAGCGAACACCACGGGGCAGATGGTAACCTGCAGTGGTGGAGGAAGTACTCAGATCCTTAATTTAAGTAAAGGTACTAATAACACACTGTAAAACACTGCATTTAAATTCCTACTTAAGTAAAAGCACAGAACTATTAGCAGCTAAATGTACTTAAAGTATCAAAAGTAAAAGTACTCATCTTGCATAACATTTGCCCCTATGACTGATACTGTATATTATTATAAATTACATTACTACATTGTTACTGGTGCATCAGTGTGTAAGCAGCATTTTGTTGTTGAAGCTGTTTGAGGTGGAGCTGCTTTATTTACAGTTTGGTAGTTTGGGCCAGTGGTTTCCAACCAAGGGGTCACAAAATAAAGCTGAGGAGTCGTGAGATGATTAATAGGAGAGGAAAGAAGATAAAACAAAGTTCTGATACAGCAATCTGGATTCATTTTTTGGGGACTTTTGGGCTTTTTTTTTGTGAAATATTGGATAATTTTACTTCTTAGTGCCTCAAACAGTTATTTAAATGAATGCAAGAAGTTTAGAGGGGAAATGTCTCTTTTGTGGAAATGCTAACAACTCATAGACATCTCGTGACAAGGCAAGGGACCTCACAAAAACATTGCTTTTCAAAAAGTCAAATATGTTGGGAGCTACTGGTTTAACTGCAGTCATCAGATACATGTAGTGGAGTAAAAAGTACAACATGTGGCTCTGAAATGTAGTGAAGTAGCTGGAAATACTTAGGGAAGTACCTCTCAATTAAGTACAGTACTTGAGTAAATGTACTCGGTTACCTCCCATCAGTGGTAACATGAGACATGAGTGTGGCAGCTGGTGGTACAATGGATGGTTTTCAAGGCAGAACAGGAAAAAATCGAAACCCAGTAGAAGCTATTCAAATACACAACAAATGGCTGCACAATGCTCCTCAATGGCCCATTATCTGATTTGCCTCTCCACAAGCCACGGTTAATCAATTTTATGCTTTGTGTGTATCTGTGTGTTTCTGTGTGCTTTTGTGTGTGTATGTGTGTGGCTGTTTGCTTGAACCCAGGACTCAGGGATTGATATTGGCGATATCTCTGAGAGGAAGGCTCTGAGGAAGAGGCTGCAGTGTAAAACTTTCCGATGGTACCTGGTCAACATCTACCCTGAGATGAGGATGTACAGCGACACCATCGCATATGGAGTAGTAAGCTGCCGCCGCCTCCCTCTTCATCCCAAATTCAACTTGGTGTCTGCAAAAGCCAAAACAAGGCTAAACCGTGCCTGAGCAAATCATTTTAATCCCTTGTGCTGGGATCCGGATGGCTGCTGTCAGCAACACAAACAGTTCACAAAGAGGAGGTTTGCTGCAGAGACTTTGACTCTTTCCTTCTCATCTCAGAAGTTACTGAAAAACAATTTTCTATTGGATTAATGTGATGAACGTCGATACATAGATAAATATGTAGATTAATTGAAGCTTATTTCAAATATAGATGTAGTATATTCCACTAGAGGGCTTTGCAGCTGAATTTTATTAGTCAGAGAAGCCAGAGAAACTGACAGCCAACAGGGCATGCTGGCAGTGTTTCTATTTGCCCATTCCTAGTTGTTCTCAAACAGCTTTATTTCCACGGTCCTCCCACCTCACATCACTGTGATGCACCCTAATACACAGTGACACACAGGCCGCAGTATTATGGCACCGCTTTCTGTGTTGTATGGATGTTTTTTTTTTTTTCTTGTACAAACTGACAAATGGTGGATGGATATAGCGAGGAAATAGGCCGGCCTCATTACATTCATTTCTCTGAGTTAGCTGACCTCATTATTCTATATTTGCGACGTGCATCTGATGGGCTAGTCAGTCACGGTGGTTTGAGGAGTCATTACTAGCCATGTCACTAGCATGGATAAAAATGATTTTAGTTGGCAAAAACTTGCTTCACATTTCCAAAGAATGTGTGTTTGAGGTCCAGTGTATTCATTTCTCCCTCATCCTCCGTCTCCTGATCTAAAGATGGGGGTGAGGGAGGTGCAGGTGGAGGCCAACTGTCTTCTGCAGCTCTGTATCTCACTACAACCCTGTAATTTTTGGTGAGTTGCATATACAGTAGATATGTATGAGAAGTGGCATAGCCATGTTCTGTATGTACTACTGTATATCAAATCTGAAGTACAGGTAGGTGTAAGTGACTTTAAGTTAATCTTGTCCCCGCAGGTGTCACATCATTTAAAATGTTTTCACTCTCCTAGAAATGTTTAGACCTGAGCTGTTGCACAGGACCATGTGGATTTACTGATTATCAGATAGAAGGAGACATCTCCTGAGCCAATGGGGAGCTGAATCATCCCTAGCTGTGTTCTTCTGATCTCACATCTTTACCTAATTCACTCCCGACACAAACCACCGTCCCTGGAGCTCCCTGCGGTGCAGTTTGTATCACGCAATCAGGCAGACCTTTGTCATGATGCGCATGAATAACCCTCTGGGCCTCAAAGTCTGAGTCATGTTCATCAAGTGTAACGCTTCTGATTTACATTTTTATAAAGCAAAAATGAATTCAAGAGGATTCAGAGTATGATTCATGTTTCGACCTGCTCAGGCCTCGCTTCTTCTGTATTTTCTGTAAATATCCTTTAATATGTATATTCTGTTTATGTGAATCTCAGAGAATATGCCGGGCTGATGCTGGTATTAGATGGTTACTGTGGGATATAAAAATCTTTCTCCTTTCTCTTTTTCATTTCAATAACTCCTGTCCAAACTCACACAGTCTTGTGGATACATTTTCATATTAACAGCGAGCACGGCAGCAAGCAGTTAATGTTTGGATAATAGTTTCTTTTCCCCCGTGGAAGAAATAATGTACTGCAGAGTTGAAGAGAGCAGGTGGTAGATGCAGCTTCTTCGCTCTCACCGTGCTTTGGCAGCGGATGATGACTGGATGCTACTCAGGAATTATCTGTTACTATTATTCATGGTCCATTAAAATGTTTAAAAAGCTGCACAGCCTCTCTCCAGTACACAATGTTTTACTCACCTCACCAAACGTTTTCAGCTATCTTTCCCTCAACAGGGTGGTGTCTAAGGTTGCTTTCGGTTTCCTTATAAAACATACAGTCCATTAATCAGTCATGTGACTCTTTCATCTTAACCCATCAATGGGTAAAAAGGTTGAATATCAATTTTTCAATATAAAGCAAGAAATTCTGTATTCTGTATATCCAAATCTCTTTCATCTCACTCTAACTCTAACTAATTTCAAAGTCTGTCTTAAAGCCCCTGAAAACTTAAAATGTTTCTATAATATTATATATTTATGACAAAATAAGCAGCAATAAAAGTAAAAAAAAAAAAAAAAGGTTTAGGTATTATTTATTAAGAGTTCAACACTCAAAAGCTGAGCTAATCTGCGTCATCAGGACTGTGTGGGTGTGGTTTGATCAGATTTGATTGACAGTCGCCTGGCAACCCGCCAACTGACGACTGATTCTGACGTGTTGCTAAATCCTGATTGGTGCATTGGAATATGTGACATCACCTTTTCCCGATTGAGCCCCGCCCACTTCAAACCAGTGAGAAGAGCAGAAAAAAACACAAATACAGAAATCTGTGAAATAATGATAACTGTTATAACTTTGGCAGAAAATAGCGTGTTCATGTAGGACCTCATCGCTTTCAGGGCTTTTAACACATCCAGCCTGTAAGAAAATGTCTAATTGTTCTCAAAAACAAATCCAGTTTTGAGAGTAAATATAATCCAGCAGTCCTTTGAAAGAGGCGCTCCCTTTGTTTCCTGTCAGTGCTCTTCATTGCTTTGTCAATGCATTTGGTGAGGTGAGTAAAGCGTGGCGTACAGGAGAAGAGTTGAGCAGCATGTTTTAATTGTCATGGACTTGAATTGAAGCTCGCTGGTTCTCAAAGTCAGAAACCATTATTCATAGTAGCATAAAAACTCACAGGGTATCAAAAGTTTATATGAACAACTTATTCACACTTTTACCTGATTATGACTTACATCTGGGTTCGTGCATGAAAACACTGTCATATTACTGATTTGACCCCCAGAAAATTCATATCTTCTGTTTCTTTCTGTGTTTTTGTGCGTGCGTGTGTTTGTGACTGTGCTTTGTTTTTCTTTGTCTATCAGCTGAAAAACTCTCTGAAGATTGATCTGTGTCTGGACCAGGGGCCCGACAATGACAACGTCCCCATCCTGTATCTCTGTCACGGGATGACACCTCAGGTTAGAGCACTGTTTCATGCAGCGTGTAGCGTACAGCCAGATTTAATATATCACCTCTATATTTTATTTCCATCTTGGGTTTTTCTTGCTCAATCAAACCTGTTCCATCTTGAAGAAAAATAACTCGCCTTTCCTCTGCTTTCAGATTGGATCAAACTCAGTATCTTTACCTCATAAAACAGGATCAGGTTTTCTATCTTGCCCTTTACAGAAACACATATTAAACTCGCCTCCATTTTTCATACACCTCCATTTAGGGATGACACGTCCCAACTGAATCCAGCTCGGAATAAAATGCCGCATTATTGACGAAACACACACCTGAACGTTTGTCTTTGTCTCCAGTTTTCTTCAGTTTAATGTCAAGAGGTCTGCTTTCTTATTACCACACAGACATTTAAAAGATTAAAGAGTAAAACAGTTAAACATTCAGATTCAGACACGCAGCCTGAAAGACGTCGGGTTTATTTCAACCGCTTGCTTATTATATGTGTTTTTCATCAGTCAATATCTTTAAAACCGTATCTCTGGACTACTTGTTCAGGATATATCTCAGCCTAAATAACAGGGAGTTTAAGTGTCTTCAAATGTTAGCACAGCTTGATTAACATTTACTTTCTCCAGCGTCTTCCAGCTCCTATCGATCCCTTCATCCCATTATGTCTGAGCAGATTGTTTTCAGAGATTGTTTAACCTTGCTGTGGCAGTTGTAAACTTGTCTTATAGAGTGAGGCTTGATCTCACATTATTCCTCTTGATTCAAATGAATCTACTGGACGTTTCACACTCATTACGCCTGTATTGATATTCACACCACAGTGCAAATTAAAACTGATTCAGGAGAAGTCTGTGTAATCTTAGTAACACGTTTTCCTTAAAAAACTCATAAGTCAGCTTCTGCATCCCGTTCTGAGACCTAGATTAACTTTAAAACTCGCCAATTATAAATTTGTTATATGCTATAAATCTCTCATAAATCCAGGCTTTTCAAACAAAGGATTGGAGTAGCACCAGCATTCCTAATGAGATTAGGGATCTCCTCTGCAAGACAAATCTAGTCTGCTCTATTTTTATGTTTCAGTTACATCATCGAGAGGAATTAGTCCCTGGATTGCCTCTATAATGATACATGTACATAGACTGTTGCAACTGTTTGCTGGAGTCAGTCAAAATGTGCCATTGTAAGTGCCAGCTATACTTTTCACTGATTTGCCTTGGGGAGAGCTGGACTTTGTATCCGTGGTGCTGCGCTAAAAGTACATTAACGTGCTAAAAGAAAATTGCACAGGCACACATGAAAGGCAGCGTGTTACAAAGCTTACAATCCAACACATGACTGACTTTACAAGAAGAGCATGTTGTCAGCAAACATACTGTACAGCACTTCAGCTCAAGCAAGTAATAAAACATACCGACTTAAGCACAGCAACAAGAGAGACCACAGCCACATACGGCCTGGCAGCCTGCACTGCTCCAAAAATGAGCAGCACAAATAAAAATAAAAATATTTAAAAATCACACTCGTCAGACTGTTTAACGTCTGGTGTGAAGGAGGCGGGAGGCTCTTTGGGCGTTGGAGAGTAAGAGTAAAAAAAGGAAAAGTAAGACAAGCAGCAGAATAAGCAAACATGGCCCAGATTTTTTTTATTCTTAATAAAAGAAAATATCTTAGGGTGCTTTTACAGCTAACGGGCTGCTGAGTCAGAGACTTTATGTACAGAAATGTACAGACTTCTACACTCCCCCATACTCTTGTTACATCTATGATTTGGTTTCTGCAGACCAATTAATGTGTCCTCCCTTGGTTACTTTCCACCTCTGTTAGATGCACATATAGAGTACATCCTTGTTTATCAGTCTGTGTGCGCTACACCAAACTAAAGCCAGCATCACGCCAGTAGCACCGCTCTGTCTGTAAATACAGTCGACAAATTCTCTCTCTCGTGTTTATACCACTAAGCCTTTTTCTTTTTGAATACACTACATGTTTCTCCTGCTTTATTCCTGCAAATGATTTTCAGCTTTTGACAGCTTTATATGGGCAAACAACTGCCCTTGAAAACAACTTCTGGAAGGGATTCCACAAGTCTTTGGGTTTTCTCCCCATTCCTGAATTAATAATGAGCTTCTTTTGTGTGCCTTGCCTTGTCTTTTCTTGTCCTCCTTTCAGTCGGGATAGCTGTATAAATATGCATATTTAGCGTATGTAAATCAACCTCATAGATGTCTCTTTCATACCCAAAGACAACCCAAGAGGAAGCCTCATTTGCTGCATAGTTTATTACCTGTATGGTCATATACAGCTCTGGAAGGGCCAATTTCTAAATGTCAACCCCAGCAGTTTGAACGTACAGTACATCCCTGTGCACTGTTTGTTCATAGCAGGATGTGGTGTTTCTTGCAGAATGTGTACTACACCAGTACTCAGCAGCTCCACATCGGGCTCCTGAGTCCCACCGTTGACGACGACGACAACAAGTGCCTGGTGGACGTGAATAGCAGGCCGCGCCTCATCGAGTGCAGCTATGCCGCAGCCAAACGCATGAAGCTCCACTGGCTCTTCACTCAGGTGACGACCCATGACACTGCCCCCACACACGGTCAGAAAACACAAGGTTAACATTCAGTTTTCTGATTATATTCAGCCTCACTGAAGGTCGTTTGTTGAATGCGACAGGAAAACCAACTGTGGAGGTAGCTTTTAATCATGCAAGTGGTTTAATTTACTGTTTGACCGGAGTTCCCCTCAATCCTGCAACACATTCAGACATGAAGAGTCATTGAAACTTAATGATTGTCTTTTTTCATTAGCGGCTCTGTGCTTGCAAAGTGTGTTTTAACAGAACAAGCAGCCACCTCACAAAATGCCCCATGACAGCGGGTGAATTGGATTTACTGCATGCTTTGATTTGGGCTCAAAAGACCTCATATTGTTGTCTGCTATGCTGTCAGTGCAGTTTTAATTATAGATTTTATTCCTCTTTTAGCCAAATATGTATAAAAACCCAAATGTTCTTCATATTAGACGCTTGTTATAAGGAGTACAATATTCTTTTGACTAAATGAGGGCCAGCCCTCAATGATTTTTCCGAGTTTAAATGAAGGCAATATGTCACTTCTGGACTGCCGCTACATGTGTTTCTATTTGGTTTTACAGTGTAATGGGCACAAAGTGTAAAAAGGTTTTATATGCTTGAACTCATATGTCACATATCCTCACACTGAACTTTAAGTGGTTATTTTTGTTAACTTTGTATAATTCAGTAAGTAGGATGGGGACGTATCAGCAAGGCAGGCGCACATTACGTCTCTGAAATATAGCATCAATTATTGACACAGTTTTGACTGCACATGGGCAAAGTGTCAAGCTCAAGCAGAAATAGATTGTTGTGACGCAGCCATAGCAACTTTGGGGGACGGAGCACTGTACAAATTAGAGAGCGTGAAACATTTTTTTTTTTAAAATCTTAATTCAAATGTTGCATCATTCTGCACAAAACCTGATTAACTGAAGATATTTTTAATCTGTTAGTGGCTTCACGTCCCTCATCCACTGTAAAAACCTCTAATTATCCACGAAGAAGTAACTTTCATAAGCCCTAATTTGTGAAAGAGCTTGCATGTAAAGATTAGTCATGTGTTTTTAGGTTCTGATTTTTCTGATTAGAAAAGCAAACATATGTTCAGTGGGTGGGACTGTATGGCTTGTTTTGCTTGTGTGTATGTGTGGGTGTTGCCTATTTTTCTGTAAGAAATACCTATTGTTCTATATACAGCATAGTAGATTTAATGTAAATCCTAAATCAATATAACAACCTTCCCACATTCATTAGCCAACTCCTGGAGGCTGTTTTAAGAAGCAGCACCAAGATGTTATATAGATAACTTGGCTGAGTAAAACCCGGAGCCGCTCCTTTTATCAGCTCATGTTCCAGATTTGCAGAGATTCTGCAGCGATTTTCAGCGATTTAAATAGGTCTGGTGTTGCGCTAATGGCCTGCTGTTTCCTCCGGTTTGAGGAATATTCTATAGATTGAACTACAGTTGTACAGGTTGTTGTAAGTCGACTTACAAAAATAACAACTGTTAACAAACGTTAACTGCTCTTAGCAACTGCTACCGAAGCTTCTCTGTCGACAAAATGAATATGTCACTTGATTAGTTAGGCCAAAACAAAACAAAATAAGCCCCCAGCGACACAGAAATCAGCTAACATGATCATAATAACAATCATAACAAATAGACAATTAAGTCTAATTATTAGGCTAGTTTTACTCAGCCAAGTTACCCAGATAACTCGGTAAACCCCAAGCAGACCCCTCCTCTAAATCAGGGATTTTCAAATTCTGACACTCTGACACTCTGACACTCTCTCAAAAATAAAGATAGTGAGTCCTTTTTCACGTTCTCGTTCCCTGTCAATTTACATAATGACTGAGCTTGAAGGTTCATTGTTGACCTTGTAAACAGCAGCTTAACAAAACTTGTTGTTTCAGAAGCTTTCAACCACAATTTGTGGCCCTCCTCAGCAGATGGAGTTGCTCAGCTGTCACGGATATGGTTAAGATGCTATCAGATCAAAGAATACAATAATCTCATAATCTCTGCAGTTCACAACTCGGCAGAGAGCTGGTGTCCCCAGAGTGGGTATTCAATAAACAATAGGATCTGAAACGAATCTGGCTTTATGTAGCTGACACCCTTTAGTTTTAAAAAAATGGCTTGATTGCCCCATTCACTGCTTTTATGGTCTGGCTCAGGACGCCGCTACATAGTGGTCTATAAATGCCCACTTTCAGCAGTTATTACCAATCTGTTATCTATAAAAAAAAAAAAAGTGTCTCTTGGACCTCACAGACAGGCCAAACTCTTGTGAAAATACAGAAAGAATAATTTAGTTCACAGTCTGTACAACCTGTCCAATCCTTAGGTCTTTTTCCTCCCACATCCCTCTGCATTCCTCTCATGGTTTATGGAGAGAGCTCTCTCCTCATAGCTCTCTCCACACTGTATTGATTGGTGAAGGCCTTCTCTTCAGTCACTTGCCCTTGGTCAGCCGTGACACTGTAATGAGAAAATCCTGCCTCGTTTCATCAGGACATGCTGGAATATTTTTGCTGAGCTGATGCGCTCACTCTGTTCAGGCAACAGCTGTCATATGTTGGACCTTACTTTTTCTCTTCCTCCAGGCATATTTCTCATCCGCCAATAAATTAAATAATTGATTTGAACAATATTGTTATGGCTCTGAAACTTGATAGGAGGTTTTCGTGTGCTTCATGCCTTTGTTTCAGTTTCTCTTCCACCTCAGTACCAGATGTTTTTGTCTGTTTTGTTTTTGTGTCTCGTCGTACTCTTTTGATTCTTTTCATCCGGCGTATTCTCTCAAAATCTTGGCCTTGCTAGGGATAAAGCTAATGAGTACACTGGCAATTGCACTGTTGTTTTTTGCCTTGAAACCATGTTGATACTATCTGGTGGGCCCAATGAGGATGGTAGTGTGAATCAGCCAAAAACACCTAGAGCTCAGGGCGCTTCAGCAGCTCACATCCGTATCCATTCACAGCAGTGTGGGTTTAAAGGAGGCAAGTTATATTGTGCACACAAATTGTTCTTCTGGAGCCCGGCACAATTTTAACCAGCCTGCTTTTATCTTTTCAGGGAGGATCCATTCAGAACAGGAAATCAAAGAGATGCCTAGAGCTTGTAGCGAGCAGTGACAATGAGTTCGGCTACCAACTGGCTCTGCAGAAATGCACTGGACAGAAATGGTTCATCACAAACGTGCTGTTTAGCAGCTCCTTATGATCGACTGCTGAAAGGAACTCTGCAGTGAATAGCACACCAGACTGGATGGAGTTGTTTCTTTTGTGTGCACATGTGTATGCGTGTGTGTGTCTGTGTGTGTGTGTGAAAGGATAAGAAGCAGGAGTCCGACAGAAGAGCGGTGCATGGTTGAACACGACCATTTTGAGCACCAGGATGTCCTCTGATGAGCAGTCGACATCACATCGTAAATGTTAAACATTTTATTTTGCCTACAGGATCAGCCATAGTTGGCGAATATTTTGCAGATTTGACAAGGTAGTATATTTAGTATATTTTGTGGTAAATACAGTACAGTCAGATTTTCGTTGACTTAAAAGATGTAATGGGTCCAATATGTTTTTGTACTGTTCATAATTGCTACTGTGTAGCAAGCTTTCTGAACCTGTCCCTGCTGTAATTATTTTATTTTAGTGTCTCAGGTTTGTGGGTTTATTATGCGATTCAGCTGTAAAATTGTGGGAAAATGTTGGAATAAATCCGAAAATGATAGATTATTTTCTAAGTGTTAATATTTCGAATATTTGTAATATGTAACAGTAAAATAACTAATGTAACTGAGTGCAAGTGCCTTTTTTCTTTTGCTGTTAAAGGCACAATCCGTGATTCAAATCTTAACAAAAAGACTCGCCCTATCATTGAAATTAAAAGGACTTGAATCTGCTATCAATCCCAAATAGATTTTTGATTGTCAAGACTTTCTGATGTGTTACGGTGGCCCTGAGAGTTCAATGCACTGCAACTAAAGAAAACACAAGCAAAAGTAGAAAACCTCTTCACCAACTGACAACACAAATGCAGCGTAACAAAATGCACTGCAAAGTCAGACAACACAACCAAGTACAGAAATGCTGCAAGTTTCAGAGAACAAAACAGAACGGAGGTTTCAAGGGGACACACCCGGGCAGTGCTCAAGCTGTGTCAACACAGGATGTGTTCAGGCACAGTGTTGAGTGTAGGTCATTTGGATTTTGGCAGAGCTCAGAGCCCAACACGCAATCACTGTAGTACGGAAGAAAATAGCCTTGAAATGTTAAAGTACATTTAAGGTTGTATGAGTAAAAAATAGAAACGTATCTGTTCGTCAGACGCGTGTGAGACTGACGACTGAAAAACGCAGCTGAAACGCCTCCTGTTCAAACATGTTGTTAGCGTTGTTAGAAGTCGAGAAACGGGGCTTCTTTCTGCTCAGACTGTTACTGTCACCTGGGGAGGAGACGAGTGGCACAGCCTGTTTTCAAAATGCCAGTTCTCATTACCATCCACATTCAAGCAGAGCTCGGCAAACCATGGCATTAAATATACATGGAAACCCACTTTCATCAAAAGGACCTCCCTCACTAACACGTCTTAATATATGCAATAAGAGCGCCTCTGCATGTGCAAAATTCTGAATGAAAGGAATTCAACAAAACAGTATTCCCATGCACATTACTTACATCCTCTTTTAGGTGACCTCTCGTCCTGATTTCCTGATGGTGCACTTTACAAACATTACTTTCAGCTTTAAAATGACTCCAGATAGGGAATCTGTGTATGTACATTTGTTTAATATTCTATCATCATACATGCATGTATCACCCTTGTTGATTTAGCTCATCATCTTGTGCCACAAAATAACTTGAAAAAGGTTTTTTTTTTTTTTTTTAGGTTGGCACAAAGTACACAGCAGAGAATTAAACTCCCTGTAAATCTGGAGTAGGCTAAATGATACATCCAACTGTGTCCCACAGAGACGGAGCTGTCTCAGCATGAGTCACGTACAATATCTCAGAAAAGCGCTGGCCTGATTTTGATGAAGCCAGGGTGATAAGATGTCTGTCCTCCCTTTGAGATCCAGCATTTGCAAAATTACAGTCGTCTGCCATGCTATGGGAATTAAATACCAACTTTTAACAAGTACATCTTCTGCCTCTCTGGAGCAACTGTCATGAAAATTGCATTCATATGAGATTATGGTGAGTGCTTCTTCAATTTAAACTTTCCAGAAATATACTGATCTGATTTTGCCTTGTATGTAACAGACATTTGTAGTAACTACGTGGACAAAAAGAGCAACGTGTATTATTTGTGGGAAACATGATGTTTACTGTTGGGTAAAATTAATTACTCTTTGATTTCCAGGAGTTTTGTGGTTGTCCTTGTTAAATTGTTTTAATTATTTTTGCTTTGCCACACTAAGTGCAAAGAGCTCCATCGGTGGGAATTTTGATATACTGTAAACATGCCGTTGAAACATTTAGCTATAGTGCAGTAGAGCTGTATGGACATTTGGGGTATCAGTAAAGTACTGGGTACCTATACCATGAGAATTATGCAAGTACAAGGGATAAAGACATGAGACATGACCTTCTGACGTACAAAACTAAACTTACTACCACATGTAGTGTGGCTCCTTTTCATGACATACTGTAGCTATTGTAAAAGGACATATAGGCTAAGCCTTTTGGTCCTCTGTGTGTACCCTGTAATTATTTGATATGTACTGATAATTAAAAAAGTATTTATTTCTAGGTACCTATAGGCAAATTGGTTACCCCCTTATTCTCTGCTCCTACCTACCAGTAGGTACTCAGTAACTGTTTCACTGTCTGTACAAAATGTAATTTGTGGGCTGTAATCTCACTCTCATAACTGAATGGAGCCAGCAGTCGGGTTAGTTTATAGTTTAGCATAACGGCTGAAAGCAGAGGGAAACCACTTGTCCACAGGTAACAAAATCTATATGCTACCACCTCGAAAGCTCACTAATTGTGAGATGTTATATTTTGTTTGTTTAATCCGTACAAAAACTGAAGGGTAAAAACGTCAATAAGTGGTTTTACAGGGGTTATGTGTCATGCTATAATGCCCTGCATAAAAAGGCAAATTGTTGTTTTTACACTTCGTTTTTTGTACGGATTAAACAAACAAGATATAACATGTTAATTAGTGAGCTTTAGAGGTGCTGGTAGGCTGATTTTGTTACTGTTGGGCATAGCCAAGCTAGCTGTTTCCCCCATTTCCAGTGTTTGTGCTAAGCTAACCTAACTGGTTACTGGTGCTAGCTTCATATTTACAGATATGAGAGTGTCTCTTCTAACTCTCGACAAAAAAGCAAATAAGCATATTTCCCAAAATGTCAAACTATTCCTTAATAACTCACCCCCCACCTCTCTC
This sequence comes from Macquaria ambigua, assembly GCA_008360985.2. Taxonomy (NCBI): domain Eukaryota; kingdom Metazoa; phylum Chordata; class Actinopteri; order Centrarchiformes; family Percichthyidae; genus Macquaria; species Macquaria ambigua. Next base: position 1,460,145 of record VMKM01000004.1, on the reverse strand, counting down.
TCTCTCTCTCTCTCCCTGTATTTCTGTATCTCTCTCTACCTCTATAATTCATCTCTTTGCCTCTTGTGGAGAAGGCTCTGAGAGGCAACCTATCAAGTCTTGTCATTATTTTCTGCCCCCCGACACAGAGACATAAAACATTGAGGAATATATTCCTAGCAGAACTCGCGGTGTGTGATCAGGGGAATCAGCTGAGTTTTGAATACCATATGGCAAAAGGAAGCAGCTTGTCAGATGTGAGCCACAGGTAGCTGAGGGGAAGCTGTCAGTACCGCAGGGCGTATGGGACACACACAGAAACAGAAAGCAGGAATAATCTAAGCAGCTACTTCTCAGTTGAAAATAAACCCTGCCAAAGATGAAATGACTTTTCATTTACAATCTACAGCAAGCCAACAGTGTTAGCGGGGATGTTTAAGCAGAAAAACAGATTTATCAGAACAATGCATGTGGGTGTGAAATTTGTGTTCGCCACGCAGCCAAAATGCTTCACATGTGGATAAATGTCACTGTTAATTGTTTTCTGTGAGAGTGAATTTGAGTTGTAACTGCGTTGCCATGGCTACAAGTCCTAAACTGAATATTCTCAGATATCCCCAGGCATCAGACCATAGGTGAGCGTATTAACTAAAAAGACCTGACAGGATGTAATTGCCCGCAGATGCAGATGTAACTTTAATCTTTGCCCTTTTTATGTCGCGCTTGAATGCTTCGACCTATGCAAATGAACTGACAAATCTATTTGTTTTTGTGCATATCTGTCCTGCGCTGTAAAAGGGGATAGCGGTGAATAAAGTATTTGCTACAGTGGAAATGAAGTTCTCCACATGGGGGGACAAATGAAGTGGAGGCCTGACGACATGATGAAATGGCTGAAAGTGAGGGGCAAATCATCTCTAACCAGCCAGGCAGACATGTTTCAGTACAGGAGATTTTCATTGTTACGAGTTACAAGTAAACAGGTTACTGGTATTGATAATATAGTGTAAAAAACACAGAAATTGTCACACAATGTATAGAATTTCAAATATAATCACATAAAATTAGATAGATACTTTCAGATACAATCAGTGAATAATAAATGTACTACTTGCCATGTATTTAAATAGAACTCGTTAAACACAGTAATGCCAATAATTAAATGTGAAATTGGATTCGTGACTACAGACTAATAATGAAATCATGCAGTTTTATTCTGTGCACATACAGTCTACATAAAGTTGCTTAATTCATCAATAAGATGAATAATAAATAAATAAGTTACTACTTTAACTTTAAAGCTGCAAGATACTGTACCATTTTGGCGGCAAAACAAGTTGTAAACACAACGTTGGCATATTATTATAAAGTTGATATGGAGATTATTTTGACATTAGTGAATCTAGCATCCAGCATTTACGGAGAAACATCAGAATTCATTGGAGTCATGTTTCCGGCCACCTGGCGAATGTTAATATTCACTCTCTTTTAGTTCTGTTTTTGGTCTCCACCAATTCCTGAGAGAAATATCTGGCTCTTTAGATGCTAAATGCTCCACTATGTTCACAAGTTAGTCGCTAATTTCAGCTGTTTAGTGCTGAGTAGGTGGTGTACAGTGGGTTTTTAGAGCTTTTTTGCCGAAACAGCTGCGGCTGGAGACGATGCTGATGAGAGCGGTGAGAGTGAACCAAAACAGAAAAGGTTCAGGCTGGAAAACCAAACCAATGAGCGGAAAGAAGCTGAACTGCAGAGTCAGGAACTCTGTGGGTTCAGCACTACAGGCGACACATTTCACATTGCACATAATCTTTTTATTGATTGTTGACTGAATCATCAATGCAGATTTTAAAAAGCCACAAGGCCCATTACCTGAGCAGCTGGGATCTCACTATACTCTACTTGAACTACCATTGTTATATTCAATGAGTGTTAACAAGTGAGAGGATGTACATATTGTGACATTTTATCCATTACTATTCAACTGGCTTTTGACAGTGATGGATGAGGCTCCGTGAGGAAGCCTATAAATCAGATTAAACTGTGGGTATTGACTATCTGCAGTCTATTTGCTTTTAGCTTTTATTAACTTCTTACTGAGGTAAAATCCGTCTGCCTCTGTGGAAAGTCTTTGTGAGTTTTATTCCTCTTTTGACACAGACATCAGCTGCTACTGAATCAATCACTGATGATAATCTTGATTTACTTAGTTTAAGTAAAAGCTGAGTCAAACCTGCTTTGTAAGTGACAGAGTGAGACTGTAATTCATGACTGGATGTTCCCCATTACACTTATTCTAGAAATCATTTCTCCTAATTCAGGCCCTTGTTTTGGACGTTGGAAATAGATTAAATTACACTGTATGCCATATTTATTTATAATTGTTGCTAAATACAGCCACCTAGACTTCATTATAAACCAGTACATGATCAATCCCATATTGACTTGTTTAAAGGCCCTGAAAGTTTTTAAATATGCCTCTCAGGGGTGATGGATAATACTGGAACACAATTTTTTCTGCCAATGTTAGAACAGTTTCGGTTATTTTACAGAAGACATTTGTGTATTTCTGTTTTGAAGTGGGCGGGGCTCTGATTATGTCGCGTACTTCTTTGGACCAATTAGGATTTAGCAACATTTGAATCAAAACATGACGACAGTTGTGGGCTTGCTTGGTTGTCTTGACAACAAGCCGCTGTCAGTCAAATCTGATCAAACCACAACCTCACGTTCCTGCTGAAGCAGATTATTTGAGTTTTTCACTGATAAACTCTTAATAAAGGATGTTTTAGGGTTAGGACTGCACTTAAACTTTGATCGTGGCTTACGGAGAAATATAAGATAAAAATCAAGTTTTCAGGGGTGTTTAAAGGAAAGGTTTGACTATTTCTTGTCCGGGACCAGTAACTTTCTCAGCTGGTTGCCTAGCAACTGCTCCTATACACTTATCTTTGGACAGAGCCAGGCTAGCTGTTTCCCCTTCTTTCCAGTCTTTATGCTAAGCTAAGCTAAGTGGGTGCTGGCTGTAGCTTCATATTTACTGTACAGACATGAGAGTGGTATCGACCTTCTCATCTAACTGTCAGCAAGAAAGCAAATAAGAGCGTTTCCCCAAAATGTCACACTATTCCTTTAAGTCTACAGTATGGACATTATCAGACATTCTATAATTTTCTGCTTTTCTCCTTTAAATTTTTATTTGATTTAATTTCTGGCTGTATTTTTGGCTTTGCCACTACTCCATACTTCTTACACTTTTTGTTTGTCCCCTTTTTATAATGTATTTTTCTGTTGATTCTGCTGTTGTTTGCTACTGTATTGACTATCTATCTATCTATCTACACATTTGCCACATGTTATCAATACATTTAAACTAAAATCAGTGAATAAACTGGAAGTTTGCAAGTAGATCCTTCAAAAGTTAATCAGAGCAAATCCAGGAAACCTATTCTGAAGGTAGAAGTTATGAAAACATTTTGACCTGCTCGTCAAGTCACACAGGAACAAGGGGAGTCTGGGACAGCATGGGTTAATCAAGATGTAGTCACACCTCAAAGGGTGATTCAATCTGCGCTTGCCACACAGCACATTATGTTAGAGCACACATATTTATGGTTCATTTTGCTGCAACAACAATAGTCTGCCTTCTGACTGCCCCTGACACCGCTGACCTGACAATTTTCAGATCGTCACTTTCATCTAAATGAGTAGAAAAGGCTGAAGTCCAGGAACTCACATCGTATACACACTCCAACAATGTCTAATCACTGCAATCTGGATTTAGACTCTGCCCCCCCTCTCCTGCAGCACTGTTGAGAAAGACATCTTGTGAGCATTGGAGCAAAACTCTATTTCTATTCTCGTCCTCCTGCGCACAGAGCTGCATTTGATACAGGATCCTCCCGAAAAGAAGAATTGATCATGAAGGCTTCCACAGCTAAAGATTTTCCTGGCTCTGTTCTTCCGCTGGATTTAGATCTCTCTGAAAGATTTCAGTTTGTCTAAGTAAACACAACGAGCTTTGCGTAGCATATGTATTACAGATTTGTGGTTTCACGCAGATTATAGACATCAGAGAGAGTTGTCGCGTCATCAGTTTTTTGGATTCACATGAATCCTGAAGACACGTGACTTCTGTCACCTTCAAGCGTGTGATATTCTGAAATTCTACTCCTGAATGCAGATAAGATTGAGGACACGACTGCTTCTCTGCACCTGTCTCACACAATCTGTCAATCAATCTGTCTGTCTACCTTGTTCACTGTCTCTGTGTGTAACTGTCAGTGGTGGAAAATAACATTTACTGAAGTACTGTACTTAAGTAGAGTATTTCCATTTTATGTTACTTTATGCTTTTACTCCACTACATTTCAGAGGGAAATATTGTACTTTTTTACTTCACTGCCTATATTTGACAGCCACAGTTACTAGTTACTTTTCAGATTCTTATTTTACGTAGAAAACACATTATAAGCATATTAAAAAAATACAATGCATTTTTAAAGATTAAACCAGTGGTTTTCAACCTTTTTGGATTGTGACTCCTTACCCCTCCAGACTTATCAGATAGTTTCATTCAAATAACTGTTCGAAATATTGGATGCAAAGATTAGATTAGATTAGATTAAAGAAAAATCTAAAACAAATTTATATAAATGTGTTTAGCAGAACTTTGTTTTTTCTTCTTTCCTACCCCATGAATGATCTCATGACCCCTCACATTAGTTTGGGAACCACTGGACTATATTATCTAACTGTATATAACTAAGCTAAAACTAGCTCCACCTCGACCAACTACAACAATAAAATGCACATTGTTGCAGTATTAACAATCTAATAATCTAATACATAATAATACATCAGTCTTTAATCAATCAAATGTGAGGATCTGCTGCGTTTCTCTGTTTTATATTGCTGTAAATTAAACATCTTTGGGTTTCAGACTGTTGGTCAGACAAAAAGAACAATTTGAAGATGTCACCTCGGGTTTTGAGAACTTGTGCCGGGCATTTTTCACTATTTTCTGACATTTTATAGACCAAAGATTTTACAGATTATTCAAAAAATAATACTGTAAATACTGTATATTATTTGGTACATTAATTAATGTTGAACAGGAAGTTACACATCTACACTGGCACAGGGGACACAGTGCACCATGTTGAGGGACATCTCTGGATATAATGGGTTCATCATAAAACACTGATATGTGTTGTAGGAAAAAAAGGAACCATCTGCGTGAGATGAGTCTGAATAACCAGACAAATATGTAGCATAGCTTAAGATAAAGAGCAATACTGCATTTGCTGTGAAGCATTAGCTCAAGTAAGATAGAATAAATCCTTTGTATCTTTCATTTGAATCCCTTTTTAAAGTTATTTTCTTATATGTTATCGTGTGTTTGATGTGCGAAGCTCCCAACAAACATGCTGACCTAGATGCAAAATTAATCATTTCTGGCAAACGGCATCTGTCAAGCAGATGGAGAGAAATGATCTAATGGTATGTGCTTTAGAAGGAGCAAGGCTCATTTCTATGGCCACCTGGCTCTGAACTTATCAAGGCTACACACAACACAATAAGCTCTAATCCTCAGTATATACTGCAGGAGAAAATCCATCAATAGCCTATTTCTGAATGTCCTTACAGAACTCAATTAGATGAGCCTCGGAAAACAGGTTGCTTGCCATATTGAAACTCAGAAACAGCTTCTACCTAACAATTTAGTGATATTTACTTTCTGAACCTCCTCTCACCTCACTCTACTATGTAATCATGGAAACAGCAACCCCTGACCAGTTGTCTATGGATTATACAGACTTTTAAAAATCCATTTTCTGTTTCACAAATTCACTCACAAAACAGAGGTTACAAAAGAAATGTTGCTCTTTCATCTCAGATATAGTCATTCTAGGCAAAATAATTCATAACCATTAAGAACACATATTTTTGAATTAAAGGAAAAAATCAACATTTTGGGGAAATACGCTTCTTGGCTTTCTTGATGAGAGTTAGATGAGAAGATTGATACAACTCAGTAAATATGTACACTAAATATAAAGCTGGGCCAGGACACAGTTAGCTTAGCTTAGCATAAACTCTGAAAACAGAGGGAAACAGCTAGCCTAGCTCTGTCCAAAGGTAGCAAAATCCGCCTACCTGCACCTCTAAAGCTCACATCTTTACACATGATATCTCATTTGTCTAATCCACACAAATATTTAAGTGTAAAAACAACAATTTGCCATTTTACGGTGGGTTATGTGCCAGACTATTTCTTGGCTGGGACCAGTAACTTCCTGGAGTCTCTGCTGGTTCCCTGGCAACTGCTCAAACTGTCAAACTACTCCTTTAAAAGTCAAACAGTGTTGTCTTTGCTTGGCCACAACACCCACATGAATCAGCAAGCAGCTAATTTATGAACATAAAAGTTGGCAGAGGAGTGAACAGGAGGCTTACAGGTGACAGCTGATGGGTCTAAGTCAGTGACTATAACAAGTGAGGATCCATTAGCTTAACTGCGTGGAGCACAGACGAGGTGAGAGCATGACAGAGTCAGGGTGAGAGGGAGGTCAGGTCAGATGTAGTGGATGTTGTGTGTTGAGGGTTTGTGCTAATTGGAAAGTGAATGGAGATATGTCAAGAACAGATTTGTCAGCACGTCACTGTGATGGGACACATTTCTGAAACAAAAAGGGAAGACAGTGTAGCATGTACAGCCACGGGGTTCAGACAGAGATCAGCTCTTGTCGACAGGTTAGATCAGATGCCACCAACAGCTCTGTGTGAAGCGGCCTCTCCTTTTTATGTCATTAATCTCTTTTTCATTCCCTTTGAACTTTGTTCAGTGACTCCCACTGCATTAGTTTTACAACTGCAGGTTATTGTTACAATCTCATGGGTAAAAGATGCTCAAACGGCTTAATTGTGGCCTTAGTAAATGTTTTTGAATGTTGTTACTCATTTCTGTTTCATAATCAGTATCCTACATTTTAATTTATTTTCTGAAGTTGCTGATCTCACACAAATCCACCACTGAAATGTGCCTTTGAGCTCTCCTTCATTCGCAGAGGATAGTCCCAGGCTCTAATTGTGCAATTAGCTGCAGCTTTTGTGAAGCAGACACTACATAATCGCAAACAGCACAGCCAGAAATGGAACAGGAGGCTTTCATGTATCCAAATCTGGCCTTCAGTCTTCATTTTTGTTGACCACAGTGAAAATGAATTGTATTTTTAGATCCCCTTTACAGCTGGATGACATATTCTCATAAATAAAAATGTCTCCAAAGTTTACATGACACAAGGTAAAGTAGTTAAATACAGTATTTCGGCATGTTTTTTTTAAAACTGGCTTTGCTAATAACCACAGTTCTGCTGCCATGGTATCTTATCTTTACAAAGTCACAAAATGCTGGCTTCAAAGTGTCATAGTACTGTATGGCAGCATAAAAGCAAACACAGTCAGTATGAAGTTGGAGCCCTTCTCATTTTGTGACTTTAAAAGGAAAGGGATAAATAACCAGTATTCCTTAATTTGGCTAAAAATAATTGCATCACCAGTGCCAGTTATCAATCTGTTTACCTGCACATGTAGGAAACAACATGTAATTACAATGCAGGAATGCAGAATGCAGACAAGATATTTTAAAAATACCAGGTGCAAAAGTAAAGGGTGTGCACAGATTGATCATTACCCAGAAAGCAGACACTTTGGATGACTCTCTGGCCTCATTTATAAACAGGGCCAGAGAGTCATTTGGGAGAACTCAAAACGGCAAAAGCAAAGCAGAGGGCAGTCCGTTAACAATCGGTTCTTTAATATGCTTCTCACTCTGCCATCCTCAATCAAAACAAATGACCTGAGCGGCATGAGACACAGGGGTGAGCAACTCTGATCTTGTTTTCCTGAATGAAGAGATGAGACAGATTTTTAGATGCTGGAACTGTTTGAAATGCTAATGAACTGAAAAAAACATGAGGGGAACACCGATAAACACCCACGAGCATGTGTACAGTATGCACGCAAAGTCACAAACAGCTGCACACACAAACAAACAAACAAACACATGAAAAGACACAGGCACAGTGCTCTCAGGTACAGTATTTGTTACATGATGGATGGTCAATATTGTGTACACCACTGTGAGACTGCAGTGACTCCAGAGAGCAGGGCTGTGCTTCAACTTCTACTGTCTCCTGCACAACAAACAGCTGAGCCCTACTCTTTGGCTTACAGGTAAGGTTGCTCATTTGGGCTGTAGTTAGCACAGTTAGAGGGGTCAGCCGGGTTCATGAACGAGGACAAGAAGAATTGTGTGATTGATAGCCCTGGGGTATGACAGTTTTGCAACTCAAGCACCACGCACCTTGGTATCAGACCTTGGTAGTGAAGAAAGAGCTAAACCACAAATCAAAGCTCTTGATTTACCGGCCGAACCTCGTTACGACCATCACCTATACAAGCACCTCGAATGAGATGCCTCTGAAAGGGAGCTAGTCATACTCTGAGTGACAGGATGAGGAATTTGCAATTTCAGGGGACCTTGGCATCCAGCCACTGCTCCTCCACACTGAGATAAGCCAGCTGAAGCGGTTGGAGCTCCAAATAAGAACACCCCCTGGTGGAAGGAGACAACGGGGCAGACTCAGTCAAGACATTGAATAGGGATTATACCTGCCAGTTCTCCTCACTCCACTGTGGCCCTGACCTGGATAAATGGCTAGAAAATGCATGTATACATATTTTCAGTCACCTCTGTATAACATCTTTTTAAGGATCGGCCCAACAATGTTCAGCATCACTGATTCTCCATAGTTCAGGCTGCACCAAGTAAGATTTAAATTCACAAATGCACCTCTCATTTGAACGAAATTATTAAAGGCCCTGAAACATAACCAAAGCTTGGTTATTGCACTTGAGGGATTACTTTATTTTGTTTTGATTTTTTTTCGTCTGTGCTCTTTTTACTGGTGCACAGGGCAAGTTTAGCAATTTGAATCAAAATGTGATGACAGTTGGAGCTGTTTGCTGATGTTTCCAGGCCACTGTCAATCAAAAGTGATCAAACCACACTCACACAGTCCTGATGAAGCAGGTCAGCTGAGTTTTTGAGTGCTAAATAATAACGCAGGGTATTTGAAATCAAGTTTTTAGGGGCTTTAAGTAGAACTAAAATGATTAAAAACTCACAAATATGAGATATTTTACCTTTCATGTCCCTTTGCTACCGTTCTCTGGATGTAAAGCAATCACAGACCAAGCACGCTGTTTGTGGATTATTAACATTTCCTTCACCGCATGTAACGTGTGATCAAGTAGCAATTAGGCCAAGTGTACATGCACATTTAATAAACATCAACACTTTGACCTGCTCCATTTCTAGTGGTGCAGCACTGCCCAGGGCATCACTGAGTGCTACAAGGCAATTAAGTCCTGTGCTATGTTTATCATCCATCACAGCCGCTGCCCTACAACCTCTCTGCAGTTCAAAAATGTGGCACCTCCTTCTATGTAAAAAAAAAAAAGTTGCCTATGCATAATCCTAGCAGCAGTGATGTTTCCCTCAAAATTGAATTATTATCTTATCTTATTATCCTGTGATACCCCATGTTCACTGGTGAGAGTGAGGATCTAAAATTCAAAAGATAGATCTTGTGTGGAGTATAACTTAAAGGTGCAGGAACATAATTACGTTTCAATTTAATAACTGAAACAATGATATATTAAGTGTTGTGTGCCTTATAACTTTGAATATAACTGAATTACAACAGTGGTTGGCTCGTGTTAAACATAGTGCCAGGTGCTAGAATACTGATATATGCAGTCTGTCTAATCTGTTAAAGGCTGCAAACTCTGTGTCATGAATGGGCTGATTGGAAATTGTCTCCACTGAGACAGAAGCTACGCAGTGGGACAAAGATAAATTTTACCTTTCAGCATGGAGTCACTTAGTGTCAAGTGAGGGTAAAATTGAGATGGATGAGGATTTCCTTTTTTCAGAATAATACATATTATGAGAAGAACAAGATGTTCCACCATGTTCTTCTTAGTCACCACTTTGCTAATACTGTCCAATCCAGCACCATAATTAGCACGTTACACTAACATGCACAACCATAATAGCATGCTAACATGCTAACTCAGGGGCAAATAAAAGTGGGAAACATTGGAATAATGAGATATATGATCCCATTCTCACCACTATGCCTCCATGTTCCTGTCTACTGCTGCTTTTGGTGAGTAATGATCAGCTAGTTTTCCCACTCTCTTCATCCAGTATCGTGCAGATAAACACCTGTTTTTGACAGTTATATTGGATTCTTAATTCAAACTGGAGAGGCTCATTAGAGATTTAATGGAGCACAGCAGACTTAGGGAGACTTGTGAGCTCCTAATCGAAGGAGGCTGTTTCAGTCATAACAGGAAAATGAGGGGGAGGTGCTGAACCAGTTACAGATTAGGTCACAGTTTTTTGACCCAACTCCACACAAAACGCACATTAGGTTATTGGAGGAGTACAATAAAACTTCAGTGGAAAAAGTTGGTCTGTTAGTTATGTCGCTACCACTACTGGAGCCTAAAGCCTTGTGCTCATATGAACTATAAATCTCTCCTGACAAAACAATGTTCATATTGGTTTGCTCTGTGTTTCTAAGTGCTCTCTAGGTATATGGTAGAAATTTAGTAGGCTCCTTCATATTTGTGCATTTGTTACAGTGTTGAATACATTTATGGACTTTTTCTTCTGAATATGTTTGGCATCTAAATTTCACTGAATATTCATGGGTAAATTGTGCGAGTAATTAAGATTTCTTCTGGGACAGGATGGGGTAAACATGGAGTTCAACTAAAAGGTTACGCGTAGGTGAGCAATTAGCACAAGTCACCAGCTTAATTACTCAGATCACATTGCCTTCTTGATGTTGAATTATTATAAAGACACCTTTCATTTGGAGAATTCCAAAAAATAAGAAGTTGCAAGAAATTGTTTAGCTTTAAAGCTAAATTAAGAGAAAGTATGGAAAAATATTGTCCCCAAGCCAGCTAGTTTTGCACAATTTTACATGTGTGAAAATAGCTGTCCTATAAAAATTAGAAACATCTCAGTGGCTGGCCTTGAAATTTTCAAAAGACATTTCTGAGGATTTCTGCCTGGGCAGATGGAGCTGCAATGTTAGCATGTGTACATGAACCCTGAAAGGGATCAAACATTAGAAAGATTTCAAGGTGACATGGTTTCTTTTACCCTGAATGAAAAACATGCAGATATCAAATATCACTCAGCCATCTGCTTGTCAGACATCTTGTATAAACTGTCATTACCAAAATGTCCAACACCTGGAACCCTCTTGTTGGAAGCTGCTGCGTTCACTCAGCTTGAAGCGTCTGCCGGTGTTTAACTGACGTAAAAGCTCGAGAAAAGAAATCACATCACAACAAGAAAATCACAGATCAGCAAGAGGGTGTTATAGTGTTAAAGAGACATAAAGCTGTCAGGAGTGCTACCATCATGCCTTACAGTTATGTTTAGTAAAACAAAGAAAGAAGACATTTATTCACACAATTGTTCACCAAGAGAGGTGGGTGTAGTGTCCAAATGTAAGACATTTTTCACACACTGTGCAACTGCAACAAAATGTTTGCGCTCTATTGTTTCAGTTACATTAGTTTCACTGTGCTGTAAAAAGGGTTTGATTATCCATGAGCCAAAACGTCCCAGTAGATTTACCCCCCTACTGATGAACAAGCTTCAGCACAACAGAGGGAGGCGGGTTTAGTGTGATATGAGTTTATTTTTACTATCACAAAGAGAAAGATTTTCCTAAGAGATGCACTTAGTTTCTCAGCTGCAACATGATTTATTGCCTGTATGTCACAGTCGTTTCATTGTACAGTTTATTGCACTTTATCTCAAAACAAGCCACTGTTGAAAGCATGTGCATGTGGGGTGTTAGATAAATATGATTAACAATAAAGCTACTGTATAGATTCCCATTTGTCCATTGTTTTATCCAACCCAAATGTCACTTAGTCCCCAATGTCACAAGTTAGTTAAAAGATAATATCTATATTTCTGTTATTGTCAATAAATCTCATGAAAACACCAAAACCAACAGTGTGTTAGTCTGTGTCTCCATAATTTCTGACTTTCCTACAAATGTGCTCCAACTGAAGACAAAATCTTTTAAAAACTGGTCCCAAATATAAAGTCTCATTTTTAATAATGCTAAATAAAACACTTGGGAGTAAACAATACTCAAACAAGAGTGAAAGTGCATTTGTTGGGGACTATTTTCTGCCACATATTTTGTGTGCTAGTGAGTACAGCAGGACAGTGTATGCGGGATCGACTCAAAATAAACTACAATGCCCGTGTTCATCATAATAAAGGAAGATGTCACCAAGTGCAACGGTGTGGCTCACTGATGTGTTTTTAATAGTTTTTGTACAGCAATGGAGTTTTATGGCACAGAGGAATAAGATTCATCATGCTTTGGCCACACAGACAGTACTTGTTAGTGGGATGGTTTTGGTCTTTTGTGGGATTTGTTGATGATAAAAAAGCAGATCAAGACAAGTTAAAAGTTCAAAATAAAATGTAAGTACATTTTGTCTCGATAGGCTTTTGAGTTTCAGTGTGTTGGCGAAGCCAGAGGAGTATTTTGTCCATTTTTCTTTCTAAACAGCAGCATGATGGTCCATTAGGCCCATAGAGTTCTTTCTGGTTATGGCACTTAAATATTTTGGGCATGTATCGAGTGCTACAGGCAATGGTCTGTAATGATCACACAACCATGCAACATTTAGTTTCTATGGCTCAGGGTTTGCTGTTGCATGCTTCCTTGTGACTGTTCTTTTCCCTCCCCCGCCTTTCACAGCATAAGTGTTTGGTAAAAAATAAAAATAGAAATACAGACAGCAGTCTTTCTTTTTCTTCCTGCTGCACTGCGTGAATGTCTGCAGGCGTAGAACATCCACACAATCAGACCACAAGTGGTATGACAAGTCAGTGCCATACCACACCAACGGCACAACACAGTGCCTGGGAACAACTTCACATCCTGTCAAACAGTGTGTTGCGCTAACTGAAACTCAAAAGGATGAGTAAGGCAGAGTCTGGAGCGTTTACTTGATAGCTATCGAAAGCGACACAAAATCTTTCCTCCACGATAGTGTCATTGTGAAGCAAACACACAGTAATGGCACTGATCCAAAGGATGCTGTATGTTGTTTGACACCATTATAGCTTATAGCTTCATCATCCTTCGTCATGGATTCACTTGTAACGTCACGTGACATGTTTGTCACTCATTATAACTGCAGGAGTTTTATTAGCAGCTCTTAGTTTACATCTCGCCAAACAAGATGTTCTCAATTCCTACACTTTTATAATAACTAAAAATATAAAGAGCAATATTTAACGACTTGAGATACTTGTCAGAGAAAGAAGATCACATCATATCTGGAGTGAAAATAATCTTAATTTATGGGCTTAACAATATATTTTTGCCTTGATTTTGATTGGATGAAGATATTTTGTTATACAAGCATCTAAAAGATGACTTATAAAACCAAAGCTATATTTATGTTTATCATTTTGATATGTAGTTGAAGGTCAACAGTTTGATTTCTTTGTACTTATAGCCATGGTAATCTATGGAATGAATTATACTAGATGTGATTATTTTTTCTATTATATATTCTCATTTATTCAGTTACTTTAATCAGAAAAAATGTTAAAAGTACTTTGGTCCATTGTTTAATGAACTGTATGTAAAACAAGTGATATTTGTCTCCATGTGGCAGCAGTAAAAAGATCAAATGCTAAAATACTATAGAGTGAAAGGCCAGATAATATCTTCTTTGGCCTTGATCATGCATTTAGTGATGACAGAAAATCATTTCATATGAAGCTGGTTATGCTGTATGTTCTACACGTCATGTGTGGATGCAGATTTTGCAACTTGTACACATTTTACTATATACACTGCTACAGTGATTCCCACTATGGGGTACTTCTGCAGTGTCAGGGGATATGTGGAGAGCTCAACTAATCATCTCAAATAAACTCAACAAAAAAATACATAAAAATAAAAATAAATTTTAATTCAGTTAGCTAAACATAATAAATAAACAGTTAGCTAAAAGTAATGGATAAACAGTTGTTGTTAGCTAAAAGTAATGAATAAGCAGTTGAAACGTCCAACTTCTGCCACTCCAAGTGGTTCTAGTGTGAATGCAAACTTGACTAAATTAAGCAACCTAAACAATTCAATTGTATGAAACAATAATGTTACAATATCCGCTTTTATATAATCAATATCAGTTAAATAACACCCAGTTTATAATCCATTCGTAAGAATTTATTTGGAATATGACAGATGGTGTAAATGAAGGGGTACTTCAGCTCATCTGATAGGGCTGTGGGGGTATGGCAGATAAAAAAGGGTTGGGGATCACTGCTCTACTACTGTATTTCTAACTGTAGCTGCTGTAAAACAAAAAGTACATTTGGATTCCCCTTTGTGTTGATGCTCTCAGGATGGGCAGTGTAGATACAGTAACTCACTGAGGCTGCAGGGACATTTCAGGCATGCCTACAATGACTCTGATCTGTGCTGACAGACTGAAACTGCAGACAGGACTTCAGTGCTTCCCAGAGCAGACTTGAGTACCAGGACAGACAGAAAGATAGTTAGAGAGATAGGCAGACGGGATCTCGGCTCAGCTCTCCCTGTGCTGAGCAGACGGTCTCAGGCCTGGTCACATTACCTCAGCCTGAATGGAGTTTGTCTCCCAGCTGCTCAGCTGAGTCCTCACCCTGTCACTCCACTCCACTGGGATCTATCCCTGTCTGAGTCTATGCTGGGAGACATCTGTCAACATGTGTAACGCACTCCAGGAACAAAACTAGAGCCTGTACCATGTGGGAGTTAGCTATCAGTGCCAATACATCTCAACCTGCACAGAGAAGCAGGGTGGGTGATAGGAAGAAAGAGAGAGGGAGGCATTAAAGAAAAAAAACATTGAGTTGTCAGACATTTCTTTAGATAATCTAGTCATTCCTTAGAGCTAATAAACCTTAAACTACAATAAATCCCATAATCCTAATCTCAATGAAGATCCTTTGAGATAGTTAATAAAATACATGATTATATGAGTTTAAGGTTCTTAGAGGATGAACCATCACTTGATACAGATTAACACAAATACAGCTTAACACAATGTAAGCAGTATTATGAAGCATAAAAGCTACTGTACAATTTCTGTAATTTTCCGAAAGTGGTCTGAAAGGGAAATGGAGTGTAACGTATCATAAATTTTGTAATGTCAAAGTCCAGGGCTACTTCCATCCTGCCATAAACCAGCATCAGCAATATTGATGACTCCAGTGTGCCCTGTATGGATAATGAATATTCAGCAATTTGGTGAAAAGACCTTCCAACAGAGGGAAGTGAGTGGTTGACTGATGGTCTGACCCTTTCAACAGCCTGAAATCTCAGCGCTTTTTTAAAAAACATCTGCCTGGTTCAGTATATTAGTTAATGCTGAGTGGCTTCTATAGCCTGCCCCAGCTAGACAGAAGAAATGCCAATACATATAATCACTATTTATATGATTAAAGCAGTTATATGTGCAACAAATGTGCACTCACCTGTTGTGCACCACCTTTTCAGATTCACCAGTCAGAGGATGAATGTGGGCACCAGAGAACAGTATCTTGTAGATATTCAGTATTGTGCTGTTTATTTTCACTACTTTAAAATATGCTGATGAACAGAAACGTTGTCTCCTTTTAAACAGAAAACCACAGAGAGATAGGGTGAGCAGAAATATGAATGTCATATCACACAGAGCTTCTCCGTGTTCTTCATATTTACTCATTAGTGGATGCATGACTGATGACTCCCCTCAGGGTAACATCCTCGCTGTCTAAGTAAAACCCCTCAAGTCCTTTTATTTATGTATGTATTTATTTTATTTATTTATTTTGCAGAGTCAAGCACGGGGTAAGTGAGAGATGGCACTGCTCTGAGCTAGTTTTTTCGTCTTTCTTTCTTTGTCATTGAGAGTTCATAGAAATTTGTCAAGGATACATGTGACCTTTGAAGTACGTCCTTATATGGTAAAATGAATTCATTCCAATTACTATTTCATGCTCTGAATACATGACATATTACTTCCTGAACTGTTATCAGTCGTACACTGTATGGAATCCAGCTTGTTCTTTTATAAATTAAATAAGAAGAAAATACTGATTCCTGGCATACAGTGCGCCGAGCAGTAAAAGGACATTAAATGAGAAAGCCATCATCTATCATTGAAAACAATTATGAAATCACAAAGGAGGATATAAAAAGCACCAGACCAGTGAAAGCGAAGTGAAGTGAGATGGGAAATGTGCAAAAAGAGGCTGATACCTGATGTTTTGGATATTTTGTGGATATAATAACTCTTGTTACAAGCCTCAATAAGTAATCTAGCTCTTAAATATGTTTATAAAGACTAGAGGGCTGGCTAGTCCTGCTAAATTACTTCAAACACATTAAATAAGCTAGTAGGTCATGGCATGAAAACATACTGTATTTTTTAAGACTCTTAATTGTAGATCTCCATTTGTGTCATGCCTTTGTTAGTTTGTTGACCCTTATATGAAAGCAGCATTAAGCTCTCATCGAAACGCTAATAAACCTCTATTGGCTGCCTTTTGTTCGCACTCAGATCAGAGCATTGGGCTTCAGTGCGGCTGCCACTGAGTGATTTTGATAAATGACTTTATTACTTGTTTGGGTGTTGAGGGAAGATGTTTTTGTGCTGCCCAGTACATTAGTTCTTTGTCCTTACAGAATGATGCCAGCAGACTTCACCCAAGGCAGACAGTGCATTATACTGACTGGTTTCATACAGGAGAAGAAGCACCTCCTCTATTTTTCTTGGCCCAAGGAAATTGTCTGTCCCACAATGATGCTTCAGGGCTTTATATAGTGCATTGTCACCTGGATTAGTGGGCTATGCTATTTTTGGGAGTGAGCACTTGGCCACCTTCTCACTGCAGGATGGCTTGATGGGTAGGGACACTGTCCCAAACAAGGTCGCAGGTAGAGCGCACATAGCAGCTGGTGTCCATCCTACTCAATATGTCCTGACACTGACTCTGTGTATAATACACATGAAAGTTTCCTGGTGGTGGTGTTTTGTTGTTGTTTTGTTTTTTGTTGTCTTAAGTAGGGATAAATAACTAGCATTTAGGGACAAGGGGTTTAAAATGCTGTCCATGTACTCCCATCCCTAGTTTGAGTCTGACCAGGGACCTTTGTTGCATTTCCTTCCCCATTTCTCCCACCATTTCCTGTCTGCTCTACTGTATACCTACTGTATAAGCAACATTAACTGACGAGCGTCTTCTGATCTGATGCCCCTACCGACAGGACGTCATCATTTGTCTGTGCCTCTCAAAACCAAAAAATGAAAATGTTGAAAATGCCCCAAAAATACATAAACGAGTCTACAGCATCTGTGTGAGGCTGTACTTAGGTACAGTGGTGCTTTGAGCTAAATGCTAACATCAGCATGCTAAAATGCTGACGTTTATCAGCTATAATGCTTACCGTGTTTAGCGTGTTAGCATGCTAACATTTGCCAATTAGCACCAAACACAAAGTATAGCTGATGGGAATGTTATTCATTTTGCAATTGTTTGGTCTTAAACTAAATTATTATGCAAACAGATGAAAAGTCAGGGGATCACCAAAGTTATTACTAATTCATCCTAAGGGGACCATGAATATCTGTACCAATGTCACAGCAATCCAAACAATAGTTGTTTGACTTAAAATCAAAAATGCCTCAAGGACGAAACAAAAGTGGTGGACGGACATTGCCTTCCCTAGTCGTGCTGCTAGTGTAGTTTAAAAAATAGCATTTGCATCACTTATAGGTGTTTATGAGTTATGTTTAAAAACAGTGTAACAGAAAAAGAAAAATATACTTCAACTACACAGTATATACCTAGATCTGGATCACTGATAAATAGTATTTTCCATGATACAAAACTGCTATTGTGACTCACAAGACTGGATGTTCAGTATGTGGTTTCTTTTGTGGCTCACTTTTGGCTTATTACAGAGAAAACACTTTAACTTTTCCCCAGGGAGCGCTTTCTTCTCCAACAAATCTCATGCTAATACCATCAGGCCCCCAGGTAGAGCCCAGCCAGAGTGTAAGCATAGCTGGAATCAGACACAGGGCTTGTCACTGATGACTCAGACAGTCCCTCAAGCCCAACACAATTTGACGCACAGGACAGCCACCATTGCTCTACCTCAGCATATTCATGCAGTGTGTGCCCAGAATATTAAACACACAATCAGCACGAGCAAGTGTGGGAGTCCTGCATGTTAATTTGCAATGATATCTGAGGCCACACACCCTCTCTGCCATGTATGAACCACTCCATCAGCAATAAATAAGAGTCAATTAGACACCAAGCATGGAAACCCTCATGTAATCAATGAGAGGCATGTCCTGGATAAACCTGTGTGATGAGAACAGAGAGGATAATTCAGCCAAGCTATGGTTGTTCTTAATGTGAGTCATGTTCTGTGTGCTGAGAGTTCAGTCAATTAAATTTGCATTCCTAAGAGGGTTTTTTTCCCTGCTGTCCCAATTCCTTAATGGATGATTTCTAAACTTGTTGACCCATTCACCACTGTGAGTTTAGAGCTCTAATAATCCTGAAGTGTTTGCATGTCCCTGGAGTGTGCTGGTGCTGATATGTGCACATGACGTGAGATTAAGAGTGAAGAATACTGTAAACACAAAAGGCAAGGACATGTAAATATATATAACTGAAAGCAGCTGTTTTCATACATGTAGAGTTCAGATGTTCACAGACATGTCTGTTTGCATTTGTGTGCGTGCGTCTCAATCCATTTCACAGCATTAAAGACCCAGAAGCAATGAAACAAAACTAAGCTGGTCCACAAAAGGAAATCCATTATTGTCGTTGGCCTGAATTATAGCTGATGGCCACTTTATAACAAAGTATGCATGGTCATAATTTTCACATTTGTAACAGATTTGTATAAATATTTAACTTGGCACTTACTGTACATACAAGATTTGCCATACAAATATTAGTTACAACCTGCACGCATTCTGCAGGTTTGAATTGAACAAATATTGTATTTCTCAATTTAAAGGACAAACATTGTACACAGGATTTAAAAAAAAACAAATACAATATTGGGATTTAAACAAGGAAACAAAATTTTAAATAAATTAAAAAATATAATAGACCTTTCTCACAGCAGACATTTTTACCTGTCAAACACAGGTCTATCTAACAAAATCAATAATGACAGTGTTTAAGTCAGGTCAGCCAGTTCCAGGCCCTGCTATCATGAATGCTGGAACAGAGACATTGCTAATGTTAATTAATTACACCTGTGTTGTATATCACACGTCAAAAATGTTTGTGAGAAATTCTTTTACCTTTGATGTTCGTGCTTGACTGAATGCCACCTCAATGTATTGATTAGCAAAACAAAGCTACCACTGATGTAAAATAAATGGCTCTCAACTATGTATAAGCCATTCAACAACCAAACTAACTACCATTTGTTTTTTACCATTTGTTGATTTGATTGTAGTATGTGTGTGTTCAACTATTTTGCTGTTTAAATCTCGCTGATGACAAATAAAACATACATCCCACTCTCACAAACCTCATTTTTTTTCACACCAGTCTGATCATCACAAATAAACATTAGACTTTCTTTGTGTGCAATACAGCAACTCAGTGAGCAATGAACACAAGTAACGTCTTCTATTTGCATGGCACAAAAAGTCACAGGAAGCACTGTAGCACCATCTACTGGCTTCAGAAAGTATTAAGTGTTAAAAAAAAATACAGCTCAAATTAGTTTTAAGTTTCCATGCATCATTTTGTTCAGCTCATTCATTCTTTTATAAATGGCTCGACTTTTTCTCTGCTTAGGCTTGAAAAATGGAAAAATACTGTCAAGCTTTTTTCTGCAGACCAACTTTAATTAACTTTAATAAGTTACACAATAAATTGAATACGGCTCTCACAATGGTTTCTATAGTTCTGTGATGGCTAAAATTAAATTCCCAATTTACTTCTTGTAATTATATTTGAGTTCTCACTAATAAATTGTCTCATTGAAAGCCATATGACGGATATATTCTCTTTGCATTACTTTGTGGAAATTGGGTAATTTATCAGCTTCCAATGAACAATTCACAAGCCCAGGGAAAAAATATAATAGGATAAACTATAATTTCACAACTGCTTAACTCACTTCATGTTTTCTGCATTTCATGGTGCTGGAGAGTAGGTTTTTGGTGGATTTTCATATCTTTCTGAATGCTCAGCATCATTGTTACATACTGTATATACTGTACATATCACCAGCCAGGTTTAACATCTTTGGCACTATGAGGGAGGTTCTGCTGAGGGAGTCATCTGGATTAGCTCCATTCCTCATTTTCTATGTGTAAATAAAGTGGTCCGTCTCTGCCCACAGAAAACCTTCCCACAGCAGAATACTCTTACTTGGAGGTAAACCTGGTGCAAGATGGATGCTGCGCCTTGGTCCCGTTTGACAGAGCCCTTTGTCTCACAGCTTAGGGAGTTCATTTTCATTTCATCAGAGTCTTTTGCCTTTTTGGAAACTCCAGACTCATCCTCATGCTTTTTCTCCCTTAGGCCTATTACAAAGGCCACAGTTTTATCACTTGGTGAACTCACTTTTGCCCTTCTGGCAAGAAACACAGTCATTTTGTATTTCTGTCATTGCTTTCCTTGGGTCTACTCCCTGATCAACATCCTTAATGGAACTACCCTAACTCTGGCTTGTTCCATAAGTTATTATTTCCTAATTATGCGGCCTACA
Source organism: Macquaria ambigua (assembly GCA_008360985.2). Lineage (NCBI taxonomy): Eukaryota > Metazoa > Chordata > Actinopteri > Centrarchiformes > Percichthyidae > Macquaria > Macquaria ambigua. Next base: position 1,439,248 of record VMKM01000004.1, on the reverse strand, counting down.
GGGTTCCTTTAAACAATAAATGCCCTTTTAAACTTAAATTAATATGGTATACCTCTCACTAGATGTATGAGTTCTCACATATTGCATCCCTGAAATCAGATCAGTGGACCTCATTGCAGAGTTTGAGCTTCAGTGACACAATGGGGGCATATCTGTTTTGTTCATATCCAGTCATATTAAATAGTGACACTCAGTCAGGTTAAAAGGATGTTTAACTCAAGGGAATTTGGATGGACATTCAGTCACTTTGAGGTCTCACTGCAGTGGAGTTAATTACTTATTAATTAAAAACAGTTTCAGGTTTTAATTTTTCATTAATGTGTAAGAAAATATTGATAAAAAATAACTTTGACATTTAAAGTCAAGTTAAACTGAGATTCAAAGATCATTCTTGACTTCTTGTCAACAGCAGCTGACAAAACCCATCTCCCCACAAGGTCCACTCAGTAGCTGTCCTGGAGCTTTTGATCATATCACACAATCTACCTCAGCAGATGGAGTTGCCCAGGTGGAAATATACTGTAGATGTTAAAATTTTCAATTTCTTTTTTAGCACTTTAAAGAGGTACTGCACACTTAAACCTAGTTAATGAGCTGTAAACTAAATGATATGACTGTACTGTGATGAAACACATCAATGCTGGTGTTAATATTGACATTTCTTACCAAATTTATAAAAAAAATTGGCATTTCATGGGTTGAAAATGGCTCAACGCGTCATCTACTGTTTTAAATCAGCCCTGAACCTCGCAAGGCCAATGCTGACATGGATTCAAGTGTGGGACCTGTCTACGTCATGAAATTTATATTTAAAAAAACTCTAATCAGTGTCAGTCAGTAGCCTCCTACAGTTGTTGTTCCCTCACTTGTTGCATTTTTTAAATATGCTGGGAGAGAGGGTTCTAGCAGAATTTGAGGACTTCTCGTCTAAATTGAGATTATCAGATGCGGTCTCCAAGGTCAAGATTTCCAAGAATGAACTCCTAACCTATCTCTTTTGTTCTCTTAAAGTTGAGACTGAAAACAGCAGACAACAACAAACACTTTCTGAGGCCACATTATTACTCTCTGGACAGTAGCACAGCAGTTACCTCTATCATCTCAAAGCAACAACCTGGGTTTAAGCTGGGTTTAAACTCCATTATGGCTACCTCTGGCCTTTCTGTGTGAAGTTTGCATGTGCTTCCACCCCAAAGACATGCATGCTACATTTTAGGAATAGTCCTGCATTTTGCCTTGATTAGGGCATCGACGTAAGACTTGGAGCTGGTCTCCGGGCACTGCAATGTGGATGCACTGCTCCTTAATAGTTGGGATAGGTCAGATGCAGTGGACAAACCTTTCCCACATTAATTAGAAAATGAAAAGTGTAAAGTGTTAAATATTGAATCAGCTTTACATTTAACTGTGAAAGTTGACATTTAACCCTTATTTGTAAATGGACTTTAAAAAATGTTCTAACAGTGAATAAATTTAAGGTTTTCTTTACATAAACATGTTTTTACTGAACAACACATTGAAGTTCTTATGTGCATAGTATTATTGTGATGAATGCTAAAGGTCCACACAAGGTTCAAACAACATCATTAGATCAGTGAAGCCCACATCAAAGAGAAACAAAGCAAACCAATGAAATGATAACAACTTCACACCAGCTGCGACTGCAACTGTACTGTTTTTTCCTCGAGTGCAAAGCTAGCCTTTGCTGACTTTGTTGGCACGCTGGGCTTAATTAACTTGGAGTGGAGTGTTTACTGTCAGACAACTGGCTTCATTTTGCTTTTGATGAATGATTGATGCCCCTCAGGAGTGAAGCAACAAACGAGTGCAGGCATTAAAAAAAGGGTCTAAAGCTCCCTAGACTAACAGGGAAAATGATCAAATAAACATGATGAAACAAACATCTTTGAAAGTGATGGAATTAGGCATATCAGTGTCAATAAGAATACATACAAGGAGTCATCTTTTAAACTTTGGATTTTGTTACCTTTTAAAAGACCCAGGCTAGCTGTTTCCCCCTGTTTCCAGTCTTTGTGCTAAGCTAAGCTAACTGGCTGTTGGCTAGCTTGTATCGGTCTTCTCATCTAACTCTCTGCCAGAAAGCGAATCAGCATATTTCCCCAAATGTTGAAATATTCCTTTAAACTCAACAGCCATTAAATTACATGTAAATGTTTATTTTTCTGACTTTTCTCTAATTTTTGCTTTTCTATTGTGAAATACTGGTTACCAGTCTTCAGGTCTATAAAAATACTCAAATGAAACAATCTGAGTAGGGTAGAGTCACATATGCAACCTATGAGAAGGAGTCACAAGTAGATACTGCTTCTCTTTAAAAGGTCAAAATACCAAAAAAAAAAAGTTATAAATCACTGATCTAAGACAAGTTAATATAAGTTAGACATCCCAAGTATTTTGTACATTGTGTAGTTCACATCAGTCCAGTTTTACTGAACACATAATTACCAGCAAACACAATGTCAGTACAAAGAGTCCTAGAAGCACTGACTATGCAGGTTTAACCACATCACAAGTCAGTGGAAATGCACTGGCTAACAGTTTCAACTTGTTATGATTTACTATGTAGATTTAATATTGCCTTTGCACTACAGTGACTCATAGGCACTATAAAAGTTCTATAAACAAACTTTTCCAAACTCTTTTAACTCTTTCATGATGATGAACATAATCCAGATAAGGTACGGACATACCGTGCCTTATCTGTATTATGTTCATCATCGTGAAACTTTATCTTGCATAATGGGTGGCACAGTGTAACCTGAGCCACATAGAGGCGTTACCAGTCTGGTCTCGCCCGGTAGTCATTTACTGGCAGATGGAGGACGTGACTCATCTTTCCAAGTCAGTGTGAACAATAACACGGGTGTCGTAATCTTAATAATTCACACAATCTACAGAACTTCTTATAAAAATGTTACACCCCACTCCCTCTACTCCACTGTGAAACAGCATGAGAAAAACAAAATGAGGTCATTAAATAAAGTGCAGAGATCTTGCAGTCCCATCTGAACACAGAGTCTACAGAAACCTGCTCTGGAAGAAGGGGAAATAGACTGACATTTTGTCATAATGGTGGTGCTACAGGAAAGGTCAGGTGATCACCATAAACATTAGAATTCATCCTCTGGAGGCCATGAATATCCGCTGCAAATTCTTATGGAAATGTTTCCATTAGTTTTTGAAAGGTCAGGTAGTCACCAAAATCACTACGAATCCTCTGGGGACCAATAATATCTGTGACAACTTCATGCAAATGTGGCCAGTACTTGTTGAGATATCTTAATCTTTGCATCTTTGCAGAAAGTGGAAGGATGAGTGTGAAATCAGCCCGTGAGTCCATGTGGTTAAATTCAGTAAATATAAGTGGTTCAATCATGTATGCATGTCACAATAGGTTAAAATTTCTACTCTACTACTACTTCTAGCTGGAGACTAAACACTTGGGCATCAGGGTGGCAGACTGTAGTTGTTTCTCGACGGAAGGTTTGAGTCCAATGTCAGCAGCCATAGATCCTCCTCCTGTGGCATCTTTGAGTAAAAACAGTGAATCCCTACAGGCTCCTGAGTCCATACCCTATAGCTAACCCTGTGCTTGGACATCACTGTAGAGGAAGGCAAGAAAATTAAGTCTCCCCGAGAGGATCAATATAGTTTCACTGGTGAGTTTACAATCCAGTCAGTCCTCTCCTGCTGTTATAGAGGTCTCTTTTCTATGGAAGACCATTTCCACCAGAAAATTTAAAGAAATAGATGAAATGTTAGGCAAGATAAAAATAAAAATCCTCACGGTAACTTAAAATTATAAGATGAAAAGACAAAATCATGGGATAATACAATTTTGACTCACTATTTCATCATTTTGACTTAAAATGATGAGATACTAACTTAAAGTTATGACATGAAAAGTCACAATTATGAGATACCAAGTCAAATTTATGAAATAGTAAGTCAGAGTTATGAGACACTACAATTTTGACTCACTTGCTCATAATTTTGACTTAAAATTATGAGATGAAACGTCAAAATTATTAGATGAAAAGTCAAAATTGTGAGATACTAAATCAAAATTATGAGATTAAAAGTAAAAATCAAGTGATGGTGCAATTTTGACTCACTATTTTATAATTTTGACCAAAAATTATGAGATACTAACTTAAAGTTGAGATGAAAAGTCAATATTAAGAGAAACCAAGTCAAATTTATTAAATAGTAAGCAAGAGTTACGAGACGCTTCAATTTTCACTCACTATCTCATACATTTTGAGTAGATGAAAAGTCAGAATTGGGAGATGGAAAGTCAATATTAAGAGATACAGAGTCAAATTTATGAGATGAGAAATTTTGAATTACCATCTCATAATGTTGACTTATTACGTCAAAATTTTGACTTCATGCATAACTTAACGAGCATAACTTTTGATCTATTTTTTCTTTACCTGGCAAAAATGGGCTTCCATTCCTCTATATCCAACTGTAAGAAGAAAAAAAAACAATTATATTGTATATACACAGATTGATCTTGGGTCGTCGGTAATCCTTGATTTGTCCCAGTACATGTCCAAATAAGAATAAACCCTCTGGGCAGGACACCGGAGAAGATTGCGAAATGTTCGTGACTTTTTTTTTCGTGACGTCGGCAGGGTGTGATGATGACGTTTGACACAGCCCCCCACACAAAAAGCGGCTTCCGCATGACGTAGTTGAACAGTCAGCGGTCTTTCTTCACCGTAGCCGATAGCTATCACTGCTGATCCGTCGTGTTTCTGCTGTTTTAACAGATATTACCGAACCTTTTAGGTTTTAACACGACTTTTGAGCTCTCTTTTCTATCCAGTCTTTATTCTTTTATCTCTTTGTCGACAAGACAACAATTACACTGACGTTCCTTTTGTAAAGGTAAGCTATTTCGGTGTGTCTCTTGCCTGGCTAACGTTAGCTAGCCGACCGGTCTAGTAGGAAGTTCGTCTTAAGGTGATTATGTGATTATACGAAGCGGTGAAACGCTAATGTGGGGTTTCGAGTTAAGCGTTAGCTGAGCTCGTTGACATAAAAAAAGTTGAGCTGAACGGGTTTTATGTTAAGGAAAACCCGGACGGGTTTCCAAGAGTTGTTTACAGCTTGTTAGCTGTTAGCTTACCGGCGGCCTTCAGAACAAAACCCCGTAAGATGTCGCTGTGTTTGGACATCCGGTGTCTGAACAAAGACCTCATAAAATCAGCTGATGGGATTTTCTTCTTGGTTTACATTAAAATCCTTTTATATCTGAATTCATACCGATTTCGTTGGAATATAGGGAAAAAACAACAAACTACAATAATGGACCACGGGGTTTGAACACCGTGTTTTAGCTGTTTTTGGGGTAACTCTCCTTTATAACTATTTAGGGGATATTAGTAGGATCCACGTAACGTTGCTTACGAGTATATTGAAAAGTGTTTTGCTATTTTATTTAAATCCAAGATGGATCGGGTTAAAATTGCCATGACGTTGGATCTGGATAATTCCAACAAGGCACATGTAATCCAGGTCTTGAGTCGAAATCGAGTTTCCCCCTCGGATACCGTTTCCTGTGGCACTGCCCTCCGTGATGTGGGGTTAGGTTAGATAAACTAGGTAACGGGTTAACGTTAGATAATAGTTAGGAGTCACAGAAGACGACTGGGTTTGGGTTCAGGGTTGGGTTGAGGTAATGAGAAGCACAAAGCGATTGGGAAACAGACGTCGACACCACACCGTCAACGTAGTGTGCTAGCATCGCCTAGCACAGCAGTGTGTGCTAGGCTAGCGCTGACCCAGTTTCACATTCACTTGTACGGACACGTGTAGGCGATCATGTGCTTAACAATTTGGCTGGATTCCGCTAAATATTTAATAACAATGAACCACACTGTGTCAGGTATTATTATCGCTTGATTGTAATGCGCTTGATAACCGTCAAATGTGTCAGTTTGCATTTTACAGCCATTAGCTGTCAAGCTAATTTGTTGCTGTGTGTTTGTCTCTTCTTCCAGGTCGGTCTTTCCTGCCCCTCTCCTAGAACATTATTCTTTTCAGATATTCTTTGTCAAGCCGCCAAAGTGGAGAGTGTCGTTGCACCAGGGGGTCCTTCTCGTTTCAGGTATTAAAACATTACCCGGTCACTCTTAGCCTATTTATATTGCAACCCCTCTTAAACAGCTCACATAAAGGTTCAGGCTTACATTTCCTTATGTTAAGTTAAAACATTTTTCCTTTTTTTTTTTTTTGTGTATCAGTGTAGGGGGAGGAGGTGGGGGTGCACCTCAGCACTGTCCCAAGACTGTCGGCAACAGGTGATTTTCCAAATTTTCCTTTCACATGGAACACCTAGTAACTAATCTTTATTACATATTAAATCCATTAGCCTCTCCACAGGGTTTACATTGCATTGTTATTTTTTTTACATTAACACATCTGGGGAAAAGAGGTGTCTCTAATAAGTGGCTTCTTCAGCCTCTGAATATACTGGTATATGGCTCTACACCCTGATAGGATGGATGGTGGTTACCTGTTTTGTAGGATAAAGCCTCTTGAAATTTCATGACCTTCCACCACTTTGGCAGTGGTTCAGGTTGACTCAGTGTTGCCATCCTCAATATTTTGATACAAGAACAGCATCTAAATGGGGGTGGTGGTTTCATTGTGTTTCTCAAATGACTCGTATACCAACACATGTCATGTAATGGTCACAGTTGTTTATCTTTTTAGGTGGGAACAACATATTTGCAATTTGTGGCTGACAACCCACAATAAGTCAGTTTGTTGCACCTTACAGCAAACCTTACTGGTCAAAAATGCATTAAACAACCAGAGAATGCAAACATTTCAAGATAATTTATTACATCTGAAGGATTGCTAAATAGTAGAGCAGCAGATGGTTTCACATGGTGAAAATGTGACTACAATCTCTGGAAAAACTTGCTTTTTCTTCCATGGTCACTGCTGTGTTGTGACTAAAATCTGTGTGGTTATCAAATTCGATTTTAGTGGCATTGCTGTAAGGTCTAACCGGGCCTTTGTAACTCAACCACCATGGATCAGGGCTAGATACCTGTCATGTAAGGCTGTGTTTTCCTGATAAATATTTCTGTATTGTAACATTGGCTTTGTTTTGTGTCCATTACAGCGAGTTCCTGGGGAAAACCCCAGGTTCTGGCGTTGAGAGATGGTTACCTTCTCGAAGCACTAGACGAGATGCCAACTCCTCCAACGAGAAAGGGCAAAATGATGCAATCTTCAGGAAAGTGAGAGGGTAAGTTTCCATTTAAATTCATATTGACTTCAGATACACAGGCCGTATAAAATTCTTGCACAGTATTATTTAAATTGTAAGCTAGGTCCTGAATATGCCATTGGAGATTAGTTGATGGCGTTGTTGGTGATATTGTCTTTTCAACCTCCTCTTCATTAGCATACTTAATAAGCTGACCCCTGAGAAGTTTGACAAACTATGCCTGGAGCTCCTCAATGTGGGTGTAGATTCAAAACTGGTCTTAAAAGGAACCATCTTGTTGGTGAGTATTCTCTTTAACCGTGCTCATGTATTATTCCTATAACCTGCTGAAATAGGCACTTCATTTGTTATTTTCTATTTCTCTCTTTAGATTGTTGACAAAGCCCTCGAAGAGCCCAAGTATAGCCAGTTATACGCTCAACTATGTCTACGCCTGGCAGAGGATGCACCAAACTTTGAAGGCCCTTCAACAGAAAATCAAGCAACACAAAAGCAGAATACTGTAAGTTTGTTTTTTTTTTGTATTTTTTTTTTAACAATAGGATTTGCACAAGAATAATGGTCTCCCTTTACTTCTTTTTGCTATTTTCTGTCTGGATTTTGAACAAATTCTCTTTAACAGACCTTCAGAAGGCTTCTGATTTCCAAGCTTCAAGATGAGTTTGAGAACCGTGCCAGAAATGTTGAACGTAAGTGAATTACATTTGATACACGTGGTCAGTTACAAAATACATTTGGTCGTGTCTCGGATTAATTTTTCCTTATTTTCCACTTTTCCCCTGTAGTCTTTGACAAACAAGACAACCCACTCACCTCTGAGGAGGAGGAACAGCGTGCAATTGCAAAGATCAAGATGCTGGGCAACATCAAATTCATTGGGGAACTTGGCAAACTCAACCTTATCCACGAATCTATCCTTCATAAGTGCATCAAAACAGTAAGTTCAGTTGAACAACATTCACGTGGTTAGGTGTAATCGTAAACCATATTTGTTTTCTTAACTTGTGTGATCCCTAAATCAGATTAAGCTGCCAGTCTGACAGCATCCTGCCAGATAAATGCCACAAGTCACATCAACAGTTGTGGATGAAATCAGAGTGGATTATATTAAATGTTTATTTCTTTTTCAGCTTTTGGAGAAGAAGAAGAGAGTCCAACTTAAGGATATGGGTGAAGATTTGGAATGCCTCTGTCAGATAATGAAAACAGTGGGACCTAAACTTGATCATGAAAAGGCTAAAGTGAGTATATGGAAAACAGCCAAATAATAGTCTTGTCTTAAAATCCCGTAGTTCCATTAAATAACAAATAAATTGTCCTTCCAGTCTTTGATGGATCAGTACTTTAGCCGCATGCGATCCTTGACGAACAACGATGAACTGCCAGCTAGGATTCGTTTCCTGCTGCAGAACACAGTGGAGCTGCGAGACAACAACTGGGCGCCTCGCAAAGCTTATGTTGACAACGGACCAAAGACGATCAACCAAGTTCGTCAGGATGCAGTAAAGGTTAGTCTACCTGCTCCACTTTGGGATCCACTGTCTGTCCATTTATCACGGACTGTGTATGCTGCTCAATAATATTAGTGTCCTGGTCTAGCAGTCCATAATCAGCATGTATCCTTAGATTCTGACTGGAGTCCGATTGTGTTTTGCAGGATTTAGGTGTTTTTATTCCACCTACAACTGATGGAATGAGGCATGACTTCTTCATGGAAAACTCCTTCCTGCCAACAAGGATCAAGTTTGACAGGGAGACTCTTGGTGGGCTTGCTGATATGTTCGGACAAATGCCTGGTACGTCCCAGCTTTACCCCCTGAGTGATAAGAGTTGCACTACCGCCTTTACGCATTAATACGGATTGATTCTTTCTAGCAGTGTTTTAATGTTTGTTGTCTTGTTTTGGGTAGGAAGTGGCATTGGTACAGGGCCAGGGGTCATTCAGGACCACTATTCCCCTACCATGGGACGTCATCGCTCAAACCCAATCTACAATGGCCACATTGGAAATGGCAACGGTTCACACCAGCCTCAGTTTGAAGCAGGAAGCAAACCGTTCATTAAACCAAACCAGGTACATGCAGTACATCTACAGTGTCATTTTTCAGTAATTTGTAATGGTCTAGTAAGTCATCATTCCTAACAATAAATCTGTGAAATCTTTTTTAAAGGGCCAGAATTCACCAGTTTTCAACCATAAACAGAATCACTCAGTGCAGATGCAGTCTAAGGATATGGCTCCACGATTCAGCAAGAAAGGGAAGCTCAATGCTGAAGAGGTACAACCGCATACATTGATAAACAAAAATTAGTCAAGTCAATTGTATTTATATAGCCCAGTATCACAAATTGGCCTCAAGGGGCTTTACAATCTGTACACAACTCCCAAAAACACCTTTTAACGGGGGAAAAATGGAAGAAACTTCAGGAAGAGCAACAGAGGAGGGATCCCTCTCCCTGGACGGACAGACATGCAATAGATGTCTTGTGTACAGAATAGACCAACATAGTAAAATTACAGTATGGACCATCAGGATGATACATTTATAGATTCATTGTAAACATATGAAGAATGGATCCGGGAGGGCGCTGAGCAACGCCAAACAGATAGGACCTGAGATCGTTGGTTTGTTTTAGCTTCTTGAGTTGTGTATGTTGGGAGGAGCCTGGGCTCCATTTTAAATGAATCCTACTGTTTCATGTGGATTATGTTTGCTGTTTTCACCCCTCTAGATCAGCCTGAGGCCAGCACAGTCCTTCATCTTGAATAAAAAACAAGTGCCGAAGCTGCAGCCACAGATGACCATGATTCCTCCAAGTGCCCAAGGTTCCTCACTAGGACAGGTAATATTTTTACATTTGAAACAGATATGTTGAACTGATACGATAATCCCAGGTTCCAGGGAACATGTATTCATTTGTCTTTCTTTGTTTAGTCTCCACAGCTTGGCCTGAAAACCAATCCTCCTCCAATTCAGGAAAAACCTGCAAAGTCCACTAAAAAAGCTCCTCCCACAAAGGAAGAGTTGCGCAAAATGACGGTAAGTTTCTCCCACTCTGTGCTTTCTTCATGCACTAAACTGTATGTCTAGCATACTATATCTGACTGTCATTCCTTTTTAGGAGACAGTGGTGGCAGATTACCTGAACAGCAAGAACACCGATGAGGCAGTGAATGCTGTGAGGGAGATGAAGGCTCCAAAGCACTTTTTGTCTGAGATGCTGAACAAGATCGTGGTCTATACCCTTGACCGTTCAGATGAGGATAAGGAACATGCAAGCAGCCTGATCCAGGCACTCTGCACCGAGGGCCTTGCCACTGGTGAAAATCTAATGCAGGTGAGTGTTGGTAACCCATGTTTTTAAAAATGAATCACAACATGCGCTACTCAGAATGTATGTTTTATACTATCTGAATATCAAGCTGTTATTCAGCACTAACTGTTTATTTTTTTATTTGATAGGCCTTTTTGAGTGTTCTGGACCAGTGTCCCAAGATTGAGGAAGAAGTCCCACTGGTGAAGTCCTTCCTGGCTCAGTTTGCAGCACGTGCGATCGTTGCAGACCTGGTCAGCATTGCAGATTTGGCCCATCACCTGGAGAATGGTACACATTTCCCGCTGTTCTTGCTGTGCCTGCAGCAGATGGTCAAACTGAAGGACCGCGAGTGGCTGACTGACCTGTTCCAGCAGAGCAAGGTCAACATGCAGAAGATGCTACCTGGTATGTCCAAACCCACTCTCACCATATGTTTTATACCTAATGTCATTAGTTTGGCTTAGGTCATTTTGTATAGAGAAGCAGATTTGATAAGTGCAGTTTCCAGTCATACAGTTCAAAGAAAACGAATGAACCTCCATGGAGTTTTCATTTCAAGAGTCTTCTGCTACCACTGACGGGTATTTTTTTTTTTTATACACTCGTAGAAATTGACCAGAACAAGGACAGGATGCTGGAGATTCTGGAGGGCAAAGGTCTCAGCTTTTTGTTCCCTCTGATGAAACTGGAGAAGGAGCTGCTGAAGCAGATCAAAGTAGATCCCTCTCCACAGTCCATCTACAAGTGGATCAAAGACAACATCTCTCCTAAACTACACACTGACAAAGGCTTTGTCAACATCCTCATGACCAGGTACAGCAGTGGACAACGTTTCTAATGTTGACATCAATCTCTGCTGATAAAATATACTTGTTTTACCAGCCAATGCTTTGTTGTTTAATCGAACCCCAAACAATATATTGATTGCATTTTTGTCTGCCAGCTTCTTGCAGTACATTGCTTATGAGATCAACCCTGACGACGATGAAGAGCAGCTCGCATCGCCCACTAAGGAGCAGCTGGATGAGGAGAAGCAGCTGCTGCTGTCTTTCAAGCCAGTGATGCAGAAATTCCTACACGATCACATCGACCTGCAAGTCGGTGCGCTGTATGCCCTGCAGGTCCACTGCAATGCCAAGGGATTCCCCAAAGGTATGTACACAAACTTGTTGTTCAGTGTAGCAGTTGAGGCCCACGTCAGAAGATATTCAGTTTTGGCACAGAAGCTTAATGCTTACTCTCCTTTTCCAGGCATGTTACTGCGCTACTTTGTGAACTTTTATGACATGGAAATAATTGAAGAAGAAGCCTTCCTTTCATGGAAAGAAGATGTCACCCAAGAGTATCCAGGGAAGGGGAAAGCATTATTTCAGGTAATTTTATGTACATTGCTAATAAGTATTTTTGTCTGTTTGTACAGTTTTTCAATTTGATCCCTGACGAACCGCACCTTTACGTGTTTACATGCCCACTACAATCCTGGTTATGATCAGATTTTTAGAGTATGTAGACATCATATCCTTGGTTTCAGAAACCTGGATATGTTCTTTTTTATACCAGTTTTGATAAACTGGAAATGCTAACCAAGATGTTGTGCATGTAAATACCTTATCCAGGTCTCTGATTGTTCTGTTGGTACAGAAATTAGTGGCTGAGATGTTCAATCAAGACACACCTGTACACAGATGATGATGATGATGATGATGATGATGATTTCCATGTTAATAAGATCAAAACTAGGATAATACTCAAAACTAGGCTAATAATGTGCATGTAAATGTACATTGTCTGAAGCTGCCCTTAAATTTGAAGCCAATTTTTGTGTTGTACTCCCATATAGTGATTAGTCCATCATAAATAACTGCCTAATGGAGACATTGTGTTTATGGTGCAGGTGAACCAGTGGCTGACCTGGCTGGAGACTGCAGAAGAAGAGGAGTCAGAGGGTGAAGATTACTGAGGAACAGGCCAAAGCCATGTGTTATCAGGATGCAATGAATGATTTTTTTTTTTTTTTTCACTTTATCGTTTTTTTTGGTCTCCATATGACCTTCCCTGTCCCAGCCTAACCCCTTCCCTCTCTTCTTGTTTATAAATATTTTCCAACCACTGTTACAATTCATTCCACTATGAAATGTTTTGCCAGATCAAGCCAGCACCCACCACCATCTTGTTGTATTTATGCATTTTTTTTTTTTTTTCTTCTCATTTTCAATCTTATTTGATGTCCAACAGCAGATGTTTTAGACATTTCAGGTTTTCTTTAGCAGTAGGCAGTATTGTGCAGGAAACTGTACCAGCACCAAAACCTGACCCATTTTATCACCTTTTACATCTGGTAGGAGTCACCAAGTGCTGCCCTAACTATTTACTTAAAAACTGTTTACAAAAGAGAAAAGGCTCTAATGTACTGCAAAGAGACTTTTCTCGTTGTTTTATCCGCATTTGTTAATCAGTTTTTAGATGCACTTTGCTCAATATCATGAGTTGTTGCAATAGTAAGATACACTTTCCTTGATTTGTTGAAACAATCCTAAGTTGTGGTTTTTGGCTGCCATAATTATAATGGTTTTCTTGTGCTTGAAAGCAGACCGTTTTGTCTGAAGATTCAATCATAACAATCTGGATTTGACGATGTCTAACAATAACGGCCTGTTTTATTTGCACAGTGTGATTTCAGTTACCCACATTTAGTTAAATGGATCAAGAGCTTTTTTTTTTTTTTATGTACAAAACTTTTGTGCTGTTAAGAATGAATCTGTGTGGCCTTTTTAATTTATCAGTTCATATGGATATACCTCTAATGTATCTCGGACTATACTTGAATGTCTCAGTTTTAACATATTGAGACAGCCAAAGCTTAGTTTCCTGTGCTACAGTTGTATTTTATGTCTGTTTGCCATATTTGTCAAGTTTTTAAATGGTCTTTTTATCTTCATGAAATTATAAAAAATTAAAAAAAAAAGTGCTGTATGTGTACACTTAAACCTTCTTTAGGAATTTCACTGTAATGTTAAGTGCAAAAAGGTGAGTGTACAACTACAGATCAACCTTGAATAAAGTTTAACAGTTTGTCCTGAGTTTTTACTGGCCTGTCTTGGAAACTTTGGTTACATCGAGTAATTACTTGCTTTCCGGTATCACACAACCACATTTGGAAAAAACCAAACTCAATTTACTACTTTTGTTACAGAAGTCTGAGATTGTTTGGGGTGATCTACCCTTTGTGAGACCTAACAAACGGACTTCCTACAAGACTGCACACTTTTTTTAGGTTAATCAGGATAGGTAGGCTTGAATAACAGAAAAGCTGCTTGGCTGTAAATAAGTGCAGAACATGGAGAGCTGCTCATTTTATCATCTTTGGTACATTTGGAACAGAAATGATCAATATGTACCGAGGTTACAGTAAAACTTCGATAATTGACTCGATATTAATTTTAAAGTTTTTGTTGGTTTTTGGAATCCATATTGCTGTTATATGGAAGGACATTTCCTCATTAAGAGCCAATTGCAACAATTTTCAACTAGTTGCAGACTGAAATCAATGGGTTATGTAAACTTCAGGGTCATATGTTCGCAGTGAAGTTTTAAGACAAATGATGAAAATGTCCTAAATTAAGGAAACTGATTTAAGTTTGTTGGTAAAGTCGCTGTAGTGGAACAGCACAACCACATCTCAACTTTTTTTAATTTTTTTTTTTTTTTTAACTTCCAGCTTATTCATAGTGACATTTCAAAAAAGTTATAAGAATCATTATGTTGCAAACATCACAGTAAAGTTGACTATTTTTCTATCGAGTCGGTGTTAGTATGATACAGGAGCAGAACGTAACAATCCACATCTTACACAAGTCTTTGTTTTCTCTTTTTTTTTTTTTATTGACATTTTGTTGAAGCATTTTGCCATTTTTGGGTCAGTGTCTCGTCTTACCATCCGAGATAGAAAATAGATGTTTACACCTTTTAGTTCACATCAAACCATCTGATCTGTCTTTAACAAAACATCTTTAACAAAACACAGCATCTGTGAAAAGACATTTCCAGTAAGACGTGAGGAATACACCATTAACGCTGTGCCAAAAAAAAAAGAAACCTACACTTTTCTAGGCTCTAATTCCAAGATATACGGACAGAAATCCCTGCTTTTAATAGAAAATAAAAAATGCAGATGTGGACAGTTTTCTCAGGATTAGATGGGACAAGTCTGTGAGGAAGATTTAAAGATTTAATCGCTGTCGTTATCCTCATTGTTGGAGCCGCCTTCAGGTTCGGAGCCGTTGTCAGAGCGGCGCGGGGAGCCCTCGTTGTCTGATCCCGCTTCAGATCCCCTGTCTGATCCTCGGTTGGACGCTGCGACGGGCGAACCGGGCCGGGACTCATCGTCTGATCCTGACCGACTCCTCTTGCTCTCGTTGTCCGACTGCTCCGAGTCGGACTGCCGCTGCACCCTCCTCTTCTTCACTGGATGGTCGCTGCCCGAGTCGTCATCCTCGGAGCGTGCAGAGCGCTGAGGGCTGCCCGCCTCACTGCCAGAGCGGTTCCTACCTCCATCTGACTCGCTGTCAGACACAATGCGCTTCCTGTGGTCGCCCTCGCCCTCATCGTCAGATCCTGAACCACTGTCTCTCTGGTGTCTGTATGGGAGAAATTGCACTAATCAATATTCTGTTGATTTACTAATGCTCTCAGCGCCTGTTTCTGTGTAAATTCTCGCTTCAAAGTTTATGCTTTTACCTGTCTTCAGCTATCTTCAGTCCATCCTCATCTGAAGAGGACTCAGAAGAGGAGATGATAGCCTTAGACTTGATCTTTCCTTTGAGAGATGGTGGCAGACGCTCAGGCTGGGGCTAAAAATGAGAAATTAAGAAAGACAAAGTTTAATTTATAGAAAATAGGCCTGAAACATATTTCAAAAGGATTTCAAGAACATTAATCGAAACATAAGAACATAGCAAAAGAACTCAAAAGGACCTTTTCAATCCTCTTGCGTTCTTTAGGTTTACGCTGCTTCTTGGGTCGTGATGCCCCTTCCTCATCATCACTGTCCTCATCTCCTCCTCCTCTAGCAGGTCTGAAATGCAGGACATAATTTGCTCTGAGTATCTTGTGTGCCTCGTTCGGCAGTTAAAATAAACCACAGTGCAGCAGACTCACCTCCTCCTCTTCTTGCGTGACTTCTTCTCTCCGTCCTCGCCTTCCTCCTGCTCGCTGCCACTGCCGCCCCTCCTCTTCTTCTTCTTCTTCAGTGGCAGGTCCTCGTCAGAGTCATCGTTGACAAACTCATCCATGTCACCTCCTTTCTTACGCTTAGAGATTCAAAAAAGAAGTATAGTATGTTATCCTTGCTGCATTCAGTGCAATTTAGAGTCTGCTGATAAGTTTAGTATAAGTGTTAACACTCACACGTCCTCCACCGCTGCCTCCCTTCTTCTTTTCTTTGGCCATTTCCTTTGATCCCTCTGCGAAGGTGAGCAGGTTCTTGGTCTTCTCCACATACAAAGCTCTCTGCTCCAGGAGCTTCTTCTGTTCCTCCACCTCTCTGCTCCGCTTTTCCTCCTAACAAGGTTTGAGGGTGACAAGGCGACGAATTATTGGGAAGCACTTTATTGTATCTCAAAATCAAAATCAGATGTAATGCAGAAAAATAAAACCTACTCATGGTAAGTTAGGAAAAAGTTTTACGGTTTGTGGATGGTAGCACCAAAAGTACCTGTTCTTTCATCATCTGCTGACGCAGCAGGTCCCTCTCCTGTTCTTGTTTGGCCCGAAGCTCCTTCTCCTCCTCATCCTGCTTTCTGGCTCTCGCCACATGGTACTGAGCCTGACTCAGCAGGTCCGAGCACTGCCTGCAATAGCACAACACACCCATACCCCCCAGTGATATTACAACCTGCACTAAATGAACACAGCTCCAGCACAAACCTCAAGTAAAACACTGTAATTAAAAGCAGAGATGGAGCAGAATACTGGCAAACTATTAGTATCTGCTGATATTAGCTTTAAAAAACAACTTTTAGTGGCAGTGCTGTTTGTTAAGTATTATGTATTATAGTTTTATAAAGTATTATAGAGGTTCTCAAAAAATAAAAAAAACATTTAATGTTTATGAAGCTTAAACTGCATTAAAAAGAATCTACACATAAAGTTGGAGGCCAATATGGCTGCAATAATTTGTATCAGCTTCAGTTAAAAAACATAATAAATTCTTTGAACTGTTAATAACCTTCAGCGTGTATTAAACTGTGAGGAGAATAAAATCAGACTGACCTGGCTTCAGAAGCAGCAAGAGCGAGGTCAAACCTCATCTTGTCTCCGGCCTTGCTCAGGTAGCTGAAATACCTGTGTGAGGAGGAAGAGGAGGAGAAAGAGGGGGAAGATGAAATTGCAGGATTAGGCACAGCCAGAGGATCAGACTGGGAGGAGGAGGCATAAATCAAGTCTAACACCCCTACCTGTGAGCCAGTTCGAGCTCTTTGACAGCGCTGAGTACAGCCTTCAAGTTGCTCTTCTCATCTTTCAGCACAAGAGTGGCCAGTCTCTGAAGCACCAGGGCCACGTTGAACATCAGCACCGTGTCGCTGGGCGCCACGTGACGGGCCTTGTTGTAAACACATGAGAAAGACAAAGTTATACTCCCCTCATGTTGTAGCATGAAATCAAAGCCTTTCATTTTTGCTTCATGTTACCTTCAGCAGCATCTGCTTGCACTCTTGGAGTTTCCCACATTTGAAGAGCGCCCTTGCGAGGTACAGCAGCACCTCAGTGTTCTGATATTTGTAAAATTTCTTCAGGCAGTTCTCATACTGTGGAGCAGAATAAAATACTCAACTGTACTGTACGGGGAAAAAAAAACATGAACTAAGACAATCGTATTTATAGGTAATCACAAATGAGGCCCTCACCATCTGCACAGCGCTGATGTATTGCTTCTGTTCGACGTAGATGTGAGCCAGATTCAGCCAGACGTCACTGATGTCTGCTGTGGCCTCCCTCACCTGCGCAAACACGTCACGAGCCTCTCTGAAGTAGCCCTTATGGGCCAGGACGGCACCTGGATGGACACAAGACATTTATGTTTAATACTTTATACATACACAGTAGAACGAATTAAAACAATTTAAAAGAAAAAAACAAACAAACAGAATAAAGCTCATCGGACCGATGCCATTGGCAGCATAGAGGTTCTTGGAGTCATTTCTCAGGACTTGTTTGTATATCGCCAGGGCTCGATCCTGGTGTCTCTTTTCCTGTGAAGACAAAAACACTCTTACTCCATTTGGGGGATCCATTGTTTCCCTTCACACAAGAAAAACAATGTCAATCCAGGGTTTCCCATAGGGTTTTATCATGGATATGCCATGCATGAAATAAAGAGTGTACTACTAAATTATTACATTGTATGAAACTGATAAAATTGGGCTTATTAAACAAGCAGAAGCACTACATCACACGGCAAAGGCCATGTATTTAATAAGTGAGGTGATTGTATGAAACATCATATAGTAACTACATTGATATGGACAGCATTTATATAGCATAGAATATCAATCCCATCATGTGTTTGGTTTGCAGTAATTATTAGAACAGCACATCGCAATGCTAAGAAAAAAATACTTTTTTTCAAGTTGGGAAAAGAGCCAAACAGCCCAATCAGTCACAATCAGGTGCTGCAGGTAAGACACCAAGGGTTGGTTACACACACATATTTTAGACGGGTCTGCAGTGTAAGGCCAGTCTTAATGTTACTCATAGATTAGTCTAATGAACAAAAACAAAAAGACTAGTACGTACCACCTTCACTAACCAATTGCCTGGGGGAATCCCTGCAATTATTCAACAATGGCATTCACCAAAGTGCCCTATTGTGTCATTTCTTTTCATCAGTTTATTAAAAAAAAGAAAACATCTGTCTGCACCTTTTCCCGGTCTCTGGTGGGCTGGTGCAGAGTCTGCAGCCACACGTTACCCAGAGCCAGCATGGAGTAGGTGTCGTTCTGTGTGGACGGCTGCTTCAGAATACGCTCAAACT
This sequence comes from Macquaria ambigua, assembly GCA_008360985.2. Taxonomy (NCBI): domain Eukaryota; kingdom Metazoa; phylum Chordata; class Actinopteri; order Centrarchiformes; family Percichthyidae; genus Macquaria; species Macquaria ambigua. The sequence goes on along the minus strand of VMKM01000004.1, from coordinate 1,420,625 downwards.
TCTTCTGACCCGGGCCCCACTCCTGTTTGGCCAAGTGAAGGTTCCCGATCAGGGACCAGGCGTCCGGGTGATCCTGCGCCAAACAGAACAAACATCAGATAACATTGAAAGAGATTTTATTTGAATTTTGGTGTTATAATATTCACACCACTACAGGCGACAAAGTACCTGATTAATCTGCAGGGCTTCTTTGAACCAGTCAGAAGCTTCGTAGAAATTTCCTTTGTCGCGAGCCATCGCTCCAAGACGCAAATAACCTGTAGGCCACAAATGAAAGCAATTCGTCACAGAGAACAAACGTCTGTCTGCTTGCTCTCACATTTTATAGTATAATGCTGCATGCTTACAGTCCACATAGTTGGGATGCTCTCTCAGGATGTTTTTGTAGAGTTTCTCAGCTTCGTGGAATTCACACATTGCCTCGTACAGGCGGGCCAGATTGTAGGAGGTGGTGACAGAAATGGCATTGTAGTAATGCTCGTCATGCTCTCCCTCAGCTTTGGCCCGGTCGAGAGATGCAAGAAAGTATTTCTGTAGGAGAGAAGACGTGACCCATCCTTGAAATACCACTGTTGTTTGGATGTCATGTTATACAAGCTGTGCTGTGTATTGATGGCTACCTTGGCCTCTCCAAGGTTGCCCAGTCTGAAGTGGAGAGCCCCCAGGTTGTTGAGGATCTCAGGGGGAACGTCAGCCTGCACCTTCTCCTGCAGGATGCGGGTGGCTGTGCCGTATGCGGACAGTGCTCCTTGAATGTCGGTCTGCTCCAGGATCTGAGCCAGCTCGATCCAGGCCTCCACATCATCTGGGTACTGCTCTGTCACCTTTTTCAAGTGACCCTAAGGGAACAAAGACAGTGACATGTCTCAAAAAATGATCATTCAGCATATGACGCGAGCTAATTCCAGACACATTTTTGAGATTTGAGTGTAGTCAGATCAGCGTTACGTCTTAATAAGCCATTTGATTACAACTATGATGAAATAATCTGTATGGGATACGTACTTTGGCGATGTCTCTCTTTTCCTGATCGTCAGATGTTGCATAGAGGGACCCCAGAATTTTCATAGTTTCGTAGTTGTTGGGGTAGGCCTTTAAAACCTTTTCGAAGCACTGTGCCGCGTTCTCCTTGTCCCTTCGATACACATACATCTGTCCCAGGCCAAAGAAGGGCAACACGAAGGTCGACGAGGCAAACTGAGTGGCCTGGTAGTAATACTGAAAGGCTTGGTCATAGTCCTCCTGAAGAGAAAAAAAGAGGATAGAAATATCAGAGACGTAAAGTGGTAACACAGTGAACAAACAGGGCGCTGCCTCAGGATCAGTTAGGATCTTACCTGCACATGAAATGAGCGAGCTAACTGGTAGCAGCTCTCAGCCTGCATGGCCTCGACCTCTGTGTTATGGAAAGCATGGAGGGCCAGATGCTGCACTTTACTGTAATCCTGACGGTAAACAGTAAACACACAGGTGAGAATAATAGTTAAATGGCACTCTGGTTTGGAATTAGTGTCAGTATTTTAACAACCAGACTAGTGACTACCTTTTTGAAGAAGAAGTGGTTGGCGAGGTGGTTGAGCACCATGGGGTTGCTGGGGTCGATGGTGTAGGCCCGCGACAGGAGCTGCACTCCGTTCTTGATGGAATCTGCCTCCTTGTTGTTGAGCTCTAAAACCGCCAAACCAACAAGAGCCCCCACGCACTTTGAATTCAGCTCTAGGGCTCGACCAAACGCCAAACGAGCCTTCTCCAGTTTGTTGAGCTTGACAAAACAGTGGCCCATCCCCAGCCTTACCTCAGCTAGACAGAGACACAAGAACAAGAAGAAGACAGATGAGGAACAATCTGCAACAACAATCTCTTTGTATGAGAAATGCAAAAATAATAGCAGCAGGAGATAGAGCCTGGTCGATATATCACCCAATATTTACTTATCACGTATATTTGGGTGCCAGCATCACTGTTGGCAGATGTGAAAAAAGGAATTACAGTACATAAATGCTTTGCCAACAAAACATTGTTTTAGCAACAATTTTGATAACCTATTTATCATTTATGCCGTTTATCAAGCAGAAATGTCAAACATTCTCTGGGTACAGCCTCTCAAAAGTAAGGATTTGCTGCTTTTCTCCATTTCATTACATTGTAAATCTTTGGTTATTTGAAGAAATTACCTTTGTAAGACGTGACGGGCATTTTATAGACTAAACGAGTGATGGTTACTCAAAAAGTTAATCGATAGATCAATTGGTAATGAAAATAATAATGTTTTCCCTTTATTTAGTTCATTCAAGCTAGGTGTTTGTGTTTTTTAGTTATTTATAATAATGTACTGTAATTTACAGCAGATTACTGTTCAAAATTCACTGTTAATTTTCATTTACTCTGTCCTATTTGATCATAGAGGTTATTGTTCAAATGTAAAATATCGTGCCTCAGTACATACTGCGTTTTTGTCACAACTCTTTATAACCAAATTTAAGGGATCTGTGTCCAAGAAGTTTATTTTATTTGTTTATGTTAAAACAACTATTGGCAGATATATCATTAGCAGATTTTTTCATACTCAGATATTGATATTGTGCATCGACCAGGCTGATGTAGTAGTAGCAGTAGTAAATAGTAATAATGTCATAGTAGTAATCAGGAATACAGGGTTCTGTTTTGAAGATGATACAGGTAATGTGTTTACCTGGGCAGCCGGGGTTTGTGCGTAGAGCCTTTTTGTAATATGCCAGCGCTCCTCTGTAATCCTTTTTATTGAAGGAGATGCAGGCCTTACCTGTTGAACGACAACGGCGTAATTACTTCAGTGAATCAATAATAGTGGTCAAAGTTAATATCTTATTTTTATATTCATCTTGCCAAGCAGAGCAGGGATGTTGTTGGTGGACTGATTGAGGACAAAGTGGAACTGAGCATCGGCCTGGTCCATCTTGTCTCCTTCCAGCAGGCAGAAACAGGCTCTTCCCAACAAGTGGTTCTGAGTGAGACAAGAGCATGTTATATTAACTTAAAATGCAGAATTAGTGGAGCCGTAGCAGTTTTCTCTCATCATCACCCGCTCTGACAGTCTTTTTTTCTTACCTGATCATACATGATGATCTTGTCTGCCATAGTATAGAGCAGCGTGGCCTGCGTGATGAGCTCTTTCTTGGCATCTTTGTTCTTCTCTTTACGTGCTTGCTGGACATAGTAAGCTGCCAGTGTGTCCAGACAGGTCATCTGGTCCTTCTCGTGGTCTCTGTAGTCGAGGTTTCCATCAATACGAGCCGCCTCTAAAAGCTTGACAAAATCCTCTGTCTTGCCCTGCTTGTAGTACTCCAACTGAAAAAGACAGAGTGCAAACTGTTACAACTGTTCCAATGGGCTAAATTTAACGTTGCTTTACATGAATCAAGTTTGATACCTGGATTGTGTTCAATTCATTCATCAAGCTATGTGTAACCACATGTGTCTGTGGCAGCTCCACCGACTCACCGCCAAAGCGATCCATATGTGCAGCTGTGTATGTTCCTGCTTCAGGATACTGATGACCTCGTCTCCCTCTGGCAGCTGGTCAAAGTCAAGCTCGATAACCTGCAAGATACAATTTATTCAAGTCATTAAGCATCAATATATGACAAAATTCATACTCTATGTATCATTTAAGAGTGTTATGAATGAGGGTTAGGCGATATAACGACGCATACTGTGAGAAAATATAAATGTGTCAATCGTCAAGTGTTTTTACAGTACCGTTTATATTGTGTAATATCTCTGGGTATATTGTGGGTGACGTTGCAAATCAATGTGCATGACTGCTTTTTGGCACCATTGGATTTTTACATGACTTTTGCATCAACACGATAAAGTACCTTGTTTTGTAAAGTATTTAATTCACTGGATTAGCCAAAACTGACATTCCTGTCTGGCTATTTTAATCAATTAACAGTTTTTCCATTTATTTTACAGAAAACATACTATATCACACTATGGACTCAGTCGTCAGTTAATTAAGTACACTTAAATTAAATGATGCAGTCTAATACAACAGGCCTGTTGCAATAAATCCTACCTTAATGAAGGTTATAATGTCCAGTGTTTGTTGAAAGTGTTTGTTTTAGGTGCTGATTCAACTTTATATTCATTTTGGAGGCTGTAGTGCTGTTCAATTGTATTGTATTATACTGAGAGGTGTTTCTAATATTTTGTCCACCCCGATTATGTCAATAAGGGTAGTATTATAGAGCATCATAAACATATCTCTGTATAAAGAAATACAACTCAACAGCACCGAAAAACTGCAGCCTGACAATTGAGTGAATATCAATATCACTACATCAAATCATATATACTGTGATAGAGAATTTTCACTCACTGAATTTATGAATTAAGATCCAGATGTTTCACTACTTTTGATGCCTTCTTAACTTAAATAAGTAAGTAATAAGTAATATAACGATGCAGTAGAGAGTTAAGATTATAACCGATGCTGTTGTAGCTTAAAATACCACAGATATGATAAGATATGGTATCTCATTTCACCAGTAACTGACCTACTAACTTGTGCTCAGAGCCTGAGAGTCTGTTTCTGCAGACAGTAATAATGTTTGCTAACGTAAGTACTTCTATACGTGCTGCTTCAAGCATCACTGGCGTTTACGTTTCGGCTCGACTCGCAAATGTCTAACGCTGAAGTTACTCGTTACATTACATTAAATACGCCGCTGTGTTGCACAGAGCATTAGCTAATGCTAGCTAGAGTTAGCATACACGGCTAGTAGCACAGCGAGGTTTCACTTAGTCAAACATCAACAATAAATCGTAAAAAGTTGACATATTAGACGACTTTTACCTCATCTGTGTCCCGTAAAGGGATCTCGATAGAGCCCCGAGACATCTTGATGGAGGAAAAATCCACGTGAAGTTAGATTTATAAAAAATATATATATAACAAATCTCCAGCCCGTTGTCTGTGGGTAGCTACTTCATGCTTCCGATAGGAAACAAACAAACGGACGGTGCAACAGAAAATGTGTCCGGCCTGATTGATCGAGATTTTGAAAGCGTTCCTCCTGGAGTTGAACACGCGATGCTCTTTGATGAAAACAAGGTTGTACACAGTAATGATAGCAATAACAACCACAATATTTGCATGGAAATATACATCTCGCATCTCCAGGAATACTTTTAGTGGGTTTTTCAGTAATTCGGTATCAATTTCCTTTCAAACAAAACTAAACATGTAGCTGAAAGTTAGACCATATTGAAAGAATCACCAGTTTCAGTAGCATTGGTAGTATTTTTTAATGGATTGAGAGTAATTTCCTTTGCCACACGCTGACTGGCAAATTAGATGTACTCCTCACATTTGCTGAAGTTCAAAATGTGGAAGAAATGCTTGGCAGACTGTGCATTTAATATGTTAAACCGGTGAATTTCAATTGAAATCCATTAACTGCATCATTGTCACGGACCTCTGCAGGGCAGCATTTTGGCAGGAGTGGGATGAGGTGGGGGGACGAGGGGGCTGGATGGGGGACGGATGTCAGCTGGTTTTGATGTGAAGCAGTGAAAACAAACATAAGAGCATCTTGAAGACTTCATGTGCTACCATCACAGCGAGTCAGAGGAAGACTAGAAAAATAACAATGAAAATGAAGCTCCTCATTTAACATTTGACAATCTTGTTTATCTTTTCAGAGGACCTGTCCCGGACTGAGAAGTAAGAATTCATTTTTATGACTTGTTTCTCTTTTTAAAATTGTATTTGTTGGCTATGTAACTATAAGACAATATAATCTCATTGTACACAATATTTAATGGAACACTGTATACTTAACACATGTAGAATTAATTTTTAGTAGTGGAGATTTGGTATGGATTGGATTTTAGCTATTTTGTGCTCCTCCCTGAAAACATGTTATTCTTTTAATACATTATTGGCATCATTATTGCCTATGAGAGACAATTAACCTCACATTTTTCTACCTCATTGTAGGATGACAATAAGAAAACTGTAACATGCAGCCCTCTGATTAGATCCCACTGCGTATATGAAAGCATTAGAAGCAGTCAGATCTGGAGAGGAGTTATTCAAATCGTAGACGTATTATTTCACATCTTAGATATTAATTGATTTTAATGTGTGGTTACATTTTTATCTCTATTTCTACTGTGAGTTTTAGCCTCTAGACATAATAAATGGAGGTAAAGATGTATTTGATGTTTCTTAAAATATCAGGTCATGTAGGAACTTGACAGTCAGGAGAATCAAGCACAATGTCTGACAGCAATGATGGTAAGTGTTGTTTTGATCTTTCATCAAATTATCAAACACACACATATATATACACAGTATATTAACTTGCTTAACATGTATACTTCCTGTGTATATATGAATGTACACTAACTTTTGCCCATCTCTACATGTTTAGTGTGGGAGTCACCCGGCTGTGGGACGAGGGAAGTGCTCGAGGACAATAAAGACACAAGTGGGTTCTCTGAACATGAACTCCTTGACATCATGTATAATGCATGTAACACCTCCAACACAGGTACACAGGCTTATGTTGATTCCGGCAAAACAGATTAAAACAATCATATGAACCGTGAATCAGGGTTCCTGCGTCTCTCTCGTCCTCAGGAGAGGTGTTGGCCTCCACCATCGTACAGTACCTGCAGACCATGACGGCTCAGAGTCCGGAGCAGGACAGACTGGCTGCCCTGCGACGGCTGCTCGACCCTGATATTCAGGACCCTCATGTGAGCAGAGAGACTTTCCACTCCACCATGAGGGAGTGGATCGCACAGTGCAGCCAGGACAGGTGAGACAAAACTGTACAGGAGGGATACAGATTACCAACGTTACACGTCATATTCAGGACTTTTAATGATTTAGTAACCACCTTTATGTGGGAACTAATTACTCTTCCTGTGTTTCAGTACTGATGTGGATGGCAGTCATGTATCTCGGCCAGACTCCTCTAAAGTGCCTGTAAACGGTAGGCTGTCACTGTTTTGTTCAGACCTTTGTTCAGAGAAATGTCTTAATCACATCAGACGGCAATTCACTAAACCTGATTTCCTCTCAGGGCTGGATTTCACATCTTCTCAAAGCAAAGCTGCTTCCTTAGAAAGCCAGCAGTGTTCCTGGTCAGTTACTTCGCTCCTTTAATCACGCTCCTTTAATTACCTCCTATAATCAATGTGGTGATGTACTTCACCACTAACTGTTTGTTTGGCTTCAGTGATGGAAAGGACCTGTTGGGCGCAGTGGCCGAACTGAAGCACGCTCACCGCAAGCTGAGCGAGCAGAACAGCAGCCTGTTGAGGACGGTGGCTCAGTGTGAAGACATAAACCTGCAGCTCACTCTGGAGATCACTGAGCTGCGGGCAAAGCTGGCCAGGTGAAGGATTAACTACTGTCAATCAACATCTTACATCATAGACAGACTCTGATTCGGATCCAGACTGAAACACAATTGAATTTGGACTCAGATCACTTATGAGTGACACATCTCTTTCATCTCACCTTACACACATCTTTTAGCTGCAGTTAACGAGGACGTTATCAGAGTTAGAAGCTTGAATTAAAAAAGTGAAAAGCCATGTTCAAAACTAGCTGATTGATGCAAACAAAGATTGACTGTGAAAACCGTGTTTAAGCATGACTAGAAATACGTGTCCACAGCGGCCATTTTGAATAGTGATAAAACACCACACCGACACCAAACAGGTCCATTTTCAACAATTTTGTCCCCAAGCTCAGAGGTTAGAACCACAAAACGTCACCAGCTGCAGCTGTCACGTCAAGCTACCGGCATAATAATTGTAGAATCAATCGAATCAGCATTTTCTACTACAAATATAGTGAAGAACTTATACTGACAGCAAACTCACTAATGAACACCTAGATCAGTGTCTCTTTAAAGTCTCTTTAAATACTTAGTTACACAGTGAAGGTGTCACTTATCCCATTAATACAGAAATGTGTATTGTGTACATAGTATACATCTGGAGTTTTTACAACTTAAATATGAGTCACTTAATCCATCTTTTCTGGACCTATGACACTGTGGAAATTTGGCAAATGGACCTTTAAGACTTGTGTTTGAGTACCCCTGTCATAGATCATTTATCACATTTTATGTTATTTGGTTTATTTCATTCTCCCTTCATTGGTAACATTCATTCATTCGTGGAGGTGACTCATGCATCTTTCAAACAATATTAGACCAAAAGAATAACTGTCTGTCTCTGTCTGTCACACTATGTTTACTATAGAAATATGCACTCAGCACTCTTCCACTAGTTTATATTTGGGTAAAACTTACTCATTTTTTTGGCTGTTTTGGATGTGAGTAGAAGTGGATCCTCTGAATAAAGCAATAAGCTCTGATGTTTTTGTTTTTTTTTGGTGTGTGCAGTGCTCAGCGGTCAGCAGTGAGAGCCAGATCCCTGACTGAAGAACTGGAGGAGACCCGTCGGGCGTTTAAAGAGACCCAGGAGAGAGCCAGCCGAACCCAGACCAGCTGCACCAAACTGGTACATCACACACTTAACGTCCTCCCAGTGAAGCGACACTACACAAGTTCGATTCATTTGTTATGGCAGCTATTTATATGTAAACCTTTTTTCATCTTCAGAGCAATGAGATTGAATGCCTGAAGGTTCACATTAGGAGGCTTGAAGACAAGGTAATGTGGATCTTACATGTAAGTCCAAGTGTGCGCACTTTCCTTTCATGTAATAAACTTCTCCTTGTGTCCACACAGAATGAAAAGCTCACCTTTGAAAGGACGTGTTCTGAAGATAGCATCAACAAACTGAGGAAGGTCAACGCTGAGTTGAGGGTAGGAGCAGATCAGTAAAACACTCTTGTGTTTGTCTCTGGTTTATGAGTTTGAATTGAGAGTTAAACATCTACATGTTCACAGGCCGAACTCGAGGAAACCCTGGTTATGTTGACGCTGAGAGACAGAGAAATCACAAAGGTTGGTCTATTTGGGTATTTTCATCAGAAAAACTTTGTCAGATCACATTTTTATTTTAACTTTACTGTTAAATGTTCCCGTGCAGAAAGACATTCTTATGGACAAGATGAAGAACTCTCACATGGAGAATCACAACATGATCGAGGTATGTTTGACACTTTGAATTTGGTAAAATGGAATTAACTGAATCTTATTTGATCTCATAATACAGATTAGAGTAGTGTAGGTGCATTACATCATGTTAAATCATGATGACAAGAAACCAATTTCAAATGCAATGCGATAACATTAATAAGCATTTCAAAGTCATGACTGAAGTATAACGTCAATCAGCGAACTTATCAGCCTCATAATTTTAGAATATGTAACAAGAAAACTGATGATTTGTACTATGTTATATTGCTTGTTTATATTTTATTAAAAGGTTTTGAACACATTAACTCTGTTCTGGCGTTACAGGGTCTCCAGTCAGAGCTGATGAGGTTACAGGAACATTCACACCAAGTCCTTTTGAGGTAATTTTAATAAACAGCACTTGGTGTCAGGTGGAACATTGAGTGTTACTGCACTTGTTCTCGAAAGGCGTCTCCTTGACCTACTGTCGTTTGGACTGTCCCTCATTTGTACGTCGCTTTGGATAAAAGCGTCTTTCATATGAATACATGTAAATGAAAATGTTTAAATCTACATTTCTGAATCTTAATGTCTTCCATGTACATTGTTGTGGACTAATCAAAATATACTTTATTCAACATTTCTTATTTCTCAAAGAGCATAAAGTTGAGCAGAAGTGATAAAATTTTGTATTAAAGTGGGTCTCCAGCAATTTAGTATTGTACTTCCATAAAGTTGGGGGACTCGCAAGAGACAGATTAAAAGAATGATCAAAATCAAAGCAGCAGAGGCCGAGATATCCTGACTTTTGTCTCTAGTATGAGTCAAACTACAGAAACACTGGATCCTACATTTCCCACAATGCAACTCAACAGCATCTTTCATAAGACCCTCTCTGTAAAACTGGTGGATTTGTCAGATGTCTAGGAAAGTTAAATATTTGAAAGAAACGTCTTGGGGTATTTCAAAGAAAGACAAAGAATTGTAAGCTACTGAGCAGGATAACATTATAATTTATAGAACAAATAATTTAAAGTATTGAAGCTCCATTTCTTCTGTCTGTTCCTGGCAGGTATGACAGACACTGTATCAGCCCTCAGAGTCTCTACAGTCGAGATCCTCCAAACCACCGCTCTCTGCAGAGCGAGATGCAGGATATGCAGCAGGTAGGAAATGTTCGCCATTCACAGGTTTCCATCTTTTCATGGTGCTGAATTTCATCTTTCATGTTGACCATCACTGCTCTGCCTCCTTTGCCTGCAGCAGCATCACAGAGCTCTGGACGACATAAGCCTCCCAGCCCTGCACACGCACAGTGATGATATTCAGAGCATCATCCACAGGATCAAGTCTGCAGAAATAGCTCATCTTCTTCACAATAAGTATCCAGAGAGGGTGAGCAGAGAGTAGACATTCAGCAGGGGATGATAATTATTACATGCAGTAACATATATAAATCTGTCTTATCTCTCTTGTGTCTTCTCTCGCACACAGGACTCTGCTCCTGTAGAAACACAGGAGAGGCCTCTTCCTCACCGCCAGCAGCAACAGGCAAGCATCAAGCAGCAGCTTGTCAATGTGTATGTGAATTTTTTACCTCCCTTTGTCCTGTTATGGTAACAGACTGGGTTTGGTTGATGTTATTCTCTGTTCTGAGAAGCTTCCTCCAGTATAATATATATATATAAGGGGTGTCTGGTTGTGACAGTGTATTTATGGGCATCTCCATTACGCAACCCATAGGAGTTACTGTCTTCTGTGTGTTAGACTGGGATAAGTGCAGTTTTAGTACCCCTTGGTAACTACAGACATAACAGTGTGTAAAGGAGATGTTTATAAAGCTGTGGTGGTGGTTTCAGGCTGCAGGAGCTGGAGCTGCACAAGTGTGTGTGGGAGGAGAAAGGGGAGAAGGTGGAGGAGCGGCGGAGAGCCTGGGAGAAGGAGCAAAAGCAAAGCCAGATTGGGAGCCAGACTCAGATCCAGGAGGCCAAGAAGGTGGCTGTGGTGAACTGGTGGAAAGCCCGCAGTGTAGAGGGGGCTAAAGCCCGGACAAAAGAAGCCCAGTCGGGCCAGGAGCTCTCTGAGACGCAAGCAAAGCTCCAGCGAGCAGAGCAGACGATCACTGATATGAGGGAGCAGGTCTGCCACCTGCAAGCCTCTCTAAGATCTGCACAGGAGTGTGTCGCCGAGCAAAAACACAGCAGTGGAGTTCTTCATATTGACAAGGGAACCAACACTGAGAGAGGAGAGCCAGACAGAGCTGTGGAGAAGGTTGTGAAGGACCAGAGGGATGCAGCGGTGTCCACGGAGATCACAGGTGGAGCAGCCTCAGAGCAGGAGCAAACCCAGCTTCGGGTGACCACCGACGGCCTTCTGACGACCCTCAGAAGGATGGAGGCGATGGTCAACAGTGCCCTGGAGACCGCCGAGCTGGTGAGAGAGAGCGAGCGGAGGGTGAGCCAGGTGAGAGCGAGGATGGAGAGCATCACTCTGAGGGTGGAGGAGGCTCTGGGCCGAGCAGCCGACACTGATGAGCAGCTGAACTCTCTGGAGGCCAGGATCACAGAACAAGCTCCAACTCAGGTTTGTCTGTGTTAAAAACCTGTGTTTGCTTTACATTAAAGTAACAGTCAAAGTAAATTGTAGTTTTTTAATGATTTTGATTTCAAAAGGTCTCAATGGTTAACTGCTGTATCTTCATAAATATGTTGCTCTGCTAAAAATGTATATCTGGACATGTTAGATTGAATCTTTATATAACTAAATTTCCCCTATAATAAAAATAAAAGTTCATATTATAAAAGCATATAATTTTAAATCAAATGTATTATTGCCATGGCTGTCCAGAAAAACACTCAGTATTTTAAAACATGAACACCAGGGAACTTAGATTTTATCTTATAATGTAATACGGATTTCTTCTCAAACTGCTGCATGGAGATGTTTTTATAATCAGGGATTCATTTTGTCATGCAGAGCTCATAACACTCCTGGGAACAAAAACTGCTAGAATAAATCATGCTATTAAAGGTTTCAAGTTGAGGTTATGAAGTTAGTTGCATTCTTGAGACACTTTTTGTCTCTGAGCTGCAAAACCTGACAAAAAAAAGAGTGTGTGTGTATACACTTTACATTTTACTAACAAATCTTTTTGACATCCTGCAGTGGTTAATATTGCCTTTAAAAAATATACCAAAAAAATTAATTAATAAATAAAAATTAACATAAAAAAACACTCTACAACATTTGCATCAAATCCTTTAATAAGCACTTACCTGTAAACTCGTAAAGTAGAGGTACTCACACAAGTGAGTTAATGTCTACTTGCAACTCCTCGTCACAGGGAGCAGGTCTCCCAGTTGTGAGCAGTTCAAAGGGTCATTTTTTCTTACTAGACTGTTTCATGTGTATCGTTTTTAATGGCCTGGAGAGGTAAAACTATGCAGCATTTCAAAGAAAATACCAAAGATTAGAGAAATGTCCAAAAAATAAACATAACTTTGTGTAGCAGAATTTAGATTTTCCTCTTTCCTGCACTGGTAATCATCTCATGACCCCTTGTGGGATTAGGAACGACTGTTGTAAGGGAGTGTTCAAATATTGGAGGAGTTTTTCATGTTGTCAGATGAAGTCTTCGGACTCTCAACCAAAAGCAAATAAGACTTAGAACCTTAAATTTATAGTTGTAGTAAAAGTGCTTGCACTAGTATTAATGCAATAAGAGTGATTTCTTATTTCTTACATAATATAAATTCTAACTGTACTTCAGTTAAACACATGAAGTTGATTTGTCATCTCTCTTAACTTCTCATATGTAAGTATCCAGGTCCCAGTCTGCCAGCTGATCCTGGAACAGAAGCCGCAGATTTTACGGCCGAGTCCGATGTGGAGCCTGAAGACAGAGACAGTCCTCCTCCATCTCCTGTAATCCCAGAAGTCAGTGAGCCCCTGCAGCTACCCATGAATGGTATGATGGTTGCATTACAAAAATACAGCCTCAGTGTTATTGTGGTTATGGGGTACACTGGGAGTCACAGATGAATTAAAGCTACTTCCTTCTCTAATGGTAATCCCAGAGGATGTCTGAAAATAGGAACAGCAGATATTTACATTGCACACAACAGCTGGTACAGTGAGCAGGAAGAGAGAATAACCTCTGAGGGAGTGTCTGTTATCTATCAAAGGGGGCCAGGGGGAAAATTTAGGGTCGGTCAGAATTATTTTTTTATGTAAACACAGCGAGGGTCGAGTATTTTTAGCTACATCGCATCCCATAATTGACAACACTTATATACTTTGTCTGCCTTTTTGAATTGCTGTGGCTAAATCTAGGCTTTTGTGAGTTATTGTTTCCTGTTTCCAGCATCTTGTGGTTCAGCCCATTTTACATTTACGTCTGAATTGTTCTGAAGTGCTTTGAGCAAGTTTATATAAAGACGCTGAGAAATCTAAGATCTGTAGCTCACAATGTACGCAATGCAGGCTTTTAAGGTGCATTACAGTAGGGATTTAACATAAGCAGATTAATTGAAATGTGAATAAAAGAACATACTTTCTTCAAAAGAATTGTACAAGCTTGTATTAGCTATGTAGCACATAGCTAGCTTAGCTTAGCATAAAGACTTGAAACAGGGGGAAACAGCTAACCTGGCTATGTCCAAAGTTCAAAAACCCACCTACCAGCATCTCTAAAGCTCCCTAATTAACACATTATATCTTGTTTAGTAATCCATACAAAAAAACATACAAAAAACTCCAGGAACTCACTGCTCAAAGAAATAGTCTGGCACATAACCCCCTGTAAAACCACAATTTGTTTTTTTTTACACTTTAGTTTTTATACTAATTAAACAAATGAGAAATAACGTGTTATGTGACCCTTCGAGGTGCTGATAGGTATCAATTTTCTCACCTCTCAACAAGAAAGCAAATAAGTGTATTTCTCAAAATGCCAAACTATTCCTTTAAAACATTTTTCAATTTCTCAAATGTGACGTTTCTTTAAAAAAATAAACTACATTGAAATTTTTTATTTCTCGTTACAAAAAAAGGGGGCAAACACAAATCTTCAGTGTCTTTTTGCAAACGCTTTGTGAGGCCTTAATCTGCTCATGTTCCTGATGATTCTTCCATTTCATCACATATTTCCCAATACTAATCATGTTCCACCATGATTTGGTACCTTTGGCACTAAGTTTTTGGCCAAAGGAAGGGCCACTTTTCTTCCAACCCTTCAGGAAAGGTCATGGCAAATATTTCCAAATTGTCCTTCCCCAACAAAGAGTCCCTTGATGGCTCAGAGGGCCAAGTCTTATATTTAATTGTTTATTTGTGATGCAGAGGAGAGTTTGGAGCATATTGAGGTTACTGAGAACCAGTGGGTGGCCTCAGAGGGGGAAATTATATTTTAAATGAACAGACAGTAGTCGTCTCCATGTCCACTTGTTTGTTTATTTTATAGCCTTCTGTCTAAAGTTTATATTGTCCAGTGTCATGTTGGCATGGGCTTGCTTTTGCTTACCAAATGATGCCGCAACCACATCCCAAAAAGCTGCAGTAGAATAAACAATAAAACCTTTTATGTTGGATATTGCCATCATAAAAGTTTACATGTGCCCTGCCAGTTTGATATTACTCTACCTCAGGATGGGGATGGTGTGTAATACAATCCAGGCATTGTTAATGTGAGGAAGGTTTCATCTTATTTGGAGCTCTTCGCACTCAGTGAGCTGTAGATGTTAGCATTGCCTCAAGAATACTGTACTTTACTTTATTTATTTATGTATTTATCAGGGAAAGCACATATTAATTAACATTAGTGTGATGTAAAATGTGCCAGATGTAACCAAAAGGCTTGATCTGCATAATATTACGCATTAAAGAAACGCACGAGCAAGACAAGAAGCAGACAAAACAACATCAAAGCACATATTTTAGGATAAATGAAATGAAACTTTAATAAAAGCTGTTATAAAACAGATACATACAATGGCATATGATAATCATAACCTTACAACAAAGACAAAACATCACAAAGGACTACAAAAATGTAGCAGGACGTAAGGAAACATAACACATACAGTCATAAACAAAACTAAGAGTCTACAGCCATGCTAGCAGCTCTGTGAGGCTGCACTTAGACACAGCTGTGCTTTGAGCTAAATGCTAACGTCAGCGTGCTAACATGCTCAAAATGACAATGCTAACATGCTGAAGTTAAGCAGGTATGACGTTCACAGTGCCTTACCATCTTAGTGTTGCGTGTTAGCATGCTAACATTCGCTAATTAGCCAATGTTTCAATAAAAAACACACATGTGAACCTCATGGTGGCGCTAGAGGAAAAGACAGGGGATCACCAAAGTCAGTAGGGTTCATCCTGTGGGGACCATGAATGTTTGTTCAAAATTTCATGACAGTCCATTCACTAGTTGTTGAGATATTTCAGTCTGGACTAAAATGTTGAGCCGTGCCACTAGCATGACTAAAAATTACAATATAAACCTTATTCATGAAGCAAATGGCATCGCTAACAATAATAAATGTTGAGCTTTTAAATGTGTGTCAGTGCTGCAGTCCCCCTGCTGGTGCTTGTGTATTTTCAATGCCATCTAAAGTACTCTGCCTCCATTAAGGCTTTTAAAACAATTTTATATTACTTTTTTTTAAATCTACTTTACACTAATAAAACATGAGATATTAAATCAACTTTAGGCATATCGCTATAACATTACAAAGGAATAAAACCTGTTTTAGGTTTTATGTTGCCATCTGAAAGAAGACACAGTCAGGTTGTGTGATGAATAAAGATCCATTGGAGACCGAATGTAAATAATTTAGAAAAGCAGTGGGTCTCTAATGCGCTGTGTGTGTGTGGTGGCTGTAAACAGTGCGCTCTTTGATGGGGAATCTATAAATGAGAGAAAGGTGGAAATACCAAAATCACTCTAGCAGGAATGTGAATTAATTTGTGAGGTCAGGTTGAACGCCTTCAGGGAAAGAAAAAAAAAAAGAAAGAAAAGACTGTGATCTGGAGAGAAAAACAAAAGTATCTGACAGTGTCTGAAGTGAAAATTAGGTTAAATCAGGACAAACGTGTGGAAGTTAACACAGCTGCCAACACATTCCAAGCATCTGCTGTACGTCTTCATCGCCTTCATCCCCTCATAGGTAGTTTTTTGCCTTTTTTTTTGTCTCAATGGTTTGTGTAATGATTTATGAAGTACAATCTGGCTGTGAAGTGCTCCATCAAACAAGCAACATTAAAGCAGTTAAGTGTTGTTTTTTTAGTCTGCATCCTCTCATATTTGACTAATACTGGTTCATTTGTAGTTCATCCCTCTTTAATCACCTTTAAAGTGCCATATTGCTGCTCAGCTTCTGTGAGTTAGCGGTGTTTAGCCCTTTGCTCAGCATCCCAATATTACCAACCTTTTCCTGAGAGCAACTAAAGCAGACGACACAATAGCCTTTACTTGGGCCAAGAGCTTTCAACCAGCGGATCAAGCACCTGATGTACTCCAAATGGTTGCCAGGTTATTGTTGCCCCTAGTTATAGAGGTGGACGCGGAGGGGTGGAGGGGTGGGGGTGAGATACTTCCTACAACAAGAGTTACAGTAGTTCTACCAATCAGATGAATATCACGCTGTCAGCATCAGCCTCACAGGACAGAAAACTCAATTTACTCCTTCCCTGTTTGTTCTCTTTCTGTTTCTCACACGCGCACACACACACACACACACACACACACGCGCGCGCGCTCTCACTCTGACTTACTCTTTTCTTTTTTTAGCTGCCACATTGACATTTGCATCGCACATGCTTTCCTGTTAAATGCAAATCAACTGTTTTCACTGTCTGTCTGTGCTCTGGCTCCAACAGGTGGCACCGGACGAGGCAGCTACAGCACGGTAAGACTCCCTCCTGCTCTACTGCAGTAAAATATAATATTTTTTCTGTATGTAGACGCAGAACTGCATGCCTGATGTGTCGTGTGTTTGCGTATCTTTTATGTGTTTTTGAGCTGGCTTGTTGGGAATGTTATTTTTTAAGAGGATAAAGTGCAGTTTGGGCAGAGGTGGAAAATAACTATTACATTATTAGTACATTAACTCAAGTACTGTACTCAAGTACAATTTTAAGGTACTTAAACTATAAGCAGTATACAAACATTTAACAAATGGTTTATAACACACTATAATGTAGTTGTAAGCAGTTATAAGGGAATTTTAAATGTATTATATGTATGTAATGTATTATAACTTCCTATAAAGACATTTTGTGTTATTAGAACTGTGTTTTACTATATTGTAATCATATCTATTATAATAAACACTTATCTGCTTACAACTTCATTGGATTGCCCTTTTCAGATTACGATTTTACATACAAACACATGATAAGCTTATAAAATACAAAACAATACAAAATTTAACCAGTGGTTCCCAACATTTTTGGCTTGGCTTGCCCCGTACAAAAAAAGCAATGAATACTTGAATGAATGAAGTTGTTAGCAGTAACACCAAAGAGAAATTTCCCTTCGAAACGTCTCAGACGGTTTTACAGGCTCATGTGGCAAATGGTCCAATATTTAACAATAAAGCAAACATTTTAGAAAAGTCCAAAAAATGAACACAGATTTGTTGCAGAACTTTGTTTTTTCTTCTTTCCTCTCCCATGAATCATCTCACAACCTTTATTTTGTGACCCTTTGGAGGGTCTACTGTAACTACTGTAAATACTGTAGTCAAAACTACCTCCACCTCAACCAGCTGCAACTGTAAAATACTACTTACGCATTGATGCATCAGTATTGAAAGTCTAATAATGCTATTTATGATAATATTTCAGTCACAGCGGGCATTTTTCTGCAGAACAAGTACTTTTACTTTTGATACTTTAAGTATATTTTTATGATAATACTTCACTTTCACTTAAGTGAAGTTTTGAATGCAGGACTTTTACTTGTAACCGAGTATTTATACATTGCTGTACTGGTACTTTTATTTTGGTAAAGAATCTGAATATTTCTTCCACCACTGGCTTTGGGTAAAACAACACAGTCTCGCTGCCTAAATAAGTTAAAAGATCTTCGCTCGAGCTGAATTGAAGAAGAAGAACATCTGACTTTTTTTTAGCACAAATTGCTCCTTTGATAAAGAATTTTCTTCACACTGTAGAATTTTAGATTATCAGCTCACGTTAATTCAAACTGTGATGCTGTAATTCGCTGAGAGTCAGCTGTGTTCCTCCAAGCAATGTGACTGCTGTGCTGTTTTTTTCCCCCCCACAAGACTGAGGATGATCGCAGCACTTAAAACCCAAATCTCTCACCACTAAAAAGCAGCACAAATGGTGCACGGTTTGACAATGCAGTTTACCAAACAATAATGAACTTCAAGAGCTCGGAAGTGGATGCGTGGATTCCTCCTAGGCTCCAGAGTAAACACAGATCGGACGGACGCAATCTATCTATCTATCAGTCTCTCACAAACATGCCCTCGCATTACGGTAAATAGTCTCCTACTGTTCCCACACTGTGATTAGAGAAACAAAACAAACCCTGCAGAAAAAAATAACATACTTTTCTAACTTTCTCCAGGTTTTAGTTGAGGGATGATCAGTGGAGCAGCAGAACACACACACATAGACACACACACACACACTCCACAGCAGCCCAAAGAGGCATACAGAGCCCTTCTCCTTAAATGGTCAAAGCTCCCAGGAGTGAAAGAGAGGCTGCTGCTGAAAAAAGACAGGGAACAGAGGGGACGGGAGAAGGAAGGAGAAGCCCCGAGGATAGAGGAGTTTTCTGAGGAAAAGGCTGAGAGTGACAGTTTGACTGCGGGAAGTCAGTCTGAGTTGGAGAGATCAGCGGGAGTGTGTGTGTTTCTCCACAGCGCTAGTGGTGGACTCAGGTAATGTGCGTGCTCCCTGTGGACAGGTTGGGATGATCGGCTGCGTGGAGCTCTGGGGTCTTAGTGGGTGATGGTTTTAGGTGGACACATGCAGCTTCGGGAGATGCAGCTTCGGCTCTGTCTGTTAGCGTCTCTGCAGCTGTGTCAAACTTGTGCAAGAGGGTGTGTTTTGAGACTTTTTGACAGTTGTCGGCCTGACTTGCTACTGCCGGGGTGAGTTTACATAATCTAGTGTTTGTCTGGAAGTGAAACTGTGTCATTCCTCCTTCTTGGTGTGTGATCGTGCTGTTTTTTTTAAAAAAGTCAGTGGGTTTATCTGCTCCCTCACCTGACTGTACATCTCTGTCCATCCATTTCTTTTTCTTTCTCACACTTCCTCTGCCCTGTTATCTCAGATTGTGGCTCTGTAGCAACCACTTCCTCTGCTGGCCCTGTACTCTGTGCTTCACGCAACCAAATCTTAAACAAATCTGGCAAGAGGGAGCGGGCTTATGTAACAGAGGAGGGGAGGAGGGTGCCGGTCCCCTCGTCTCCCTCTGAGGAAAGAGACAGCTAGGCCTGGCTGCAGTGAGAAGTTAATTCTGACTCTGATGGTTCTAATGGACAGATATGTTTTCTTTTAGAGGATGAGTGAGTACTGTAAGAACAATATTTCCGTGTCCTTGAGGAGTTGTGGTGCAGGGGCACTCTGTGTTCAGGCTTGTATGTTCTGTCCTGTCCCCCCCCCCACAGGAAATAATCTGAGTGATTCAATTACTCTGCAATATTTATCTCAGTCTCATGGTCTGCCAGGGAAACAGTCTGCGCCGTCGAGCCTCCTGCACGGCAGGTTGACATCTTTGTTTGGGCTGAGGCAATAGTTTCTTCTGCCTCTGTCAGCATTGTGTTATGCTCTGGTTCATTACTCTTCAAAAGACATTGAAACTGCATTTGCAAGTTTGTTTGGTTGCTTAGTAAGAAGTTTTCCTTAGAAATGGACTAAAACAGACTTGTTACTATTAGAATTATCAGTGATTTCTTTGTTGTTCTTCTTCTTTGTCTAGTTATTCATCTCCTTATTTGGCAAATTTTGAGAAAAAAACAGCTGTGGAGAAAGTAGAATATTGATGAAAGAATAAAACAAACAAAAGAAGGTTTAGTCAGTCACGGCAAATGCAGATGGTTATTACCAAACACGCCCTGAACTACAGGGGAAATAATAGAAAGATAATCACGTTGGAAATATTTGGTGACTCACTATCATATTTATATATGCACATAGAACATCAAAGCTGATCTCTTTTGCTCTGATTTGATAAATAATAAGAGGAAGTAGACGGTTCATACTTTCAGGTACGAGAATCAGATGAAATGAGTGATTCAGCAAAAGACATGTTCCGTCTCTCCTCACCAGCAAGAGAGGAGATATTTCTTAAATGGTAACTCAGCTCAGCAGCGGTGTAGTGAAACTGCTTTATTTAAAGTGTTAAAACTTCTGTACTAGAGGCTACTGCATGCTGAGAAAGAGTAGTGAATTTAATCCTGTGTGACAGTATTCTTGCAGTCAGGAAATATCCTCGCAGCTCACTGGGAGACAGTTAAACAACCCATTTCCTCCCCAGTGACTCACAGCCTTTCTGTCCCTATATGTTCCCAAGGACTTGTCATGTCTGTGATGACACTGAACAGCACTCTGTATATTCTGGCCCTGAATTCACAGAGGATTTGTCCTGCATAAAGTGCATGCCATACCTCTGAAATAACCAATAATTCATCACGCCTTTCCACTCGCCTGCACACCTTATTTATCAGCTGGTGAATGTGACTACAAGCGCCGGCAGTGAAGACACAGCCACACCTGTGCTGGCCATGCATATGTTAATCTGTCTATTTTTAACAAATGGGGACTACATTAACCCCTGACAATAGTTTGTGCAGACTCTGAATACACTGTGCTCCTTCAGAGGGTTAAATCTGCTCTGCATTCACATTTGCATAAATTTGTTACTAAAAAGGGAAGAGCTGCGAGTTTGAACAATGCTTCAAACAAGTTACACACACATAATATTTAACTAAATTAGGTCATGTTTCTCTTTAGTTTAGTGAGCCAGGTAACTGCTGCAGTATTGATGGCAAACAGCAGTTGAACTGAATAATCGTTCAAGTAACTATTGAAGCAAAAGCAACAAACCTCCACTGCTTCCAGCTTCTCTAATGTGAATGTAACAGTAAACTGAATCTCTCTGGAGTTTTGGACTGTTGGTATATATTTGCATGGATCATATCATGGGTTCTGATTGCACACATGTTTACATTGTACCTAGCTGTTGCTCCGGCAACATCGTTGATCATTAATGCCAAGAATATATGCAGTGTGTCCACTGTCCTGACTCAAATTAGCCAAACAAGAGCAAAATACTTTTCATTTTTGCATAATTTCTTCATTTATTTTCTTCCTCCTCACAGCTAAATGCTGCATTGCTGTTAGCTTTTCATATTTTGTTGTGTCTTTTACCAATTGTCTTCATTCTGTGTTATTATGTTAATACTGACAGTCTCTACCACCTTGAACTTTAACAAATTCACACTGATGATTAGCTTTAAGTGAAAAAACATTTCGTGTAGAGTAACTCAGTTATCCTCTGTGTTTGTTCCACACAGCATGAACTCATATTTGTGTTCCTTTCTTAATTTATCTACAGCCCCCTCTGTTTGTTTTAAACTGTCCCTCAGGAGCTCATTGCCTCAGTCAGCCTGTGAGAGCAAGTTACACTGAACATTTTATAACAACCCAGTGCATCCCAGTCAGTGTGTTTCTGGTCAAAACGGTAACTGCCCGATGAAAGTCACCGTGTGGGAAGAAAAACACATGTAACGTTGGCTTCGCAGGTTCAGTCATCATGAGCGGTATTTATTTGTTATGAATTCTGCGTGAGTTTTGCTGTTTTTGTGTTATTGCTCCACCGAGCATCACTCCGATACAAATTATAAAATTGCTGCTCATTACTTTTTGAGTCTAGAAGAATCTAATCAATGTTTCAAAGCCAAAACACCAAGATCATCTGAGACTTTAAATCCATCTTTTTCTCTTCCATTTTCCCAGTGAAGGACAGTTGAGTAAATATATTCACAAGCTTAAAGGTGCCCTGTGGAGTAAACAAACAAAAGTGATGTTGACATTTAATGTTTCTCACCAAAACACATAGTATGCACCGTTGAGGTCTAAAAAAATGTGTTGAATGCATTTCCTTCCTCATAAAACATTTGCAAAGCCGCTTGTTGGCGCATTACTGCGTTCCTTGGTGTGTTACAGCCGCCTGTAGATCAGTAACGCAAACCCAACAGCAGGATGTGAATTGTGTTGCTTGCGTTCTTGCATGCATGCATATGCGTCCTCGTCCTCGTGCACAATACAAACAAAACAGGGACCCACTCGTACAAACGTTGCTCCATGGCGCTACTAGTGGTCAAAAACTGCACAGGATACCTTTAAGTAAATATTCACATTTTTCAGCTTTTACTTTATTTGCTGAACTTCCTTTGATCCCGGGGTGGCGGTACAACAGTTGACCCCAAATTTGATCCCAGTCGTTGGAGAGAATGCAACAAGTGTCACTGTGGCTAATTAAATGTTTCATGACATTTTTCCATACCAGGAAGAGCAGGAACACTCACTGGAAATGAATGTGTTCTTACTCGTGTGAAAGTTCAAAAGCCATACAATTGAGTCACAGGAAAATCCAGTAACAGTTTCAACTTGTTTTTGAGGTAACAGCCTGTTGGGAAAATTTTCTAATACTGCTGTTCCAAGGCAATTGAGAATGAAGCTATTTAGGGATTTGTTTATGGTGTGACGGTTTTGGTAGTTCTACTGTATCTTTTTTTAGCTGTGGTTAACCAGAAAAGACTTCCTTCAGAATATGCAAGTCATTTGTTCAGACCAAAAGATCAGCAGCTAACGTAACAGTTCAACAAATACCTGCAGTTAAGGAAGAGTTTCCCTCAACGTTTACTCATCTAATTCACGTGTCTGCTCATGCATTAAGTACATGTGTTTGTGTCTTCACGTGTGCATGATGATCTTGCAGCTCCAGGAAGAGGAGGAACACTTGCCGCAGGGATCTCCTCCTGAACAAAGTGATCATAACTTCAAGGAGTCCCGTGACGCCCCCTGTGCTGCTGAGAGACCTTTTATTTTCCCCCACACCCGCTCACGCCCCTCACTGACCCCCGCCATGCCCACTCTGCCCGAGGAAGAGGAGGACTCCCCCGAGGAGCTGGACAGTTCCTCCAGCTCTCCCAGTACAGTGAGTGCACACTCTCACGTAGCACTTATTCTGTTTTTTGAAGCATGTGAGGCCATAAAAACTGACACTGAATAATCCGTTTGGCCCTGGTGAGGAAATTCTACCAATGTTGCTGCTGAAGTCGGTCCTCAAAATGCTGTTTTCAGTTTAGCACTAGAAGCATTTTAATAATCCTTCGCAAGTGAGAGGACAATGTTTTTTCTTCAACCACAGACCTTGTGTTTACCCTGGTTACAAATGCTCCCCGTGGTTATCAGACTGACGCTGTGCTGTGCAGAGAAGTTTCAAAAGATCACAGCTACAAACTAGATACCATACTGGGATTTGACTTGGTACATATTTCTACATACTTGGCTTTGTTCTCATATTTTTGCGGTTTCCCACATAATGTTAACAAGTTAATCAGTAATTCCACTGATTCCTGGATGTTTTATGAGTCTTTGAAGACCACTTTGCCTGTCGTTTACAGTAATTCACCCACAGCAGAGCCACTGCTGAAATCTTTAAAAAGATGTGTGGAGTTTTCAGTAGAGCTGACTGACATCAGTTCAGGGTGTAGACCACTCTCTTTTTACTCTTCGGTTTTTCATGGATCTATAAAAATCTCTATAAAATGTCAGCTTTAAGCTCCTTGAGGCAAATTTGTGATTTGTGGTTTTGGGCTATATAAATAGAAATTTACTTGACTTGACTTCAGGATTTAAAAATAAACATTACTGCTTGATGATCGTGACATTTCTTGAGATCATCAGATTGGTTCTAATAGGATCTGAAAACTTTGGCAACACCAGCAGGAGCAAGTACACCTTTGGTCAAAGGTAAAGGTTAATTTCACCCAAATTACATTTAAGTTTCTCAGATTTTCTCATTTACTCCTAGTGCTGTCGGTGCTTGCAGATAATTTTAGTAACTGAAACTATCTGCAAGTTAATGCAGGGTTTTTTTTAGATATCCACCTCTGCAACTCCTGCTGTCACCTCAATACAATGGAGCTGAATGCAATTTTCTCTGTGCCTCTTAGAGCTTTGAGAAATTACATTTGAAAAAATACCAACGTGTCTTCTTGAAAACAATGCCCTGATTAATTCGTAATTCACAAACCTCAATGTCAACTTTTCTTTTCAGATATTATTTTCTGTTGAAAGTGGTCCCAGTGAAAACCTTTGAGTAACAAGGACACTGTTTCTAGAAAGCCATATTTCTGTTGAATTTTTTAAATGTCATTTTTAGATGCTTTGAGCACCACAAATTCCATTAATTCTCATTGTACTGGGGAGGCAGCGGATATTTCAGAGATGGATATCTCAAAAGCAAACAAAACCCAAACTACCTGCATGGCTAGATTCCAGTAGGAGTGAATGAATATTAGAGATATAGCTTTTTCAGCATATCATAACAACAAGAAGAGCATAATCTTGAAGGGGTCAAACATCCTGCAGACAGCAAAGTGTTAAACAGTCGGCTGTCTGAATCCTCAGAGAACACTGTCTTCCTCTGCAGTCGCTCATTAACACACAGGCTAGATAAGCCGTCTCTGCAGAAAGTAATGAAGCTGTGTAATCTCATCTTCAGGGGATATGCCAACGCTATAAAAGTATCCACCTTTATCACAGCACAGTCGTGGCCTTTGTGCAGCTTTACCATCAGAGGGAATCCTTTTATTAGGATTCTAGTGCAAAGATAAGCTCTGAGAGGAGCCCTTAGAGAATTAGTGTTTGATCTCAGTCTTTACTTGCGTACTTACCTTTGATGGCTGAACAAGGATTTGGGATTTTATGAAACAGGAATTTATGAATACATGAAGTTCACTTTACTCATCACTAGCAGTACACTTTAGCCTGCAGAAGTAGTTGTATAATGTGCTCTGTGGCTCTGGACAGACTGTCTGCATGACAAACTGGAGGTGTGGGCACGAGAATAAAGGTCAGGATGTCCCTTGTGAGACCCTCAACTTTATGGACATGCAATTATAAATCTCTGGAGTGCTCTTCTGAACAGATCTATGACAACGTTCACAGTGAACATAATGCATCTGAGTGCTAATTTGTTCTTGATCATTTTCTCTTGGAGATTTTCATGCTCATGCTCGTTTGCATCTCTAGTTCTAAAAAATGACTGCTGCTGAAAACTTCTCCTGCATTTACCTCACTGTCACAGTCACTTAACCAGTCCGGACTACATGTGAACCTGAGCCTGAACAAACCACAAACCCATTTCTTATAATCAAGAAGCATGTTGAGGAGATTTCAGTGAGTCTTTCTTGCCACCCTCTACTTAATTCTCTATTTAACCAAAGCCGTGATTTATCTCGACATTTGCAGATTCAAGTGATAATTCTCTACTGTACTATGAGCGACAACTTTAACATTGTTTTCACATTGTCATTTGATGCATTTGTTATTGTAAAAATATAAATTATAGTCGCTTTAAAGGTAACACAATGCATACATGTAGTGCACAGTGAGTGAGATGAACCTGGAGGTCCATAGGGGCCCATTGCCCACTCGATTTTGCCCTGGGGCCCCATAGTGCGTCAATCCAGCCCTGCCTACAGTCTTAATATTCTGTAAATGTAAATTCCTACACTATATCCATATCTGTTAAATCAAAACAAAAACCTGTGGCAGTTTTGCTGTAACCCTGTTTTAACTTTTGCCACTTTTTAAACTTTTTTTTTTTCAGTCTACTCCGGGTGAAAGTCGAGCTGTCGTCATGACCACCCCCACTATCGTCTACCCACAGCAGGCCACTATTGTCCAACAAGATGGACGCCCCCTCGAGCAGACCAGGTAATCGTCCACCATCTTAAACACTGAAATAGTTTTCTTCTTTTTTCGGCTGTAAACGGGGACAATGAATCTGAATCTGAATCATTACTGCTTCCTCTCTCAGGCCACACAGTCCCAGAGC
The DNA here is from genome assembly GCA_008360985.2 of Macquaria ambigua. Taxonomy (NCBI): domain Eukaryota; kingdom Metazoa; phylum Chordata; class Actinopteri; order Centrarchiformes; family Percichthyidae; genus Macquaria; species Macquaria ambigua. Next base: position 1,394,420 of record VMKM01000004.1, on the reverse strand, counting down.
TCGCCTGGCCAGAAACTCATCCGGAGGTCCCATCACCACAGTCGGTGGGTAAACCCTGCACACACACACACACACACACACACACACACACACACACACACACACACACACACACACACACACACACAATGCAGCTGTAATTATCTAAGATAAGGCTAACCACTATGAGAGCTATTTCGATGTTATCATTAGCAACATTTTCTTCAGTCCAGTACCAAATTAAAGTCACTGGGGTTTTTTTCTGTAGTGTTTTATAAAACTATCAACACTATCAAAAATAGCAACCTTTGGATATCTCTGTCTAATGATAAATAAAAAACAAAATAATGCTCTCATGATGTGTAGTTACACAAGTAGCTTCACAACATTTAGACTAAGTTTGGTCATCGGTCTCCTGAGAGATCAATCTGTCGGTGTGTCCTCCCACATGCCTGAAATGCTTTTGCTGCTTTTGTTTAGCTTGTTGCCCTTTCCTGAGGAGAGGGGGAGATAAAAACGTCCTTGACTTGGCCCACCCTCATCACCTGATTTATTGGCTCACATCCATCTGGGAATTATTCCTTGGCACTATAACTTCTACTGAGGACTCCCACTTTAATATCTTCTTCAAATTACTTCAGTCCAAAAGCACTCACAGATTTTGTTAACTTCTTGTGCTTAAACATTCCTTAAAGATGTACTAAAATGTATATTTTTAAATCCTTATTACCTGATCTTTTCACTAATAATAGGCGAACAAGCCTACTGATTAACATTGCTGTTTGTCTATAAATGGATTTTGTTTGCTTTTATCTTGACAAGTTATTATTACAAGCAATATGTAGAAGTGTCGAAGTGTAGAAAAAAATATGGAATCAAAGCAAGTGTGCGTACATGTGTGTGTATTGTGTTTCTCAGACAGCACAGGTAACGTGATCGACCTGCTGAAAGATCAGCTGCCGGAGCTGAAGCTCTCCGAGGAGGATCGACAGAAGAACCTGGAGCTGCTCGAACAGGCCAAGAAGGTCAGCGACCGCTTCCTGACACGCCGCGGCCGCCGCTCCACCGGCAGCCTCACTGACTCACCCACAGGTAGTGATCGCACACACACACACACACACACACACACAGAAACAGTGTACATAGCAGATAATTTCTTAAGCATGAGTTGATTGGTAAGAAGTCATATGTTGTCTTTGTTACTGAGCATGCTCTGGTAAACTCATCATTCGTATAATTGGATTTAGTTTGTTACTTTAAAAAGGGTCGAAAAGTCACACTGAACTCAATTAGGCATTAATTCAATTAAGTTTAATTCACAAATGTTTTTTTCCCGCAGGTCTTTCTCCAACTCCAACTCCGTCATCATCACCGTGTTCATCTAGAAGCAGCTCACTGACTGTGGCTCCTCAAACTGGTAACATAGTTAATTCTTTGTCTGGGTTCTACACAACTATTTACTATTCATTTATATTTTCATTTATTATTTATTAATTTTTGCTTCTTATTTTCCTATTATTGTTTTGGCCATTGGAGTTTGCCAGAATGATTTTGTTGGTTGTTTTCTGCTCTTTCGGCTGTAGGACCCGCAGAAGCGACCCATGTCAGCTCACAGTCGGTTGGGCAGGTAAATAAATTATTATAATTAAATTATTATTATTAAAAAACAACATTCACTCACGATGGCAGGAGGTGTAATGCAGATATTTTTTGATGCGTGCTCATTTTCCCCAATTAAAACTGTCTGTGTTCATTTTACTTCTCTTTTTATTGTGTTTTTAAAGGTTTCTCTAATTTGTTTGTAAAGTACGTTGCCTCTGTAAACTTGCCTTGCCATTAAAAAGCCCTGCCTGAATTTAATCTAATCAACCACTCAGTACTTATCGGTCCAAGCTATATTAATTAACACAGGAAAATGTGCTATGTTGTCCTCTCTTGTAGCATCTGGAGGTTCCTTCAGTGCGAGAACAGCATGAGTTGACGACCCAGGATCAGGAGGTCAGATTAACAGATTCACTCACTGCATTTCATTTTACAGATATGACTTACTATTAAACCTTAATATTGTCTAATTCACATCTGAAGAAGAGAAGACTGAAGTCAACTCTACGTTTACTGAGGAGGGAACATTTCACTTGTAGACTCAGCATTAAACTCACAATATGAAAGAAACATCTTAATACTTGAGAAAAACATTTTAATTGACTCCTCTTTTGATCGCTTGTTTCAGCCTGTGTCTTGAGTATAAAGATGTTTTTAACCATGCTAGCAGCAACGTGGCTCTAGGGATGGCAGTGTCGGTCGGTCTTCCACTTTGGTCAAGACTGAAATATCTCAACAACTGTTGGACAGATGACCATGAAATTTGGTAAATTTGGACATTCGTGCTCCTCAGAGGATGAATCCCAATGACTTGATCCCCTGACTTTTCCTCTAGCGCCACCATGAGGTTGACGTGTGGTTTTCAGTAAAATGTCTCGACAGCTATTGGATGGACTGCCATGAAATTTGGTACAGACATTCACATTCCCCTCAGGATTAATTGTAATAACTTTGGTGATCCTTTGACTTTTCCTCTGGTGCCATCATGTTGTCAAAATGTTGTCCAGTACTTTGGTTTATGACCAAAAACCTGCAAAACTTATGACATTCCCATCAGCCTCAGCTGCACGTTGTGTTTAGTGTTGGTAGTGAACATTACCTGCTGCTCAGCTTGTGAGCATGTTGCCATGCTAGCATTAGCATTTAGCTCAAAGCACTACTGTGAAGTGCAGCCTCACAGAGCCGCAAACTGTAGACTCTTGTTTCAACATCTTTGAGTTTAATGCCCGATGAAGGTGCTGACAGTGTGCGGGAGTTTAATACATTCTTTATCAATACAAATATGGAATTGTTATTCAAATACTACACAACAGGGGATGCTAAATGTATTAATAATGGTCATGATCTTGCTAACCTCAGGGCAACAGACTGTTGGTGGACTGGAAGCCCACTGAGAAGAGGAAAGTGTCCTCAGGGACTCTAACACCTCGTTTTGCTGTTCAGAAGGAGAACTGTGATCCTGCTGCACCTAAGAGTCCTCCAGCTGTCGGTAAAGGGGATGAGGGAGCTGGTCCAGGCCGAAACCCCAACCAAGCCCCGGCCACAGGGGTGGCCAAGCCCGTCCCCCGACCCCCTACTCAACAGGCCCCCTGTACAGCAGAGATCAAGACGATTGGGGCCTTCCCTCCACTAATGAGGGCTGTTTCCTGGGATGCTGTAGGCAGCCTTAATTCTAGAAATGGAGCCCCGAGTTTCCCTCCTACAGCGGAGGATACCTTCTCAGACAAGCCCAGGGATGCTGTCTTCAAGTCCTCAGGGTACAAGGACCTCCCTTCCCAGCCGGGGGGTGTACATAAACTGTCTAAATTCAAAGAGGTAAAGCATTGGTTCAGCAGATTACATGTTACTGTCGTTACTGCCTGCTTTTGTAGTCAAATGCCATTCGGTAAAATGTTATAAGAAGGGCAGAAAATGCTTTGTTCTTATGTGTGTGTGTGTGTGTGTGTGTGTGTGTGTGTAAACAGGAGCACAAGCTGATGCGTAACCAAAGCTTAGTGGGATCCAAGTTACCAGACTTGAGTGAAGCTGCTGAACATGAAAAAGGTAACAGTCCTTGTTTGCCCTCTTGTCCGTGTAAGACAGAGTACTTTCAGCAACGTCGCCAAGGGTGTGCACTTCCTCTGTGAAAATCTGTTCCAGTCAGAAAATTATGATGATCTGTTCTTGTTTTGTTTTTTTTTCCTCTGTGCCACCCAATTACTGGCATTGTCATAACAGAGAAATAAATGCTGTTTTCATTTTCCATCAGCAGATGGCATGATTGTTAAAGCTTGTGAGCCACCAGTGGAAGAACGAGACAGAGCTGTAGACTTGTGACTTTAGACAGACTTAAGTCACAAAAATCAAAAATTAGGACTTGAGACTTTACTTGGACTTGGCTTAGTTGAGACTTGACAGCCTAAAGACTTGTGTTCAACTGTACTAATGTTTCGTCTTATTTTGAAGGTCAGCATTTAGAGACCTTAAAGCGAGACTTTGTCACTTTTGAAAGGACAAATAACACCTTCTTCTTCTTAAAAGTCGAATTTGTAAGAAATGAAATGCACCCTTTCTCAATTCAACACACTCAGGGGTTTTGATGCTACAGCTGAACTTGGTCTGGTATGACTTAGCTTATGATGGCTAATGTTAGCAAACTAGATTAATTTTGCTGCGTACAATAACTGACATTACTGAATCAGCTCACTGACTTTATGACTCTTCTTTACTTGCGCTACTGTTACGCTACGTTTCAGTATTTATCATTATCCTCTAGTTGCCATTTGTCACCACAGTGGCTGCTGTTCAGGAAAAGTTACACAGTCATTTTAGACGTGTGGTTTTACGTAGACTTGCACAAAAGCACTTGAGACTTGACTTTAAACCTGTCTCGAATTACTTGAGACTTGAATCAAAACGTCTCTGGTAAAAGACCAGGTAATTTATGAAATGATGTATCTGCAGGTTCTCCACCCTCTCCGAACTCAGCCAGTAGTGAGGAGGCAAGGGAGAAGACTGACGCCATGCCAAACATTTCAGACGTGATGCTGAGAAAACTCAAACTTCACCGAGGTCTACCAGGCTGGTGTGTAATAAAACAACTGCTGCTTAAGTTGACGATTAACTTTTCTTTTTAACATTTTCCTGCCTAATCGCTCAAAAATAACCCTCCTTCCTTACATCTTCATTTTACTGTGTACAAATACTGTGTGTACATGACTTACCATACTAACAGTTCCTCTTTGATTTCATTCCAGTGCACCCCCACTCACTGAAAAAGAAGTTGAGGTTGGTATCTGATCTGTACAGGTTTTTGGGTGATTTTCACACGTTATTTTTCTGAAAAATAAAGATACAAAGTCACAAAAACATCAAATTATTCCCATTCATGATGAAGGACTGAAAGTTCAGTGCTTTGTACACGCGTGCTACAGCTGATTTTGTTTTCCTGTGGTGATTTGCTTGTGCTTGTCTGCAATTTAAAGGAACAGTTTGACAATTTGGGAAATGCCCTTCTTCACTTTCTTGTTGAGAGTTAGATGAGAAGATTGATACCACTCTCACGTCTGTATGGTAAATATGAAGCTGGAGTCAGCAGCTGGTTAGCTTAGCTTAGCATAAAGACTGGAAACAGGGGGAAACAGCTAGCCTGGCTCTGTCCAAGAATAACAAAATCTACCAGCACCTTTAAAGTTCAGTAATTAACATGTTATATGTCTTGTTTGTTTGATCCGAACAAAAACTGAAGTGTAAAAATGACAATTTGCCGTTTTACGGGCTATTTCTTCACTTCACTTGTTGCATGGCAACTGCTTTTTGTACAGATTTAAAAAGCGAGATATAATGTGTTAATCACGGCACATAGCCCCCTGTAAAACCACAACTTGTCATTTTTACGTGACACTACACTTTGGTATTTGTATGGACTAATCAAGTGAGATATAATGTGTTAATTAGTGAGCTTTAGAGGTGCTGGAAGGTGGATTTTGTTACCTTTGGTCAGAGCCAGGCTAGCTGTTTCCAGTCTTTATGCTGAGCAAAGCTAACCAGCAGTAGCTTCATATTTACCGTACAGATATGAGAGTGGTATCAATCTTCTCATTTAACTCTTGGCAAGAAAGCAAAAAAGTATTTCCCCAAAATGCCAAATTATTACTTAAATAATTTCACATTTGAACACTGTGTGTTGTATGAAAGCCTGAATAATAGTAAGAGACACAACGTTTTTACAAATACAGTTATTTACTACTTAAACACAACTTAAACTGTTAAATAGCAAAAAGAAAAAATATATAATTTGCTTCATGCCATGTTCTGCTTCCCAAACAAAATATATTCAATTTAATATTCTCATTTCCGCCTTTAAAATGCTCCACAGTGTCATGAGTCTTCATACAGTGGGTCATAAAATTGACCACTAACAGTAACCTGTTTACTCTGAGCAGTAGATTGGGTTCAAACAGTGCAGCCACATGTATTGTTCCACTCACAGCTCAACATTGGCCACGTGGAGCCCCATGTTTATAATAACCTGTTTTGTTACCAAAGTAATTAATTACTCCGTCGTAAAAATTGGCTGCCTGGAGTTGGCGGTGTTCTGTCAACAGGAAAGTGTTTTTCTGTTCCTGATCAGACCGAAGAGACTCTGAGTGATTTCCTGTGGAGAAAATGCAAACAGCAGTGACGCTGTCAGGGCTCGGGCTGTGGCCCTCTCGCTGCTCCCTCGGGGATGCGTCTGAATCCGGACAGTCAGAGGTCATATATTTCCTCTCAGCCGTGGCCCATGTATGTTGGAAAACTGTGCAGACTGGCTTTGATCAACACAGCAAAACATCAAGAGGTCGAATGTCAGAATCACAGCTTGTTCCTCACGCTGGTCTGAGGGCTGCTTGATTCCCCCTCACACGTTAACCAATAAAAATGCATATTAGTATTATGTGAACAACCACACTGACTCTCATTTAGCCTGTCTATGTGTGTGTGGGAGAGATTTCTTTGGATTCCTCTGTATTTATTCCACTGAGTTGGTGTGTTGCCATCACCGGCAGCTTATCTGTATTTAATGTGTTGTTTAATGTGCCATTCTGAGTGTTATATTGCAGTAACTTCCTCCCCACAGAATGCATTTGTGCAGCTGTCACTGGCATTTCGTAATGACAACTACACTCTGGAGATGAGGCTCAAACAGTCGGAGAGGGAGAGGAACCTGACTGAGGAAGACACTGAGAAAGAACTAGAAGAGTTCAAAGGAGCACTGAAGGTCAGCCCTCAAAAACAGCAGCTGATATTAGATTAACTCACTAGAAAAGAAGAGCTCCCTCTGGCTCTTTAGTGCTCGTTCATCTGCCTAATGTTTCCTGGAAGTGTCCCACAGTAAATATTTATCTTGTCTGAGTCCAGTCCCAGGTACAAAAGGGACACTGATGTACGGTTTGCTTTCGTGACAGAGTTTTAACAAGATGTTGTTGTGTTTCTTGCAGATGACTGCGCCACAGTGGCAAAACCTGGAGCAGCGTGAGGCCTACCAGCGCCTCATAGAGACAGTGGCGGTGCTGCACCGACTGGCCACACGGCTCTCCAGCAGAGCGGAGATAGTTGGAGCAGTCCGACAGGTGCAGTTATTCAAGCACATGCAGATGACAGATAAAGATAATGCTGCATTGTGTAATTATACAGTACATCTTGTTGTTTTAAAGAAACTGTCCTCGTCAGGATGTCTTGGAGCCACTGGAGTGCCTGTTTGGCAGCATTTTAATAATGATGGTGAAGGTTTTTATCTGATGTCATGGCTGACCTCATGTCGGCCAAAGCAAACATCTGTTAGAGAGAGCAAATTTACTGTTTTTGCAGTACAAAGGTCTTTCAGCTATTTATAATCCCAGACCACTCAGATGAATTACTGTCTTTTCTTTGTACTGCTGCCCATCTGTTAATAACAATCTAATTATAAGGCTCTATCAGTTCCACAGAAATTAAGACTCCTATAACATGGTATTATTGATCCAGTTCAGATGACTAGAAGTCTCTTGAGTGACTTTCAGGTTGTTTTCAAGACAGCCGCGTTTAATGGCCTTCATATATTCTTAAAATGTGTTTTCGTTTATTGCAAATAATAACTTGGGTGTGTGATAGTTCTTCGTGTCACAGTATAACATACTGTATAAAGGAAAAAACAGATATATGAATATATTTGCCTTTTCAAGTAGTTATTTCTCTCCATGAGTACTGTCCATATTTCTTACCTTTTTAACATCTCACCAGAAAGATGTGATGTTTCTCTTGTAATGTGACAGTGGTTGCTTGTAGGGACGAACCACAGATAATTATTACCAAACTTTGCAGCTCTATGGAGATTTTTAGCCTCTTTTAGCTCATTGTTTTGGTTTGTATGGCACATTTTACTCTGTGGTTCGGTCTCGCTGCTCTCATCAACCCGGTTTCCAGCACCAAACAGCAGACAGACAAACTTAGCAACTAGCAGGTGAAGAAAGTTGAGCCAGATATTTTTCTCAGAGTTGAATGAAAAAAGAATAAGGCCGTTAAAATTGGACTTCTATTCATCAGGTGGCCAAAAACACGACGCTAATGGGGTGATGAATTGCTCGTAGGCAGTTACTTATCTAAATATGTCAGGATTGCGTGTCTGTCGGCTTGTTTTGTACCTTGTCTGACCCTTAGTAATTAATTCAGCTTTAAAAACACTTAAAAATCAATGACCTAATGAGATAAGTCAGATGTATGTTGGACAGCCATGGGTTTAAGTAAAAATATAGTTGTTTTTTTTTTGTTATCACAGTTGTTTCACAGCTCCTACCACAACGAACCATTTGTTTTTAGGTTTTAGGTTAATACTGTTTTCAGCAGAAGTTACTGATTCTGTGCTCATATACTGTAATGCATGCTTGTACTGAATGACTTTTCATTGTGCAACAGGAGAAACGAATGAGCAAGGCCACTGAGGTCATGATGCAATATGTGGAAAACCTGAAGAGGACATATGAGAAGGACCATGCCGAGCTGATGGAGTTCAAGAAGCTGGCCAACCAGAACTCAAATCGCTGTTACGGAGGGTCCATAGACACTGGAGGTAAGACTACGCTAATGACCACATTCAGGTCAAGCACAGGAAAACACCAAGAACGAAACTCAGCCAACCTGATATTATATTTTTCCTCTACTGAGGGCTTCATTGTAAATGGAAAATATTTTAAGCTATTCAGGCAAGGGTTTGATAAAGCATGTCAATTTTTTAGTATCACTGCTGCTTTGCTCTGTAAGAATATTTTCACCACGTAACTTTTCACTGTAACTGGAGTATCCTAATGCTCTGATACTGAGCAGCTTCACTGCAGCTTTGGGAACGATACCAATATGAAATTAATGGTTTCTGTGCTGACGTAATTCTGTGTTTCTTTGTCTGTTTTTATAAAGATGACGGAGTTCCACGGCCGTCAAGATCGATGTCCCTCACCCTTGGAAAGGTAAGTGAGTTCTGTTTCATATGTTTGTGTTTGTGTTTATCTTGTAACAAGGCTAAAAGTCTACAGCCATGCTAGCAGCTCTGTGAGGCTGTACTTAATGCTAAATGCTAACATGCTCACAATGGCAAAGCCAACATACTGATGCTAAGCAGGTATAATGTTTACCGTGTTCACCATCTTAGTTTAGCATGTCAGCATGCTAACATTAGCTAATTAGCACTAAACACAAAGTACTGCTGATGGGAATGTTGTGAGTTTTAAAAATTCAACCTGATGATGGCGCCTGATAAAAGGTTAAGGGATCACCAAAGTTATTACAATTAATCCTGAAGGGAGCATGAATGTCTGTACCAAATTTCATGGCAATCCATCCAACAGTTATTGAGACATTTCACTCAAAACCACAAATTTGAACCTCATGGTGGCATTGGAGGAAAAGTCAGAGGATCACCAAAGTCATTAAGATACATCCTCTGGGGACCATGAAAATGTCGTGACTCCTATCCATCCACTATTTGCTGAGATTATTCAGTCTGGACCAAAGTGGTGGGCCGACCAACTGACAGACCAACATTGAAATCCCTAGAGCAATGCCACTAGCAAGGCTAAAAATGTCCACCTGCTGAACTGTTTTTGTGTTTCTTGTTTAATTTATGAAATTGTCTCTTCTTTCAGTGACATCATCATGTCTTTGTAGTTGTAAATATTCAAAACTTAACATCCCTGATATTCCCATTTTCCATCCTTACCGCTGACACTGCTGCACGTTCTGCCTCCTCTCTAGGCTCTGCCCAGGCGTAGGGTGAGCGTAGCGGTGGTGCCTAAGTTTAACCTCCTGAATATCCCAGGTCAGACCCCAGCCACAGCCGGCCCGGGCCCCAACATGGGCCCCACCATTGGTGCTGCTCTTCCTGTCCTGGTAGGTCTTCCTGTCCTGTCAGGAAATGATGGGGAATCACATATCAAGCATTTAATGACGTGACACCCACTCTCTCAGACTGACTGCTGAATGAAAATGTTGTACAATGGGTTATAAACTTATTTAGGAGTCATCTTAGGGCCCTTACTTGTGAAATAGTTCATTTTTAGAACATCAATTTTACATGAGAAGTTTCAGGTGTTTCTTTTTATTTCAAAATGGATAAATTGATTTTTTTTTTAGTAAAAATCATCCAATATTTCACAACAAAGCAAAAATCTGAGAAAAGTCCAAATGATGAATACAAATTTGTGTTGCAGAAGTTAGTTTTTTCTTCTTTTCTCTTCCATTAATCCTCTCACAACCCCTCAGATTTTCCAGGCTGGGAACCACTGAACAAAACTACCTAACTGTACATAAAGTAGTTAAAACTAGCTCCACCTCGACCAGCCACAACAGTAAAATGCTGCTTAAACATTGATGCATCAGCGTTAACAATCTAATAGCGTCATATATAATAATATATCAGTCACAGGGGTCATTGCTCATAATGCTTCTGTACTTTTACTTAATGCAGGACTTTAACTTGTAATTTAGTATTTTCACATTGTGGTATTGGTACTTTAACTGAAGTAAAGGATGTGAATACTTCCATCACACCTGTTGTGTGTTATTGTTTGACAGTAATAATATTCTTCAATAATATTCAACACTCTCCTCTTTAGTGTGAAGCGAATGATGTGAAAGGCAACGCTTCCACAGAGCCGGCACAACCAGCAGCAGAATGGTATGTTTTATGTACACACACACACACACACACACACACACACACACCTGACTGCATGTACAGTATGTACACACACCATCGCTTGATCCCCAAGGTCACCGCACAGTCCTTGAAACAATGGGCCAAGACAAGCCTGAACTTGTAATCATCCTTATCAAATGCATTTTGTGCTGCAGTGGGACCTTTGTCTTGTTTGTGTTACCTTCAGGATGTGTTTTACAGCGCAGAGAAAGCCCCAGTGAGGTGAAAAATAACCCTGAAAGCATAAAAAATAATCAAACCCTGCTGCAGTTGATGGATATGTTATCCTGGGTCGTAATCTAAACATTTGTGCAAGAGTTTGACAAAGTCCAGGCGCAAGGCTCCAATCATATCCTGGTTATAAAGTGAGCCAGAGTGGAGCTCTCAAGTGTCTGAGCTACATGTTCTGTGAGGAGACGAGAATAGCAATAACAAATGTGCAAAGTGCCAGCTCCATTTTGTTTGCACTCACAGCGTCTGTAATGCACGCTACCACTCAGCCACTGCTGCAGTATGTCCATTATAAGACAAGGCCACGGTGATGGAACCTAAGTGCACACTCCTCTCAGTTTTATGATGTCTGCTGTGATGGTGTTGGTGTCCAAGGCTGATTGCTCTTTTCCCATCTGAAACAATGCAGTGGAAAGAGTGTGTCGGAGCAGGAAAGTGAGCCAGCCAAGCCTTCAGTCAACTTAGAGGAGATCAGAGCCGAGATCAGAGCCGAGCTCAAGGCAAAGATGGAGGAGGAGGCGTATAATAAAGGGTGAGGCCTTCTCTCCTGCTCCTTAACTAAACACAAACACACACTGTATGATGACATTATTGTTGCTCATCATAAATCATTACATTTATGGGACCCATCAGATATGTTGTTGTTGTTGTACAGGTGAATTTTCTCATATTATGTTAAGTATACAGAGACTTTGAGACATTTAGGACATCCATATTTCAGGCATTTTATCAGTGTATATCCTTAGATCTTGCTGGTAAATTTGAACATTTCAAATGCAGCTACCAAGAGGGACTGAAGCAAAGTAAAGTGCTCCAGGAAGAGAAGCGTGAAGAGGAAAACGCTGCAGAGAAATTGCTGGAATCGAAAAATAAGGACGAAGAGAGTGGAAAGAAGATAAAGACAAGCAGGTATACTGAATCTGCCGCTTTAAAAAAATAAATATACATGTTTTGTATGTTGTTCTTTGACAGTACTGATATATGCAGACCAAATGAATCTGAATCTCATCTACAACATGAGAGTGCACCTCAATAAGCCCTGTATCTACATCTCAAACCTTCAATTTAAACAAGTCTGAATTTATTTGATAGGGACGATGCAAGTTAACATAGTTCCAATACAGAGCATGAAACTTATGTGCTGCACAGAGAGTTTATAGCTATTGCTAATTTTCAACTCTTGTGCCTAGTAATAGTAGTTTAAATACACCAAGAGCTTCATCATCAGTATTTATACGAAACCTCCAACTTTTAAAATATATTTTGTCATGTTGCACACTTATTAACCACTTGCAGAAAGCTGGATGTTGATGATCACACAAGGAAAAAACACCTCAGATGTTTGTTTGAAACACATCATTTGTATCCTGTTGGTAAATAATGGTTAATAATGATGTTTATGATCAATTAATATACTCCTTTTTTATACTTGATACTTTGATCTTTTTTATGTAAATGAATCTTTATGTAGCTCTACATCATTTGCATGTGATTATCCATGAAACAAAAAGAAAAGGCTGCAATTAAATTTAAAGGAGTAAAGGTGAGAGAGCCAAACCAACTGCCATGTTTATTATTCCAATAAATATATAATCTATTTTACCCATCTTTGAATGTCTTTCCTATACATGGATCTCTTCGATGATTTCAAGCCAACTTGTTTTTTTTTGTTTTTGTTTTTGTTTTGTTTTTGCTGCAGTAGTTAATATTTAGATACTTATCTGTCATTTAAAAGAAATCCTATAACATATCAAAAGAAATATCAGATCTATACTGTATACTGTATGTGGTCATTATCTTCACAGGAGGATGGAGGAGGTCCTGGTTCTTCTTGGTCGGTTTTGTCCCAAGATTTCTTTGAATCGGCGACTTCTCTGGATCGCCCTGACGCTGTTTGTGGTGATGTGTCTGGTTATCAGTATTTTTACATTCTTCAGTGACTACTACAACAGACGTGAGGACACGTAAGCACTAAAGGACTTTGTGCAAGGCGAGATGAAGATCTTTGGACTAAGTGTAGCTGCACAACCAAAGAACCCCAGAACAGAATAACAGAGACAGCAGTCGTCCTCTGTGTCTGTCAGTTTACCATATCACCACACTCGGACTCACTTGAATCCATGACCCTCACTCTCGAGGGCCAAAGACATTTTGGGAGGCTTTACGGATAATGTTGCCTTTGTCATGATTAACAGCATTAAGTTATAATTTTGTTTGGATTAAAAAATTGACAGATTGTTTGCTGCAGCGAGAAAAAAATATGATTTTTGTTTAGGGACCAATTATATAGTTTGATGAAATATATATATATATATATATATATATATATATATATATATATATTAGATGCATAGGTAATGATGATGTTCTGGTTTGGGTACTTTTTGCCGCAATAGAAAGAGTGTATATTTATCACTCTGATGTTAAAGTATAATCTCTCAGGTCCAGTAGATAATAAAGCCCCTGAGAGATTTTGAAGTCATATTTAAAGATATAGAAAATAAAGGAATGTTTTTATTTTTTGTTTAATTTCTATAATGTGTATTTAAAGACTTTAAAATATAAGCACATTCCAAAGTAGTTCCTCGTGCAATATTTTGCAGTTGATGGTTCTCGTTTGTGCCATTTTGGATTGTGTCTTCAGAGCACTGAGAGGTTTTCTTCTTGTATGAGAGCACTGTTTAGATGGCATGAGGCTTATTTTATCTTTGCACATGTGTGCCTACCTGTGTTGTTTATTCTCTGTGGATTTTATGCTCTGCCACTTCACCTTTAAATAAAGGTGCCTGAAAACATATTGTAGTCATTTACATTGAGAAATATAAATAATATATGTATAAGGTGCTATCAAAGCAGGTTGCTGCTATAATCTGTCTTCTGACATGCAGTACAAAGGACTTAAACCTGCAACAGCCAATTTTTTTTTTTTTTTTTGACCACTCAGGGGCAGCAGAAACAAGTTGTGAACACAAAACTGACATATCATCACCTTTTATGTTGAAATGGCGAACAGTTGCTTATTTACACATCCAGCAGTTATGGAGCAACGTTATCTTTCATTTGGAGTCGTGTTTCTGGCCACCAGGTGAATGTAAGTCCAATATTCACTCTCTTTTAGCTCTGTTTTTGGTCTCCACCAACTCCTGAGGGAAATATCTGGCTCTTAAGCTGCTAAATGCTCCACTATGTTCACCAGCTAGTCGCTAACTGTGTCTGTCTGCCATTTGGTGCTGAGCAGGTAGTGTACAGTGGGGTTTTTAGAGCTTTTTCACTGAAAACAGCTGCTTGTTGTGGCCGAAAACAACACTGAGAGCGGTGAGAATGAACCAAAACGGTTAAAGTTACAGGCTGACGGCTAAACAATGAGCTAAAACTCACTATAAATCTCCCTAAAGCTGAGTAGAGCTGCAGATACTGGTGATAATTCTCTGTAGGTTCATCACTACGAGCGACCCCTTTCACATTGTCTGATCGTTTTCACATACATCTTTATTATTACAACATCATTATAGATTGATACCACTCATGTCTGTATGCTAAATATAAAGCTATAACCCACAGCCTGTTAGCTTAGCTTAGCACAAAGACTGGAAACAGGGGGAAACAGCTAGCCTGGCTCTGTCCAAAGGTAATAAAATCCACCTATCAGCACCTCTAAAGCTCACTAATTAACATGTTATGTCTCGTTTGTTTATCTGAACCAAAACCGAAGGGTGAAAACAAAAAGAGTCTTGTCTTCAACGTTGTGGCAGCGAAAAACTACAGAAAGTCACTGCACCCAGCCAAGAAATAGGCCTATGCCAATCATGTTTTCCTGCTCACCAACATGCCAGTTCTCACTTTCCAACACATTAAAATTCCATCATATTCTCATTAGAGTAGCCTAATTAACTCAGGGAACAATTTAGTGTAATGTAGTGTGGGTTAACTGTAACTCTATAAGGTCTGGATATGACCCCATAGACACACAAACCCAACCCTTAAGGGAAGTGAAATACCTGTCATTTCCATAGCTCCAGATTGCCATTTATTATGCCCTCACACCTCATTGACACCTCATATCTGACAAAAACACTGCTGCGTGTTCGTCATTTCCTGCCATCAGGGCTAGTGTAGAGATGTTTTTGTGGAAGTGGGATGTTGCCGTGTGCCAAAGGCTCATCGGAGGATACCAGAGATCGTAAGGATGTTCATGATTGAGTAACGTCCCATGGGAGGAAATCATTTGGACAGAGTGCCCGGTGTCAGATGTCAGCAACAGTGCAAATCACTTACTCTATGAGGACAGGCTTTAATCACGTGTATAACATCTGTGTTTAAACTTAAATACAACAAATGTAATGCTTAACTGAAATGCACCTGTTTAAGTCAAAGACCATTCCTGATTAAATCATCATTGTATTATTCCTGGAACATGAATTCACTGAATTTTGCCTTCCACAGGATTTCTGTAGCTTTATCTCCTGTTGACATATTAGTTTTATCTCCTTTTTCTCCTGGGCCCTGCTCCTAGAACATATGATGGCTCTTGATCTGACCTGTGATCAGTACGTCCCTCTTCCTTTTCCTTTACTTTCTGGAAATGAGCAGAGTCCACACACCCCAGTGAACAGAATCGCCTCTATTTAACCCTGTCATTTGGCTCACCGACACATAAACCACGCAACACTTGTCATCCCCGGCATTCATCCGTCTCTACTCTGACCAGTCGTGAATATGATCTGGCTTTGCATCACATCAGTGTTGTCAATTACTCTAGTCAGCTCTGATCAAAATATTGACGCAAGCCACATCAGAGGTAGGATATTCCAGCTGTTTTGATATTTGTTCATATGTAAAATGTTCCATCTTGTTTCTGTAGATAAATGTAGGCAACAAAATCTGAAAATGTTTTATATTGTTTCCAGTTTTCCCAGCAGTGAACCAAAGTGTTGCTGGAGTCTTCCAGGTTAGCTACTTAAATCACCTCAACCAGCTTCAGTATTTCTTCAATGCCTCTGAAGCTCGGAGGCTCTGCTTGTCCCTCGGAGTGAACATTGCCTCAAAAGCGGAAGTACAGGAAGCTCTCACCAGAGGTTTAGAAACGTGCAGGTAAAACCAGAGAGGAAATGCACAAGATCATACTCAGTTACCTCACTGGTGTTTAATGAAAAGTGCTTGATGTTTTGTTTTGTTTTGTTTTGTTTTGTTCAGGTTCGGATGGATTGATGAACATTTTGCAGTGATTCCCCGCAGCAAGGCTCTTTCTAATTGTGGCCAAAACCAGACGGGCTTGGTGACATGGCGAACCTCTGTTACACACGAGTTTGATGTGTTTTGCTTTAATGAATCAGGTAAGACATTTTGTCTTGTGCTTTCCACGACACATTAAGAGACAGTTCATTGAAGATATCATGCGTGCTATTTTTAACACAGCCCTAAACAATCGGGCTGAAAGTTGACATACATCAGAAGGTATTAACTCAGATTAATGTGGATGAACACTCCTGACGTTGGCTGTGCTAACAGTTTATTGCATTTACATTTGGACTGAATTTGGATTCAGCTGCGTTTTTAGTATATGCTAAATGCTACATAACTTTTTTTTTAATGGAAAACTACTTTGCTCCAACATTAATGTTAGACTGAAATAGTGGAGAACATAAAAAGTTTATTTAAACAACTGTTTATTGTTTATGTTTATTTTACATAAATTAAATCTGTAGAATTACTGCCAGAAACCCATTCAGAGATACCTTTTAAATATTTTTTTACACAATGTCAAGACAGCTGCACGAGGACATCACTATCAGTACATAGTTGCAATGGGAGGCAGATACAATTTTCTCTCAATAACAAAGTTAAAACAAATTCAAAATAATGTAAACGACATAAAAATACATTTATCAAATGGCATGCACTTTATATAACACTCATCTAATCTCTCATGGCCTTAAACAGATGCAGCGACACAATTGAAGGATACAACACCTGATAGCCCTTTGAGCTTCAGGGATAACTCAGTGCAAACTCATTCTCCTTCTAAGGCAGAAGACTCCACCCAGACCGTGCACTCTACGTCTTCCTCCTCCCTTCTTCCCTCTTCCTCCTCAACTCTTAAAACAATAGACAGTGAGGCAGAGCCAGACCGGTTTGTCGGCAGTGCACAGGGCTCTGCTAGAGGTATGAGAGTTTTGTTCACAACAGAATTAATGCTGTGCAAATATAAATTCTTACTGTACAGAAAAATACAGTACAAGTAAAAACATACACAAACCACAAAATACAAATAAAGACCGTTTATCATGAATGTTTGGATGTGATTTTTGTTTTGTTTGACTAACGTTTTGTCTCTTTCATGTTCTATTGTTCCAGCGAAGGCTATACTCATCACCTCAACTTGTGCCCTTCTCCTTATTGCATTAATCATCCTTGCATACATAAAAATGTAAGTGGTTTTCCATATGAAAATACTATATATAATACTGGGCTCTAAAAACTGTGGGGAAACTGATAGATTTCATGTAAAACTCCAGGTACTGCATGTTAAATCATGTTTCTCTTTTTGTTATTGTTACACATACAGTAAGTGCATAGTATGATTTGTTTCTTTCTCTCTGTGAAAAGGAGAAGGAGTCGCGTTCTGAGCGCTGACATGAAGCAGCAGCAAGAGTACATCCAGACAGAAGAGTGGACGTGTGTGAAGAATATAAAGGAAACAAAGGAAGCTGCTCAGGAAGATGAGAGGATAGAAGTGGGCAACAATGCAAGTTAAACATTTTTCTGATGAGATACTGAGCACTCCACGGAAAACTACTGATTAATGTTATTTTTAAGGACAAAGATGAGTCCCTTGTTGTGTCTTTGTTTTGTGTGAAAGTGATGTAACAGAATGGCTGTGAACTGCATTTATGTTTGTATATTTTATGTGTCTGTTAGTATTTTCAGTCATCTGACGTTATTAAATGGTGCAGTTTAGCCACTAGATGGCAATGTTTGCAGCACAATAATTGTGAAGACTGAAGACTTTTTATTCTTTTAACATACTGTTTGCTGCTTCAAACAATGAACATACATGTAAATGCAACATTTCTACAACAATTTCAAGCACTTTTTAAAAAGGAATATGTCATTATTAACTTAGGTTTCTCCAGAATCTCTCAATATATTGATATCTTTCCAAAAACTGACCGAAACAGCTTTAAAACAAGATATTTAAGGCAGGGACAGAGTAAATGTCCCGGACATCATTCATCTCTTATCAGAGTTGTCTGAACTAACATTGTGTAAAGCTTTTTGACCATTAGTGTTCTTGTGTCCGATGTACAGTGTATACAGTAACTGAAAAACATACCCCCATCACAAAATGGAGTGTAAGGTACAATTGTTTATACATAGTGGGTTTGTGTAATGACAAGCGTGTGAATCTGCTTCACGCTGGCCCCCCACAACTTCTGTCTAAACCTTTGAGAGCCAAAGTGCCAAAAGTCATCCAGTCATCCAAGGCATGCATCTTCACTTTGTTATCAACCAGCTAAGCATTGCTTTTTAATTGACAGGGTATTTAATTTTTCATTGAATCACCACAGTCACTCCCTGGCACTTTTCAAAATAAAGGTAAATGGTGATTACTGAGAGTTCAGCATGCTTGGATTCTGTCGCGAGGTCCATTTTATTCGTACTGGGAATTCATAGCGTCAGACTTCACTGCGTCGACTATGAAGCTAAGTTCATTGCACAGTGTCTCGTGTCTGTAGGCCATGCGGATCTGGGCGACGTTGGTCCGACGGATATCGTTCCCTTCAGGTCCATCTTTCAGATAGTTTGCTCCTAAGAAGTGCTTCTTATCCTGTAAACAAACAACAATACAAGTTGTTGAGACAGATGGGATCAATGCTGATTAAATGTAATGGAGATCTGGCCATGCCTGGTATGACAGAACATGGAAAAAGGAGGAGTGAACGTGTCAGTGTACCTGGTGCGACAGTCCACTTTGCAGCACACTGTTCCTGGCTATTTCACACACATCACAGGTGCTGAGCTTCCACAGCTGAGCTGCTATTGCGTACTCTTCCATCAGTGGTTCCTATAATCACGGCACACAAACAGTGGATAAGAATTATTTACACTGCAGAACTAAATGTATCTAAAGCACGCTGCAATAGTATGTTTAGTACTAAGATTTTGACATAATGAAGTGCAGCCTAGAAACACTATATTTCCTGTTATTTGTTGTGTACCTTGGTGTAGTGGAACTGCATGGGATCATCTGTGGACAGCGACACACACAGGCCTTTGTGCAGGAACTCTCGGAGAGGGTTTTTGGAGTATTCCAGGAACAGGCTGTTGTTGCTGAGTGGAGACATTGCAATTGGCACCTGGGCCAGGTAGTACAGGTACTGCAGTACAGGGCTCTGAGGGAACAAACACATATGGTACAAACGTACAGTGCTCACAAGCTTTCTCCTGATTTAAGAACCATCATGTCTCCTTACATAAAGCCCTTTTCAGCTGTTTACACGCTATACATGCTGTATGCCAGTTGTATCATTCAGTATTGTAGTGATGAGCTGTGTTCATTTTGCAGCTCCTACTGGCTGCACAAGGATTCACAAATACTGTATTGTTAAATCTAAAACATTAAATATTGTTCCAGGTTTCCTATAATGAACACAACCTGATCTAATATTAGAATTTGTAGGCCTTTATCCACATTGTCCAGACTTTATACAGTGGGATACAGTTGCATTATTTCAATAAGAAAATAAGAGTCTTGCTACCTCATTGAACAAAATGACTAAAATACTATACAGTATATCTGTGCAGTTTGGGTTGTAGATCAATAGCACTGAGTCATTGTCATCTAATTTTCTTTCTTCAGGACTTTCTGGCCTCTGTTTTGGGAACATACTGTCCATCCACTGTAAATTCAAAACTTCCAGTTCCCCCTCTCTCTCTCTCTCACCTGCAGTTCTCACATTTTCAGCAGTTCTGTGATGAACTGCAGCGCTAATAGTGAGAAATCTGCAGGACATTTCGTATACAAAAGCTGAAAAAAATGTCATCTCAAACCAACAAAGACTTCAAATCAGTCTGAAGGAAGAAAAGTCAATTTCAGTATTGATTATGTGGCATTTTGGTTTAAAGACAAGAGTGATCTTAGCAAATACTCTGTGTCTTCACATTGTGGTTGCTATTTCGGTCTACTATAATACATTTTGAACCAGGACAAAAAGCATAGAGGATCATTGAAAACCCAATCATATTATTGATCTTTGGCTGAGCCCACACAGCAGCAGCATCACGTTGTCCCCTCCCTGCTCTGGGAGAGATTACTCTTTGATCCTTATAAATTCTGTAGACAGCATCTGAACCTTTATCACTGTAATAGAGTTAAAAAAAATGACCCTGTCAACAAATCTGAAGTACCTTCTTCAAGTTGAGTCCATGTGAGATGTTGTCAGACGTGAGAAAGGCAGAGACCAAATGAGTGATTGATCCAGCTTCTCCGCAATGGGGACGGAACTGGAAGGTGCTCAGTCCATGCTCTCTATAGAGGACACAAAGGGACACAATAAACCAGTCAATCAATATACGAGGAAATCATGGATTGACAGTGTCTTATTCTGTTCATCATTCATACTGAGAGGATTTATAGATATCAGCTGTACTGCATATTGAGATGTTACTCTCATCAGCTGCGAGTGTTCAGTAGTTCAGCACCTGTAAGGTTCTTACCCTCCTATGACTAATGAATCACTTCTTCCCTGATAGCTCTACAAAGTAAACTGTCCACTGAGTGCTGGACCTGCAGTACCAGGTCAGGTCCTAGACTGTAAAGTCAAACATTTTCCTCCATCAATCTCACAGCAAAACACTCCCCTTTAATGAAGAAGGTAGAAGGCATTAGCTCTTACTTTCTGAGGTTGTTGAGGACCATGATGTTTGCATACATGTGGAAGATGTAGTAGCTGTAGGGAGGGTTGTCATCTGCTGTCCACTGTTCTGGCTTTGGGCTCCTAAAGGAGAACATGTGATCGCTGTGTTTGGACTCATCGTCCACGCTGTCGAAGCCTGACACCTGCACACACAACAAAAGAAAAGTACTAATTTACTAATGGGATAGTTTTCTGAAGCCTGGCAGGTATCAAGGGTAAATTGTTTTTATAATTATGTCACAAGTCTTAATTTGTTACCCCAAATTAATCACTCATGCCCTTGAATTATTTAATCTTATCCTCAAATTACTAAATTAATTTCCACAAAGTAACGCTTTACTTTAACCCCCCGTTTAGCATTTATAAGCACAATATACACATTTAATAAATGGTTTATAACACACTATAATGTAGTTGTAAGCAGATATAAGTGTTTATTAAGTATTGTGTTTTACTATAATGTCCTTCATTATCTGTTCATATACCAGCCTCCACTTATGGATGCTTCACAGTTTTTGTCAAATACAACAACCTATATCTGCTTACAACTATATTATAGTGTGTTATAAACCATTTATTAAGTGTTTATCTACTGCATATAGATGCAAAATAAGGGGGGTGGTGGCAAGTAAAGTACCAGAATTAATAGCAGTGAATAGGTAATATTAGGTATAAATTAGAAACTTGAGGGAATTAATCACAATTTTTGTGAACTCAAGTTAATAATTTAAAGGCACAAATTACAGGTTCATGCACACAATTTATTAAAAACTTTACTGCTAATATGTGATGGGCTCTATAGGTTTTGGTATGATAAACCCTAAAAATTACAACATCTTACATATTTGAGGAAAACATGAAGTTCTTTGTGCTTCTGTGGGTTAACGGTGGCCTCAAACAGAGGAAGGAATATGTTCTCCAGCATCTTGGCAAAATTAGATACCAGCTTCTTCGACTTGAAAATATCACTGAAACACATAACAACATTGTCCAGCGTTTTTAGGAAATTTTAAGAGTTCATATTTTAAGAAATTCTTTTAAAGTAGGAGCTTGATTTTCTTTTAGCACTCACTATATTCTGGGCACTTGAATGATCCACCTCATGTTTGGAGAGTGTACTTTGTGCTGAATAAACCACTTAGACAGACTGTCCCACTCCTCTGGAGAGCGTCCGTAGATGGAAAGGCGTGGCTCTGCATGCTGGTACTTACTCTCCTCCAGGTCATGGGCCACTTCCTATTGACAGTGAGAAGTGGAGTGTGCTAAACGGTCTCTGCACCAGTTCTGATTCAAAATGTATGATTACGTGATATGATACCTTTATGACGCGAGCAAAATACTCTCCATTAATGAGGTTGTCTGTTTTCAGGAAGATTTCTCGAAGTTCACTGGCTCCCACTGGGTTATACTTCGAATTGAACTTATCAAACCGGTGGAAGGTGTGTCTCCCCTGTGAGGTTTATGAATCACAAAGCATGATTGTGAGCCCAGAATGGTCAGTCATGAAAAAAGCGCCGATACAAGGTATTTACCTGCAATGGCAGTGACATTAAGTGACACAAATTAGAGGCAGAGAGAGTGAAGGAATTGTAAGTAGCAGAGAGATTTTTGACATGAAATCCTATCCTTTTTTCCTTAGTTGACAGGAACATAATAAACTGTTTGTAGCCACATTCTGACAAAATTGAGAAACTTGTTCATTTTGCTCCCCATTTCATCATATTTAAAAATTAACACAGAAAAGCACAACATTTTATGAAAACATAACGCTGAAACATGGTGGCACTTTCTACTTTTCTTACAGCATGTACATCCAGAGAGTCCACGGTAAGGTCATAGGGGTCCTTATTGAGGTTGTGGAAAACCTGCTGGAGAGTCATCTTTTGTCCAGCCTTTTCCGACACCACGCGGTCAGCATCAGTCTTATATGTTTCCTGAATGAAGGTCAGCAGGTGTTTCTGAGACATGCAGGCAGCCGCATGAATATGCGTGTCCACCTGAGAGAAAGAAACAATGTATGTTGAGTCTACTGGACCAATTGAGTGTTTAGAAACGCACACATGGCTTTTCTTTTTTACAAATACTTAAACTCATGTTTTCACAGAGGCAAACTTTGGGATACGATATTGGATTATAGTCTTTATAACACATGTAGATAGGACTCTAACCTTTCGAACATTGTAGAAATCTCTGTGAGGCACGCGCTTCAGTTCCTTTAGCTCAGCCATCTCATTGAGCATCTCATGAAGGTAGAACTTTGAGCTCAAGAAATTTAGTCGTCTGTGACAGTAGGTCTTCCTGGGAATTAGAGTGGACTTCAGTTTAGTATGTGTAATGAAGTACCGCATAGGTGGCGACAACCGGTTTTACAACCAGGACTGTTTATTCAACCAGTATAGCTGTAGCGTCTTTTTGTTTTGGCAACTTACGTGGGTCCATCTGCAATCATTGCAAGCACATGACTGAGGTCTATGGCAAAGGTCTCCAAGTCTGGGTAAGGAAGGTCGTGGGGTTGGTTTTCTCTTAGAGCCGCGGCATTGTCATACACATACACTATCCCATCCTTCATCTTCAGTTCATAGTTCAGATTCTCGGGGATGTTCTCCATGGTGTAGGGATCTTCCCCATCTGATGGATGTGGGCACATATCTGGAGGCCACAACATTGTTCTGTTACTGTCATATAACCAGAATAAAACATCAGTGAGTGTCAAATACAAAATGCATATACACTTCAAACCTGGTAGAACCTCATCTTCTTCGCTCCATCTCATATTTTCAGCACTGCGGAGGAACTGGGCTGTGGTTCTGCAGAATCTATGATAGGCTAGTTTTGAGTATTTCTCACGAATAAGCAGAGCTTTAAACAGACTTTTGGCTGCCTGTTCATAGTCCTCCACTGTGATCTGAATGGGGAATGGACATGACACATAAATTAACCTTAAGTGTTGTCTCATCTAAGCCATAATAATTGTACAAATATGCCATGTTTTTGTAAAGCTGCGAAAGCATTGATTTCTCTAACTGTGATGCACACTGGTTAATGCTCCTGTTTATAGTACTTACTCCAGCACAGTAATCACCGCTTATAGTGACCCTCTGGTAATCAGGGCAGTTTTCTGGCATTGATGAGCAGGTAGAGCTGGGAGACAGGTATGGCGTAACTGTCACTGACTGCATCCAGTCTGTATTCACTGGGATCTGCAGGGACATTGACTGGGAACGAATCATCTTCAAGCTTTTCTTCCTGCAAAATTCCCCCAAAGTTCCCCCATGTCATGATACAATTGTTTTTAATTTGTCTTAGGATCATTTGTGACATTGATCTGACTGATGACAACATCCTCTGTGATTTGGTGCCAGACCAATAGCAGGGCCTACCTCTTGGTACTCTCCTCTGACTGTTGCTCTGCCAGCTCCTTAAGCAGTTCATGTTCCTTTGCTTGCTGAAGGCCAATAGGGCAGTCCTCGAGCACGGTGAACATTGATAAGGCATCCTTGTTGTCTTCTTCTTTTAGCGCTGATGCATATACTTTCTCTGCTAGCAGTTGTGTCTCCTCCTCTGCCTCACTCAGAGTTACCTTCGGGAATTGACGAGGCATGTCTGCAAGAAGGTAGAAGCTACAGTAAAATGACAGGTGACAGTGACATGCAATCATAGGATACAAAGAGGACCTGCCCTCCTTGTCAGAATTTGACTTGCTCTGTTTGCACTGTTTTGTAAACAAGCAAATCTACCTGTGTAAGGGTTTGGGTAGAGGACATTCAAGAACTAACTGCTGCACAGCATCACCACCTGGAGAGCTCTGTGTGAATTGTTCATGTTGGCTCAAATTACATTAAATTGCTGAATTTGTTCATGTCCTGCAGGACACCTTTTAAACACTTCACTTTTTATCAAGTAAATCTCCAAATTAAACCCATAAAAAATCACCTCTTGTGGTGCCACAAATAAACCAGCACACAAGGTTTTCAGGTTGTTAATGTAATGTAGTCATGTAATGCCTATCTTAGCCAACTTACGTCATCTCTCAGTTCATTTCATAGTCACTATTAACATTTATTATCTTTATTACATTACCTAGCTTTGTTGTTGTTGTCCATAATTAGCTTTTTCTGTTATCCTGTGTTCCTGTCTGCTGTCTTTACTTTAGTTTTTTATTCTTTGCTATCTTTTTAAGAAGTGACGTCTATGTAAAGCAACAAGTCACTACTATTTTGAAAAGTGCTATAATAATAAAGTTTATTGTTATCAGCAAATGACTGCAATGGGATACTGTAATGGAAACATCATACTTAAGTTGAAAGTAATTTGAATTGTGCACCGGTATGTGAAAGTAAACTTAAGTTATAAGCTTATAACTTATCATTTATTCACATGTTAATCATCTATTCATAATAATTTGTATGCTTGTGTATTTACTCTAATTAGTTAATAGTTCCAGTTTTATTCATTTCTCAGGTCTTGAACTCTTACCTAGTTTCATGTCTTTAGGTTTCTATGTGTGTATGCTGAGCAACTTGACTCTTGTATAAAAGGTCAAAAAGGTCAGCTATATGGTGGAATACAGGTCCAATGACATTTTGAAAATAACTTGTGTCAGATAGTTCCATTAAATTCTCCCGATTCATGACACCTTTGTAGGAATGCAAGTCCTCCTGAGCTATTGTTGACATGTTACTTTACAGTGGCAGTAACTTTCACACCTTAATAAATACGATGGCAGTAATTCTGTTTTATCCCTTAGCAACAGTATAGCTTATTTTTTCTACAGTATGTAATCCTGGATACACACCATGTGTTTACAGTCATTCACAGTGCGCACTGACACATACAGTACAGCAGCAGGAGATAACCTGGGTGAACTGACAGTGTCTTGTTGATATCCTTAGTGATACAGTTCTGGTTATTGGAGAGCTGAAGCAACAACAGAGAAAGACCATGTTGCATAGTGTCATATAAGCCAATTTTCCGCTCTGCCAGGGTGCTTCCAGGAAGCTTATCATTCCGGACACACAACACTATCCCGAGAACAGCTGTGGGCATCACTGCTGCTGTAGAGCTTTATGGCACCACATGCACACTGTGAAAATGGATAGGCTCATAAAGCTGTATTGATCTAGAGACGATAGTCTTATGAATTATTAATAGTCCTCTCATACACCCCGAAATAATTTCTGTGAAACAAATACTTTCCTTTTCTCACTTTTTCGCACAGTCAGGTGCACGCACGCGCGCACACACATATGAAATTTGAGAACAGGAAGTAGATAATCACCTAAAGATTCCTGGAAAAAACAAAAACAAAACAAACATTTCCCCGAAACAGTAATAACTTATTTCCTTTTTCACCAAATTTTACTGAAATCTTTTAAAAAACAAAACAAAAAACAAAAAAACAAAACAGCTTTTGCAGAGGCAAAAATGAACCGGACCATCATGACACAACCTAACCACACATTCTTAAAATCAGTCCGCGCAACCGTTAGCCTAAATTAGCCTAACGGTTAACTACAACGTTTTGGGCTTAGGAAAGTTAGGTGTAGCTAATTTTATACCAACGTATTAGCTATAGCTAGGTACAAACTACGCGACGCTAAAATGATTATTTTATTGTCGCTAGATAACGTGTACTGACCTCTTGTAGTAATGTACTTTTCAATGAGCACGTTTTATTTTAGCGTTACTCATCCCGCTGAGGTGCTGCCACTGGTAGGTTCATTTCAATAGCTTTGACAGCTGTTTTAGCTTACATTAGGTATGTATAAAATCTTAATTTTGGGGCATAGACTGTATTTAGCATTTAGCCTAAGTCGGTCTAAATTTGTTTTCCTTGACTTTCAGCTGTACTTTACTGTTACCATGACAACCAGGGTCAAGGGTGACATGCCTGGGAAAAGAAAACGTTTTTTAAACATCATAATATTACAAAAACTGTTTAACCTTTTTTGTGAACCTGTCAAAAATCAGGGTTAATAAACGATGACAGGCGTTTAGGTTAAAAAAAGAAGAAAGGTCTTAGTATACAGTAGTTTACATTTTTTTCGGCACTTGTAATTGTCTTTGTCTTGTTTTCCATTTTTTATCTAATTTTGTTTTATGTATTTATTTGCATCAAGTCAAAATAACTTTATGATTTCTTAAAAAAATAATTTAGGTTTTTGCAAACTCTGTCATGAATAGTTAGGTCATAGAGTCAAACAGACAACAACCAGGGGGGACTCATCTCCCCCACACATGCTGTCTAATTTTGCTGCTGACCAACTCAGCCTCAGACTCCTTTCTGTTGACCAAGTGCCTCAAAATATAGCAGATGTGCAGTGAGGCAGAAAATAGCCTATACTGGAACTTGACTTCATAGCCATTTTGCCTATTATCTTGTATGCCTTTCATCAGTTCTGCGCTTACCTTCAGTGCCGCTCACAGCCATATCTGGGGGTGCTGTCATCTCAAGTTGGACTTAGTGAAGCACGAAGCACTGCACAGATACAGTTGTACCTTAAGAGATTCTGTCTGCATCTATCTGGGTCAGACTCAGTCAATCTATGAGTCTGTGGTGGCACACGACACACAGTTTTGTTTTCCTGACTGCCCATCTCTCTCTATTTTAAGGAGCCAGTGGCATCATGTTGACAGAGCTACTAATCCTGAGAATATGTCAAAACTGGCTGTCAACAAATAGAGGGCCTTACTCAGAGTAGACAGAGCCTGCTGCTCTATTTATCTCTCTCTTTTCCTGTCTCTATCAGACACACTCAGACACGAACACACAAGAGCTCTGTCGCTCACTCTTGCACTTACATACAGTGTGCACACATAGAGAGGGAGTGAGGAGGAGAGACTCCTCACTATTTCTGTGGCAAAGAGGCATCACAACCAGGTAGTCGTCGCAGTTGCCCTTTTCAGTCAGTAAGTCACAAGCTGCTCTGATCATTTTCTTAAGTGCTCAGTCAGACAGGCAGTCTGAGAACAATCCAAGCATTTTCCCATTTACCACTGTTCTCTCGCTTATTAGCACTGTTTTTATCTCGATTCTGACCTTGGTTTGGTCCCTGCACTTCTGAAAATATATACTCCTGCTGTGGTGTCCTGGAAAAAGTCACTCTGAAAACAAATAATTGACCTCAGAAGGCATTAGCCTACTCTCAGATTACCACTCAGATTTGTGTGATAGCAAAGACAACTGACCACATCTCCCATTTGTTATCTGTATATGATGCAGACCTGCATAATGCATTTTATTTATATGTCTATACTTGCTGTTTATAACCAAGTGACCAGACTGATCCTTAATGTAATGTATGTCCTCTAGCAGTCAGTGGTAAAATCATCTTTACACTGAGTGATTGTGGTGCTGTTTAAATAAATAATGGCCTGCTGTCACCACACCCAGATAAGAAGTGGAAGATGGATGAACAAAATCACGAGCTGTGACAAATTGTATAGTGCAGCATTTCCCCTGAATCAGTGATTTTGTTGATTATGAATTCATGAAAAGGGATTTTTTATTATCAAATCTAAAGCATTTGCAGAGCTTCAATAATTCTGCTCAACAACCAGGCGTTTCTTTTTTGTTGTTTTTTTCATATCTGCTTGTGATGTACATGTGGTCAGGTTCCTTGAAATACAACAACAATATGGCAGAGAGTCAACAGATACTGCATGTGCTGCCTCTCTGCATGCTTGAATTCCCCAGAGAGGTCCGACTCATTCATTGTTTTATCTTTTGTAACACGTGGCTTTAAGCTATTGCACTTTTCACACTTAGGGGATGGATCCTTAAAAAATAATGATATTGATTCAGTTTTCGTAATATGATATTTGAGAAAAATAACACTGAGGTGCCTGCTGATTCCCACCCCACTGCAGGGTGATCAATCAATCCCTAAATGATGAAAATGCCTTTCCCGTCTATATCGAGGACTCCCCATCTCAGCACCCCAATAACCACGGAAGATAAAGTATTTTATTCAGCATCATAATCATAGGAGCCTTTCTCTTATTGATCAAAGTGTCTGGTTTAGGAAACATCAGATCAGATGGCTGAGAAATAGGGTTATAGAGTAGCTCTGCAGAAAGGATTACTAGACACTAATGTGGGGAGTATCTTAATGGTGCTCATTAATGTGGGTGTGTGCGCCCTTGTGTTTCTGATTCTGCTTAAATGCACTGTGAATGTGGAATTGACCATATATCATCTCCACAGTTACTTTGGAGAATAAGGAGGAGATCATCATTCATTATTTCCCATTCACTGTGTAAATCCCATAGGAGGCTTCCTGTGACCATTACTCAACCACTTATAGCCCTATCTCAGACCCAGCTCGCTATGTTCTGCCGTCTTTTCTCTGACACCTCACACTGCTGTTATTGGCTGAGCCCCCAAGTTGTCTCTTTGTCAAAGTCATATCTGGGAGAGTGGTCAGCAACACAAGAGAAAGCCATTAACATTAACATAGAGATAGTGATGAGAGAGGGAAAGTAAAGAAGCTCACTCTTTCCCAAGCAAGGACTTGACTGCTGCTTTAAAAGAGGCGTGTCTCCTCTTCTCATCTCTCCCAGTGGCCAGGGCCTGGAGAAGAGAAAAGATAAAAGCGAAGGAAATGCACTCACCCATAAGTGCAAAGCAGCCTCGCTTACAGCTGTCAGATACATTTCCAGTAAGTCTAGCTGTGTTTTTTGTTTTTTTTGCACCGATAAATGCAGATAGATATACACATAAACCAGTTACAAAGTCTCACATACACTATAACAAAACTATACAGTATATAAACATAGAAAGACACTTAAGTGATGCTTGCCTCCCATTGTCAATTATCAGTGGTCATCACTGGTCCTAGATTACTAATATGTCAAATATGTCCACTCACCTTCTCAGCCTCTGCTGTCTCTGAAGTGTGTATAAACTGTGCGCAAGTTCCCTCAGAGAAACATCTAAGTCATGCTGTGCTCTTGTTGTGGCATGAGTATATGATATCCACCACCCTGCAGTGCACATCGCTCCATCCTTAACTCTTTCAGTGCCGCAGCTTATAGTACAAGGACATCAGGACATTCAACTCACTACTTTTTCAGGCAGTGCTAATTATGTTCAAAATGTGTCAATATGTGAAATATCAGTGTTATTTTCCTGTTTTCTCTCTTCTTTCTTAGAGACTAATCATGTCCTCCTTATGGATGTTTTGTTCATTTGCAGGACGTTTTGCTGAGGCGTGACATGAGCAGACTACCAAGCAATAACAGCAATGTAAGGGTGCCCTTTTGATTAGATAATAAATGTACAAATAATATAACAGTTTTCACTAGGTAGACTAATTTGTGTCAAAGCTTAATAACTGTGGTCTCACTTATATTTCTTTAACTACAGTTCCTCAGCTAAGATAAAGACAATTACAGTGCATTCACCCAGACTTAACCTCTTCAGTGTACGTCATGGCAAGAGTAAGAGTCTCTGTTATTGCATATATTCTGTGTATGTTGCAAAGAAACTGTACCTCTGGTAACATCACTCTCTAGGTAAAGGCTCACAGCCAGGTCAAAGCACTTTCTCTGATACCTTTGCAGAGCAGACTAAGCAGTCCTGCAGTACAGCATGGGTGAACTCCTCACACAGAATTAGAAGAGTACCCAGATTTACTGCTGTGGCCATAAGCAGCAGGGGGCCCACAGTCCCTGATTTAGCCTGACAGTGTTTGAGATTATGAGGCTAATCCTCTCAACTCAGGTTATCAGGGTACTTTTAGATTTGGATTTAGATGGACTTCACTTATATAGCGCTTTTCAACCTTAAGGGTTCCCTAAGCGCTTTACAGATTGGTTCACCCATTCACCCATTTACACACACATTCACACACCAATGGTGACGGAGCTGCCATGCAAGGTGCTGGCCTCAGGTACGTAGGGTTCAGTGTCTTGCCAAAGGACACTTCGACATGTGGACAGGAGGAGGAGGGATTGAACCACCAACCCTGGGATTAATGGACGACCCGCTCTACATCCCTTAGAGGACTGACTCTTAGCACAGGGCCTTTATCGATTTAATTGACAGCAGTATTGTCAGACTGATTATTTATCTTCCTTATCCTCTCCTCTCCTCTCCTCCTTCCAGCGGCTCCAGACCTTCCTTTTTCACTCAGTTGCATTTTGGCAATAATGTTAAAATGGTGGAGCTGCTGTCGATAGCTGTCTTTGCACAGCAGTGGAAAAAATAAAAGACTTGGAGCTTAGCATACAATAAGTCCCGGAAAGTGGGTATTCTTTTTTACCAGTTGACCTACACTGATCAGTTTGTTGATGCTATCGTCACATCAGTGAGTGGCGTCACCAGCTGATTGGCTTACTGAAGGAATAAGTACACTGAGTGATCTAGATTCATTCAGTCTGTTCCTAGAAAGCTTTATCTGTGGTGAGAAACACTGTACGTGATTTTTTTTTACCATAAGGGTTTTGTGTAGAAACTAAATTCCCATTCACAATATAGAAACACATGTACTTTAATCAGCCACTAGATGGCACATTCACTTTAGTTTCTTTACAGTATTTGTTAATGGCCTTGTGCCATTCAGTCATTTGTGGAGCAGGTCTTGTGTTGTATTGACATGCAGTAGCTACTGTGCATTGTGGTGATTTAATTTAGCCATATATATACTTAAAGAATAGATAAAAATACAATTTAAGAAAGACAGAAGATGATGATGATCTAATTGAAAAAATCATACCAAGAACAACCAAAAACCAAAATTTTGCAGTTTTACCCATCCAATCTCACTAGATGGCAATAGAGAACAGACAATTACAGTTTTGACCCGTCACTCTGTTTCTATATAGCCTGTTCAGAATCATACTACAAAGTTTTGAACAGCTGTAATTGGCTTTTCTGGTGAATTAAATCAAAAGCAGAAACCGTCTCCAGCCAGTATTTCTAATTTCTAATGTTCACATCTTTAATCGGTATGGAGTGCAGCAGGCTCTACAAAAAACTAAAGCTATGCTTAACTTTATTCAGTCACAGGCTTATCTTTAATTTCCTGTATGATTTCACTAAGAAGTGTTTATAAAAGCATAGTGAATATCCAGTTAGTACTTACAGGAAAAGCCAATGAGTACAGGGGACATCAAACATGTGGCAATGAATATCTTAATCTAAGGATCTGGTTAGTCTGACTTTATACCATTCAGTGAATTCCTGATTTGATCTTTTGTAGTAAATCTGTATATGTGATAAAGTGCATATTGCACTGTGAATTTCTGCAACAGGGAATGAGCAAAGAGGATAAGATGCCACGTTCTCACCTTCTTGTCTATCCTCAGTTGGTCCTTCACTCTGTGCGGTGTTTACCCCATATTTTCTCTACTACTACATTTCCAAAGTGGCAAGTGCACATGTTGACAGTTGTACCTTTTGCATTGTGGGACTGGTCTGAATAAAATAAGAGAAAAGGAATACAGCCAAAAGAGAAAGCTGTAATATAAATGTCTTAGGTGGTCTGAACTCCCCAGAAATGTGAAAGATGTTCAGTCTCTGTTCGGGGGGGGGGGGGGTCTGCTTGAATGTGAAGGCCATGATCAGTGCTTTGTTGGAGCAGTTTTTGTGATGCTCTCGCAGGAATGTTAGGCCGGAACCCCCCGCATCGGCCTTCTGGTGTCCCAACCATCTACCATTGGATACAGATGGAGCTAAAGCCTCAGCCTCCTCTGATGGCTTTAGGGCTGCGCTGTGGTGTGGGCTGAGCCAACAAATATGAGCTGAACCAAGCAGGAATGCGCCTGGCACCCTGTCTGCCCTCTTTTTTTGAGGGGATGGGGGGGCATCATAACTAGGGGAATGTAGTGAGAGGAGGGGAGGCTCTAATGAGACCCTGTAATCACTTAAAAGAGACCAGGTGCTCTGTGTCTTGCTGTAGCAGTGCACGCCAGACAATAGAATGCCACATTCAATTTACAAGAGCCAGGAGCAAAGGAGGTCTGGACAAGGTCTAGATTTTGTATGCAAAATGTTTATTGAATAACAATGTAATTGCTTTGACACAAATAAAATAGAACACATTTACAAATATATAATATACCTATAAAACAGACATCCTATTACCACAGTTTGCAAAAGAATAATGACAAATAGCTACAATGCCCATATATATTTCTTCCTGTACAAAAGTAGTTCTATCTGCATAAGTACTTTAATGTAACCTCTATATAATATTTAAATAAAGGAATTCATATATACATATACCTGCAATAAAAACAAATATAGATTGCACATGGTTTTGTACAAACAATAACAATTTCAAGTATATTTCAATCCATTGTGGACTGGCACGTATCTCACAGAATCTAAGGCATTTCCCTTATACAGTGTCCAAAACTTGATATAAACTGAGAGCTTCAGAGCTCTGTAGCCTATCTTCCTGTTTGGCATTGTGATGAAGATGTCTTTTCCTGATGATTCATTTGACTTAAAGTCCAAATGGAAAAGTGCAGACAAGTACTGACAGTTTGGAACGTGGTGGTGTAATCCTTAGAGGATAGCACTTATCAATGTCCTGGCCTTGAGGAAGAAATGTGTAAAGTCCCAGAATGTTAGAAGAGAGTTCCCTCTTTAAGCCAGAGGATGTGTCCACTTTACCAGGTATTAGCACTCTTCCTTTCCCCCTGCCAAGCAGAGAGCAGCACCTGTAGTTTGCTCCACGCTGTGCCATCCAGTGTCTGTAAGCCAGCACGTTTACAGTTGCTTGCACGCTCTACATCACTGAGCTGCAAGGCTCAGCCTTTAGAGAAACTCAGTGCAGCCAGTCTTACTCTGACTCAGTCCTCACGCCTGGAAAAAATGTGCTGGAGTTACTTGGCAGGAGTCTGAGGCATTTCGAGAATTTTAGAACAGAGCAGATAGGACGCTAACTCCCTCGCTTTTGTTCCCAACTCCTCTTGCAAAGTCCTGCTCATGTCCGTCTGAGGAGAGCCTCAAGCCTGTGAACTTGTGAGTCAGTTATGCTCCACACGGGCCTCAGCCTGCCCTGCTCTAGCCTCAGTGTAACTCTGTGCGCTGGAAGAGATCGACGCCTCCGGCCGTATCCCTGCGGGCTGATCTTGTCAACAGGGGCAGTCCCGACCCTTAAATTGTTATTGAGCTGGTGCAGGCGGTGTGCCAGGTCGTGCACTGTGCAGGTGCCCAGCGAACAACCTGGCCTCCTTGACTGGTTGACTGAGGTTTTAGACCTCTTGGTTCGGACATTGGTGTGAGTGCTGGACGACAGAGGGAGAGACAAGAGGACATTAATCCATGCTGTTCACTCCTGAGTTAAATTTTATATTCCTTTTCTATGACAAGCAAAATACATTTAAATGACAAAAAAGGATGTGATGACCAAATGGTGACAGTTTGTAGATTTTCAGGATTGCATGGTTAGTGTCTTACCTGGAATGTGGCAGCAAAGTATCCCTGATATCTTCTGGTCTGACAAAGTCAGACTCTGCTGTCTTCTCTACTGATATGCTGTCAAGATCCCGTCTCAATCTGCTCCCTAGCCATATGCTTAGCCTGGGAGAGGAGGGAAAAAAAGCCCATCAGTCTTAGGTAGATAATTCAGCAGACAGGTAACTGCTGTCACATGCTTCACTGACTGTCACATCTTATATCAGATGAAAACATTTTGATTATTGAATGAATTACTCCTCAGGTAACTCACCTTTTTTTCAACTCCGGATTCACTTCAAGTTCCACACAGTGTCCTACTGTTGCCAGCAGACAGCAATAGAGGAAGGACTGGAAGATTAGTTTCATTTTGACTCCTGTGGAGAGTAGAGAAAACATTTGTTAGTTATTTATTTATGCTATAAAGTAATGTTTCACTACATGAATTTCCTACTGTCCCCCCTATGCATGTAGTGCCACACTGGCGCTTGCTTACACAAGAGTCCAAAAGCCAAGTTATTTGCACTTATCACTCATTTATTTAAAATGTTAAGCTAAGGTCAGATTTTGCTCAGTTAGTAAACCTACAACCATGCTTTGGGCCCCTGGCCAATAACACGAAGGACAGTCTACCAATGAGGGGTCCAAAATAGGCTCAGCTCAAAAGTCAAACAAAAACTAAAATGGTATTCAACTCAGTGACCTGATTAAATAGAACAAAACATTGCAAAATGAATTGCAACTAATAAACAATACATGATGAACTGCCTCTGTCGGATGCTTTACACCTTGAAGGCAATTCCTTAACAGGCGGACACATTAGGAGCTGAACTGCTTATATAACCAGACAGATAACCTGTCCTTGCCTCTACACTTGTGCCCTGACCTCAAAAAAAGCAAGGATAAAGCCATCAGCTGGGAGCAGAGCAAATCATAGCTATATCTTCTTTAAAAGAAAGTGCACATACCTGTATCTCCGATAATTGAGTTGGATGAGAAAGCTCTTCTTGTAGCTGTAAAAGAGTACTCCACAGGTTTCTTGAAATTGCCACTGGGTCTGTAAGGCAGCTGTGTCACTCTGCTAATAGCTCCTACACACCAGACAGGGAGCCTTTATACAGGAGGTGGGAGGGGCTCATTGACTGACACACACAGTCTCTCATCCTTTTCCCCCACCCCATCCAGTACATTACTGCCGTGCTGCTGCTCATGTAGTACAACAATGCAACACAGTAAAAAGACCAAGAATGAAAATCAAAAGTTAAAATGGTAAAGGGAAATAGTTTTTGAGCTCCCAGAATAAGTGCAGTGCAGCCATCGCATGCTGTTTCACTCAGTCAAAACATGAACTTTTTCACAGCTCAGTATAAATGATGCATCAACAAAGTTTTAACATTCTCATAAAATGTTGTTTGTTTTATTTCAGTATGTGTATATAATGGCAACAAATCAATGGTCATCAGTTATGTAAGTCAAATACTAGAGCACAATATGTTCATCTCAGCTGACTGCCTTCTATGGGGGGGGGTATTAGAAATCTAAATAATCACAAAAGAAAAGGTTTAAACATTCATCTTCTTATATGTGAACGTTAAGGTCTGTTAGGTATAGTTTTTGTTAACGTTTGTTTGTTCCTTTCAGTCCAACTGGCTAATTGTATAAAATAAAATTTAAGGAATGTTTCCACAGTCTGCTTTTCAAGGCACTCCCTGACGCAGTGAAGTTCCATGTCAGCTTGAAGTGCACTGGATGATGAATTTGAGATGTGGAAAAGACAAGCATTGAGTGACTGATTAAATATAGTAAGTACGCCCGACTGTAAACACAATATACTCAATGTATTTGTTTGTACAAGGCAAATATTTGAGCCCCGGACTTAGCATGCAATTTATTTGGATAAATGCGAAATGGAATTTTACATTTATCTAGAAATACATTTGGAGTCAGAAAATGAACTTGAACAACAATCTATGACGTATGGCTTAGACTTTTTTTTTAGAATTCTGCTGACTTGTTGCTGTTATAGATTATAAGTAATATGACTTCACTTTTCGCCTTAGGAATGCATACACACAAGTCTATTAGGCGATAATGGGAGAGCCATCAAATCTGCCTGTACGTCTCAGTGGATATCACCCCCTCACATTATTTGACTTCATGGGATGGCCAGCACAGTGAGTCATTCTAAACCTGCATGCAGCACGTCTTACACGACCACACTATGTCCATGTGTGTTTATATTAAAGCTAAATAAGTGAAAACAGTACAGAAAGAAGGGTCAATTTAAATCATAGCACTGAAAAACAGTTTATTCTGCAATGCTCAAAACAGCACCCCTGTCAGTGGGGTTCATGAGGCAGATGCGGATAATAAGCCCCTAAGGGGAAACATACTCAGAAAATGCCTTCAGAAATAACACTTCTTGTGTATATCACAGCCTTCCTCCATCTGACCACAGCTAGTGTAGATCTATGTCTGTATCTGTATCTGAGATAAACATATTGTTATAAAGAGATAATCTACACCTCAGAAACACTGAGAGTATGATGAGAGGATGATGACAAAAAGATTGAAATCATATGCCATTACATTCAATCTTTGAAATGCTGTAAATACCAAAGAAAAACCATTTGGTTTTATCAGTGTAGAAATTCCAGTGTGGAAATTTCCACAAGCTGTGGTGTAAATTAGTTTGATAGAGTGGGTAGTAATGCTTTCAGTTTTGATTTTTGTTTCAGTTTCGATGAAGGGGAAAAACGGTGCCTTTGGGTTCTCGAAAAATCATTTTAGGCATACTTAACATTTGACATTCCACTCTAGCATATCAGCATCCTATAATTCATATCTTATTGTTTTTAGTCCCTGACACAGAGCCTTCCTGAGTTTATTTATATCTCATGCAACCTAATTCCACACATGGTGTCATATTTTAAACTCAAAAAAATACATAAATGTCAAACACATGTGCTGTAAACCAGCAAACGTTTTGTAAACACTTTGTAATGATAATTGCCTCCGGCAGACAAGTAATCCCCCTACCAGAGTTTATAACAGGAGATTGTGCAATCATAACAACATGACATTCTGCTGTTGCTTTTTGGCTCCTTATATAGAAATCTTTTGCTTGTCCTCCATGAAGTTGTTGCTGTAGGATGACTGACAGTTTTTGCACAACCTTGTACTCGTGTGAGCAGGTACGTGTGGTAGGAAACCTTAGCAACTAATGTCATGTGTGCCAGGAAGAACAGGGTGTCAACCCCACAGGCACAAATTTGAAAGATGATTCATAATTATTATAATGCTATGTTGAACCTAGAAATGTTTGTCACCTGGCAATGTGTGTTGGTCCCATGACTTTCCCATCATTCTTGTGTAATGACAAACACTATAAGCAAACACCTGGCCTGTATTTCTTCATGATTTGGTTAGGGTTCAACTATTTGACTACCTCTGTCTTCATCTTCCTTTTACTAGCAAACAAAAACAGTACGCGGGATAGAAAGAGAGAGAGAGACAAAGAAAACGATGACAAACGATGGTTTGTGTGTGTGTCCCTGTCACACACATTAGCTCTAGTGCTGATTTCCACGTGCTATTCCCTTTTCCTGTTTTCATAAATATTCAGTATTTTGCACTCATCACATGAGGTTGCCCTGTCCCTCACACTGTGCCCTCACCTCGGCGTCATAGAGCAACTTTAAAACCGAGAATGATTTTTCTTTTGTAGCACTTTACCACAAAATTGAAGCATTGAGTGAAATTGGGTTAAACACAAATATGTGTGTCCACGGAATAACCCCTAATCATTTTAATGTTGTGATTGGAGCAGCAAATCTTGGCTTTCTGAGTTTTTGTAGTGTATTTTAATATAACTAGTATTCTGTTGTACTGGTGGCAGACTTGACTAGTGGTTGAGGACTTGTGTGTAGCCCACAGGGTAACAAATATTTCCCCTACTGAAGTGTACCCGCCAATAAAAATAAAAAGCATCATACTGAAAAAGAGGGTAGCATGTATAGAGAGGTAGTGTGTTATTATTCAACCTTATGGAAATCTCATCTGCTGAATATAACACTGATCTTCCACATTACTCTGTCAGAGTTGCTATTCCATATATTTATTCCTTACATTTGGAGTTTCAGACCTCCAGGAGTTCTTGGAAAGCTCTAAGGGAGTCTCCAGCAAGTCCTTCCCTTTTATTGCATCAACAAGGCGGTAATCACTGTTGTGCTAACATGTTGCCCATTGTGGTCAATATATTTCCTGCAGTTACAGTAAAATATAGTATTATTCTGGTGTGGTGGCTCTATGTTTGGCTGTCCTTGACATAAAAAAAAGGTGGGGACCCCTGCTTTAGAGCCAAAAAGAGCCTCTGTTGGGACACAGTGCTCTATTTGTAAACTAAAGGGCCCACGCCCATGGATGTCTCCCGCTCCCGCACGCAAGCGCAGTGACACTCCTTCTGTCAAACATGGCTGTGCTTTGGGAGAAGGAAAAATGCTGAATTGTGTTGGTATATCTCGGGAAAAGCAGCAGACATGGCTAGATTGGCTGACTATTTTATTGTCGTGGGATACGATCAGGAGAAAGCCGGTAAGTTTGGCGGCGGGGCGGCTCGCAGATTGAACTGCTTAGCTGAGGTTTGTGTCCAGGCCGTCAATCAGTGTGTGATGATGTTGATGCTAGATAGCTTTGCGCTTAGCTTAACGTTAGCCACACAGCTACCAGGCGAGACTGGAAACACTTTCCTTTTTTTCTCCTCGTTAACCGGCCAGATGCTGAATATCATCCGGCGGGCATGTATTAACAGATCAAGCACACGCCTGATGGCAAGTCGCCAGTGGATGTTTACACACGACGCGTCGCGATATTTGACTTGGATCAATCGAAACTTTTCACGGATTTCAAAATCTGTCACATCCTGTCCCTGTTGATTGTGCTCCTGCCAGGTCCGGTGGCTGATTTCACTGCCAGAATAATGCTCACAAAAGATCATATACATTCAAAACTTGCTCCCCCTTGATCATATTGGTTTTGCTGACACTAGCGAGGTCAGATTGGTATTGATAGCCAGTGTTTTGTGTTTTTTGTCCATGTTTTGTGTTTTTTGTTGCGTAATGTTGGAACGGTGGTCTTGCTACCTGCCTGTCCTGCACGCTCAGTTTTGGGGACTATTTTTTAACGCGCTGCCTGCAGCTGCACTTGTCAATGAAATGTGTTATATTTGTTTTTGCCGGAAGAGTGCTCAACTTTTTGATGATGGGCGTAACGTTATACAGCTGCCTGCGAGGAAAGGCAGTCCTTGTGCTCAGCCAGATCCTCTTCCCTTTTCTCCCTCTCCACTGTTGTTCTGTAGTGCCTCCACTCACATGTTGTGCCTCAGGTCCAGCCTCACATCCTTTGCATCCAAGACAGGGAACACATATAACACATAGATGCATAGATGAAAACCTTTTGGCATTGCACAGATGTTCTCACATTTCAAATTGTTCCCAAATGATAAATGGTAGCCTACTTTGTAAATACTGTAGCTCAAAACCTCTGCGATTGATTGCCACTCATCCACTTGTGAGGATCCAATAAGAACTGTTGCTCAGTGAGCAGCCTGGAGAAAGTAAAAATATTCAGCTAATCTGCCAACAAATTCAAGTTCCTAGCCTCTTTCAGTGGCATCCATCCAGTGCCTTGTGTGTCAAAGAGAGGCCAGAGCAGCTGAATCCTCTTAGTCGCCATAGCTTGCTATGCACAATAGGTAAACATTGTCTTTCATCAGCTCTGTGCATCCCAGCGCCAACAGACAAATTATTTTTATTTTTTTGCTCCAGGGACAAAATGTTCCTGGCGTCACCAGCCAGAAGAGTCTGAATGGATTCACATTCAGACAGTCTGACCACAAGAAGATGTTTAAAAGAGTTCAGGGTTTTTTTTTTCTCCACTGGCCGCTGATGATGATGATGATGATGAAGTTGATTATGGAGAGAGTAAGCAATTAGTCTGCCATCTCACATTGCGGCCGATTAGGGCGCAGTGGCAGGCTTATGTCTCATCCACATGTAAGCCATCGCCAGAGGACAAAAGTGATCCCCCCACTCCTTATTGAATTATATTTGTCTGCTTTTATTATGTTTTCCTGAGTGTAATGGAGCGTATCAATTGTTGGTTTGGGCTAGAGCCCTGCAGAAATGCCCTTGTTTGTAAGTAGAAGTGATTTTCTCAGAACTGGAAAATTTAAAGTGACTTTTAGATTTGAAATACACAGGGAAATAAAATGATGACTGTTTATTTCTCTAACTATTCAGAGCAATGGCTTTGCCCAGTGAAGTTGGCTCATAGAAGCCAGTCTGGACACACTAATGTGCAGTGGGTCGTCTAGACAACAGATTTTTCCCGTCCACCTTGCTTGTTAATTGAAACCAGGGATCCCTACGTGGGTCATCACCAAGCCTCCTCCGCTGGCTCTTGCTCCACTGGCCTGACCCAATTCTCATTGTTGGATTACTATGGATGAATCAGTTGGAAATAATGCTAAGCATGCAATCTGTTGAGGAATAGGCTTGGTTCCAATTTGTAGTGAATCAGAATTACACTGTAAAAACGAAATCAGTCCCTGTAAATTCTGAATCTATACCTTTAATAAATGTACATTTTAATTAACACGGGAAATGGAGTATTGTTGGTGTGAAATAATAACCTTTGCAAAAAAACAGAACGCATTGCTTTTAAAGTAGGATAAACCTGGTGTGTGGCTACAGTCAGAAGTAACAGTGTGCAGTATTAGTGGTGATGAAGCTTCTCTCTGGGTGACACAGGGTGTGTGTGATCGATTAATCATTTAGTTTGTGAAAAATGCTCATTTCACAATTTCCCAGCTTCATTTACTGTCATAAATGATGAAGAAATGCAGCAAATCCTCACATTTATGAAGCTGGAACCAGCAAATGTTGGTTGACATTTTTGCTTGAAAAATGACTGAAACAATGAATCGATTATCAAAACAGTTTGCAGTTCATTTTCTTTCGATTGATTAATCGACTAATCGTTGCAGCTCTAGAATACAGGCCGATACTGTACAGTGGGCCTGAAGTTGCAATACTGTATAGTAAAGATAGTCACTTAAAAGTATAAAGTATAGCAAAGAAGTACTGTGTTACAAAGATCCTCACTAAATCCAGTTAGGATTATTACCTTGCAATTGCACGACCCAGTTTCATTGACTTGCTTATATTGCTCTTTTTTTCCAAAGACTTTTGCCCCTTGAGAATGAATATAAATCCAGGGTATGTGTCTCCAGCAAGAACACGTGTGATATTTTCATTGTGAGACAGGTGACCTATTTAAAAAAAAAAAAAAAAAATACTGAAAGGCCCATAACTAATGGTCAGATCATTGTGCTTGGTGCAGCAGACTGAAGTGATTTAAAACAAATGAGAAAAAAAAAAGGAAGTAGGGCAACTTCTAAATTCTGTAGTTTATTGTTGACCTTAAAATCTGTGGCAGGCATGCTGTTTGTCATATTAGTGCTTCAGATATGTGGTGAGTTTGATAAAAGGGAACATGACCTGCAGATTCCTCCATTAGAAATCAGACCGGAGTCTGCTTCCCTGGGGGCCAATGTCATGAGCCACAAACCTTGGAATTATTTTCATGAATAATGTTGGAATGTGGAAACGCCGCTTTCGATGGATGCAGTCTGTATTGAACCTGCTCTATATTCCTTTTGCAGTGGGACGCCGTTTCTCTTTATTGACAAGGGTTTATATATACAGTCTGGCGTGCTATTCACTATAAAGTGTAGTTTGCCAAGTGAAGAAGAGGAATTTGCCCAGCTGTTTTTCTCAAACAGTTTATTGGATGGATATCATCACTCTTTATTGAATCAAACTGCTTTTGGAAACAGACACGGTACCCAATCTCTACTCAGTGTGACTTGATGGTCTGGATTTTCTGGTCTGGACTCGGGGAATGGCTTATGTAACGTAGCACAATCCTGCAAAATAAAAAACAAAATACTTCCAAATGTTCAAGAGCAAAGTGCTTCCATCTGTAGATATCTTTTGACTGATATTGCTGTGTGTCACAAGATGTGTATCTGTAGAGATGCACGTATGCAAGCTTTAGAGGTGGAGTAAATATGCATGACACAAAGTCATAAATGCCTTTTAAGCATTATTTTAGTAGTTGTATCAAGAATGGCTCCATGTTATGTTTTATCCTCTGAAACTTTGATGAATTGACTTTCTGTTACAACTTCTCAAAGAGTGTTTGTTTTTGTGCTGGCTCTCTTGGCACACCCACAAGCGAAGTGCTTTGGCAATAAAACACCCCTTTCTTAAACAACAAAACCAGCATTTTAAACTGAGAGATTCATGTTTTTGTCTGCTATTTTTGCTTACTTATTTCTTCTTGTTATGTTGTTTGCCTATGGGAATAGCGTATGTTGGTGTTTCTGTGGTTTGTCTTGATGGTTGTCTTCCTAAACTTGTACGCTTAACTCCGTCATTAGACCATTTCTTGCCTTTCAAGTGGTTTTCAAGCTAGTGTTGGTCTGCACCAGTTGGGGTTCATAGTTTCATTGACCGGATCGTTTTGATTAGCTTCAAGTACTGTTTGACTAACGATCACACATCTGTTGCGTTTGACTGGCTTCTGTGCTTAATGATGGTCTCCTCATTTCAGGGAATGCCTGCCCAGTTTAGCTGCATGTTACTGGCTGCATGAAATATTGTGCTTTTTCTTGCACCATTTTCTGATTGCAACATGACATGCAACATGAGGTTCTTAACTTTCTTAACAGAAACTCCAGAATATGACAAGTGTAAGCTTTTTAATTTCTTCAGTTTGAATAAAATGACTAATTTCTCATAACTGAAACTTGATTTACTAGCCAGAACATTTTTCATAAGTTCAGAATGTTGTTTAGGAAGTTGCCTGGAACCTGTATCAAGAGGCTGCACATTTACATTTATAATCTCTCTGAGCCTTTGTCTAAAAATATGTCACGTAAACAACGTTCAACAAAGCATTAACTCCTGATAGTCTGTCCAAGATTATATTTGACAGCTGTTTGTTTATGCTAAGGTGATGGCTAAAAGCCATGTGTTAACTTAGTACGTACTACATTTGGCTAAATAATGCCATAAAGTAAATATTGTGTGGATACGCTGACTTTACAGACTGGCTCTTCCAACAGCTGGAGATGTTGATTTCATGTTGTAGATGCCAGATCTTGAAGTTCTGCCATGTGTTGTGGTTGGTTTTCTAAATCATTAGTTATTCAAGTCAGGTCAAGTTGTGTAGTCTGTTGTGTTTTATCAGCAGTAACATAAACACGGGTTGAAATGGTGGTTTGCTCAGTGCTTATGGAACAAGATTAATAGTTGTACTGTCAATCCATCATTCACAAAGTAATCTATAAGGTTTCTGTTCACACACGTTTTGGATTTCAGTGCAAATTTGCTGGCAATTGAT
Organism: Macquaria ambigua; assembly: GCA_008360985.2. NCBI lineage: Eukaryota > Metazoa > Chordata > Actinopteri > Centrarchiformes > Percichthyidae > Macquaria > Macquaria ambigua. The sequence goes on along the minus strand of VMKM01000004.1, from coordinate 1,350,628 downwards.
CATTTACAAGATGATCTTAAAGTGAGTAAAGTAGTACTGCAGGAATCCACACTTCAAATATCTATATTTAATATAATATTTTCAGTGTGCACTCTGAAATTTCAGTAAAATGAAATCTTATGATTTTAAGAGCAAAGACGTGATCATGGTTGGTGAGGTGAAACTACTTTAGTTGTGAGTAATTGGTTTACTTGGTTTTACTTTGGTGATTAACTGATGCATTCACTTTGCTATGTTTTCATATGCGTAATCTATAACTGTACTGCAATAGGCTGATTATCGCATAATAACAACCTCTGTATGACCAGAGGATTTCAGCTGAAAAACATTCACTTTCACTTTTTTCACATCTGACCTTTGACCCTGAGATGGCTAGAGGGATTTGTCAGGAAAAACCTCTCATACATCCTTTCAGCACCAACAGGCTGCTTGTGTTTAACAACGGTGTCACGTTAATGTTGTTACTGGGAGTAAGAAGTGGAATTGTTTTGCTTCTATTTTACATCTTGGATTTGCTTCCTCCATTGATTGTTTTCTTTTTAACTCTGCATTTGGCAGCTTCTCGCTTGGATTCAGACTTTGTGGTGAGAGGCATCCTGACCACAATGGAGGAGTTCCTTCCTCTCTGTAGCAGAGTTTAAAACTGATTTGTAGGGAAACTCCACACTGGCTACTGTTACACTACTCTCAGTCTGTTGATAAGGTGTATAGTCAGAGCTTTGTGATTTCTGTGGTTATGCAAATTTAGCTAAAGTTCATGTCAGGAAACATTTCAGTCAAAATATTTCAATTCCATTTCCTTAATCTGATGAGTTGTAATAACCGTGTGTTTAACTCAGACACATTGTTCTGACTAGTCTGAAAAGGATTACTATAAGTAAATCAACAGATGTAACCAGGGGCTGTAAAATGAACCGCGCCATCTAATTATTTGCTGAAAGCTCGAAAGGGGAGAGTTGTATTTTTAGTTGTACTGTTAGCCGCCATATGCACAGTTGCAACTGGGGTTCACAAGAAGAAGGCAGACGGGTTCAAACCGCACTGACTGAGTGACGACTGTGGCGTTGATACTAGTGAGCAGCACTGCCTTCATTTTTTTGTGAACTGAGGGGAAAAAACAAGCGCCGAAAACATGATTGATTAGTTTATTTAAAAATGTTAAAGTTGATCACTACGACTTCAACTTTGGGTCCTGATGGAAACCCACTTGAGAACCACAAGTCTGCGGTATTTAAAAATGTGTCTAATTTATTGTTCTCTATGGAAACAATTCTGCATATTTATGTACGTCAGCAAATGTGTGTATTTTAATTTTTTGAAGCTTCTCTCCTGGCTGATATGTTTTTCTTTCCTCCCATCATTTTGACCTGGGCATGACCTGCCCTGCAGCTGTCTTTGCAGGCTGGAAATCGTCCTGAATTTGATATATATGACATCATCAGTTTGCTAATCTCCGATACTCTTTTGCCATGCAAACAACACTGCAGCCTATTCCTTTGCATACCGTCCACACAGAACATCCAGAAGAGTTTAGTTTCCTGATGATGGTCACCCTTGGACCAAACTGGGCTTTCCTATGCGTCAACAGGGATCTTAAAGGATAAATCTGCTCTGATATAGAATTAGCATGATGTAAATTCTGTAATACTGTACAGCTCAGTTTCAATGTGTGAATTTGAAACAGGCCTGTCCTCAAGCTAAACAGCAGAGTGATGATAGGCATCTTCAAACAAATGGAGCTGCTCCATACACTGTGACTACTGGAATAAAGGATAAGGCAACATGACCGCATCTGTGGTGATTTTACTGGGATGCAGCCACATTTTCTGATGCACAGCTGGAAGCTCTACATGAAACTCATTTAGATGTAAGATGTGTAGAGCCACTTACTAAATCAGTGTCAGTGGGTGTGGAGACATCCTCAACCTCTTAGTCACTGAAATAGCTTAATGTAAATTCTGTTTTTGGGTGGATTTTCCCTTTAAACTCGAGTCTTGATGTTGGAGTGAAGGAAAGTGAATGAGCATTACCTATGAACTTGTTCCAGAGCCGTCCACCTGTGTGCATGACTGGGCCAAAATCAGGTTAGAGTCTGACGTGAATGATACATAAACTGACGTAAGGAGTCCACCGGTGGCCTGTCATACATGGTAAAATAAGCATTTGGCTGATTTAATCAATGACAGTAACAGCAGTAAGATAAATCAAGAAGATGAATGGAGTTTTTTTTCCAAGAGGAGAAACATCTGCTCCAATCAGGAAAGACTAACAACTTTTCCTCTGTGGTTTTTCACTTGTTGTTTAGACTATGCTAAATCACGCAACTCATAAATTATTAGGGACATTCAATCTCTCTAAGTTGCTGAAGATATTTGTGCGTGCGTGCATGCTGACTTGCAGTAATGGCTGAAGTCCCAGTTGGGTTCCTAAGGAAGAGAAAGTTAAACTTTGGATTGGAATCAATGTCCCTACAAAATAAAACTTGGAGGCTTGGTTTGATGCCTACTTTATATTATATTTTTGTTCTAAATGTAAAACATATTTAGCAAATACTTTATGGATTACAACAGCAGACTGATAAGAATTTGTATAAAACATCTTGTTTCATGTCATACGCTATCATCTCATATCAAGCAAATCAGTGACGCTTCTTTTAATGCTAGAACAAACCTCTAGTAAACCTGATAAAAGTGTTTAAAACTACTAATGCAGTTGGAATATTTTATCTAACTGATATTTCCCAGTGGTTGTGTTTTATAAGCTGTTTCATAGCCACAAACCTCAGTAAGAATTTGTGGGTTTCATGATATCAGTTTACGAGTTGGTCCCGACCACTCGTAAATTTAGTTTTCTTATTTTGGTAATAAGATTGATGAATCCCACAACAGCTCACAATAATTTTGTGTACGCACGAATTAAGTTAAAGTCTGTGCATACAGCGGTTTCATAAAAGAGGCCCAATGTTTGCACTGGACTGTGCACATCTTTAATGGCACTTATTAAAGGCTGGTTAGATTATAGGCTAGTTATTGTTCCTAATAAATACGTCCCTAAAGACATTTCAGAAAAAAAACTTGTAGATATATGTATATATATATCGTATTTCATCAGAAAGCTGAAAAACATTACAAGGTTGTTTTTCAGGTCATATTGTCCAGCTGTACCACACACATGTTGTGCTGCATTGAGCTGGAAATGAGCCATGCTCTTAAACATGCACACGCGTGCCGTGGGCTTGGATGGGTTTTGTTCTTGTTTAAATCGCCTCTGCCAAAAAATAGATAAATAAACCTGATGTTGGACTTAACCCCCCTCGCATTTCGCTAGCGGATGTTCAAATTAGCATGTTCCTTTTCAGGCCTGGGTTCTATTATCCTCGCTGTTGGGGTTCTTTATAGTTATCAGGGGGGTAGTATTTGAAAGCACGGCTTGTTTTAATACAAGAGTGCAGCCTCGTGGTATGTGCGGAATTCTGTCATTTATTTTCATCCGTGGTTGAAAATTTGAACTTGGAGCACTCAGAGCATGTGATTTCAATTAGAGGAGCTGTAAAGACCTGAAGACACGTAACGGTCAGACAGACTGGTGCTCTACTAGCACCAGTCTCCATGCAGTGTCTGGACACGCTCTGCTCGCCTCTACAGGTGAACAAAGGCAAAAGTATAACCAACATCCATCTCCCTTCTGTTCAAACAAACACACATACACTCCCCAAACAAGACCCATCCCCACTCAGGCCCAAGAGCCTCATCATGATTAATTAGTCATTCTCTTTGACAGAGGTCTACGTTTCAAGGAGTTGTTGACAGCAGGCTTGAGGCACTTGGTGCAGTAGGGCTGCAGCCGGCCACCGAGGACCTGATGTCAGTATGATGATGTGTAGCAGTTCCTTCTCCTGTTTGTTGAAGCAATTCTCCTCCCTTGTGCATGGTATCTGACCTCTGGCCAAACTGTGACATAGGGGCCTCATAAGCAGTCTGCTAAGTAGTTTGCTGAGTCATGGCATTTGCCTGTGTTGAGATAGGACTGCTGAAATGCACAGAATGGCGAAATGGATCTAACGCCACCGCTTTTTTCCCCCACTGAGAATATAATAACAGTTGTCAGGGTAGCTAATACCAAAATATTTTTGTCCTCCGCACACACACACACACACCTGAATGGTAACGTAGCAACCAGTAATCTTAGCAAGCCATTACAAGCACCGGCGAGATGACGTTGTACATGAACAAGAGATTTATTCTTCTTCTGTGGCAGTAAAACACATGGGCCTGCCGATAACTGTGCTATATTTAGAGCTTCACTAGATATTTAGTGCTGACGAATAATAACGTTAACCTCTGTAAACTGCTGAGCTACGACTATGTACTGGCTCTTACCAAAGACACATACACACCTGGATAGCCTCTCGTACTGTAAGAGAGCCGCCAGCCCAGCTGCAACACAGGTACCCACACACAAACTCTCTCAAAGGGCCTTAATGTGCTTCTAATGGCTGTCAATAGACCGCTGACCTCCCTGTCTCTCCAGTGGAAACATGGAGAGCATGACAGTTGCTGCTCACGGTTTGTTAGCTCTGACTACCAACACCGCAGGAATGCACACTGCTATTCATGCTACACTGTGCAGTTCCCTGTGTCCTCACACCTCCCTGATCTACAGTGTCATTTCAAGTCCAGCGGTGTCCCTGTATGCCTTTTTTTTATGTTGAGGAAGTTTTCATAGTTTTGAGCCAAAGTTGTTTCTCTGACCAACGTAGCAATTTGACATGGTTATAATGCTAGACAGTGCATAAGCCAAAACTTGTGTCATTCTAGGTTTTCACTTTCTCAATGAGAGTAAATCCCAAATGCTTTTTTAGCAATGCACTAACTGCAGATGGTAAAATCCATGTCAAGTGTGTTGTTTTATATAAACGAGACGATTGAGACTCTAAAAACCTGACACTATCTACAGCATATGTGACTCTTCAACAGTCGTAGTATTTAGCCTGAATGCTTTGAATTGGGAATTTGGGCTTTTATTGATTGCATAAACAAAATCCCCATACATGTCTATCCATCCGTATTAGTTAAATGAATTCCAAGAAATGGGCCACATGTATTCAATTTCTGTCTCTTACTCTCTTGATAGGAGGCCATTTTCCCTTGGCTGATAAATAGAAAGTGTGTTCCTCACTGTCAAAGAGTGACTAAGAGTTTAAAATAACGTTGAGATGAAGTCATGGGGTCAGACAACGCAGTGTGACAAAGTGCATATTGTGAAACAGAACTTAAAATGCTTTTTTTGGCATGTTAAATGGGGGACATTTTTCTTAAATTAGATACAATTTCCATTTATTAGCTTTCCAGATTGCTAAATAAGAATGTTGCAGTCATATATCAACTCCTAAATGCATATTGTGTTGTGTTTGCACTCATGTTGACATGAATTATTACATCCAATTTAGATTTCAGAGTTTTGCAAGACCCAGCCATATGGGGCCCTTTGGGAAATCTTTGAGGGAGTTGTTTCACTGGTAAAGCTCTCGATGGTCAACCTCGCAAATCTGGCTGAATGTGAAGTTCACCACACCTGCTATAGATCAGTATCCAGCTGTCTCTCTCAGCACTAACTACATACTGTAAGTGTGTGTGCCTTTGTGTGGTGTCATATATCTATGACCAACACTTAAAGCTGGGGAAGGCAGTATTTTGTTTGCCGTCATTGGGCAAAAATTCCATAATAACCGTTCAGCATATTGTAATTCAAGTGGTCTGAGAGAAAACTAGACTCCTGCACCTCCGCTAGGCTCTGTTTTCCCATGACGGGAGACTTTGGCCAATCACAGGTCATATCAGAGAGAGGGTGTTGCTATTGGCTGTTCTACAAATGCAGATGCGCGTGCATTAACAAAACAAGGGAGATACAGACATTGTAGTTATCAAAGTCGTACCAAGATACAGTTGTAGGTGCAGCATTGTGTCAGAGTCGCAATTTTAGTTCAGGTCACAGCTCGGTTTCGTGACTGAACAGTGAAGAATGAAGACGGTTGCCCCTGGTGCCATTTGGTTTTGCTTGCCAGAGCATTATTACAACAAAAACAATGATTGGCCTTCTCATTCCTGTGAGCTTCTTTGTGTTAGTGGTGTAAGTTCCATATCTCACAGTTTGGACCACATTCCTCCTGAAACAACTTGAGTTAATGAGTCCACCAGGGTCTTATCAGGAGTTTTTTTGTTGTTATTGTGGCCAAAATTGAATGAATTTGCACCGACTTTGAGAATGTAATGCTATTTTGTGGTGTTTTTTTGTTTTGTTTTGGTAAACTGCAGAAATGTTTTAAAATTGCACATAAAACAGTGCACATAAAATTGTTTTAGGGCAGCTGGTTTCATTAACTGTAATTTACACAAATGTAAAAACAAACGGAAAAGACGACTATTGGGGTTAAAAAGTTCCTTGTTTTGTTGAGGCTGAAGTTTGATGTTGTTTCACCTGGGATTGTAAGTCGATTATTTCATAAGTCAGTGTCACATTTGATTTTGCTCTGTCAACATATTTACGTGTCTCTTTTTTCAGTTTAAGCTTTTTCACAATTCCTCTTTACAACTAAAAATGAACCAAAACCTTTTTCTTGGAACTTTCTCGCTTCTCCCCAGTAGCTTCTTTCAAAGTAGGCTCAGACTGAGTGAATCAGCTTCACTTTCAAATGACTTGACCTGTATCTTAGAAAAATATGGATAATATTTTCAAAGGGTGGAGCAAATACGAAACCTGAAAATTTTGATATACTCTATTTACATTTGATCAATATTTTGTTCTTTTGATTCCTCTCTTTGTCTTGTTTTGTGATGTAGTCATGTTGAGTCAAACCTAATAAACAGATTTAACTTAACATTAAGTGAAATTGACTGTGACAGTTGGAAAATCTGAAAATCTATTCAGACCAGCACGTCTTTGTTCATTACGTTACTGTATGTCAGGATTAATCTGAAAGAAAAACCCAATGTAAGTCAGGAACACTGACTCTGAGATACAAGCCTTTGCATTATTTATCGTCAGCATCAGTTTGATGCAGTTCTTGTAGGTCTTGTTTTTTTTTCTTTACATGCTTTGTTGGTTGTAGATAAAATGCTGCATATTTTTAGATGCAATTCCCATGCCATAGCATATATTGATATTATATTTGAAAATATTAAAATTGTGACAATATTTTTGACTAACTTAAGATATTTCTCTCATCAAAAAACATGCCATGATGCTGTCCTCTGCACTGACTGACAGACCTTCATGCTGTTTTCTCTGCAGGTTCAGGGGAGGGATGTGGAAAGATCATTCAGCGATTCCCCAAGAAGGATTGGGAGGGAACGGCCTTTCCTCAGGGGGTGGAGATGGTGAGTGATAACAGCCTCCTATGAACTCAAAATAACTCAAACTGAACAAAGCTATATTACCTGGGTATTTCAAGTACACTAAGTTAAAGTGAAACACAGGAACACAAATAAGATGCCTGCTGAGGTGTTGTTCTCTTAACATCTAACATTAAAATGCTTTTTAGTCAAAATATGGTTGGAACAGGTTGGATGTATGGGAAGAGTGTGAAAACAATCACGCTTCAGTGCCCCTCTGTCTGTTTTGCTTCTACATACACATATACTACATTGCAAACATTTAAAAAAATGTTTGTTTTATGATTTGATGACTGGTAGAAATCAGTTATGAAACTCTAAGTATAAATGACAGACTGGTGTCTGAATGGTTGCGTCATTACTGTGTCTGAGGCCTTTTCTGTCTCCAGTGCAGGACAATATCACAATTTCATAGTTCAACAGGAGAGCAGACAACATCTCTGGAACCGTTGTAAGTTAATGTGTGATGTGCTCAGGTTGTACAGTGTTTTTCTAGGTAGTGAGTGTCCTTGTCCTCGCTCCCTGTACCCATTACCAGCTTCCTGATTTGATGGTTAAGAATGTTTTCCTCTGCGTAAAATACTGTAATATAAGAAATATTTGTCTCCTAAAACTGCTCTAGAATTTTCTGAGTCACAAAATGACAGATTATACCCCAGGGAATTGCCCCATTTGCCCTTTGTAGCTTGTGCAGCAGATATTGGCATTTCCTGTTTCAGATAAATTCATAATGATTGTTTACTCCAAAGTTTGTTTTAAACCCTTTCCACGTTCACTAATTGGGAAACCTCTTCCCTCAGAATCCGTTTTTTACATTATGTCCAGCCTACTATCTGGTTTCCATTGCTGTCTGTCTCCATCTTCCTCTTCAGGGATATTAAGTGAATAGTTGCTTCTCTTAGTTTGTTCCCTCCCTGTATGAAGGGCGACCCTAGAGGGTCTCTGACAGGGGGTCTGTTATCCTTACATGGACAATGGATGGACAAATATTTGCTTATCAGGACTGGGAAAAACTGTCAATCTCTAGGGCAACATTAGCAGTTAACAGTATCATACTGCACAGGACATTAGTGCCTGTGTTATATCTGTTTTTGTTCATTTATATTGGCTACTGCAGATAAGCTTTTAATGACTAAGCAGAATGAGTTTGGCAGACGACAAGGAGGGAAAACAGCAAAATGACTCTAGATCCCAACACAGTACTTGATCCTCTGAATGTCCAGCTCTTTCAGCATGAATTACATTGTTTCTGTTCTATTGAAAATTCAACTTGAGTTTAGGCATCACCAACAGGCCTTACTGGATGTATGAAATGCTGTGCCAAAATAAATGTTGCATGTTTGCAGTTGAAGGTATGTTTTGTGTTGGGCGGAGGTCATAGGGGATCAGAGATCACAACTAGAGGAATATCATGTAGGAGCCAAGTGATGCAGAGCAGCAGGTGTAGGGGCCAACAAGTTGCATAATATGGGTCAGGTATCTAAGCCAAGATAAATGGAGAGAGCTAATCTAAACATCAGGCATTCCTCAACATCTCAGATGATGTAATTGTTTTTTCCCACTATGACAGGATCCTTTGTATAAAAGCAAATATAATCTACATTTGTATACAGCATTTGCAGGTTTAGAAGTTTAACATTAACCTTGTGTTGGAAATAAGTTATTTTGAATGAATAGTGAATTAAGTTTTGTTTGCTTTAATGATTGATAAATGAGGGCCAAGAGCTGCAGCTGAAATCTTTGGCTCTGTGCGGACACGGTCAAAGAGATACTATGATACCATGACTCTTGTTTATGCAATGGTATTTATAAGGCAATTGAGGACAAGTGAGGCTGTTATTCCAGCACAAATAGACATATTGTGAGTGGGTGGTTTGAACGGCATGCAGGCGTCTTCCTGTGAATTTGTTGGTGGCCATCAAGACTGTCTTGTTGTGAGTAATTGCTTAGAGACGAGCAGTGATGTGTCGGCAAAGCATAGTACTCCTCAAAGCCAACAAACAGAAATTGTGACTCGTGAAACTATAAAAAATGAAAGTATATTCTGTCCAGACAAAGTGTCAAGTAGAAGTGATTTTTTGTTTATATGAGACTGAAACCTTAGCACTGGTCTTTAACCTTTCAACCTGACTCTGAGCGATGAACCGGGATGGGTCTGTTTTTTCTGCATCATCCTTCAAGTATCCTGTCATGGTTTCATAGAGTTTAAATATAGAAACACTGCCACAGTTTAGCTAAATCTATTAGCTTAGTGTTTCCAGATGTCATTGAGGACCTGCATACCATTTTTTTTTGTGCCTGTGTGGGGGTGTGTGTGAATTTTTTGTATTCCATCTCGCTGAAGTGATCCCCCAATGCTTCTTCATTATGTGTCAGCCTGGACTGAAATTGAGACATACTGCAGTCCCCAGTGTGCAAAGAAAGCATAAGACATGATGTTTCTCATTGAAGGCAGTAAGTCCGAGCTGAAACAAGAGGATGCATTCAATGCAAGTCCTTTTTTGGCAAATATCCTGCATATTTGCTAAAACTGAGACAGATTATGTTCTTCTGAGATACAAGTATATGTTCAAGTATGATATAGAATATTGGATAATAATATGCTGAATAAGATTCATGTGTTGACATCTTCAGTATTCTCCATGAAAAAGCACCCAGAGGAGTAAGCAAGGACAGGAAAGAGGGGGTTGTTTCCTACTATGTTGTGTGTGACAAACCTTGGTCAAGAGCCAAATGACTGAAATTCCAACTTTGAAGCTTTAATGAAGATACACCATAGTGTTTAACAGACCCCACTAAGCAATTTGCATTTTGGCTCTGTTTTGGGCTGGTATGTAAACCATTATTATTTGCAGATTTTCTCTACTCCATGAAAAAGAAAATGACTCATTTACAAACACCAAGAAACACATCTGTAGAAAACAGTGGATGAAGCTGAGCACGAAAAGCATTTTGCGGTCACAACAGGCCCCCAGCAAACTAAATAACCACAGATGAGGAATGCACCAAGAAAAAAGCGTTTACAACTTGTGCTAGGAAAAATGTGTTTCTAATCTTTTCAGGCAAGTGATGATGATAGGAACCAGCTCAAATCCTCATCTGTTATGGATGAGCCAGGTCTGTAGCTGGAGGTCAGAACGTTGCTCACCTAGTACATTTCCATCAGGTCGCCCTCCAGTATGAAGGCACAGTCCTCATGGTATACTGTAAATGGACAGGAGGTTCTAGAGGTACTAGTAGGGTCACGCAGGTATTAATGTATAAGCTCCACCAAATTTCTAAGAGAATGATGTCTACCAACTAAACGGGTGTAACAAATTCTTCTGTCAGGCTGAACTTTTTAGCACATTTTTGCCGCAAGGTTTCCTTGATTCAGACTCATATTGTTCTCATTTCTCTATTTCCTCTGAGGGACTAATGTGACGAGCCGGACGTGGATCTCGTGACAGACAGAAGTAGCTGAGCTGTTGCTAAAATGAATAACACAATGACAATAAGGTTAACTTGAACTTGAATCTAATGATTACATGAACGGCAAATTGGGGCTGTCTGTTTTTTTTATTATTGATTTTAGCTTATTATAGTCAGAAGGAATATGGTATTTCCCTTGCTGTGAAAAGTACAGTTTTACAATTTTTTTAAATTTCAAGGACAGCTGTGTCTGCCTCTCTGCTGAATCTGCTTGCTTTGCCTTACAGTGCAAGGTTTACACTTTGAGTAGCTAGCATGGCAGCAACTAGCTCACCAACACCTTCAGTTACCTCTGGGTCAAGTGACCCCAGTCACGCTCGCCATGTTCACTTTAATCAAGAAAAACATTCATTTTCGAGTTGGACAGTGACAGCCTATATTTTGTTATTTAGATTTACAGCCAGAGAGTTTAGAGCAAAAAAATGAAATGTGCCACACAAATGTCAAAGGAATGCCTGGAATTACTTTGGTGTTCACTGTTTAATTGCTGAGTTTGCTCGTTTAATTACAAGCACCATTTGTTTAATGCTTGGAGTATGTGAATGTTTATAACATCCGCTGCTTGTAGACAACATATTGGTATCAAATGTAGATTTGTGAGTTGTGTTATTCCTTTCGCCCTCATGTGTACTTGTTTCTTTCATACGTTTTCTGCTTCTAACAGGCACTGTTTTCTTTCATGTGTAATTGGCTGTATTAATTGTAGGTATAAAGTCTACATTGTAACACAACCAGATGGACATTAAGCTTTTTAAATCTATTTAAGTATTGGTGAGTGTTTGGAGTAACAAACGCCTTGTCCAAGCTTGCTTTTGCAGGTTTACAATGCTTGCCAGCAAAGTGGGTTGTAAATTTTTTCCGCTAACTTCACCTTGATCAAACCTTCATGCTTTGTATTTTAACACAGTGGAATCAATATGCCCCCAATTTATGACAGGAAGGTCTTAGTTTAATGCTGTTTGTTGCATGTAATAATGGAGCTACGTAAAACAAATTGAGTTAGTATTTTTTCCTGATTTTCCAGTTCAAACTGGCTTTATCCCTCCAGAAACTTTGTAAAACACCCATTAAATGCATGTCGGTTACTGTAATTTGAATATTAATACGTGTGAAAAATGTCACCCAAAGACACAGTTTTAATGTCGGTGTTTATTATTTGATAACTCTTTACGTGTTTAAACATTTTATTATGCTTAAAGTTATAGTTAGCTTAATTCACTCACTATCTCATCACTGGTCATAAAAAAAAAAAAAAAGAAATTTGTAAATTTGTGTGTTAGATACTTAAAGTTATTAGCCTCTCAATTATTTGCCTTGAAATAATTATATAGCTTCCTTTTGTCTGTTCTAATATCAGATATGTCTCTTATTGTTTAATATGAAAGTTAAATGTTAACAAAGTTACATTTCATTATTCACGTGCACATACAGTACACAGGGTTCATACAAAATCTTAATTTAACCATTATGTTTTCAAGGTTAGGAATATGCTTGAATTCGAATATACTCCTTGAAAAATGCTTGATTTTCAACATAATCTGGCGTTTCATCTACACAGACACTGTAAACCAAAAATCTTTTAATATTTGAAAGGAAACGATCCCGTTGTCATATTTGTTTGTTGTCTCCAGGCATTTATGGTAACAATTTAGATGTGGTGATAAAGGCTTCAAGAGTCTGGAAATTTTTGGTTTAGGTGCCATGCTTGAATTTTGCTCTTAAAAAGCTGTATGAACCCTGAGTACATTACATGTGGTCTTGGATCCAATGTCTAAATTTCGATTCTGCATATAATGTCTATCAGTTGGAAAAATCTTCTTTTCTAGAACGAAGCATTGTCCCTAAAAACAGCCTTGTACTGTACACATAACTTGACCACACAGTGTTAGTTTGGTTGAGAAAAATAATTCAAAGAGCTGCGTCATTTCTCAAACAGCTGAAATGGATATCACCATATAGTGAAAATGACGACACGCACTGGAATGGGAATGGATAGCTGTTTATGTTTATGCTTTGTTTAGCCTTTCAATGTATATATGCGTGTGATGGGTGAAGAGAGATGTCTTGACAACTATGCCCGAGGAGGTCAAACACAAAGTTCAGTGTTCAACATGAGGGTCAGTCCATTACATGTAGCCTGCAGACAACAATCTGTCAGCAGACTCACCTCTGCGGTCTCCACTACAGCCATGTTTCCAAGCAGGAAAACAAAATGTCTCCTCTGATGACACAGCCTCAAATCAGTTTTTACATTTTGGAAAATTTAAATTTGAGGTTCTGCAGCACAGTCAGCCCTGATCAGCTCTGCTAATGTGTTAAAGACAAAGGCACAGCGTACAGTAAGAGGACCTGCATCCATACAGGAAGGTAAAGATGGGAAACTGCTTTAATGCCACAAACCACTTTGAACCGAGCTTAGGGCCGTGCACTTTATGCTGAAGGTCAAAGTGAAGGTTTAGTGGTATTTAACTTAGTGCAGAAGCAATTAGCCAATCGATTGATTAGTCGCGTCGGTTTTTCCACAGCTGTAATTTGTTTTAAATGGTGCATACAATTGTTAGCATTTTTACTGTTTGTTTAAAATTCCATTTGACTACAAAATACTTTAATGTGGTTATGTGGGTCTGACATTTTTGAAAAAAATCCTTTGTCAGCAAGTTTGAGATTGACCTTTCTCAACACTGTTGATTCAAAAACGTTCACCTTCCATTTGTCGCGCGTTGTCCCTCCTTGACGTATTTCTTAGTTTGTTTTCAAAGTTTGAAGTTGACCTGTCCTCACCTTTTTAAAGGCTTGTAGCATTTAGCCTTAGGTGTTTGACAGTGAAAACAGTGGGAGTCTCAGCCTAATATTCAGACTGCTCTTTCTCCAGTCTCACATGTTGCGGCTGTGGGCGAGATGCTGCAGCACTGAACAATAGTAATCCTGTACTGATCCAGCCCAACACACAGTATGTGGTGTGGGTTTTCTGTTCCACTCAGTCAGCTAGGCAAGCAGAGTTGTTTCTCTGACCGCATACCATGCCGGTCATTTGCTTTTTTGTCCCACTGCTTACTCAGATATATACTGGTAGCCATAATTGTTACTGAGAGAAAGACATTTATACCAGCGGCTACCGGAGGTTCCTGGAGATGCAGCTCCACTAATGGCAACTAGATTATTCAATCTTCCCTTTTTGATCGAGATCCACTCAAAATTTGTCAATAAGTTTTCCGTGAGACAATATGGTCTCAATAGCTAATTTAATTTGCTGTGTGTGTCTTGGTGGTCTGTAGAAGTAGTAGAGGTAGTAGTAGAGGTGTGTGTTTGCTTGATAGACAAGAGAGTCAGTCTATCACTCTAAGACGTGGTGGTTGCTGCTTTCTTGTCCCTCCACAGCTCCACCAAGACAAGTTTTTGACCAAATTTGAATTGACCAAGATGGTGGTCAGTGGTAAACCCAAACCCAGTCTTCAAAACAATCCTCCAAAACGAGGGTGACAACACAGGCACTACGTCTACGCTTCTCTACAATCTATCATTTTAAAAAAGGGAGGGGTACTCCCTCTTAATCATGATGTGAATATCTTCTTCAGGTGGCTCCTAAATTTGTGGTATGTTTTTGCTTAGTTTTCGCTCCCTTTATTTACAAGCCTATAGCATTGTCACTACATGTCTTAGCTATTTTACGTAGTTTGATACCGTTTTTTTTAAATGTCAGGTTTTTGACACATGGCAAATATATGAATGGAGGAGAATGTCATCGTTCTAGGGAGATGTTTTACTGTCAAAAAATGTATTGATAGTGTAAAACCTACTTGTCATGGTTTTACTTCACTCCTATTGTGTTTCCTTTTTTTATTTTCCTTTTTCATGAATATGGTTGCTATGGAGTCCGTTACTTAGCTGTGGGCTACACCTGAGTTATAAGGAGTGCCTCTTTATATGATTTCTAAGCAGCGTTGTCCAATTGATCCTCAGTGGACATTGGAGAAACTGCTATCAGTGTAAAGAGCAAGTCAGCCAGATGATTGCAACAGTATGTGCATGGTGTCTCTGCGTTATGGTTTGAATATGTTTTGACCCTGAGAAGAAGGGGTGCAACTTTTGACACATAATGTGTCAATCAGGTTCAAATGTTTTATCAAGATATGAAAGTGTAAGAGGTGTTGGGGAGGGGCACCATTAAATGAGTCAGACTGAGTTTTCTTGCTTTTTCCTTTGTTAGTTTGTTGACTGTTTATTGCTTCGTCAAATTCAATTCAAATTGCTGAACAGCAATAGTATACAATACCCTCAACCCTCCATCCAAACATGAAAGCAGTCAGTTAGGAGTAAATCACATGTACTCTTACAGTAGGCGAATCCAAGGCTAGCTGATAACAGAGAGAAGACATAATTTAGAGAACGGTTATTATACACTGTGTTCTGTTATTGCAGATTGCAAATACATACAATTGAATATACTGTAATTGCGAAAGCTTACTGCATCACGACAGACACAGATACTGGATATATAATGTCACCTTACACCCCTACTTGTTTTCTTCTAAGATGAAATTTTTAAAATATCCTCCTGGGGCCCAACTTCCTCTGATGAAGGAATTTGACCTGACTTGACCAGACTGTAAACATTTGTGTCATATCTCTTGTCTAGAACTGTGACTTCTTGAACTCCTCCCTTTTCCCTCAAATCCCTGCAGTAATGAAGAACGTGGCTTGCGCTTCCGGGAAGGATGCTCGAGTTATTCCGAAAATGTGTAAACTGCTGGTGTCATGTGGGCAGTTGAGTACAAATGGAGAAATTAACAGGAGCTTGTTTTTATACATATTGTCTCAGAAAAAGAATACTTCAGTTTCTGACTCCAGTATGACCTGAGTCTCTGGGCTTGAGTCAGGTTCAGCTCACTTGAGAAAAGAGTCACCTTTATTGCTGCGGGGAGTCATTCATCTGGCCTTGTTCTCTCAGCAGGATGGATAAGCAAATCATGACAAAGCTTAACTGCATTGTTCATAATCAGCAGCCTTGGTTATTCAGTTTTAGGCTCTGTGCCAGATTACGGACAGATGAAAGAATGCAACCTAATTGTATCACTTGATGGATTGACTCAAGTTACCATAACCTGACATGTCGCGCTGCACGTCGGTCTTATGATGTTTGTAAAACTATGAGAGATAAACTAAACAGTGCATTCCAGATAGCAGGATGCTGTTCCAGCCAGAGGGAGAATGGGATCATGTGTTTGTCAGGAAGATCCACACATGAGTAATCAATGCTTTGTGTGCCAGTGAAGCTAAACACATCAGGAAACAAAGCTGGAGCTGTCAAGCAAGCAGGACTTTCCATGCTGAAAAGCACTGTGAGCTCACCAGGAAATGGGAATACACAGGATGAAATGAAGCCACAGTACACTGGAGAGCGCACATACTCAGACTTTTAGATGAAATACAGTAGAAGTTTTTGGTCTTAATGGTTTATTGTTTATATAATATGTAGTTATTTTTGGTAATGAAGTGTTTCTTTCCTTGTTATTCTGTCATATACACTTAGAGAAATTTGGTTTTCCCATTACAAATGAAAAGCTACCCTCCAAACAAAGGCAGGATGACAAGTGGCCAACTTTGTGGCCAGCCAGGAGGTGGGCCAAAGCGTGTAGTTGTGCACTGGTGCCAGTAGCCCTGTGAACAGGTCCAAGAGCAAAGTTTTGGGATACCCAGGCTATCCTGTACATTTCCTTCCTCCCGTCTAAAGAGCTGGCTTGCTCCAGACACCCCGCTAATAGGCTACTGGTGAACGCCACTGTTGCTAGTAAATGTACTGACACCAGGGCTAGTGGCTGGGGACATAACTTGGATTCCTCCACCTATATAATTATACATTATGTGTAGGAATCCACATACTCATTGCCTCCATGTATTAAATCTCGCTGTCAAAAAGATTAACCTCAAAACTTAAACATTTCAATCAAAAATTTCCAGTACTGTCTGATGTATGCAGACTTACATGCCCAGTTTCAGGTGTTCTCCTCAGTGTTGAGCTTCTTTAACAACAACGTTTTGTTGGTTCCCTTTTGTGTCGGCATTGTAGACATAAGATATGGTCCAAACTGCTGTATTCTGAGCATGCCGAGTCTCACTTGAGAAGAAGTACTCTTATTGACATGGGCTGGATGTTTCATATTCTAAGTGAAAAACAGTCAGATTCTTTGGAGCAGTCTTAGCCACTAACAGCATAATAACATGGTGCAGTAATACATTACATTGCTGTTATTCATTGACATTTTGAGCCATACTAGTAAGAGTGTAGGGCTCAAAGGATGGCAGTGTTGGTCGTTTGTCAAACCCTGTTAGTCTCTTTGGGTTTGAGGAGCAGCATGGCACCCAGAGGCTGGTTGCAGGCCTTTTAGAGTCATACCTCAAATACAGTATTTACTAGTTAACCAGCCAGCTACAGAAACTCTATCATGATTGTTTTATGTCATTGTCCGTACAAATAGTTTCCTGCTGAATATGTTCTAGTAGCAATATTCTTCTATAAATACGTTGTTATGTCATGCATCTGTGTTTATTTTTGAGAAATAAAGGTTGAAGGGAAACCATTTACAGTAAGTGTAGCCACTTCTCCTTTTTTAATTCACTGGGTCATGTTCTTCAAAGGAGGATCAGTGTACCTGAAACCAAAAGAAATTTAGTGTCTCAAGGTGGCACAGAGTTCATGTCTTAGTAGGGAGGTTTCACCCATTTATTTCAAGTCTAATACCTTAACTGCTCGGCTGTCGGACTGCAACTACTCTTTAGATCGCTGTGTAGTGAGCAAGTTCAAACAGAGAACTTCTGCTTTTCACAGAGCCTGTACGACACATCAGTTACCTTTTGTGGGTCTATTCACATATGATATGATGACTTTGGAGAGGGGGTGTGAGGTTGGACATCACATTTAAGTTACTTTACTACTACTTTAAGAAATCTTATATTAACATATTCATTACTGAATAAACAAGGCCCCATTTCACATGAGAGACTTATGTTTGAATCTTAATGCGAGAAAAGGCCTTTGCTGGCAAACATCTTCTTGCGTGATACACAGGGAAACCCATTAGACCGTGCATTCATGCACACTCAACACACTGACACGTACCACACAGATTCACATTCACTCTTCACACTGCATTAGTGTATATTCAGGAGAGGAACTAAACTTGCTGTGGTTTGAACTGAGCTCGTTAAGGGCAGAAGTGAGACTGAGGCCTGTGGTGAATACTGTAACATAGCCAGGGCCCCCACAACGCGGTGGAGGAAGCACCTGTTCCACAGCCAGGTCATTATCAGCCATTATCTTAGCGTGCTCTAAAGGCCGGGGCTCAGCAGTCTGACGCAGGACAGCCATTGTACTGATCTACAACCTCAGGACAAAGCTGTTTACCTTGCTCTTTCATTCATCACTCCATGTGCTCAGAAATGTGTTTTTGATGTTTTGTGTTTACTTTTTACAGATGAAATAAAAAAAACAACCATGTTTACCTCCTATCAGCTGATATACTGTAAGTAAAAAAAAAAAAAATGCTGTAGCATTGTGGTACTGAAAAATTGCAGTGGATGAATGCAAATAAATACTACAAAATAGTGTCCCAAGAATGTATAGGTATATAACGTACGTGTCTAGGGTATTGACCCAATCAAATAACATTTTTCATTCTGTTATTTATTCTGTTATTTTTAATGTTCCCCTGTTCTTTGAGGGTTTTTGTTTCTGTTTCCCGGTTGTCCCATTAAATAGCTCTACTTAAAGCCACTGTGTAAGATGTAAAAAGTCATACTTTGGCACCCCCAATGGTACTATTAGAAAAGACACTGTGGCAGACAGGAATGCACACCGCTAACCCCCCACAGATCTGCATTCAACTTTACGTGCCTCTTATTATATTGCTCTATACTGTAGTACACCAGTACAGATCCACAGCCTGGTCACAGTCATGCACATGCAGGTGAAGTGCTGGGAAGCCAAATGCACAGCTGCAGGCGGTCTGGCTTTGGAGGCCAGGTGTGACCCTGTAGCAGGTCCTTGGGAGGCTTCATGGTTCTTGCTGGAGCGAAAGGGCAAACTTAAATCAGACAGAGCTCATCTCCTTGTCAGCTTTTAGGAGAGGCACAAGCACAGACAAAGATAATTTATGCTAGGCTAGGTTAATAATATAGTTTGCACTGATGCAAAGGCCAAACATATTCAGTGTACCATTTGATTCACTACCACTTCCATCTGCTTGCTGTATTTCCTGCAAAAATGACTGGAAACCAGCCTGTATACTACTGGGAGTACTTATGTAATAGTGTCAGTTATTTAGGTGTATTTGTAGTAACATATGGCTCAGTACTCCATCTTGACATCACCACTTTGAATTCTGATAAAGCCTAATCGTTTGTCTCACAAATATTTATGTCAGGCAAACTGTTATAAATATACAGTAGAACCAGCGATTCCGCTAAAAGTCTCCATCCTTCACTTCCACATCCTATAAATGTTAGGACAAAGTAGGACATGTAGGTCATGTTTGTGTTTTTCACCATGGCTGTCCCACATGTCAGAATCAGAAAAGGTTGTTATGCTCTGTTGGTGTCCGTCGTGATTTGGCAATCGTACGCTGTCTGTAATTCTTTTACAGCTTGCTGGCTTGAATTTGAATGTACCTAGTGTTGGAACTTACAAAGTCTGATTTATCCACATGCAACATAATATGCGATGTAGTCAGTAGTCATTGTCACTTATCTACCAATACTTTAGCTAAATTCATAATGGTTTACTGTGCAAAGCCAGATTTCTGTTTTAATATAAGACACTTCTCATGAATTGTGAAACTCTGTAGTTATTACATTGGCTTTGACATAAATTTAATCTTGTCTAAAAAGTACAGTGTGCTAACAAACTGTCCATACATGACAGACCAGGTCCTTCTTAAGCAGAAGTCATTGATTGTTTTGGCTATAATGCCGTAAGTTGGTTACCGCTGTACTCGCTTCAGTTTTGACAGTTTCCATCACAGCAATGGGAGAATTTTATGCTTGTTTTTATACTATTCAAGTGGTTTTAATATCAGTTTTACCACCAGAACCTGCTATTAAAAAGTGCCAGGGAAAATCCATGGACTTTCCTTGGATTCGGAAAGGGAATTTTTGTACTCTTTGACTATATTTCATAGCAGATTTTTTCCCTGAACTGTGATTCAACTCATTTATGCTTGGAAGATATGGTGTTTGTTAACCTGCTTTTGACAAAACTGACACATAACAAAGTCCATTTGATGTTTGGGACCTTCATGCCAACCATGAACATCACACAGGCGCTTCAGGTTTAGCTTGAGGAGTAAGGTTGAGAGAGCAGGATGAATTAATCTGACTGGATTGATTTAAGCATAGGAATGTCTGATTCTCTAAAGGGTCCTTTTTATTTGCCTCTTTACGCATTTCTGTTTTCAAGTTGCATGTGGTGAACTGTCCGTATGTTTTTGATTTATGCTGTGTTTTGAAATAAACCCAACTATTTGCCCTGAAGTGAACAAATCGTCTCAAGGGATGTTGGGAAATGGGGGTTCGGCAGAGTTGTCCCTGTGATCTTGTCGCTGGACTGCGCGGCTAAAAAAAACGCTTTACATTTGCACTAAAAATACATCTTGTAGTGGGTTCTTTTTCTAGTGTTATATTTCCTCCACATATGGCATTTATGAAGCTGAAAATGTTGTGTACAGTATAGTTTGCAATACTTGCTAGATGACTCTTCTGGTCCTGCCTGACTAGACATTTTTTTTTAATTACTGTGGTCCATCATAGTCACCTAAAAATATCTATCTCTAAAATGAACCATATGCGCCAGGTGTTGCATAACAGATCATCAAAGGGAAACATGGAGCGTTGGTGACAGTGGGGAAGCTGAGCTGAGGGATGGGAGTGGAGTGGAGATGCCACCTCAGCGGAGCGTGTTGAGATGGAGCTTGGCTTTGGCGCAGTAAATTAACTCAGTGCAACCACTAACAAGTATTTGGATAACAGTGCTATTATGGTCATTTTGTTGACAGTTTTGTTTCTTGTATTCATCACGTTGACCTTGAGCTAAGGAGATGGTTGAGGGGGGGGGGGCATGCATGTTTGTGCGCCAAACCACTCGGCTGGAGCAGCCGTCTCTGGTTGTTTTGTCCGCTGCTCATCCTGCAAAACCTGATAAAGTTAAAGACTTCTGGGCAGGCAGCACGCCATTGACCTTCTTCTTACCCCTGGCCAGTCCCTCTCTGGCCCCTGACACCCCGCACTTCACTTTCCATCATTGTGTTGTCTTCCTGGCATGCAACTCTTCCACATGAATGGGGAAAGAACAAGGTAGAGGGAAGAGAAGAGGATGATTGGAAGCGCACGGTGTAGTGCCCATCTGTTGCTAAGTTTTCCTGACAACATTGTCTTGGCTGTAATTTTACATTCAGGCTTCGTCTGCAGTTCACTAGTAGTGGAAGTTTGAATGATTTGTGATGGATTTGTTCATGTTTTTCTTTCAGTAATACCTGCTCTAAGATTTGAGATTGTCTGGCAGCCATATTTACTTATTTTTCAATGTATTTTAAAGTTTGTATGTTTATGCTGTATGTTATTTATTTCATGAATGCTGTCCACATTCCTACATTTTCCCCAAAACTATTTCCTGAAATTCTTCATTCAATGCAACAAAATGTTGTTGTAGTCAGGGGAGTGTGGAAAGTGTTTGTCTCTCATTCAGTTTAGGTCATTCTTGCTGATGCTCAGATCGGAGGAGACAGCTTAGACTACGCTCATTTTATTGCTGTGGAGAGAAAACATTGAAGAGTTTTGGTGCCTGATTTCATTTGGGTTTGTAACTCAACCAAATTATGAAGTTCCTCCCCACAAGGGTTTGCGGGATTGAGCTCATTTGTGGTAACGGGAACTCTTTAGAGGTTTTATGACCCTTCAAAGTCTGTTTGCATTTCTCCAAGTGCAGGACTCTCAAATGTTGGGGTCATAATAAAAACACAGTAAACGTGTTTGCACTCATGATTCAGCTGCATCATACCAGAGAAAGACAAAGGGAGATACCATTCTCTCTGTCTCTTTGTCCTGAGTCATCTTTAGTAATGGCTGCCGCTCCAGTTATATCTGGCCTGCGCTGGCCTGACCGGGCCTTAATGTCTCGTCACAGTATAAGAATGCAGCCCGTGTGTGTTTTTTTTTTTCCTTCTTTTTATTGGTGCTGCTCTTCAAGCACTCTGCTGTGACGATGCTTAGCAGGTCAGACAGCAGATCCAGTGTCACTGGCTGAGTAGGTGAATAGTGCGGTTGGGTGGGAGTCAGTCATACCAGGCTGCAGCACATGATGTGATGCAGAGGGTTTAGCTGGAGGGCAGCAGTTTACTCGGCTTTGACATTAATACAGCAAGTGTGTCCCAGAGTTCCTTTGTCACTTGACTAAGGGCTAATTTGGGAATAGGAGATGTCCTTTCTCTCGGCTGTGTGCATGTGTGTTTGTGTACGTGTTGACCTTTGCACCTGTTGCACTATAGCTGAATGTACATTACAGCTTGTGTCTGATGCTGTCAGTCAGTGCTTTCACTTGTTCCCTCAGCTCAGCTGCTACCTGGTAATCTGTCCAGCATCGTTCACTGTTTTTGGGAGCACAGTGTAGCAACGCAGGACACAGAAAGAGAAAAAGGCCCAAAAGACTTGATTTTTGTCTGTGGTTATCACGGTTTTGCAGACCAACATTTTGACAATTTTTATAGAATTGCTTTTGTTTCCCCTCTTCACAGTACTATTCATCCATCACTGTGTTCTTTTAAATCTTAAACATCACATCTTTATCCATTCTGCCTACTAGGACTAGCCTCAGAGATGTGGTCGTGTGTGTTTATGTCCTCGCTGCACTCTGTGTTTGACTGAATTGCAAATGACATGATTTTTTGCCATTTGCCAAGTTGGATGTTTAAACAAATAACATAAGCATATTTTCTCTGTTTACACACAGTTGTGCATAGTTAAATTTAAAATGATAAACAACATTTGCAGAAAGCGTTGCAGCCCTTCAGAGGTTTCCCTGCTTTTGCAAAAGTGGCGGAAAAGCAGAGAAATCATCGAGACACTTGACCTGTTCCAAATAGTTTATTCACAGGCAAACAACAAACACCACATATGAACACCTTTGTGTAGGATGCATGCTTATTATAACTCATAATGAGAGTCATAAGCAGGTAATGGTGCATTAAAATATGTTTAAAGCCTCAGTAGTGTACCAATCATTGTAATAAAAATGCATTGTCCTAATCATTTCATTGACCTCCCCCCTTTATAAAGTCCTTACTGGATCCAGCTACAACATTTAAGCTGGGCAGTCATTCATCTTTTTGTCAGACAGCCATAAGTTGTATGTAAAATGATGTCTGTAGTCTGTCTGGTCTGGATGCACTAGTCCCTGGATAAAGTGTAGTTTACTAAACTCCCTGAAGTGTCTTTGAACCAGTGCCAGCGTTCAAGTGTCTCTCTGCAGACCTACAGGCAAGATAACAGCTTAAAGGAAACACTGATTTAATATCAGTCTGTTAATCTTCTCACCATCGCTCCTCCACGTGCTCTCTCCATGTCGCACTCCCTTACAGTTTTCCCTCTCTCTTACATGCATACACTCCTACGGACACACACACACACACACACACACACAGGATGTTATATCTCCTGTGATCTTCTGAGCTATGCAGTCCCAAAAGTGTTTATCTCTTTTTTGACAACAATGAATGGCATAGTTGGAATAGTTTAGCACAGGATCACAGTTATCTGCATTTGTCCTTGAGTCCTGTCTGGCCTGAGTGTGTACGGACGCACGCGTGCACACACACACACACACACACACACACACACACCTCACCACAAAGCAGGTTTAACAGATTTCCTGCAAGCTATTGTATCTGCTGGAAGATGGTGGCATCCTGGTCCAGACCTCCAGGTTGAACAAGCCAAATCCCCCCTCACCCCCTTTCCTCTCCTCCTCTCTTAATCTCCATTTCTCCTTCTCTTCTTCAAACTCTCTCTCCTCCGTCTCTACTCCTCTTCTTTTTCTGCCCCAGAGACGCTACCTTTGCCAATATATTTGTCTTTGGCTGCACACAGATCCATCTGTCCATCACTCCATCTGTTTTTGAGCCCCCTCACCCACCCCTCCTTTATCCAGTCTCCTCTCTTCCTCCATGTGTCCGGTGATCCCCTGTGTAACCCCCGAGGAGCAGTCTAAACACCGTTTTCAGAGCCAGGGCCAGTTGGGCCTCCAGCAAAAACGTCGTCTCTCTGACCAAATGCCCGCATGCTCTCATATGTGCCTCTCTCATTTTCAAAGTTTGTCTCTCAATCATTTCTCCATACCCATCATTAACCCCTCATCTTCCTTGATTTGAGTAGCTTTATGAATCCATAATACAGTGGGTGGTTTTATTATTGGCTTGTATAATTGACATTTTTGTCACTTGTGTTGGTGCACGAGGACATATCTGTGAAACTAAAGTCTCCATCTGTGAACTAATAAACTGTATGTGTCTAATAAAACACTGTATCAGAAAAAGATTGTGTTTTTCCGCACTTTGCAGATGTTTCGTGTCAGGACTGGTTATGACTCACACTGTTGCCTTGAGACCTGAAACTTGTTTGAGATACTTTTTATTATGGTAACAGAATTTCTGAGTTTCAGTGCCCACAATTTGCTAAAGATAGCTCTGTTTTGTCATGCATTGAAAATTGTTGATTTGTGTCATTCTTAAATCCTCAGTAAACAGAGTGTTTGGAAATATAAATAATAGGTTTTTCCTGGAAGATTTTGGAAGAACCCGACTTACTCCTGGAGAATCATAATACAAACATGCTTTACTCACTTGTATCCAAAGCTCAGCCAATAAGTTTGAGACTGAATCTTTAATTCAGACAATCAGAATTTAAACAAAGTTACTAGTAGAGAGGTCTGTTTACAGGGATCGGCCTTTTCTAATATGTATTGTTTTCTTAATTGATGATGAATAAAATGCAGTTCTGACAGCAGGATAAATAAATATTTGTTATTAGTCTCAGTTTTAACCTTAACCTCCTGGGTATTTTTCCATTAGTCTTATTTAAGATATTTCCTTTTTTGCTTTCGGTCTTTGCTGATGACTTTTAAGGAAAATAAAAACTGGCTATGCCACTTCCCACTCTGATGGGCAGATGTAATTGCTGCCCTGAAACAGGATATCCTGTCTATGCTCTCTGTGGGGGCATTAGGATTAGACTAGCTACAGCAATATGCTGATACCCTGTCCATTTAAGGTTTGAATGGGTTACCAGCAGAAAGTCTCAGGGGACATGATAACCACAGAGTTTTTTAAACAATTTCAAATCTTCAACAAACACACTGAAAATTTAGTCTCTGAGATGATTCAAGCTCAAATGAGTAAAAACACAAGTCTTCTCTAGAACAGATTTCTTGTTGCTGCCTCGGTCACTGTAACACTGTGTATATCTGACCATGTTGTGCGAATTGTCCTCTATGGTATTCTCATTTAATGGTGTTTTATTGAATATCTTCTCAGTTCTGCCAGCCTGGAGGTTGGAGGCTGTCCAGGGACAGGAAAGCACCCACCTTCTTCACCGTTGTGCTGACAGATATCGATTCAGACAGACACTACTGCTCCTGCCTCACTTTCTACGAGGCTGAGGTCAATCTGCAGGTGAGACTGCAACACACACACACACACACACACACACACTGAAGGGTGAGTTCGTTCTACGACTGAGCTGTCCTTTAATATCTTTGTGTGAGTGAGTTTTGAGCACTTTATGTGTTTTTGTTTTCATTCATGCATCGATTCATTTGTTTATTCTCTCTAATAGATTGATCTTTTTCAGGGTCACAGGAAGATGTAGCTTATCCCAGAATTCACTGGGGTGGAGGTTTTCAATCCATCAGAAGTCTAGCACAGACAGTCATAGAGTCTCCAGTCCCCCTACTGTACAGCTGTTTTAGGAGTAATTAGGAGCACCATGTGAAAACCCACAAGAACATACAAATAACATGTAACACCATGCTAGACTCATTAATCCTGATGTAGTGAAATATGAGAGCACAAATGTTTCACTTTGTCATTAGACGGCTGTGCATCACATCACTGTGAGCAGCAGGCTTCTCGTCCTCCTTATAAGATCATCACAGTGATAATCCTGAGATTCGTGGACTCTTATGATGAGCGTGAGGTCACATTCATCTTCACGTGTCTCTCTCTCATGATTGTTAGAAGCCATCACGATGTCACAGTTGGGCAATGTGATTCTTCTGTTTTTCATTTTAGGCTTTTTTTTTTTTTTTTACAGTCTTTGGCACTTTTTCTACTTTTAGGAATGTCGTGTGTGAGATGTCTTCCAGAATTTGAGGCATTAGTCGAAAACAATAGGCTGCTCGGATCAAGCCTAATAAATTGTGAGCTGGCTGAGGGATACTGTTATAAAGGAGAGGATGGACCTGTGCTCCCCCTCCGGCGCTTTTCATTTGATTTACTCATGCATACAAGATTGTGTTTGATTACAGATTAGTGGTCACGGCACAAATGTTCAAAACCCCCATAAACTATTGATTACAACAGATTTGTTTGGATGGGATCATTTTTATACTTATGAATGATCTCGTTAAGGTCTCCTCCTGCCAAAAGCCCACAGAATACCAAGCTAATTGTTTCACTGTGTTTGCCTTTGTTGGAGGCCTTAAATGACTCCTGTCGCTCTGCCCACTGTGACTTCACATCCTTTCACATGTGGAAGGCGGTCGTCAATCACATTCCAGTTAGATCAGCAAAACGTCTTCAAGTTAAATATGTGTCAGCTTTCAAAAAGTGGAACAGTCACTTTGTTGGAGCGTTCTGACTCAGCATTGTAGTCGTGCATCCTTTCCTCATTACTTTACCATTTCAGCTTGTTGTGTGAATCAGCCCATAATTACATGAACATTCCTCTGTTTGCACAACTGGGCACATTCTTCCGTGTTCGTTCAAAAGAATCGGAGGAGGAAGGATTTAGGGCAAATTGTCACATCAAAGGGAGAAAATAACCAAAAATAGCCCAGTTGTTAACCGTTAAGGGTCTCTTTGGAGGAGCCTGCCGACAGACGTAATTGTCATTGCTCGTAACTGGTTGGTGAAGTCCCTCAGCTGTACAAAACATGTTGGGGACTACAGACCAGTGGCTCATCCTCATTTAGTGTTGAAGCCGTAAACCTCCTTGTTCTGTTTTCTGTCCTCACACACACTGGCTCAGTGGAGTTGTCATTAACGACAGATTTAAACTTGATTATGGGGCCTGATGTTTTTCTAATTGTGTCTTTGTTTACTGTTATCTGGGGACTGGCAAGGCTATTAGTGAGGGCTAGAAACTTTGTTTTTTTTACACACACTCCACATTAAATGTGTATATTAGGTCTGCAGGACAAAATAAGCTGTAGAGACACTATTTGTTGAATCAGTTTAATCCCAAATTGTGCCAGATATTTACCAGATGCGCGATAGAAAGGGACGTCCACATGGAATAATAAATATACTCTGATTTATGGACAAACATCTGTTTTATTTCACCTCACTCATTTTGTGAGTGTGAACAGAAACACAATCTAATCTTGTCTGCACAGATCTCAGAAAGTCAGAATTTGAACTTTGCTCTCACAATCTCAGTTTCTCACTTCACTTTCTTACTGCCTTCATTTTTTTAAAGTTCACAGGATTATCAAACAGGTTGAAAAAGTTACACAGATTAACGAAAGAGGGCCATAAACTATACTTCCAGTCAGGCAAGCCACGCCAGAAGCAGGAAGTTGTCATTTGTGGCCTTTTTATGTTAGTAACTCATTGATAGACATACCTGACTATACTGTCCCATGAGCTTTTTTATAAAGTTTATAAAGTGAGAAGTTGAGAAAAGTGAGAAGAAGGTTTTTTTGTTTGTTTTTTACTTTTTAGCACTTGGCACTAAGTGATACTCGTGTTTAAAATAGCTCACAGTAATTGAGAAGTTTGTGTATCCATAAAAGACACCTGACCGAGACACGTGGATGCTTTGTGTATATTACATCCTGTATTGTGCAGGTTGAACCTATGAACCATCCCCAACCAAAACACCACCTTTTACCTTTTTCGTCAGCCTCGTGTTAATTATTAGATTAGGCTATATTTGGCCTCGTCCAGACATCATGTTCCTGGAAAATAAACACACATTCCTGGATTCAGTGTATGGCACTGAAGATCTTCTAGAAACGTGAGGGTGTTTTAACAGTCTTTACTCTCTAAACTGACATCCTTATCTACTCTAGATGGATTCCAGGGAGAGTCAAGACAGCCGGCGGAGGAATGTATTTTGTCTAATAATTGAACCAAATCCTAAGAATAATGGTGAAATGTGACCCCCATCTGAATGGGATATTTTGATCCCATACTCCTTGGTCCCGAGATACTGAAGCACTTATGGCATGTTTTCACTGCCTGGAGAAATATACCAGATTGTGATAAGGGCTTTAGTTAGGAATGAGCGCTGAGAGGTTAGTGTATCAGTGTCCTGATAGGGCTCGTGGATCCACGACAGAGACAATTAGAACCAGATTGAGGCAGTTGCTCATACGACAAGCTTGTCAGGATGTTGGGGAGAGGTAGATAACACGTTTGATCATCGTAAAAATGACTTTATAGTGTACATTTGATTTGACCTACAGTAAGCTGATGAGCACTCATAATGCCTGACCTTTATCACTACATGTCTGAATGCAGTT
Source organism: Macquaria ambigua (assembly GCA_008360985.2). Classification (NCBI taxonomy): domain Eukaryota; kingdom Metazoa; phylum Chordata; class Actinopteri; order Centrarchiformes; family Percichthyidae; genus Macquaria; species Macquaria ambigua. Next base: position 1,321,981 of record VMKM01000004.1, on the reverse strand, counting down.
CTCTTTAACAGGACAGTTAAAGACAGTTGTTATTCTTCCCTGCGGTCATTTTGTGTTTCCAGTTCATTCTTCGTTTCTGGTGATATTATTGCCCACAATTACAAGCTTTAGAGTACTGATACACCACAAAAATTGAAAACTCATAATATTTTCTTTTAAGGTTGTTTTTTTTTTTGCATATGTATGTGCACACACAGTATGTGTGCAATATTCAAACAATTCAGAACATCTTGTGATCTACAATAAAGAATATTTTAGTTTAGTTTCAATGGCCAACTGTAAATTACGTATCTTGCTAAACATTTGTTAGCGTCTTTGGTTTTGTCACTAATGTCTCTGATGTATTGCATTTGCTGTGTTAGTATGAGACTCTGGGAGGGAAGCAACATTAATCTCCTAAACTGATCTTGGCTCTTCTCTAAGGAAATCCACTCATAGGATTTTGTCTCCTTGTAGGCGAGGTCTTTTATTAACCTCATCGTAATTTTAGAGAGTCTGTTGTGTTCATTCAGTGGCTCCAGTGGGATGAGCAGCTGTGCTGAATGGGGACAGATTGGGAAAGGAGATAATTAGTAGTCCAAACTTTCATAAATGCGTATCCCCTCTCTGGAGACGAAGGAGGATTTTTAAGATTTTTTGGGGCTGAAGATATGACTTTGTCTGAAGTTTCATCCTGGCTATTTATGTTTTGTAGGACAAATACAATTAACTTTCCACTACTTCTACTTTCAAACCTATTTTATGACACCCCCCTTAAGTGAAAATGGAAAATGGAGTGTTAGAAGTTGGGTGTCCCTCCATAAACTTGTACGCAAGTTGGTTCATCAAACTAAATTTCAGCTTACATTACTCGGTATTATACATTACCATTATCAACACTCTTTATGTTGGGGCACATCAGTTATTTTTCCCTGGAGAATGTGCAAATAACACACGTGATGTGTAGTTCATGCCAGACACGTACTGGACAGCGTGATGAGTTTGAGGCACACGATGGATTCACAAGCTAAACTAGGAGCTCAGCGGTGCTGGCATGCTATACAGTACAGTTCAAGGTCTGTAGTCCATGGCACTGTGTTGAACTCTTCAACTGAAATAGCTTCTTTTTTTTAATGTTTCAGGGATCAAAGAGTATTGAGGCTGATGGAGATGAAGATGAGGAGGCAGAGGAGGATGGCCTGATCCAGCCAGCTCAAGTGTTTGCACCAAAAAGTCTCATTCTCGTGTCCAGGCTGGATTATCCCGAAATATTCCGGGTAATAAGACACCATATGATTAAATCTTGATTAAAAAATATTTTTCTGTCTTGTTCAGAAGGAATACTCAGAATTTTTGTCAAATCAGTGCTTTCATCTTGCTGCTCTGAGATGACGCTAATCTGCTTTGTGTCTGCAAAATAGGCCGACTTTGCGTAAGCACGCACACTTCAGTAAAGTGAATGAGACATAGAAGCATAAGCACCTCTGATCTTTTCATTACTGACTGAGTTGATCACAGGTTTTTGCAGACTGACAATCAGTCTTGCTGTTCATGTTAATAGGTTCTTCTGTTCTTGCATGCACGTACGTGCTATTAGAATAAACTGTGCTATCAAACCTTACCTAAAAATTTTTGTTTTATAGCCCAGATATTTGTAAACTAAAGGGTCACATGCTTGACCATGAGCTGCAATATTGATGACTATATAGTATTTATCCTCTGTGTGTGTGTCCATATGTAATGTCTTAGTTGTATTTACATGTTGTCCTTCCAGGGTTGCTTGGGTCTCGTCTACACAGTGCACATCGATAGCCTGAGTTTCCCTCTAGAGGGTCTGGTGGCCAACCTCTTTACATTCCAGGTTCCTGTTGCTGGTGGATCCCAGGTAAGTCTTAACTGAGGCAACGCATACCCAAAGTACCACATTCTGCAAGACATCTCACTGTTCCTTACAGGGGTGCCACAGATCCAGACCAGACAACTAGAAAAGGTTAATGTCCGTCCTGTTCGACTGTGAGGCAGTGATTGTTTGTGGAGATGATGGCTGAGGCTTAGTGGTGCAGCTACTAAAAAGATTTATGTTAGCTGTGCAGCCAATCAGGAATGTTGTGTTCAGATGGTGCCAGAGATTGTTGTCCAGCCGCAGGCAGTCATTTTCAAATACATATTCGTCTTTTTTTTTTTTCCATCATGTTACTCGGTGCAAAATACCTCAGCCTGGAGTAGAGCAGCAGACAGCAGAGCTCTTAAACCGTGTTTTATAACAGTTTAGGGGAATATATATTTAAAATGTCAGTCTAAGATCCCTCATTACTAAAAAAGCATTTTGTTGCTGCCGTTTGGTGGCCAAATGTCAGAAGGTGAGGCTATAAATGCTGTGAATCAGGCAACTTTAAATAAAAACCTGGAGCCAAAATGCGTCTCAATCATATTGGAAAATTACTGTATGTGTACCACTGTGGAGAAATCCCCATCACTGGGCTAAAAATCAGATTTTGTTTTAAGCGATGGCTAATGTGCTCTAAGAGGGAAGAATTTGGCCTGTTCCCCAGCAAGACGCCACTTAAAATCTCAAGTCCTCGAGGCTTGAACCTCAGCAGAACCACAGCAGTGGAACAGACTCATTTGTCAAAGTAGCACCTAGTTAAACATACAGGTATGTCAAGAATTGTATGAATGGAGACCCTGCGATACCTTTGATTTTCCACTTGACTGTAGAACTTCACCTTCTCAAACCATTCGAAAGACTTTGATAGCCAAAGCACAACTGTTGCATCACCAGTTTGACTTGACTAATCCATAAATGCACATTTCAGCAGCATTTTTAAAGATATTTTTAATGCAAGGATCTTTTTAAAGGAGTCTGTGATATTTCTGCAGATGTGCGCTGTACGAGTTATATTTTGGCGAACGTGTAATTGAGGTTTTCTTTACTCTATGTCAAGCAAACTCATTCAAATGGCTAATTCAGTCGTGCAGCTGCAGTGTCTGTGTAGCGCTGAATAGCATGTGTCCTCTTTATTTGATACAGCCACAGTACACTCGGCTATAAATCTAAATGGATGACGTGTCAGTTGCAGTACTGCTTGGCCCTGTAGACGTGATGGCTGTAGAAATTTTCCATGACCGTGTTTTCTGACCTTTACTGCTTTTGTTTTTCTTTACAGAAGCTGTTTAGCCTGGGAGCAGGGGACCGGCAGCTCATCCAGACGCCTCTGAACGACACATTACCTGTCACATGCAAAAGTGTTGCTCTGCTCTTCCAGCAGCTGGGTGGGTCCAGGCACTTGATAACTGCTAACTAGTAATCATGATACAGGAAGAGACTTACTGAGTCAGACCGTGACTGGTGACTGTATCATTGTGTTGTGTCATTTATTTGTTCACAATAGTTTCCTGCTGCAAGTTGTCACGTTTACAAAATATCCCATTTAGGTTTTTAAGACATTTTGTGTTGTTGGTTGTTATAATCAGACAGCGGACACTCAAATAACATTCGTTTTAATCACATTACTGCCATTATTCATCATTATTCAGTCCTATTCGCTTTAATAAAGCAGCTTGATGTGTGTGACATATTTTACATTCATTCAGTGCTTGATCCTTATCAGATTTTTAGAGGCTCAGTTCTACTTTGCTAATCACATGGTGGTAAACTACAGCACTGGAGGACTTTTACAATCAGGAGACTTTTGCAATGAGCCATTAAGAACTTGGATTAATTCTACACTAAATGTGTCTGAGGCAAGATTATGTGGTTTTCGCTTTGTCCCATCAGTGTTTCTGTAATTTTTTCTGGGCTAGAAGGAGATTGATGAAGATTTGATGCAGTTTGCTGGTTTCATGCCGTGCTTGCTCAGTGTGTTAACGGTTCAAACTGCAATACGTGCTTTATTAAAGATGCCTGATTCACCATGACTCATACATAGAGTAGTTCAGCTGTGTTTGGAGAGTGTATCTATCACTTTCTTCAACCTTTTGAAAATTGCAGTTTGTAATAAATCATGATCTCAGCTGTTGTACATAATATTTTTAGACTTTAGTCTTAGTTCGCTTTTTGCAACTCTAGGCATACATCTGTAAGAGCTGAGAGTGAAATTAAATATAATTCACCTGAAATTTGATTTGTAATGGAAAGTTGGCCCTCATTTAGCCTCATTTGATTAGAAGAATGTGCTTCAAAACAGAGCTGATTTTATTTCCTGAGTGTATTAACACCATCCTCTTGTTTGTTTGGACAGAGTGGTGAGCATGCACATGGGGGGTACTTACTTGCACGATAACATTTGATCAGGGTTATGTGGAAGTCATGCATTTGTAGCCAATCTGGACACACAAAACCAAACAATCTTAATACACAGCCATGGCGTGTCAGTCTTCAGGAGCCTGTTTCCATGAATCAGTACAGTGTATTCTGCAGTGCTGTTTGTCCTCAAAGCGGCTACAGGGACACAATTAATGTGTGTTGGAAAGATGCTCAATATGTATAATCTTGTCTAGTTAATGTTAGAAGTATAAAGTGTTGTTGTGCTGTGAGTAACCGGACAGCCTGGTTACATTTGTTTAATAATACTGTGGAAACCTTTAGACTATTGGCAGGGTGTCACAGACAGGTGACATGAGACTGTGTGTGTGTGTGTGTGTGTGTGTGTGTGTGTGTGTGTGTGTGTGTGTCCTCCGGTGTAAGAATTAGTTATCTGTGACTCTTCAAACTAAACTAAGTGGTGCGGTCTGATGAGTCAGTAAGTAAAAGCTTCTATTTTGTTTTTCACCAGTTTCAAATTAACCGATGAGAGGTTTGTGTTTTTCCCGCTTGCTGAGCAGAAGGTCATCATCATTTATCATTTAAAGGAATACTTTCACGTTTTAGGAAACACAATTATTCACTTTCTTGCAAAGTGTTAGATGAGGAAATTGATACCACTCTCTTGTCTGTGTGCTAAATATAAGGCTACAGCCAGGAGATGGCTAATTTAGCTTAGCATAAAGACTGGAAGCAGGGGGAAACAGCTAGCCCCAAAACCACAACTTATCGTTTTTACACTTGTGTACGGATTATACAAACAAGATGTGTTTGTTGTTTCTGTTTCCATGCTAGGCCATGCTAACCACCTCCTGGCTGTTAGCCTTATATTAAGTGTGCAGACATGACAGTGGTATCCTTATTTCATCTAACTCTTGGCAAGAAAGCAAATAATCATATTTCCCAAAATGTTGAACTATTCCTTTATTGTATTCTTCCATCCATTTACGCTTAATACAGACTGCAGAGGCTTAATGTAGGACCATCCACATTTAATGGCTTCTTCTTCTGATCGGACAAGGAAAAAAAGAGCGCAGTTATCTGTCTATTGTCAGTCCTCCTGCTGTTGTAGCAACAAGTAGCAGATTGTTGTAATCATTGGCTTTGATTAATTCATATAGTATTTGTTTTTGACTGTGTAGCAGGACAAATGTATGCAGGAATCTCTGACTGAGAGTTAAGTCCTCATGACATACCAGGTAAAAGTGACTGGCAGAGTTAATCATTCTTCCGCCCTTAAAACTGATTTCTCTGCATACTGACAGGAAGGTAAATATCACGAGTCAGCTGATCAGCTACACGTAAGCAGAGAGAGCAAGTGCTTCATTTCCACTTATTAGGTCATCCTCATGTCCATATGAGGACTGGCTAGTAGCTGTACAGAGAGGCAGGTCGGCACATCTTTCTGTGTGCACAGGTCACTCGAGTCACCAGAGAGGAATGTGCGTTAATCATGTCACTCTGCACAGGAAGTACATCCCCCCGGGGCGAGATAAAACCGGCCATCAACAGCCTTGTTGTTTGTTGCCTTTGTCTCTCCTGTTGTCCGGGGATGTTGCTGTCACTTCTTATTTAGGACTCGGAAATGTGTCGCTGTTACCATAAGATAAGTAAACACCTGAATCTGAGGTGTGATTATGAAACTGGAGCCTCAATAGTGCGGTCAAATCAGCTAGGCACACTCTTCAGCATCTCTCTCTGGTACCAAAAATAACGTTTCGCAGCAAAAAAGAGGAAACAACTCGACTTTTGGTTTAACAAGCCTGTTCACCTTCAAAACTCAGATTTTGTTGAGGCTCGTGTTCAGTTTCCTGTTTATCACTGAAGCGGTCCACTCAGGCAGCCAAACACCCAGACCCAGCGCCCCCAGTGGCACGGATATGTCTGCCAGTGTTCCTCTCTCTTTATCACTCCAATGTTTGATTAATTGGTCTGTCAGTTGCTTGTTAGGAAACAATAACAGGAACTGTAAACTTAGAATTCTTCCTGATTGTCACATCGGTATTTGAAATATTATTTATACTGTGTGTAATTTCCTTTGTTTTTCAGAGATGAGTTTTCCTATAGCTTTATACTCAGTGTTTAACATAAACTGTCTCTTTTGGTTGTGGAAATGTATTGTTTTTGTCATCACGAGAGCTTGCAGATTATGTGCAGTGATTCTAACTGTTATTATTGCAGTTGTTGTGATCGACACCTCAAATCTTTTTTTAGATTAAACCTTTAGCAACTACAATTGAGACAGCTACGCCAAAGTAACTTTGTGATGGAGAAATTCACTAAAACTGCTAATTAAGAAATCTGAACAATGTTATTAGAGCAAAACTAATTTTGCAGCGGTTTACTTAAATACATAAACCTGTTCTTTTCACTCCTAATTTCTTTCATATTGCTCATGTCCAGTTTTAGCTCAGTATTGCTGCCTGCATGTATTTGCCTTATCCCGTGGAAAACAGTGCAGTGCAATGCTCACCTACCAACCTACCTTTACATTGTAAAGGCATAATCTATATAGGCAGTTTATTCAAGAAACCGGTGAGGCTGCAGTAGCCTGTGCAGACTAAGTGATTTGACTAAGTGAGTTGACACCATAGTTTCAGGCTTTTTGGTGCTGCATAGGCTGCGGTCTCAAACATTGCGCTTTAATTAGACAATTAAAATTAGATTTGTATCAACTCCACAGATTGTGGAGTCATGCAGCACCTTCTCTAGAACTGGCAGACCAATTTTCTAAATGAGATTAGTACATCAGTACACAAAAATGACCATCCAATCCAGAAGTAGCACTACAACCTTCTATATTAAGATTGGTATGGTTGGTCTGCATAGTCCTGCCAAAACTACAAGAATAATTCTACAGAATATTGTACGTTTTGAATTGCAGTAATCAGTCTTGAAGCTGTTATGGATACGAACAGAAGTCCCACATGAATATTGTGTGTTCTAATCTGAGTCCACAAATAGCACACGAGTGTTTGATGAATGATCTATAACAATGTGGCAGTCACATTCCAACAAGTACCTCGTTAATTTCCTTCTCTTGTTGTTTTCTCGTTCCAGGAATCCAAAATGTTCTAAGCCTGTTTTGTGCGGTTCTGACAGAACACAAGGTTTTGTTCCACTCCACCAGTTACCAGAGGCTCGGAGAGGCGTGTCGCGCCCTGGAAGCCCTCATGTTTCCCCTTAAATACAGGTTAGTATGTGTTTAACCCCAGCGTCGGGACAGATTTTCATGTGACTTTTCAGTAACACCTTGGCTGGTGTCATGACTCCCTCGGCTTGTGACTTGATTGATGATTAACTTTGTTCATCATTGTATTCAGTTCTAGAAACAGGTATATCTACTGGATAAGATTACCCTTTAAGATCACAAAATCTGACCTTGTTTAACCTTGTATATCTAGTAACTTGAAAGGATCTTTCCACTCACTCTCCTTTAAGAATTCACTTCTCCTACGAGTGCTTTCACTGTACAGCAATTGACTTCCTTCCCATTTTTGGACAAATGCGTGCATCACTATCTGTCTCGTGAAACTAATTTCAGAGGGAAATTTCAGTAGTAATTTCTCTCCCCATATTGAAGGCAGAAGGGGTAGGATTTTCCTAAAAAACAATGTATAGACTCATACAAAAAATAATGCCTCTCAATCATCACTTATGCCCCACTAAATGTTTGTGGCAGTGTGTGTATCCGCAGAGACCCTGCCCTCTGCCTGTTTTTTCTTATTTTGCTATGTTCAGGATGTTTCTGGGCATCAACCTTTGGGCAGTGGTGTGTGTAGCCCCCAGCCAATAGCAGCGCACAGGGTGTGAGAGCGGGACTCTATAAAAAATGTAGCGGCCAGGTGCCAGATTGTCAGCACACATCCAAGACGAAGCTACGAGCCGGGGAGGTGGGGCCAACTTTGAATGTTGTGTTTACAAACAGCAACCGACAAATCCTACTCATTCTGCCTTTAAATTTTTACAAAGACTGCAAACAACAAAACACCAGGAGTTCCTTGTCCATGTATGTTACAATACATTGATACAACAGACCTTTTTCACAGCCGACATTTTGACCTGTGATCGTAGGAAAAGCACAGGTGTTACTAACATTAACGCTGGCTCTGTTCTATTGAAGTGTCCCAGTAAGCCGTGACAGTGAGCCAACATGCACAATACCAGGACACTTTGTTTTCCTACTGTTATATGTCAAAATGTCTTCCATGAAAAAGGCCTATTAAAGTATCAATGACAACATGCATGTGTTAATATGATAGTGTGGTGTGAGTGTTGATTGGGACTATGGATTCAATATGGTGTCTGAAAGAAAACAATAAAAAGAAAGGAAAGAGGTCAAGAAATAGAAAGAAAACAATTAGATGAAATGTGGCTACTAATCTGGGTAAAGCGCTTCACAATGCCTCTCATTCATTCATTCACACACACCAATGGCGGCAAACTGTCGTGCAAGGCACTGTTTATGTCCTCTAATCTTTAGTATCTTGCCCAAAGACACTTAATGGACGATTCACTCTAACCTAACCTCCTAAGTATTTGACCACAGTGTCGCTTTTCTTCATTTGCTGTACAATGACAAGCAAACCTTTAAGAATAATGATACTTGGTAAATATCCCTAATGGTTAATTTGCCTGTCTTGCCTAAATAAACATAACTAATATTGCTTGTGCCATTCTGAAATTTAACATGCACTATTCTCAAAACATGCCTGTCAGTAGTAACAGGTGAGTGGTACATAATCCTGGTCTTCATGGGTAATTCAGTGTTACAGGAGGAGCTGGCCGATATAATAATATCAATATCATGATTAAATTACGCTAAAAGGCTGCTTTAGATTCACAAATCTATGAGATTATCTGACTGTTGTAGTGAAATTAACTATGAATTCCTCTATCTGCTTGGCAGTTATTCCCTTATTGATTCTCTTTCTCAATATTTTGTTATGTGTACATGTCCTTTGTCACTCTATCATTATATTGTTTATCAGTATCAAAGTAATTCTGTGTTTTTGGTAGATGATGATGATATAAAAATTTCCAAAGCTTGTAAATATCATTGCAAAATGTATGAACACCATGTGAGTGCAACGTGCAGTTTTTATTGTCTTCTGCTTTCTTATCACTTAATGCTTACTCATGTGAGTTTCAGTTTCATCATAACATATTCCCAGCAGGGATGGATATTTTAGGCTCCCAGTTTCCAGCTCATCATGCAATTCTTCTTCGTTGTCTTCTGGTGTGTTCAGTTACCCATACATCCCTATTCTGCCTTCGCGGCTGCTGGAGGTGTTGAGCTCGCCCACTCCCTTCATCATCGGGGTGCACTCCATGTTTCAGAGTGAAATCCAGGATCTGGTGAGTGCAAATGTCCCACAGGCATCCAGCAATCTCTCTCACTTGCATGCAGAACTTGAACATCATAAACTGTTGAATGTTTTCAAACACCTGTGAATTATTAACAAATACTGGAGTCTTTTAGAGTTCATTTTGACATCCTAAAAGTGATGATGCATTGTCACATTTTAGGACTTTCTGCTGACCTGGAGAGTTTTAATTTAACAAGCCTTTTGCTTTCAGGAGGTTTTTACACACGTAGATTAAGTAATCTGCACTTCAGCCAGATGTTTTTTAGCTGGTTTCGGCTGAACCTCGTCAGGCATGCGTGTTTTTCCTCACAGTACTCCCTCCAGCTGCAATCAAGCCACCTGACCTGTGTCAGTGTTTTATGTGTGTTTACCAGTTGGATGTTATTATTGCTGACCTGGATGGAGGAACAATAAAGATTCCTGAGTGTATCCACTTGTCCGTGCTCCCTGAACCTGTGTTACACCAAACACAGACAGCCCTGTCCCTGGTGAGCACGCACGCATGCACATGCACACACACACACACACACACACACACACACACACACACACACATTCAGGTTTGAAGTGAGCAAAAAAAAATTTAATTCCTTCATGAAATGCATCTGTGTCTGTATACATGTCTGTCGGTCCATCTGTCACACAGACGAACACATGAATACACACATGACATGTTTATAAAGTAATTATTGGATTGTTATGCTCGATCTTTCTCAGTGACTGCTGGTAGAATTGATGTTCTTACTTTACTTTCTCAATTAAACATGCAACACTTTTTCATGGGATCCTGTATTATCTTGGATGATCAATCATCAAGGAATATGTTGCTGTTGCACTTATTGAAAGTTGTTCTAGATAAGAGCATCTGCTGCATAAAAACCAATCAATCACCTAGAGATTCATGTATTCCTCGCAGGTTTTGCACCCTGATCTGGAGATAGCAGACAATGCGTTTCCTCCGCCTCGCACAGCACCCTCCAACCTCAAGTTATTGGTAAGTCAGCATCAGTATCACATGGCCGCCGTCTCATGATGCTCAGGGTGTTTCATTGTAAGGAGTGATGTCCTCCTCCTCCTCTTCCTCCCACACGACTTCATCAGACAAAGTCTCTTATCGCTAAAAGGTTGCCTTTGGTGTGAGGGCACTAACTGACGGTAATCCGTTACCCTAAAAAAAGCATGTCTGTTGCATAATTAACTTATCAGACTGCATTTGTGGCATAGCTGTTTGATGAGTCATGTTGATCTGTCTGTGTCTGTGTGTGTGTGTGTGTGTGTGTGTGTGTGTGTGTGTTCCAGGACAAGGAGGTGAGGGCCGTCTTTCTCAGGCTGTTTGCGCAACTCTTCCAGGGCTACAGGTCTTGCCTGCAGCTCATCCGCATTCATTCTGAACCTGTTATTCACTTTCACAAGGTAAGATAACGACATAATGGAATTCCCAGCTCTGAAATTCAAATATTGAAAAAAAAAAAAACGTATTTTCCAATATGTGACCTTTAATTAAACTCCTTTAGCAATTGCTCCTCAGCAAACACATTCGTCTTTTCATCTGCCAAGAATGTTTTAGCTGGAGTCCAGCAGTGAGGGTGGAATTACATGTAAAAGACAGATAAACCTGTCAGGGGTGCATAGAGTGTGTGTGTTAATGTGAGTACGCATGTTGCTTTAAATGTGTTGTCGAGGCTCCGTGACTTGATGACTTGACTTGATGCTATCCTTTTGTTTATGCAAGCTTCGGACACAGTCCCGTAACCTTGGGCAAAGCCCGGCAATGAGCCATATGAAACGTATTAGGTTTACATTTTTGTTTTGTGCCGGGGTTTTTGTTTGTTCGTGTCTGTGGTGTCTCCGTGGTAACCCCTCAGCACATCATCCTCAAAGTACCCCACATGGATCACATTATAAACAAACGCTCTGCTTATTGGCCTGGAATCGCTGAGTGGAGAGGGCTTGAGTGAACTGTGTTTTATCTCTTCTACCCACAAGCACAAATAATTATGCGTAAAGTAAATTAAATTCATTTGCATGTAGTCATTTATAACTAGATTTATTTCCCTTTTTGTACATGCTGAAGAACTTATCCATGAGTTCAACAATAAAAGATGTCGCCCTCAGGCCCCCACGCAGAGAAGATTTTGTAATCCTGTTCTAAAAATGGCTGTGACTGTGCTTGTTTTTCAGTCTGCAGTATGTCCATATGAACAAGATTACATTTCTCCCATCTGTGCGGGATTGTAACTGCTCTAATTCTGACATTATCCAGACTGCCTTCCTGGGCCAGCGAGGCCTCATTGAGAATGATTTTCTGACCAAGGTTTTGGATGGCATGGCCTTCGCTGGCTTTGTCTCAGAGAGAGGTCCGCCTTACCGAGCCTGCGATCTCTTTGATGAGGTACTGTACCATGATGCTCCACTTAAAGCTGAACTTTTATTAACCTTCACTTAAGTGGAGAAGTTAATACACAAACAGTTTGTAATGTGGACTGGTCACATATGGACGATACTCGATCTGTTTAATAAGGTCACTATCAGTTATGACTGGAACGCTGTTCATCAGTAAAACCTTTGAATGTATTCTACTATTTAATCCACCCCTTTAATAGTGTATATTACTGTTTTGTTGTGTTTATTTGCGTGTTTATTTGTTGGTTGTGTAGCTGGTGGCCTTAGACACTGACAGCTTTAAGGAAGAAGAGGTCATCCCTGCCAAGCTGCAGAAGCACATCAGGGAACTCTCTGAGCAGCTCTACAGAAATGTAAGACATCATGCAAATAACTACAACTCCTCTGTTTTTTTGGTGTTCCATACAAGATAGATGTCTACATGTTCTACATGTGTTCTGCTGTATATCCACTGTATATACAACCGTATATACTATTTATACGTGTGGTTCCCTGGCGTGTGTACTGTAGGAGAACCCAAACCCCCACATGGCATTCCAGAAAGTGCCTCGGCCGTCAGAGGGATCCCACCTGCGGGTGCACCAGGTACCCTTCCCCCTGCTGGATGACGAAAAGGTGGAGAAGATGCTGCAGGAGGGTGTGGCAAAACACACCAGCGCACCTCCGTCTGCACGGCCTGAGAGGAAGTGTGTTGTACCTGCCGGACCACCCGTCGGTATGGCCAACTTTAAACTGCCATGTTGTACCACGAATACTGCTATAATGATGTAAACTCTCACTAAAAGTCTTTACATACCTGCAGTGTTTTGTTGAAACTGCTCTGTTTGCAGCAGCTGCAGTGATTCCTCTCCTGTTCTGTCTCTCTGTGTTCCAGTGTCCATTATGGGTAAGACTGGCTCCGTGTTTAACAGCGCTCGCAGGCTGGAGGTGGTGCGGAGCTGCATTTCCTTCATCTTCGACAACAAGACCCTGGAGACTGAAAAGGTGATGCGCATTGTCTTTCATCAGGGGAGCTAATCAGCCTTTAAACAAGCTCATTAACTGGAGGCACTTTGCATCTGTGTTGTACTCATCCAGCAGGCCTTAAATCTCTCCTTACCTTCACCATCCTAATTTCTCCCAGCTGGCACACAGACACAGAAATAGATGGGCCCTGTAGTCAAACACTCTCTGAATCCATGTTGATATCTTGCTAACTTTGCCAAGCAGTGATTATTGTTTTAACATGGAGGTTAATCCGTTCCTGTCTCTTGTGTTTGCCTCTGCAAACATCTACACAAAGATGTCTGCTCAGATTTTCCTCCGCTGCGGCCCCATGTATGTGAGGTCATGGGTGAACATTCAGCATCAAGTGCGTTTAAAATGGGATGGTTGCCAGTTACTTTATGTATCCCACTGGCTTCATATAGGCGTTATATAATCCAGGCCTGCATCTCCGTGCAAATATAAGAATGCATTGCTTGCATCCTCTGAACCCCCCACGAGCCTGTAAATCCTTCGGTGCCAAATGGTCAGCGTGGACATCATTAACCATACAGCAGGTCGAAGTAGCTGGAAATATTGTGTTGCTACATGGTGTTGCTGTAAGCAGAGAAGTGATAGGAAAATCAAATTACTCTTTATCAATATTTCATAAAACAAGGGTCTGCTTTCTCAAAAAGCCTGAAAGCCTTGTCTCTCTGTTTCTAACCAACCTCTCGTCGGGTCAGTCACTTTATTTAAAGGTATTTCTTGTCTTTGTCCACCTTTCTCTTGACAGACGCTGCCGGCTGCACTGCGCGCTCTGAAAGGCAAAGCGGCTCGCCAGTGTCTGACTGAGGAGCTGAGTCTTCACGTTCAGCAGAACCGCGCCATACTGGACCACCAACAGTTTGACTACACCATTCGTATGATGAACTGTGCCCTCCAGGTGAGTCACGTAACAGATAGCCAACACAAGTCACAGACAGGCCAGATTTTTTTTTCTTTTTTCTTTGACTTTATTCAGTGAAATTGCATCATAACTGTAACTGTGATGTATGGTAGGTTGTCAACAAAATTATATCCGTGTTCTTACTGTTGAATTATATGGGTTTAATCATTTTGAAATGCTGATAAAACAGCTGATTGATAAGATATTATTAAAGGTTTTTAAACTTTTTTTTAAATTTTTTTTATTCTGTTCCAAACAGGAATTTGACCTTTACTGTTGTGGTCCAGTGTGCTTCCCCAAATCTCATTTCAGACTTATTGTTATTCTTATGATAACAGTAGAATATAATACAATATGATTATCGTTGAACTATTAATTCAGTAACATTTCTTAGCCAGCAGACCACAGTAAAGTTCAGCAGATGGCTTTTTTCTTGGGCTTGCTCAACAGATCTTAAGACACTTATTTTAAGAGTTGACTAAAGTAATAGGGAATTTACCAAAATGTTGAGGAAAAAATATGTTTCTTACCCAGATTTTGACCAAAGCAATATCTGAAACTGACGCCGAAGGTCACTGTAACATGGCACATATCTGGTTGAGTAAATAAATAAGTAAATGTCTAAGCGCTGTAGTCCAAATTTTCAGCAGATTCCATATTTTGAGTTGTAACAGTAAGCAGTGTGTAAGTGGGACAGCCGTACACATGTAAAGTACCAGCCTGTCTGTCATCTTCAACTTCTTTCTTTATTCTCAAGTTTGTCTTAGTTTACAACAGTCTGGAGCATGTGGTAAAACGATGCTGCTCATTGTTTATCAGATAGTATGTTTGTCTCTTCCTGGTGCCCTCATGCCTCGGCTACTTGTCAAAGTGAGTAAGTAATGTGTTTTTGTGCAGCTCATAAAGAGTCAGTGAGGCTTCACTCAACCAGAGCAGCAGAGGGTCTTTATTGGTAGTTCCTCATGTTTTACTGCCTTGAATCAGCCCTTTACAGGGATTTTAATAATTTTAAGCAGTCCTCACAGAGTGCAGCGTTTATGGAGAGACTTTAGATTCCAGTCATTCTTTTTCTCCCCACAAATGATAGAAAGCCAATTAATCCCACCATCTGCCTGAGCCAGGGACATGCAAGGTCATCTGACGTGTCATTCGCTCCACAATTATAAAACGGGACAAAGCGAAGCCAAGTGACTTTGGCCAATATAATGTCTACATGAGATGGCTGCTGATTTGCAAATTTAGTTATTTATGTCTTTCCACGCTTGCAGGAAGACGTGAAAAGAAAAGCTTGTTGCGTCATCCCTTCTGTGCTGCTCTGGCAGTAGGCTGTCAGTGAAGTGCATTTGTTGAAAAGCCAAAAAGTGGAAAGATGTCTAGATAATACCACCATCTCTTTTGCATGACGACTTTGAATTATATTTTAAGTCTAAATTGATGCAAAGCTGCATACTGTCCCATTATTGTGGAGCCAGCTGGTAGGCGGGCAGCCAGTGTGTCTTTTTTTGTGTTGCTGGACATGAAATGAGCTTTAACACAAAATGATGAACAATGCAGCAAACCTCTCCTTCAGGGAGGCGATCAATATGAAATGCATGATTCAAGTCATAATTATACAGTCCTTATTTTGTCAAGGACAGATTCCGTGAAACAGGTAATTGTCACGCACATCTGGAAAAATGATGGTGAACCCACATTGAGGGGGGTAATGTTAACATTCGCTATTTTTATTTGATCTGTTCATAATAAGAGAACTTCTTTACTACCTATATTTCACACAAACAGAAAATGAGAGAGATCTGTCTCACCTAACTTTTAATATAGACAAATATCTAAATGTTATCACCATATAGTTATATTTAAGTCTCCAAGGGAGTGTTAAAGACACATTTGACTTGATTTCCTGTGACATGCTGCTGAAGAGCCAATGATCCACAACCACACGTGGAAAAAAGTAATAATTTCACACATGGAGAAGAAGTTTGATGTGGAGTGCACTTTTGTTAACATCCACATGGGATAAGATATAGTTGGCCTTTCTCTGATGGCTTCTTGATAGTTTTTTTTTTTTTTAGATTTTTTTGTGTATTGTTTGTAATTTCTTCTCTTACTTCAAGATGGATGCCAGGCATTTGTTCCTGGCTTTCATTTCTTGGTCTCAGCTCGGTTGTGAGGGATTTGTCTCAGATGAGCTGTGAAAGGAATATAAATAGTAAATTGCCGGGCCAGTAATTACTTTCATATTCTGCACGCTGCCCTTTCTTTTAACGCCCAGCCACGTAGGAACCCCAAAATGATATTACACTGTGTGTGTGTGTGTGCGTGCGTGTGTGTGTGTGTGTGTGAGAACAAAGCCAAAGTGACTTATTCTGTAAAAAATGTTGCTTGCTCTTTATACAATGACTGCATGTTGCCTCATTAGGTTTTCTGGCATACATGTTGATGTGACACATTGATTTGCAATGACATCATCATTATGAGACCAATTACAACATTTATCGTTTAACTGTCAGCTTCAGGTTAAGTGACAGTTCTGTTGTCTGGTTGCAATCAGTGTTTTTCCTTTGAAAGGTTCGCAGGGGAGCACGGCCGCAGGAGGCGGTATGTTATACAAAAATGTACAATAGGTCAATGGTTAGGACATTAGAATCAGGTGGTACTGTGCCTTGTCAGTACTTGTTAATTTGTATTTCTTTCTTTACATTTATTTTTGAAATGTTGATACAACTCTGGAATGAGTTAATATGGCCGGAAAAGTTTAAAGTGACGCATTTTTCCTGCTTAAACATCTGTTGTAATCCTTATCTGTGCTGTTTCTCTGCCATGAATCATGCACAGTAACGACCATCATTAAGGTATTTGAGTTAATTGCACATTTATTTGTTTGTGCATCTGTGTCTGTGTGTGTGCGCACTGGTCAGTGCTCAAGCATTTAGAAGTAAACGTTGCGCAAGCCATGTGGGGGAATGAGTCCTGCTGTGGATGTATCCTGGCATCCCAACCATTTCCTGTCAGATAGGATTATGAGCCCTCTGTGCTCTGCTCTCTCATGGCCCAGGGCCTCATGATGGTGCTCAAAAACACGCTCTGAATGGCAGTTTACTGTGAGAGGGGATTAGGGCGGGAGGTCCATGGGAAGCGGCTGCAATGGCATGGAGTCCATGAGTTTGACCGTCTGATGTGGAACAGTGTGCATGAACGCACGTTACACACAGATGTTACTAGAAAGTACGAGGCACTTTATCTGACTGTCCGCTCTGAATCGCAGACTGCTGAACTACAAGCTGATAAACTGGAGCACCTACCAACTAAGCCTGTCCCCTCCGTCCCGCCTGGAGCCTGTCACGCTTTACTCTCTTTGAACATCTCCTTTAATAGAGAATGTATGACTTCACTACATTTTTACATTATTTAGATCATAAATTAGTCTCTTGCTGTGAGAACATGGCCCCTGTCTGCCTTAGTGGACTTGATGGACTGCCTTGCGTAACATGGTCACTGGGAATCTGCACTGGGTATCATTCCCATGTTCAGATAACTGTTTCTCTGGGATGTCCACCAGTATGGCCAGGTAAACATCTGCGTGAATCAGATTTCATGCTTTTGCTATGGAATCTGTCTTTGTTGCTCGTCTGGACAGCACAGAGGTCAACTATGTGGCTTATTCCTCTTCCTATAAGTGATTAAAGCCACAATTAACAGTAAAAAAAAACTCTGAATTTTTTACATGTCCGTAGCCGCAAAAGTATCATAAAAGCATGCCATAAGTGTCCGTTCATCTTACAGCTTTCCTGGAAAGTGCTAATTTCTCTGGAACGCACAGGAAGCTGCTGTTTGTTCACATCCTCCTGCCTTTCTGTCACATGCTCGTGCTTCTTGTTTTTGCTCGCTGTATTCATGTCCTCGACAGAATAGCTGTGTTAGTCATCATAGCCATCATAGCTCCTGCAGCTTTAAGGGGAGAATGTGAGACATACAGTAAATAATAGGAGGAAAGGAAGACGGCAGGGTGTCCTCGCAAACAGAAATGTGGGGATACACAACACCCTCCTCTCCCTCCACTCTTGAAATCCCAAGTAAGTGAACATATTTTCCCCAGCCCGCACCATGTGGATCTATTCAGCTCTATGACAATGATTACGTCCTAAATACAATACCATTACCTTTGTCAAGTTCCTCATGTGATGCTGCTACTTCTCAGGTTTCACTTTTCGTTCGGTCTAATCTCAGACCTGCTCTAGATTTCACTGCTTATCTGTTCGCTTTGTTAGTTGACCTCCAAAGCTTTTGAGCTGTCACTTAGCCTCTGTCTGCTTACAGGAGATTAAGGTGGAGGCTTGTAGGCGATAATAAGTGTGGCTTAAATAAACCTGATAATGTCTACTCTGTATGAGATATGACGTGTTGAAGCAGCCTCTGGACAAAGTGGACAAAGCTTTTCTTTTCATGCTTTTCTTCATCTGAAGCATGACTGCAGCCTTTTTACTACTGGAAATGTCTGTCGTCATAAGTTTCTGTTACAAAGAACAGATGGCACGCAACGCTGAACTTGACTCTTTTTTGCTGGAATAATACTAGTACTTGTTAATTATTCACACTTTTTTGCCTGTGCGTTTCCACTTGTTGTTCTGACTGGGGTCCATGAACTCCTGTGACCTGCTGCATTGTTAAGGATGCTGGTAAACAATGCTTTGGTGCTGCTCCAAGCTGGAACATTTTGCCGCAGCCCAAATAACTGCAAAGAAAAACACTAGCGACAAGAAAAATAAAACAGAAACTATGTTGCTTAGTCGACGGGGGGCCAGGCTTTCATGTGTAGCTGTGGAACTTGTGTTTTACATTTTCTCCCCTCTTTACATTCTTGTGTGGGTTTTTTTTTTTCTTCGAGGAGTGGCGGTAATAGAGGCCCCCATTACAGACCACTATCAGAAAGTGCGGCATTCTTCTCCCTATCACTCCCGCCAAAATAAAAGACTCTGATAGTATGTTGCATAGTTTTAGAAAAACACAAACTTAAGATTTCTGTGTGTGTTTGCATTTTCACGTGATGTAAAAAGAGAGACTTGGTAAGAAAGAAAATGTGTGTTATTTACACATTTTCTGAGTATGAGGTCCCACTGAGGGTTATGAGGTGATTCTTTTTGTTTGTGCATGGTCTTAAATCAAGTTTCCTCTGGCCATTCTCATTTGCAGAGTTCAACAAATAAATCCCAACAAAGCTTACCAGGGATAAGTACCAATTTCCTGTGAATTAACTTCTTTTCAATCCAACTCACGTTCTTTTCTCTTATTCTCCTGTTCTCATCGTTCTCTGTGATCTCTGAAAGAAAAGTTTTGTTTGGGCCCCTAAGTCCCCTGCTCTAAGCCTCCTAATGTACTATTCATCTTAATACCATTCTCTTGAAAGCACCATTTATGCACCGCCTCTTTGACCTGAAACAATCCCAAATACAAAGACACTTTGGCATGGTGTGTAAATGTCAAAGAGGGAATGTTTTCAACTATTCCCCGATTTATAAAAAAAAAAAATAATAAAAATAAAAAAGAGAATTACATTTTCTCTCTGGCTAGTCGTGGCTTCTTGATAAATGGACACAGCATTTTATGGCCAGAACGACTGGATTTTATGCAACGGCTTGCGATTTTCTTCATTGAGAGTTGTATGGCAATCTAGTTCAAGAATGTAAAACATAAAATTACCAATAAATTGAACACTGGAGCACTCTGACTATTGTGTCAAGGCAGGGATTATATAAGGCTATTGAAAGCATATGTCCCAGTAGTGGAGCAGAGCAGAGTGGTTTTGGCAGACTTTTTCTTTTGAGCATCGCCCTGACATTTAACAGGACAGAGTGTCTTTATGTAACAGGAAGTTACATTTGCTGAAGATGAATTTGTTCCCCCCCCGATCGAATCTCTGCATTCCAAATTTACAGCAGTGCATCAGTAATGTGCTGAAAGATGCAAAGTTTCATCAATACATAAACCAAAAAATAGATAGAGTGTTGCAGTCACAAAATGGTTCTCCTTTAGAAATGTCTTCAGCTGAGTTTCCCCTCAGGCCCACGGTGTGTGTGACCTCTCTGTTAGAAACTTGTGCTTCTTGTTTTGGGGCTCTGTTCACAGAGCTGTGTAACATGTCCCCTGCTGTGTCCTGCCCTGCTCTCACGTCTCCCCTGTTGTTTGACCCACAGGACTGCTCCAGCTCAGAGGAGTACACGGTGGCTGCTGCGCTGCTGCCCCTGTCAACAGCCTTTTACAGGGTAAGGAAATGAATTAAAAAGAAGGACGTACGTGAGTTCAATTTAATGCTTCTCTTTCTCTTATTTTTATTATTATGGAAACAAGCCACTGCCCGGTCAAGCGTACACTGCTCGGTCAAGTGTACAGTGTCAATGTAGCATTTAAAGGATCACTTCAACCAAATATATATAAATATTTCTCTTTTACCTCCAGTGGTTTCTAACCATGCACATACTGTAGTTTGAACCGCTGAAACTACTGTCACCACTCTAATAAATTTGAGGTTAAGGGATTATTTTTGAGCTGCTCAAATTACACATTACATTTATTTTTTTTTAAATGTGTCTTTTTTTTTAAATGTGTCAAGGCACCAGTGACCTTCTGTGCATATATCAAAGCAGCTACCTCTCAATGGAGGCTTTAAACATGTCTGCCTTCGATTCCACATCCACAGTGAAAAGAAATGAAAACTGTCCACACAGACCTCCCTGTGGACAGTTTTTATTTAGACCATTTCTTCAGTAAAAAACAGCAGAAGTAGTTTTAACAGTACTTCTGACAATAGATACTTCAGTACATGTCGGCCAAAATGCAACAAGAAATGTCAGTACAAGAATGCCAAAGATATACGAGGTAATTTAGAAACAGTCTCTTCATAGTTTGTCCACTAAAGAGCTCTTACAGTTTTATTTTTTAACTGTATAATGTCCCGCGCAAATTTAAAGGATCCTTATAAACATTGTTTGTGTGTGTTACGTGTTCATGTTCCAGTAGTAGTCAGGCTCTAATTAACACTGCACTACAGAGGAGGTTGTTGGCAGGGAATAGCCAGAGGAAGGACAGCTTTCTCAACCTTTGACCTTTGCTGATCCCTGAGCATGTACATGCACAGAGCAGCATGTTAAAACCTCCATAGCAAAATGTAGCGGACCGGCCATGGCCTTTGGTTTCCAAACCACATTATCAACACACAGGGTAGCTGCATTATTCACCACAACTATGTCCCTACAGCTTGCTCGTTGCTATGGGGACAGACACAACTGTCTGCATTGGCTTTTTGTTGGGTACCAGTGGCATACCCCGATGGGCTGCACTGGGACCTGGCCCGCTTTCTGCTACCACATGACTCATCCAGTTCACATGCCACAGGCTGATGTAACTCTCTCAGATAAACCGTATGTGTTGTTTTTCTTGTTTCTCTTCAGGGCCACCAGTATCGAAAATGAATCAATAATGTCAGTGTTTCTTAGCTTAGTGCATGCTTGTTAAATCATGTAACAAGAAAATACCACAAAGCAATTTCTGTTTCATAAGAATATCCATTAACTGTAGTCACACTTATTACACAATGGAGTGGTTTGCAGCTATTTTAGTTAGAAGATTATAAATGATTTCTTGTCTGGCACTGACGGCTAATTAGAAGGAAGAATAATTTGAGAATGCAGCATATTTTTCCTTGTTATTTACAGATGATTGGAACTGGTGACAAGCCTGAGCTCTGCCTCGCCCAAAGGCCCAAAGGGTGAAAAGTAAAGTGAGGTCAGGCGGGAATCTGCCAAAATTATTCTGTAATCTCTGGTTTAGTGGCGCAAGGATCATGCAGTGAAAATGTGAGAAAAGCAAAGCTTGGTAATGGCGCATCCCAGCAGCTGTCATCATGGGTGTGGATTGAGATGCATGCATGATCCTGATATCCCACAATTGATCCAACATGCCCTGTTTCACATGTTTCTGGAGACGTTTAATCAGCTTTTTTCCATTTTTCATCCTTAGAAGTTTGGTAACATGAGTGGGATGCTTTGTTTTGCAAAAGAACAATATGTACCATGACACAGCAACTTACATAACATAATGAGTTTAGATAGCAGGCAGTTGTTTTTACAAGCATTTAATATCCAAAATGTACAATCTCATTTTTCAGAAGCCCCTCACCATCCTCCACCATCTCTATACCAACGTGAAACTTATATAACGACCTCTGAGCAACTGCTAGGATGGTCTTTCAGCGTTGCATACAGTAGCTGTTCAACAAACCGTTGTGAATAATTTATACAGTAAATGATCGACCAGTCCTTGAATGTGACCAGACAAGACCATGAAAGTCATTGAAAACAACGCAAGAGTAATTAAGCACGGCTGCTCGTATCTTAAAAATCTGTTTTTTTTACCCCAGAAGAAATCGGTAGGATGTTGTTGAGAGTGCTGCCTGTAAACACCCAGGAAAGGCTGGTTCCTGTCTGACTGTTTACAGTACTACATGCACATACTGTACACTTTGTTGTGTGCAGCTTCAGAAGTGGTTTGATGGTGCTGCAGTAAAGTATGACGCTTCAGTGCCATTGTTCCAAAAGACTCTACTTGTAAATACCACTAGGAAACAGTTGGAAAGTCAGAAGGTTGTTTTTGAATCACTCAATCATTGGCCCACTTGAAACTGTCTTTCCTGCACAGACCCACTTAACTGTGTGTTGACATTAATCTTGAACTAGTCTCATAAGCAGGAGCAGAGGAGGTACTAGCTCTTTGATTTCCTGCACATTTTCATGTTCGACAAGACTTTTCAATATAAATTAATTTGAAGATAAATTCTGATATTCTTTGTTTTTGAGTCAGAGGTGGTGTTGAAGCATCTCCTACACATTTTGATCAATAGTGCATATTTGTCACTTAATTTGCAAGTATTCATAAGAAAAATACATGTTGTTGTTGTTGTTTTTTTACTGCTATTGCAGAAAACGGTCTCCCTCTGTTCAGGCAATGCACATTAAAATACTGTTAGTTCAAGTTCAGGAGTTGGACTTTGGTCAAGTCCCTGTTTGGTATTCTTGGCCAGACTTTGGCAAGCTCACACTGTGTTCATGCTTCCAGTGGTACTGTCCCCATGGCCCTTAAGTCTCCAGGTCGGGGAACGTGGGAAGCTCCCTCACACTGCAAACCGTCTGCTCCCAGAATCTGCCGGATAGAGACAGACAGTGTTTAGTTTTATCGCTGGCCATATGTTGACACTGGACAGCATATGCTATTGACCCACATTCTATGTTCTATGTTTTACTTTCCCATTTCTTTGGTTTCCCCCTCAGCTGCACCCTTCTTGAATGTTTTGCTCAAACTAAAGCACTTACGGAACAGTATTTGATGGCTGTTTGTTAATATTTCCGATAGAAGGAAGGCAGAACTGATTTGCAAAATATATTTTGGCCTACAGTAGATCATGCGTGGATGGTGTCATTTGGCCTGTGTAGGTAAAGTTTATCTAAATGCCACACAACCTTCCTACAGTGGCCCTTTGTTAGAGGTGAGGTTTTACCTTTTGTTGTGATTCTCTGCGGACAGTTCCTCTGGCATTCGTTATCTAGTGAGGGGTGGGTTTATCAGGAGATGAGCAGGTGTCATTGACGTCTGGGTCTGTTGTTATTCTGCCCTTTGCGGCCCCACATGATCTGTCTTCTTATATTTGAATGTGTCACCAGAGTAAATGTCTCTGCTTAGGGGGTGAAACACAGGTTGGATACAGCAGCAAGTGAAAAACCCAAACACAGCTCTGGATGACTTGCACAGCAAGAACACTTGACTGTTAGCATTCTTTCAGCCATAGTTTATGCATGGGGGGATTTGGCAGTTGGCGCTGTCAAACTGCTCTCCAGTATGTCCTCATGAGGGAAATGACGTAATGCCTGACCCTTGTATATCTCAGAAATGTCCAGCTCTTGACCTACCGTATCTATGTTTACTTTGTTTTAGAACATTTATGTTACTTGTACATTGTGTTTTTTACACAGTTATGGCCTATGGATGCCATGATGGGTTTGTTTATTAGTCTGACTTTCAACATGTTTTTCTGTGTTTGTTTTACCTGTCTGAATATTGTAAATACATTGTTTGAATTGAGTTTTTTTATGGTTTCAGGATGCAAGTAGTTTTCCTCACAATACACTGACTCGTGTAGAATTGCAAAAATTAGGAGATGGATTGTGCACAGGTCAGGCACGCATCCCCACAGAGGACTTGTCCAGAAATGATGACTGTTTTTGTATCTACAATTCAGGAATGCTATGAATTCTTTCAACACACTTGTAAATAATGTTGCTGCCCCAAGGCTGGTGACATATCAGATACAGCAGTCTTCACTGAGTGTCTACATACAAGTATACACTCCCCTCAGTGACAACATGCACCATCTCTCAGCCTCCGAGAGACACTGTTGACATGTGTGATGCTGTATGGCTGATGTTTGGAGGCCGCAGTCAATCACTCTGTGAACCTTGGGATCATGTCCCAGAGTTCAAAACAAGATCCCGAATCCTGATAGCTTCATTCCTTTCGACCTGTACACAGCATTTTCTCCTTTCTGTCTGCTTTTGTGGTTTTTCTGCTTGTTTTTCACCCTTTCTCCCTCAACCCTGCATTCCTCCTCTTCTCCAGTCACACGGCCAGATGGGTCTCATAGTGGTGTACTCCCTCCTTCCCCTTCATCTTCACTTCCTTCTTCCCTTTCCTCTCTTTTCTCCTCTGCTTCCCTGTCCTCCTCCTTGCCCATCTGTCTTGTGGTTGTCTCTGTAAACTCAGTATATTATCATATTAGGAAGAGATGACCTTGGTCAAAATGACCTGCACGTATCTGACAAGTCAAAAAAGAACAGCCAGGCTGAGCTTAGACAGAATAGACAAATCACGCACAGATCCCCCGCCTACACAAACACACACACACACACACACACCCACACAACATCTGCTGCAAGACACATAACATACTCCTGTGACAGAGAGGTATTACAGGACTATCTAACGGGCTTCACTTCTCCTTTTTGTATTTGTCGCTATTTATTTATGGCAGTGTTTCATTTCAAGTCTGACCTCTTTGTATTCAGTCCAGAGATCCTGTAAGTCTGTTAGATTGAGCAGTACCACAGTTGGTCACATTATAGCCTCTCTTCAAAGCATTTCTAACCACAGCAGACTTGTCCTTGTTATTTCATCCCGCGTTTCTCTGGCCTGATTCCCATATATTCAATTAAAGGCGGTATGTTTGGTTCCTCTGATGATAGCAAAGAGTCTCTATTTCTGGAGAGATAACAGTTCATCTAAACAAGCTCCCATTAATGTCATCCTTACGTTGCCTCATCGATCTAGTGCAAGGCTGTACTCTGGCACACCTCTTTAAGGGGAAATCAGTGTTTAGTGAGAGTGGTTTCGATAGAAGGAGAGGAGGTGGATTTATAGTTTAGAGGTGAGGTGTAATCCAGGACCGACTGACTGAGCAAAGCCTGCAGAAGAGCCGAGCAGTTTCAACTGTACAGATTAAAGGCACTTTTCTGCTCTTAAACTCTCCCATCATGTGACAGTTAAACACAAGTTTTTTGATAGTAGAGCCTGACTGATATATTGGCACAGGCAGCATTATTTTTGGCTTACCACAGATATATCAGTACCGGCGTATATATGTCAGCCAATAACAATAAAAGAAAAAATGCCAAAGATACGTTTTTGGTAATTTAGAAAGATGTTCTAGCCATGCTAGCTACGGGGCTCTAGGGATGGTCGGTCCACCACTATGGTCTAGACTTGTGGTGTAGACTAAAATATCTCCCGCTTGAAAAGAGGGTCTCTAAAAGCAAACAGATGAGCACATGATTTAGCATGATTTCATGATTTTCAAGCTACACTTCTATTAAATCCATCTGCTGCTTGTGTTCAACTGTGTTGTGTTGAACTGTTCAGGAAGCAATCTTAATTGATCTGTATAATTGTAAATCATTAGGTAACCATGGTAACACATATGTGCATAAGTACATGACTGATGGATTTTATTGATCAATCAGTGAAAGGCTTTTAAAACTGCGATGTGTTGTGCTTGTATTGTTGTACTTTGGCAGTTCATTACTAAACTAAAATACAACAATTGTATTATTTTTTCGCTTTGATACGAACCAAATGAACCGAACTACAGGTTTTAAAAAAGGCCTCAGTCTTGTTATAACTGTTAAATAATAATATTGGTATTGACCTCAAAGTAAGTCAGTTTCTGGTTGTCAACATTTAAGTGTAATAGGCTTTTGTTTTTAGCGTGATAATCAGACTGGATTGTCAATTTGTTGAGGAAATCATAAAATACATTTTTCTTAAAAAAAGTGACCACCCTTTGTGTTCTGTGTTTATACCTTAAAATGCCCCAGACTATTGTTTCACATTCTTTTCCTTAATTGAGATCTTTTGTATCCATTTCTTGTTGGCCTCTGTCATTAGCCAGCAGGATATCCGAGGCTCTTTCTTTAAACACCTTGAAAACACATGAAAATCTGCTGAACTCAGCGGTGTCACGTATCCCGAAAAAGAGGTTTCATTTTTGTAATCTAATATTGGAAGAAGAGCAGCAGGAGACTGCTTCTGCAGTTGTGTAATAACATGTTAGAGCGTGTTTTTCGAGATGCTTTACCTACATTTTTCCTCAATTACGTACATTTTTAACTAAAATTATCAAACATTAATTAATTCATACAACTGTGTGAATCAATTCTGTTGTAAATGTGAAAAACAAATCTGAATCATAATGAAGAAAGGCTGAGTACAGTCTTAACTCCCGTAACTAGGACCTGCATGTGCTGCATGTTGACTGGGCATCAGCTCTCAGTTCACCGCCTGTCCTCCCAGCTCTCCTCTCTCTTGGCTTCTGGCCCGTCGCGCTGGGAATAGAGCTGTTTTGGTTCTGTCCGTTATAATTACAGTAACCCCTCCAGTTCCCATCCTTCAAAGGCAAACTATGAAGTGATAATGGAAACCACCGTGTTGTGTCAGGCTCAGGGGAGAGAAATCAGAAGCTAATCAAATAACAGGCTTGAGCCTTACACGTGGCCTTCAGACTCTGCGGGGAGAGGGACGGTTGGTGAATGTTGCTTTGTGGCCGGTCATTTATTGGCACACTGTGCTTCTGTTGAGACTGTGTGATATTGTTTCTCCAGCATTGCTCTGCACTGTTATGTGTTATGCAGCACAGTATGGAGAGTTAATGCCTTTAGCTGAGCACTGTATGTTCCCTTTAGTAGCTAGCTGTTTTTGCAAGCAGCAGGTGCTTTACTCTTCAGCCCGCACTAATGAAAAACAACAGCAGTGCTTCCAGATGCATCCAGACACAGAAGGAAAGAGGGGTGGTCTGTTGCTCCATTAGTGGTTGTTATCTGTTAAAAGGTTACGACTCACAAGGAATGATTGATTTTACTTTAAATCCCACGCCTGACTTGTTTTTTGTTTTCCCACTTCTTCCCAGCATTTTGGCAGACTCCTTTTCAAGGGGCACTCCCTGCAGCCCAAATCCCTTCTTGATGCAAATACCCAATGAGAAATACACCTGCACTAACTCTGACTGCCCACAAGTAGAGGGCTGCAGCTATTAGGAATCCAGTGGGTAACGCAGGACCAAACAAGAGCAGCTGTCAGTATCATCATTGCGAAAGAAATAAAATATATGAATATGAGAGAGACTGTTATAGGACTTAACCCCTTAACATCCAGTTTTTCCCCTTTTATTTAGTAGTTTTAAGTTTGGAAAAATCATCTTTTGCACAGTTAATATATCAATGAACTCTCCAATGAAGCCAAATGACGTAGTGAAATATTCCAATCCAAAGACTTCATGTGTTTTATGGTTGTACCGTTCTGTCAAAAGCAAAATATTTGAGATGTTTTGTGTCATTTTATACACATTTCCCCAAAATTCAGTCCGACATATTTGGTATTCCAGGAAACTTTTGGATTTCCATTAGAATTTAAAGTGTTGTTTAAAAGTTTTGTGGTTTTGAACAAAGTTTGGCTGCGTAGCATGTTTTTGTACTGACTGGAGTTGACGAGGTTATGTGTGTAAAGTTTTAATTTAGTTCGTCTGTCTGTTTATTTAGACTACTCGTGTAGTCAATACATAAATTTCATTTTAGTGTCAGTAACATGAAAGAAACTTGCCATTGTAATTTAAATCAATAAAACAAAACAACAAACACCGTCACTGCCGTTCTGAAGCCCAACATCTGCTTTCTATCTGTTGCTATGGGAGACGACATCAGCTATCAGAGAAACAGGGATGCGAATCACATTTTCACTTTAACTTTGCTGCATTTTTGTTTTTTACTTTTGTAGGCATTTAATAAGCTTCATTTTCAGTTGACATTCTCTAAACGTGGCTTTTAAAATAGTTGATTTCTCTAGATTAAAAAATTCATAAGGGCTACATGTGTCATTGTTGTGGGCAGGGGTGGGTTGGCACATCTGAACGAGCGTGCAGTGTTGGTCTGATGTCCTGTGGAAAAAAGAAAAAACAGCCCTACACAGACTTCTAGTTAAAGACAGAGTCAGCTTTTTAATTCTTTACATGGTCCTGACTCTATGAACTACGTTTTGTCTTGCAGAAATTGGCTGCCGGGGTGAACCAGTATGCCTACACCTGCATTCAGGACCACCCCATCTGGACCAACCAGCAGTTCTGGGAAGCCACTTTCTACAGCGAGGTCCAGAGTCAGATCCGAGCCCTTTATCTTAACACTCCAGAGGAGAAAGGGGGCATCACTGCCAGGTCAAAGGTAAGACAGGAAAATTAACTGATGATATGGGTAAATATTGTGTGAAAATTCATATTATGTCTGTTTAATCGCAGTATGTTTAACCCACATTAGAGCTGAAAAGATTGAATTGCATAAAATTGATAATAATAAATATTTTTCCAACAAATATGCCAAAAATTCCCAGTTTCCAGCTTTTTAATTGCTGCCGTTCTTTGTCTTATGTGTTAGTAAACAATATCTTTTTTGGACTGTTGGTTGGACAAAACAAGACATTTAAAGACATCACCTTGGGAAATTGTGATAGGCATTTTTAACTATTTTCTGACATTATAGACCTAATCCACATTAGCAAAGCAGACACAATTCCAACTTTGTTATATTGTTCAGTGTATATGAGTTTGTGTAATGCGTGCGTGTACAGTGGTTCTCAACCTGGGGACTGGGATCCTCCAGGGGCTCTTGAGATCATTTTTGGGGGGTAACAAGATAATATATGGAATAAAATTTGTATATTTTCTCTGTAAATATTTGCTCAGCTTCCCTGGGAAAACTTATGCCAGGGTGCTGGAAGGGAGGCTCAGACCAATTGTCGAACCTCAGATTCAGGAGGAGCAATGCGGATTCTATCCTTGTCGTGGAACAGTGGACCAGATCTTTACCCTTGAGGGGTTACTACAGGGGTCATGGGAGTTTAGTCTATATGTGTTTTGTGGACTTGGAGAAGGTTACGGCCTTGTCCCCAGGGTAGTATTGGGGCGGGTACGGCAGGAGTATGGGTTACCGGGCTGCTACGAGCAATCCGTTTTTTATATAACCAGAATGAAAGCTGCGTCCGTATTCTTGGCAGGAAGTCAAACACTCAGTGGGTGTTGGGCTCTGCCAGGTTTGTCCCTTGTCACTGAATCTGTTTTTGATCTTCATGGAAAGGATCTCAGCCGTGGTGAGGAGAGTGTCCAGTTTGGGGACCTCAGAATTGCTTCAGATGATGTGGTTCTGTTGGCTTCATCAGACCGTGACCTTCAGCACGCACTGGGGCGGTTTGCAGTCGAGTGTGAAGCAGTTGGAATGAGAGTCAGCATCTCCAAGTCAGAGGCCACAGTTCTCTGCTGGAAAATGGTGGACTGCTCTATCCGGGTTGGGAGTGAGTTACTGCCCCAAGTGAAGGGTCTTGTTTACGAGTGAGGGTAAAATGGAGCGTGAGATCGACAGGCAGATTGGTGCGGCGTCAGCAGTAATGCAGGCGTTGTACTGGACCGGCAAAGCTTTCAATTCACCTGTTGATCTACGTTTCAATCCTCACCTGTAGTCATGAGCTTCGGGTAGTGACCGAAAGAATGAGATAGCTGATACAAGCGGCCAAAATGAGTTTCCTCTGTAGGGTGGCTGGGCTCACCCTTAAAGATAGGGTAAGGAGCTCAGACATCCGGAGTGAGCTCTGACTATAGCCACTTCTCCTTCGCGCTGAAAGAAGCCAGTTGAGGTGGTTCAGGCATCTGATCAGGATGCCTGTGGTTAGGAGACTCCGGAGTTGACCCAAAACATGCTGGAGAGATTATATATCTCTTCTGGCTTGGGAATGCCTCGGGATCCCCCAGGAGGAGCTGGAAAACGTTGCTGGGGAGAGGGACGTCTGGACTACCTGCTGCCACTGCGACCCGGCCCCAGATAGGCACCAGAAAATGGATGGATGGATATTTGTGTCTGTTTATATTCTTTTTTATTTGTAAAATACGGAATAGTTTCCAAAATATACAAATAAAAAAAATAATTCTCTAGTTGAACTCAGCAGGCCAACACTCTGTGGCTAGAAATATAACAAGACATCATTGCGTTTTAAGGGGTCAAGCCTAAAACAATTCTGTCAAACTCTAACCACGTTTGCTCTGACCTCTCCAGGATGCGGCCAGCCGAGATGAGGAGAACACAGCCATGGATCTGGCGGCAGAGCAGCTGCGTTCATGGCCCGGCCTGAGCAAGGAGAAGCAGCTGGAGCTGGTGAAGAACGAGGAGAGCACCGTGTTCAGCCAGGCCATCCACTACGCCAGCCTCATGGTCTACCTGCTAGTTCCTTTGGACACCAGCAAGAACAAGCTACTCCGCAACACCCCTGTCGCTGACTGGGAGAGTGGCAGCAACAGCATTGTCACAAACAGGTCAGGAGAGCAACAACATAATGTGGTCCTCTATCTGAGTAGAGAAAGGATGTAATTAACTGTTGTTTAACATCTTTCACGCATCTTTACTGTCCACAAAGATCAAACAGAGACTAGATTAGAACATACTTTTGGCTTGTTCAGTATTTGTAAGGTATAACGATCAGTCTTATCTGGAGGAAACCTCAAGGTACGGTTTGGGAGTATGTGTACCTCTCTTAATAAGGTGATGATAAGTATGTGGGTGGATGTGGTGTAACTCACAGTCTACATGATACCTTCCTACTGAGCCAAATGGAACGCAGTGCCTCTCCTGTTTCCGGCCCACATCCATCCTGTGGGCTTATACCGCTACTGCACAAAACAGAGTGAGCCTCATTTACTTCTGTTGGGAAGTTTAAAACCCTCTGGGTGTCTTTAATGGTGCTACACTGTACTCACCCAAACCAAACAAAATAGCAGTGGAAGTGATTTCCCGTGCTCTGCAGTAAGTGCAGAGTGAAATAAATGCCCCATGTACGTCTTTTCTTAAAATTGAAAGGCACGCAACCAAAAATATCTTGTTCCAAATTTCAGGTTTTGTTAGATGTTAAAAGTCAGAAGAACACAATGTTAATATTTTAATTTTTGTTATCGACTGTAATTGAACTTTTAAATGTTTTGTTCTAAATTTCACATTTTATTCCCAAGTAGCTCCAAGAACACAATGTTATTACTTAATTCTGTGTTTTGTTTCTATTTCTAATGACAGAAGGCAGAAATGCTGCGGCCAAGAATTTGTTTGTGTGGAAATTTTCTCTCATTTTTTTCTTTGATTTTTGCCCCAGACTTATTTGTTTCTCACGGAGGACATTTGGATCTCATCACTCTGTATTTGAGAATCCAGAGGGAAGGTTGCATCACCGTCTCATGTGAAACATTCCTCTTGGCTAATAGAGTCAGAGCGATTGATTCAGGCATCAACACTTAGCTCATGCCAGGCTGCAAATCACTCTCGCTTTCACTGCTCCTTGCCACGGTGCATCCTCATATCCATTTCTGTCAACAGACAACTCCCAGCTCTCAGAACAGATCTCCTCCTGGACATGGCGGCATGACCGTTCTCATTTCCACTGTGTCATCATGTATGTTTTACAGCATTGCCGGTAGCGTCGCAGAGAGCTTTGACACAGAAAGCGGGTTTGAGGACTCGGAGAACAGCGACGTGGCCAACTCTGTGGTCAGGTTCGTTGCCCGCTTCATCGACAAGGTGTGCACAGAGAGCGGAGTAACCCAGGATCACATCAAGAGCCTGCACAGCATGATCCCAGGTACAGCGCTCACAGTGTTCATTCACACTCTGCCGCTGTCCTAATTCCCTCAGCTTTATACAGAGCAACCCTTAGATGTGTGTATTCTCAGCTCAGGCCAACAGCTGCAGAGGCCTCTGAGCTGATTAACTCCTGACGTTAAATGGCCTTAAAATCTGTAAATACACATTCTGGTTGTAAGACAGTGTGGACTTACATGTGTTTCTCTGTTCTAGCTCTGTTTGTGCACTTGTGTGTGTACATATAGTAACTGACCCCAACTTGTGACCCACAGGCATCGTAGCTATGCAGATGGAGGCTCTAGAGGCAGTTCACAGAGAGAGCAGGAGGTTACCTCCCATTCAGAAGGTGAGTGTTGCTCTACACCTGGATGCTGGGACTCCAACTCTGCGTACAGTATATATACAATTATATGGCAGGGTTAGATCTTTTTAAATCTGAACTTGCTCAGAAATATTTTATGTAGCTATAGAGAAAGTGAAAGTGCAATTTCCTGGTTTTATTCCAGAAGTTAATCCAAACTATTTCAAAATCCCTGCTCCATATCACTAGTAATATATCAATTTACTAAAACTGCAGCCATACAACCCGACCGTTTCCAACCGTATGTCATGATGATCACTCCTTTTCTCTAGACAGTGATAGCAAATAACCCCCCAAAAAAAATAATCGCAAGTTAAATGTCATCAACTTGAGAGAATAAGGGCCAGTTGAGTGGTGGGCAACATTATATTACAGCACAAAAGTTAGAAACATGACATTAGAATTTCTAAAACAAGAGAACATTGGTTGATATCATGGATGAGGGATAAACAGTTACAATGACATATAATACTCCGGAAAACGCTCGTATGCGAGCTATTCTTGTAATACTAACAAATTCATTTTTGTTTCATTTGTTAGCTTGTAAACTTTCATGAAGGGTTTAAACTCTAATAGTGTGTGTGTTGGACAAAATAGAATATGGGTGGTAAACTTCAGGAACACGTTTCACTTTTTGTGAAAGTCGATGATGAAGAAACACTCAATGAGAGATTGTTTAAAGCTACTGAATCTAGTGCAACAGTGGCTAAAAAGCCCTCAAGTGACATTAGGACTCTATTGATACCTTAGAAAAATACAGAATTACATGTCATGATACTTAATAATGAATATGTAGTCACTTAAAGCACTATATCCAACTCTGTTGTTGTCTTAATGAAGGGTTTTACTCGCACTTCCTCACTCATAGTTTAGTCTGGATTGGTGCTAGTATGCAGGGTGCCAAGCTCATCCAATGTTTTCAGGTTCATCATCACACTTTCTGTCTTTTGGACCCTGCTGTGCTATATGTCTGCCAGCTCTTGGTAATTCCTCTCGCACACGCTCATACACGCAGACAAACACCATGCCAGTACTGTCTTGGGAGCAGCCTGGAGACCGCGGTGAGCAGTCTGGGCAGATTGTCTGCTGTACTTTGTGGCTAACTTCTCACACGTTTATGTGTTGGACAGAGCTTCCATCCTGGACTGCTAGCAGCAAGCAGCATGCCAAAAAAATACTAAAAAGTGTGTAAACAACACTGACTCTGGATTCACGACAAGTCGGAACAGTAGTAGCAGTAACACTAAGAAGAAAAACAATGAAGGCATTTAAGGTGCAGCTCTAATAAGGAGCCGAGCTCAGAGCAGTAATGAGGTGCAGAGGGACTCTCCTCTCGGTCTCGCTGTCCATTCAAGGACGGATTGAAGAAGTTCCTATTATCTCCTGGCCAGACCTCAACTCCCCCAGGTTGGCTGTGGCCTTAATGGGAAATGCTGTGAATGATCTAATGTCCCTCCATGTTCGTATTTGTGACAGTGGAACAACTGAGCGTTTCTCTACTGGCTTTGGAGGCCAGAAGGAGCTGAAGCAGCACAGGGTGCAGACTTGACTGTTGTTAGTTACAGCTCATACAGTAGAAACCATTGTTTTGTTTTTTTCGTTAATAATCACTTCTGTTAAGAAAACACCGAAATGCGGTCAACACCCTAGTAGTGCATATTATGTGAGGGACACTACATGTTTTCTATTCTTCTTTCTTTAGAAGTGCCGCTAACTTCTTTAAAAGTGGGTTTAAACAGAAACCGTTTCAAACCCACACAGAAAATGAAAAGTACTAAAAGAGATGCTGCATTTACAGATATGTTTGCTGTTTGAAACTCAACATCTCAACGTGACTGCTGACAATAATGTAAAGTGAAGGGCTATTACACTTATTCTACTACTTTTAGTTACACAGGATTTTCATCTTAAAATGATTAAACTGAGTAAGGAGAATTAAGTTAGCACGTATATACACTGCATTAAAAAAGAAACCTTTAACGCATTATAGTTGTCTGTTATTGTTTCTTTCACATGTGTGAGTTTGAGGCTGAGAGTTGCACTTTAATTTCTGCCCCACTGGAAAAAAAACTGATACGAATTGAGAAACAGGTTAATAAGCCTTATTCTACAAGTTAAAGTGCATCATGTCACTCAGTGTCCATATTTAAATTTAAAAACAAAGTGAAAAACAATGATAACTCCATTCAATAAACTGGATAAACAGAACATTTTTAACTTGGTAAATTGGTCTCTACAGAGAGTACAAATTTGTTTTGGTTGGCAAGTTTGTTTTTTTGAATACTATCGAATGCTTAGTGTGCTTGCAAGATGTGTGTTTTTTTCATGATGACGTGCATGTGAAGCTAAAATATCTCCCAACAAGGTCATGTGGTGCTGTGATTTGACATTATGATGATGAATTGATTTCTTCCCTTTTTTTAAAATCTGATTCATTGACGCAGATGTTTTGAATCCCTCATTTTGAGCACCTTACCGGCAATGAAAAATGTCTAAATTGAAACTCAGACGTGTTGATAGACGGGTACAGTTTGTGCGTATGCGTCTGTCCCTTGCTATAATGTGTTATTATGTTCTTTTTCCCATCAGCCTAAGATTCTGCGTCCAGCACTGCTTCCTGGAGAGGAGTTTGTGTCAGAGGGGTTGCGGGTTCTTTTGGACCCTGACGGCAGGGAGGAGGCCACTGGGGGCCTCCTGGGGGGCCCACACATCCTGCCAGCAGAGGGAGCCCTCTTTCTCACCACATACCGCATCATTTTCAAAGGCATCCCCCATGATCCACTGGGTAAATACTGAACCACAGCAACACTAGCTTTTAGGTCTCAATGAAACAAAAAATCCCTTTTTAGATTTGTTAGCTAATTATCAAAGTGGATATAATAAATATGCCTTTTATCAATAAATTGTTTATTTTCATTTAACATAAAATGCCTTTTTTTTCTTGGACATCAGTGCATTTTTAGTTATTACCTCATTACATAATCTGAGGAAGAAATAAAATTTTACCGAAGTAAACCGAAGAAATAAAATTTTGATCCTGTTTATTTAAACCATACCATCTTTTTCTGCTCAAATCCTCATGTATCGTTAACCATGCCTTCTCATCATGACTCATCACTGTAATGAACCATTTCTAAACCAAGTCATTAGTAGGTGGGGCGCCCTGGTGGCCTAGACGTTAAAGCACAACATGAACTGACATGTCCCCTGTTCACATCAGGCCGCAGGATTTGTTGCATGTCGTTCCCCGTCTCTCTCTTCCCTCATCTCTTGTCACCTCTCTACTGTCAACTATTTAACAAGAAATTGGCATTATAATAATAAAAGAAAATAAGTTTTTAGCAGGTGGTCCAGTGTGTTGCACCAGTCATCTCAGTAATTATCAGTGGTGTGGATTTTTGTTCCTGTATGTGTCCAGTGGGGGAGCAGGCCGTGATCAGAGCTTTCCCGGTGTCCACGCTGACCAAAGAAAAGAAGATCAGCATCCAGAACCAGCTGCAGCAGAACATGCAGGAAGGCCTGCAGCTCCGCTCTGCGTCGTTTCAGGTAAACACCGAAACACACTCTAGTGTTAGTCCAGTATCGGACGCAAGTCACCAAAGATGTTAAACGGATGGGTGGTGTGTTTTAGTTAATGAGACTTCTCTGGGATTTTAGATCAAATTAAAGAAAACAACTTGTTTGAGCAACTCATTGCAGTGATGATCTACTTGTTGTATCATCTGTGGCTCTGTTTCTCAGATATTAAATTCACATTGTTATATTAACTGAATACTTTTAAGTATAAGCAGTATTAAGCAGTAACACTTGAGATTACAATGAACAATCAATTTTAGACATCCCACTGTCTTGTGTTTCATAATATGAGCTTGATTCTTAGAATCCAAGACGAGAAAAGCAATTTTCAGCCAAGCATGTGTTTTTAGTCTTTAGATGTACTGTTGTAAAAGGTTTTATGGTTCATTCCTGTCCTTTTACTAACACGGAGGATAACAGTGGCCACGTTCTTGGAGTGTAGGTCCCTTGGCCAACTCTTTAGTTTTGTTGTGCTTCCACACTCACTGGAAAGTGTGTGTGGTGTGGAAACCTTACGTGGGCTGTTTTACCAATCTTTGGTAGCAGATCTTCACACTATAGCAAATGTTTGGGGATAAAACAGAGAGGAATCTTTAAAGATGGCTTTAGCACATGTTGCTTTAAGAATTAGAATCTAGTGAAGATATGAAACATTTGTCTGAACTTTGCTTGTGTTATTAAATAGTCCCTATTATCTCTGACAGTTGATAAAGGTGGCTTTTGATGAGGAGGTGAGCTCAGAGATGGTGGAGATCTTCAGAAAACACCTCCAGAGGATCCGCTACCCACAGTCCATCTTCACTTCCTTTGCGTTTGCAGTGGGACAAACGGCACCTCAGCTAATCCTTCCAAAGCAGAAAGAGAGGAACACTGGCTTCAGGTTTGTGGTGCAGCTCTACAGCAACAAGCTGACTGGACTGACTGGTTATTGTAAATAAATCTGCCAAGCATCACTGAATTGTGATTCCAGTTGTTAAGTCAGATTGTGTGAAATATTAGTGTAAATAAATTCATGCCTCAGCAGTTTGTTTCTCCTCTGGAAATGTTGAAAAATCCTCCCATTTTGAGGCTGAAACTGCACACAGTAAATTATGTTGCTGTCTGCCCTGCACGCCTCGCAGAACACTGTCCAAAACTATTGTCAAGGGAGCAAAGAGGGCCGGAAAGATCACCATGGGCCGTGGTAGCCAGACCACACTGAAGAAGAACGACAGAGGCAGCAGAATGACCTGGCATGAAGATGATGACATTTCAAGTGAGAGAAATTACACGTCATGTCGTACAATGACTGAAGAAAATGTAAAAGATTTAAAAATGTAATTCACCTTTGCATGTGTGTGTTTCAGTATCGGACGATGGTGAGCTGCCACCCAGCAGCACTTTGCGAGCTTCAGAGAAGTCCACCATGGAGCAGCTGGTGGAGCAGTCCTGTTTCCGTGACTACCAGCGCCTGGGCCTGGGCACCATAACCGCCAGCTCGTCTCGCTCCAAGTCAGGCGAGCAGTTCAGGATCACAGCCGTGAACAGACTCTACTCCCTCTGCCGCAGGTACACAGCTCACAGGCTGGATACCTGCTCAAGTTAAATTGTTCTACACGTACCTCAAGAAACCTGCTGATCTGTGCTGATTCCACTAATCGCAGCACAGCGGCGCTGAGCATATTACTTTCCAAGATTTGTAGCCCCGCTGGAAACTTCATAAGCCCTCAGTATCTCAAAAGGCCAGTGGGGAGTCCTCCTTTACCTAGCAGACAGATGTTTGACTTATTAATTGAGACACTAGATTCATATTCAGCCTGTTGTACAAAAACACACATGCTGTGACTAACACAGACATAATCCCACTCACCTTGGCTGCAAATTCAGTAAGGGACCATTTATTCAGCTGCATCTCTGTGTATGAACACATTTGCTCTGCAGTGGCATAATAATGGTCAGACCTTTTTTTTTTTATTCTTGTGTTTTTGAGAAGTCTATTCTGTCTCTCTCCCTCCGTCAGTTACCCGGGGCTGTTGGTGGTCCCTCAGGCAGTACAGGACAGCAGTTTACAGAAAGTGGCCCGCTGCTACAGACACAACCGTCTGCCCGTGGTGTGTTGGAAACATCCTCGTACTAAAGCCGTGCTGCTCCGCTCAGGAGGCTTCCACGGCAAGAGTGTGGTGGGATTGTTCAAGTCGCAGAACCCCTCCTCGACAGGTGTGCATCCACAGCAGCTCGGAGGTTTCGTTTTATAGACACAGCTTTTTCAACAGTTTTATTTTTCTGTACTTTTAACAAGTTACTTCAGCTAATAGACCACCAGGAATAAGAGCTAACTAAAGCTAACCAGCTAGCAATTTTTTGGTTTGTTGCATTGAAGTTTACCTCAAACATTTACATTATTTATACCACACCTATAAAACACTTGATTTGTGGCCTGTAATTCCAACTGATTTTAAAATGACGGTCATTATCTTCTGTCTAAATTAAGTGTTGTGTTCTACCTTTAGCTCCTGCCTCGTCCTCAGACTCGTCCAGTAGTCTTGAACAAGAGAAGTACCTGCAAGCCATCCTCAACTCCATCCCCATCTACTTCAAAATGAACGGAAACAGCACCCTCTCCAACCGCTCCCTCGTAGGCCTCTCACCAGGTACACTGCAACATTGATCATAATGTCCAGATCCCATTTTAATGTATTTGGTGACGCTAAACACCACAGTTCTCTCTGCTACTTGACTATTTTGATCTGCCTCTGGGATCATTTCTAAATTATTGACCCTTCATATCTAAAACAAAATTCATGTGTTATATTGTTGTGACTTTTGAGATTTTATATCTTTGATAATAAAATTAGCAACACGACAATTTGACTTCTTAAAACGGGAAAAACACAGGTATAAGTAAAACATTAATGATGGCTCCTGTCCATTTAAGTGTCCCTCTAAGCCTTACCATTGAGCCTACATGTAGCAGCGTTCTGACTGAAACTGGAACACCTAAATGGAATGCAGCCATCACTGTTATCAATTACTCCTTTATTTGAAAAGGTGTTGGGCGTGAGAAAGGTCTGTTAAAACCAAACAGAGCAAAAGAGTTTGTTGCCCTGAGGTGAGCCTCTCAGGCTGCACACATACCTCGCCTTCTTCACCAGGATTGGCTGACCCCAACCCAAACCATGACCTTATGCTGCGTTCACGTCATATGGAAGTTACTTTATTTATGTTTGCAACATGTAAATATCCAATAAGCAGTATTTATTTTCATGTCAAAAACGAGTGAATACAATAACTTCCATATGACATGAACACAGCGTTACTAACCATAACTTACTATAACTTCGACTAAACTGTTGGATTGGAGGAGTCTGCAGGGAGTCAGTAAGCAGTGCCTGTGAGGCATGGCTCTGGGCTTAAGTCCCCAGCAAACCAGAGCTACGTCACCTGACTGCCTGTGCGATGGCCTTGGCTCCACCGTGGGAAAAATGTAGTTTGTTTGCAAGGGACAAGAGGCCACGCAGAGTTCATTTCTTCTGATAAAGAGAAAAACTGCAGATTCTTCAGAATTATTTTTGTGTTTTTTCTCTGCCATCAGGCAATCGTACCTCTTTCCTTTTGTGTTTGATCTTGTCAGCAATTATTTTTCAACTACTTATCTTCGTGTGTGTGTGTGTGTGTTTGACACAGACAGAGAGAGGGAGACTGTGTGGGAGAAATACTGTATCTAAAACTTGGTAACATTTGGAAGGAAATGTGTACAATAAAAAGGTTATGTAAGAATCGCAGGACAACCTGGGGTCACTGACCAGCTCATCCATCTTCTCTGACTTCACCCCCCTCCTGCCTGTATCCTGAACGTACTGGACAACATACACGAGCACTGGACTGAAGCTGTGTCCAGGATGCTCACACACACGCACACACACATACAGGCGAATTCTCTCTGTTACTCTTTTAACCATCGTGTATCTTGTGTTTGAAGCTCTCAGATCAGATTGAGGGCTCTTAATGGGAAAATTGGATTTAGCTTCATTCTGCAGCGTTTCAGTGAATTCAAACTGAGCCAAAAGGCATAACTAATCATTGCAATCAGTTTTGTTTTCGCTTGTAGAGACAGGGAGACATGCACATTTGTCATCGTGTCTCGTTTATGATTTGGTGCTTTGGTAACTCTAAAACCTTCCTGAACCTGCCTCCTAATCTGACACTTGTTGTAACGTCCTGCGTTTTGTGTTAATGTTTTGTCTTCAGGCAGTGACAGGAGGACATCCAGGATACCAAAGATGACTCCTGTCCATTTAGACATCCCATTCTCAAACAGCTTTACCAGAGGAGGTGAGTGTTGTACTCCTGTGTTGTTTTCCTGCTCGGCACGTCATGAAACCCCACCACTGTCATCTATACCACTATAGCTACAAGTATTTTAGCATCATCTAGTCACTTCAGGGATGTGTACATGTCGCTCACATATTAGATCCTGGTTTTCCAATTTTTTTGCCCCTCTCTCTTTTGTCCACATGGGTCACATATTCTCCCATTTTTCTCTTGTTATAAAACACATTCTCTCACATTGTAGAAATATTAGTGAATGTGTCTTCACAACCTGGTGAGGCGCTAAAATCACACACCTTCTGAGGACAGATGTGTGCAACTGAATTACATTCATTCACATGATATTGTATGGTATTACTGTGATTTTATATTTATAGTTGCATGCATTTATGAGACTGTGTGAGCCGTAGCCTTTAGGCCAACAATACTTAATGTTCAAAGAAAATTGCAAATGTTAATAATGATATTAATTTAGTTAATATATATCCACAAATAACTTTCTCTACAATAAATCAAAAGATGAAGATGCAGACCTCAGACTGCAGATTTTGTAGTTATAATACCATGAATATAATGTGAATGTGAGCAGACATAAACCCCATATTTGTGAAAATATTACAAGTCAAAAAACGTAAACAGATCCTGAACATAATTTGAGCATTAGTACCCAAAGTGAACGCATCAGGTCGTTATATGGAGTGTTTGTCTTTGTAGCTTATAGCTGTACATGTCTACAGTATACACTTTGTTAAATATCTGTTTTTTTTCTACAATGAGCATTACTGTAAATGTAATCTCACAGTTGAAAACTTCCTGTACTGTTAAGCTGACACGTCATCATGACTGTGTAAACTGGAATGTGAACTCTTCAGAGAAAACTGTTGGTACTGAGTGTTTTGTTTCAGCCAGATCTTGTGCTTGGTGTCGGTGCACGTCTGAGGTGTTAGTCACTTCTGCAGATGAAGGTGAAAGGTGAAAGGATTTCTTTAACTGACTCTGCTTTTTTTTTTTAGCGCACTAAAAAGGATGACACGTCACTTCTGATTATATGGAATTTGGCGTTTCTCTCTCATTTCTTATCTAAACAACTGCAACACTGTGCAGTAATAATTACTGGATTCAAAGTGCAGGATTATCGCTGACACATTCTTCACCTCCTTAGACCCTGGAGTTTTATTTTGAGTCAGATTTACTAAGAAAGTGGTGCAAATGAAGCGATCTCATTTATCGGAGATTACCAAGGTCAGAAAATATGTGATATTGTAGAGATCATGATTTGTGACATGACAGCAGTTCAACTCCATCCAAGAAAAACTAGAATTATGATTTTCTGAGTAATAATCATATTAATAATGAAGTTTGACACATTAAACAAACTTGAAATGAGTTGTAGTTACATTAGAAGATGCTAAGAGCCTTAACAGAGAGAGAGTGCAGCAGGCGGAGATGGCGTTGGTGTTGCTGATGTTGCAATAGATTACTGAGGTCATAAAGTTACTAGCTTACAGTGATTTTACAGTTTATGAACATCATGTTCAAATTCGAGTTTACACAAAGCACAACTACACCACACCTGTTTGTAATAATATATAGAAAATAATGGAATAATAGAAAATAATGGATATTGTGTTAGTTTATGATTATTGTTAATTATTTCTAAGAATTGTTTTTTAGTCACACTATCTATTCTTATTAGTTTACTGATCTGTTTTATTTAGTTAAAGCTCTAGTGAAGCTCTCTAGATAGGTAGTTCGGTGTTGTGCTCACTCTTTGATTTCTGTAAAAACAAAGTTGAATTCACGTTTGATTTTCCCCACCACAATCCTGCTTGTGTAAATCCCATTTGCGATATTTTTATGCCTGCTTTTAAGATGCAGAGAGTTTTCCACGCAGAACTGACCCCTGACAATTGTGGTACCTTTAGTAAATCCAGTGAAATACTCTGTTAACGCGTCTCCACCAGAGGAGAGAACAAACTGTGGCTTCAATCTGGTGCACCTGTTTGACACACACACACATCTGTGCCGGATAAACTGGCACAAAACCACACCCATCAATCATCACCATGAACAAACATATCCATGCATGCTGTGACAATCCATCTCTTGATCATTTGAAAATGAAGACATTTTTCATTCTGTCACTTTATGTGGACCAGATCTTTGACCCTCAGCTGTAACCCATCATTTGCACGACTGTTTCTGTGGTATGGGTAGTGGGGTAGGTGGTGATGTCCGTATGATGTTGACACGATTTATTTTTGTCATGCCCCTCTCCCTGCCCCTCATCTTCTCTCCCCACCTCCTGCACAAACAACCACCCAGTGCTTGAGTACAGAGATAAACTTTTCACCCACTCAAACCAAAAACCTGCCAGTAAGGAGAGAATCCACCATCAAGGTATAGTCAAACTGTCTCTTTCCCCCTGCTAGTCCTCTTAAAGCGCTCCTTATCTCTCTAACGCATCCCCCGAGCTTCATCCTTTTCTCTCGCTCTAACCTGCTCACTAACCGGGTCACGTACTACACTGCTCCGTGCTGCAAACCCCTTACAAAGACCTTGTGAGGCATAGTACTAATCATCGCTGACTTTGTGAGTGCTC
Organism: Macquaria ambigua; assembly: GCA_008360985.2. NCBI lineage: Eukaryota > Metazoa > Chordata > Actinopteri > Centrarchiformes > Percichthyidae > Macquaria > Macquaria ambigua. Next base: position 1,278,917 of record VMKM01000004.1, on the reverse strand, counting down.
TTCTGGGAACTGTGGTTTTTCACAAACCAAAGTGGCTGCTCTAATGTGGCCTTTTCCATTGTTAATGTGTTGGCTCAGCAGGGCTGGCTGTGGTCAGTTAAGAGCTGGGTCCACGCTCAGGAGGAAAGGAAGCTGTTCGTCATGGCAGACAAGTCATGAATCACACAAAATGAGGCCCCTCTGATCCTGTAGTTTAACGAACACAGCTCGAGTATTCTGTAACTGTGACTAAAAGGATTCAGTTAATATAAAAGAAAATTATATAAATGCTCTGATATTTGTGTGTGTGATGACTTGTGTTTTGATTGCCTGTTTACCTCTGAGTCATGTCAGGTTTAAACAGCAGTCGTGTTAATCTTGCAGTCAGGTGTAGCGTCAGGTGTAAACCGTTTTGTTATTGATCGTATCTGTGAAAAGTCTTACCAGCAGCTTTTAAAATTTTCCGTATAAACTCGAGTTATGACCCCTGATGATTTTAAGATATCTGTCTGAATTTAACGTTTAACCATTCGGTCAAAGGCTCTCGTGTAACTGCCCTGGTTGCAGAAGCTGACATTAGTTGACAGCCGCACAAATGCAACTCAAAAATGCTGAAAGTGATTTCTGTGAAAAATCACATCCTTCCTGATAGTGATTCATGCTGGATTTCAGGGAAGTGGCTTCTAGACTTGTTGACTTGCTAAGAAATTCCAACAACTTCTGCTTCTAATATCTCAACACATCCGATTCGCAGACTGTTTTGTTGGTGGACTGAAAGAATGAAGGTCTTCACATAATCCCTGTTGCACTGCTGTGCATGTGAACCTAGTCCGCATGTCATGTGTTGTTCATCATTCAGTCTTAGTTTGTTTGACAGCATGTGTATATCAGTGGCGTTCGAACAGGCCAGCTCCCGCGTGTGTGTGACTTTTGTTTGCATCTGTGTGTTCGCAGGCATGTGGGCTAGCCTGCGCTCCAGCAGCAGACTCAGCCATCACCCAGCAGTAGACGTGGGCGCCAGACTAGCAGGGAAGGACCTGGCGCCCCCTGCAGGTAGCAACAGTCTGCAGGCTCAGCTCCTGAAACAGCAAGCTGCCCTCTACGTCTTCGGAGAAAAGTCCCACTTAAAGGTGAGAATGAAAAGAAAGCAGCTCTCTGGGGGCTGAGAGATTAGACATTTTGTTATGAATTATTGTTTCAACACTGAGGTCATAGTTAGTGATGGTGTTGTACTGGACTGCATTATATGCAGAGGTGTTGTAATATTCTGCCCCCCTCATGTATGTCAATGGGAAGGACAAAAAATCTGAAACACCTCTCAGTATAATGTAGTCCAGTAAAACACCACCTTTAACTATGACCTCAGTAATAACCATATAATAGAATTTACACATTTCATACAATATTACAAAAAACTGAACATTATAATATATAGAAGATTTGTGGCAGAGCTGTTGCATAGAATTGCAATAGATTGTACACTTGTACCTAATAAAGTGGCCACTGTGTGTATATTCAACTTACAAGCGCACATTCTTATGCACATTAAAAGGTTAATGGGATTTAAAGTTGTAAAACATCATCACAATATGTATATTCAGAAAGAAACAACAGTTTCACTGTGTGCTGCATGTTATGGACGATGTCTATTGTGGAATAATTGACTATATAATACATCTAGACTCCGGGAAAGGATAGAAATTAAAATACTACGATGTGTGGAATCAGGACTGTACAACTAAGAGAAAGTCATAACTTGTGAAAAGACATCTTATTCCAAATAATGCATACATGCACTTTAAAAACGTACACTTAAAGAAATATGTAGTAATAATAACACATCAACAGCCATGAAGTAGCTTCTTGTCACGGCATTTTGCATCAAAGTGTGTTAATACATGAAATAATATCAGTAAAATAAAAACCTGAGTCAAGAGGAACGCCAAAATACGCCATGACACAAAACACAGAGCTGTTTCCTCCCTTCAGAGGCTAAACTTTGTGATGTTTTGATTTTATATGATATTATAAATGTGTTTTCTAATATGTTTCCACCTCCATATGTGTAAAAGAGTTGGAAAAAATATTAAAAACACCTTTCAGTATAATTCAATACAACACCACCAAGTACAGCCTCAAGACACCCTGTAGATTTGCTGCACCCCCGTTGCTCAGGGTTTAAGAGTCAGCTGTCACTCTCTAATAAAGGCGTTAAGTGCCTTAAAAACAATAACAACATCAAAAATAAGCTACCATAACAGGTACCATAGATTTGAGTCAACATGCAAAGAAAACTGAAGTTGTACTGTAGTCTTAACAATAACTGAACATTTTGTGTATTGCATTGCATTACATGGTATGTGTATTTGTATTTTTGTGGTAACTCAGCATAGTTTTATTCTTAGTTTGCTATGTTTTAACTGTATTATTTTTTGTTTTTAATATATGTACCCATGACTCCCTAGGAAGCAGTTTCACAGAGTGGATTACCTCTCGTGAAATTTTACATGTTAGATTCCTCTCTCTCTCTTTTGACAGGGCCTCAGAGTGGACTCCTCTCTGAACTGTGAACTGGTGCCGGTGGACTTTGCAGACACACGGCAGGTGAAAGCCTCTTTTAAAAAGCTGCTGAGAGCCTGCGCTCCCAGTGCCACCTCATCCGATTCGGAGGACTCCTTCCTCAAAGCCTTGGAGGACTCTGAATGGATCCTGCAGGTGAACATAAACACACACACATAAACACTGTTTTTGTATTTTACAAGGATTCACATTTATAGCAATACAGTGACTCCGAGTCAGACCCCAGAAAACTGTGTGAGAACGACCCAGCAGTCGGCTCTTACTGCTCATCCTGTGTATGAGATTCACATAATGAATAAATCCACTCTAAAGCCATTTTCCCAAGGGAAACAGATTCACATTGGTGAATAACAGCAGAGCTCTTATGATGCTGGTTATCTGATTGACCCCCTGCAGCCTTTGTCTTTACAATGAACATATCATATATAAAATTTATCTGTGGGAAACGCTTCATAGGCAACAAGCAGTACTCAGCAAGTAATTTACCAGTAGACCAAATATGGTAATGTATGCACAGAGAGGATTAATTGTGTGTGCGTCTATGTGTGTACATGTGCGATCTCCCACAGCTTCACAAGATCCTGCAGCTGGCACTGATTCTGGTGGAGCTTCTGGACAGCGGCTCATCTGTTCTCCTCAGCCTGGAGGACGGCTGGGACGTTACTACACAAGTGAGAAAAATGCACAGATACATATGTGAATAAGCGCACAATATCTAGACCGGAGGAAAAACACAGAGGGGTTTGACGTGGTGCAGAGTTTGTCTTTAGGCACGTCTCCATCAACACAAATCTGAGGGAAAATACAGGAGATCAAAAAAAAAAAAGAAGAAATATTACAGAATACTCAAGATTTTACGCTTGTTGGAGGTGGGAAACTGGCATAATGAAAAACGAAAATTTGGTACTGTACACGCTGACTAGTGTATACAAATCATTCACGTCATGCCTCCGCCGCACCTGAAAGCCCATAAACAAAGGAGTAAGAAGAAGGGGGTTGTTAAGTGTATGTAGCCACAACTTCCAGATGGGGGTCCTTGTTACATTTCACTCCCCTCTTTATAATCATAGCAGTTGATAAAAAACACCACAGGGAACACGTGGATCAAAAGAAACACATTAAGTACCATCAGTACCAAGCAGCAATGAAATGCCACAATGTATCAAATCAATCAATTAATAGTGTGATTCTGTCCCGTCCTGTTGAATGGAACAAGCACTGATTCACGTTGTATTTTGCCAAATTTTCAAAAATAATCTTAAAACTTGTGCAACATTTTAATGAAAGCATACGTTGCCCGTGGGTGCAAGCTGTAATTGTAAAATGTGACCAAAAAAAAACCCCACTTGTTAAAGATGAATTAGTGTCAGATAATAGTTGACTGTTCATAAAACACTTGTTTACATTCTGAGTACTTTTTAACAGTTTTTTAAAGTTTTTGTTGTTAAAAAAAAAAAAAAGCATGCACGAACAACTCCTCACTCCCTCCTCATCTTCACTTCACCAGAGCGGAGACACAATCAAACCAACAAAATATAAAAAGCAGAAAAGAAACAGATAAATGAGTAAAAACACAAAAAGACGTAAAAAGGATCCATGCAACTGTTTAACAGAGGAGAGTACCTCAGATAAACTGTGCTTCACTTACAGACAACTGTTTTGACAAAAGCCAAACTGTTTGGTGTAACTGTACTGAAGCTGTTAAGAGAGCTGTCCTTCATTATCATTATCTAGTGCCATATGTTGAGACTGAAAGCAGAGACAAGTAACTTATAATAGTTTAAATGTGATTTTTAGACGTTGACGACAACATTTTTCGGGATTTTCCACAGACACTCGTGGCATCCATTCAGACTGCACCTCTGAATCGGCCATCGTGTCTGAATCATAAATCTGGCGCGCCTGCTTCCCCTGCTCATCTTCTAATCAGCGCTGTCACCGGTGACCCAATTACGCAGAGAAAGATAACGAAAAGGTCTCAAGTCTCGAAGCCTTATGTCACTGATTTGTGCTGATTTCAATCATGAAGGTTCATGGCTCGCATCTTAAGGCATGCAAACAAAAAGTCGGTTTCGATCCTGATCAATTGTCAGTATCCATTTGCTGCTGCACTCAGCATTTTGTTGCATGTTTGCTCTCTGAGCTCATATTTTCCATGTTGACCTGTAAAAGTGCACATGTTTGTGTTGCAAGCGCGTGTCCTTCGAATGTGTTTACAGGGTTTGTAAAGCCCTGGGCTGCTGTTTAAAAGCACACTTTGTGGATCCCTTATGCCAGGCACGTGTTCGGCCCGGAGCATCTCTCTCCACGGGCCACCGGCTCCGTCACGCCAGGTCCTGCTCAGCCCGCACAGGCAAATGGGCTCCATATGCTCTGGCTCTGCTGCCTCTGTCCACGGACCATAGGCACCCAGCAGACAGGATGCAGAACCGTCTTTGCTTTCTTTCTAAACCCTGTTTTTCTGTTTCTCCTTCTCATCCCCACTCTCTGCCTCTCTTTCGTATCCACTCTCCTCTCTCATGCCTTGCCTCTTTCTTAAATCCTCTCCTCAGTCTGCTGTAGTCTCACAATAATCTGAGGGGCTTATTTCAGGGCCGGGGTTTGCAGGGGGCTTTCTCTACCACTCTGGGCTGGATGTTCTTTTAAACCCCATGGGGAAGCCATGAACTGTTTTTCCCACTCATTCCACACGCGTCAGGGCTCATTAGTCGTGTTGGAGGAGTCACGGGCAGCGACGCAGGCCAAGCATACTGCATGTGTAGACAAGTGGTTCTCAAATGGTGTTTTGTGGTGTGAGCTCAAGTGTGCCTGAAGACTTTTTTTTCGCTACGATGTTATATAAATGTTATTGATAGCAGATGATCAGTTTAACATTGTGCTGTCAGAAGATGGGGTCATTATTAGAGTGTTGTGTGCAGCTTTTGACGGGATGCAAAGCAAAAATCACACCAAAGAAAAGAAAATGTGTGCGTAATCGTAATCATGCATGACAAACTGAAAAGATTCTGCACAGCGGTGGTGAAACAGCTGCCTGTCTCCTCGCACTTTAGTGGTATGATGATCAAACAGCTTATTTGCCAAAATCTCAGGGATTTCCAACCCTGTGTATTTTAACATAATGAGAAGTGTCATATTCAGTAGGTCTAAGTGGCATCGACAGCAGATTGTTGATTGAATACTTTTCCACTAACTGATAAATTGGCCGGATCAAAAGTAACAAGAGACAAGAAAAACACAAGAGAAATATGCCAAAGATGTGTTTGAGGTCATTTAGAAACAGTGTCATCGTTAGTTCGTCCATCACAGAGCAAGTTTATTTTTCATTTTTAATATCTCCGGCTCAGTACACATCTTCTTTAATAACCACTCACAAGTGTTTCTTTATGTTATATAAAAATTAATATCAATATATCGATGTTTTAAACTCCCAAATACCTTCAAATGTCAGAAATTGTTCAGTATGTATTTTCTTTTCTAATACTATCATTTTTATTGGGTTATCAATGTGGAAACGTGGCAGTAGCACAAATACAACATGACATCAAACTAAAAGTTGTCATGGGTCACTCAGACACAGATACACACATTCCAGTTATTCCCTATTTAAACTGTTGTTCACTGTCTTGTTTAATGTAAACGATCCCAATTTCCCCTTTTCCCAATTTCTGTCTATTTCCTTTAACTCCCAAAACATAGGTCAACTTTTCAATCAAATACATTTCCCGAACAACATCAAGCCAGTGCTTTTTTCCTGGAGGAACAGTATTTTCATATAAACCAAACATTATCTTGAATTTTGTTGTTTTGCCAAAGAAAGCTGCAACCGGACCAAACACACACCACACTCCAGGAGAAACAAACAGAACAGAATTATCTTTTTTCTTATTAATGGATGATTGTTAACGCTGCAGATGAGTGTTGTATTTGACCCGTCTTTTCCTCATATATCACTCTGACTTGAACTGTGAGCAATCTCGTTCTTTTGGTGTCTCCCATCTTCTCTCTTTCTCTCTGCAGGTGGTGTCTTTGGTGCAGCTGCTGAGCGATCCTTTCTACCGGACTCTGGAGGGTTTTCAGGTGCTGCTGGAGAAAGAGTGGCTGTCCTTTGGCCACAAGTTCAGCCAGCGGAGCAACCTGAGCCCCAGCAGCCAGGGCAGCGGCTTCACACCCATCTTCCTGCAGTTCCTGGACTGTGTGCACCAGGTGAGGTCTACCCCCACCGATCCTCCTCTCCGCCCCTTGCTACGTGACTTCTCTCCACTTTCCCTCCATGACTTAACACCGTCGACATGAGCTCATCACATTCCTGAAAAGCGCACAGGCGAGAGGATGAAGAAGGCGAGAAATTCAGCTGTCATTATCTATACATTTGGTTTAGTTTTGCACTTTGCATTCCCAACACTGGATATGTCATTTCAACAGTGTATTGCACCAGAGAGTGTGCAGGGAGGCTGCTGCCCAGATGGTCCGTGAACCCAGTGATCAGCGCTGAGCTGCCTGCGCTCGCGTGTTTCAGCATCTCTCCACATTTCAGTGCGTGTTTAGAGCTGCATGTGGAAAATTGCAGTTTGGGGGATTGAGAGTCTCTAGGAAGGGCTTGGGTGTGCTTAAGGGCTTCAGGGGTGGAGTGGAGTCATGAATGAAGCTCACACAGCTGAGGTCCAGGGAACAGTGTCCGCTCTGAAAGGCTAACTGCAGAGAATGTCGTGTCTCCCGGGGTCGCACAGACCCACTCCCATACACTTACATCAACACATAGTTTCTGCATTTGTCTTTTGAAACCGTAGGCTTGGCAGCTAAGACAGTTTGGCGGGGGTCCGGGGGGGTTCTGGAGAGCTATAAACAGGGGAGAGAGAGGATTCGGACAAGAGCTGAAAATAGAAGTGCCTCATCTCCAAAACAGCTGTTGTTTTTGCCAATAGACCCAGGTGGCCTCAAATATTCAACAGTCCTCTGTCTTTGGCCACCTCACACCACTGGATGGGAACAATGGAGCTGCAGTCCTGCTGGCTCAGTCTTGATTGTGTCTGGCGGTGATGATATCACTGACCTTTGCCCCCACAAGGACAGCAGAGGTTCTTTCCTGTTTCTAATTTCTAATTTATGCACTGGAGGGATGTGAAGCCACAACACGAGGACACGATCCAGCTGTCACACACACACTCTGACCTTCTCTCTCTCTCTCTCTCTCTCTTAACTCTAATCTTTATCCATCTTTTCATGTCTTTGCAGATTTTGGAGCAACATCCTCTTGAGTTTGAGTTTAATCAGTATTATCTGAAGTTCCTGGCCTATCATCACATCTCTAACCGCTACAAGAACTTCCTGTTGGACTCAGACTATGAGCGCTTGGAACACGGTCAGTGTCATTTACAATTTAAACCAGGGGGGGGGATTGTATCTCTTTTTATACTGAGGAAATGCTGCATTACTATTGGCTGTATGCACGTTTTAACAGATTTCTGCACCAAAATGAAAACTTTACCATTAAAAGATGACAGCTTACTTAAATGAGTTCTCCCTTTTCCTTTAAAATGTCCATGTAAGGTACAAAATTAATATGTATAAGAGTTCCCAAAACTAAATGCAACACATAAATACTGATACCTTCGCTGTAACAGCAGCAGAAGCCCGTGATGTTCCTGCTAGTTGCACCATGACCAGATTTTAAAAGTGCAGCTATAGTCGCTAAATCTCCCAAAAAAGAAATAACACTTATGATATATTGTCAGAAACTAATTTATGTTGAAAATTAATTTGAAAATGCACAACAAATATTTTCTCACTTGATAATGATGTGATGCTGAGGTTGAACCCACGCAGCCAGCCATAAACGTCTCTTATATCCCATAATATTAAGACATTAACCCCTTTGTTGCATCAGATAAAACAGTCTGTGAGATTAATCGACCCTTGTGCTCAACAGCTTCTCCTCTGTGTTTTTTCGCAGGCTTGTTGTTTGAGGATAAAGGTGATAAACAGGCCCGCAGAGGCATCTGTATCTGGGAGTGCATCAACAGGATGCACAGGAGGAGTCCCATCTTCCACAACTATCTGTACAGCCCCTCGGAGAGCGATGTGAGTCTTTCTGTCCGCCTGTCTGTCCTTCGTGTAGCAGAGCTCCACATGCGTCCGACGGCTAACAGCTGATTCACGCAGCTCCCACACCGAGGAGCAGGTTGAACTCATCATCGCCTGCTGACTTTTCTCTTGTGCTGTCAAATATATTAAAAAGCTAAAAATGAACTCTTATCATGTAAAACCTCTTTAGTCTTTTGACTGTGATTCTGAACATTATTAATGTGTACTTTGAATTAGGCTTGTGCTGAATGGCGATCGGATCGTATATCGGCGATTGAAACGATGATCGACGATTGGTTTTTCCTACGCCGATATTAAGGCGATTTTATCAGAATTAAGATGTTATAAAAATAATCTCTAGACTCTGTGCCTTGCTTTGCATTTAGAGATGTTTCTGGTGAGGCGGCATGTCCGCTCGCTGAGCCCCGTTAATCAACACGAGTGACGAGTGAATTTTAAATTCTTCATTACAAACCAGTTATACGACCAAAGTGGAGTTGAAGAAATATATCAAACTCAGGAGATCAAGTATCTGGAGTTGTTTTTTTATCGTGTGATTGCAGTTATTTTGTCTTCTGATCACTTAGGAATGCATCTGTGCTCTTCCAGTCTCCTAACAGAGGCGTGCCCTGTTATTGATTACAGTCTTTGATGTTGATGATCTCTAATGTTTCCTCTCATATCACAGTGATCACAGTGCAAATCAATGACAGGAGCCTGTTTCTGTATTTCGAGGCATCATGTGCAGTCAGCCCCACTTCTGACTAACAAGATGCTCTCTGCATCTGCTGTCCTCATCAATAAATTACACTGCATAATATTTTACCCTTTTCCATAGTGTGTTTTACATGATGGACGCCATTAGATTCTCATTCAAACGTTTCTGTTTTGTAGGTGATCCTGAAGCCTTCCATCAGCATCCCCAGCCTGAATAAATGGGACTTCTTCACGGATGAGACTCTGTCCACGGGGCCGTGTTACGACTGGAGGATGATGGCCGTGAGGTCGGACAGCTCGGAGGAGGCGGACACCATCTCCAACAGCAAGAGGAGGATCGTGTGGCCGTGTTACAGCAGCGTGAGCCGCGCCCAGCCTGATGCCATCACCAAACTCCTCGCTGTAAGAAGTTCAAAAACTTTGAACTGAAGTTTTATCCGGTTGGTTCCTGTATCATACGTCACATTTGTCACCTTTCTTTTTTGGCTGTTATTGGTGCTGCAGGACATCGAGAAGCTGGAGGGTGAGCTGAACCAGACCCCCGAGAAATGGCAGACAACTCTGGAGAGAGTCAGGATCAGCATTCAGGAAGACCTCATGCAAGAAGGAAGTGTGCGTGCCTGAAGAATAATGATGACGTTATATTAAAAAATACCAGGAATTCAAATCTCAAAGCTGTTAAATTGTGTAAAACTGTTCTCCTGTGTGTATTTCTCACACTTTGTCATCTCGTGTGTCTGCAGCTCCGTAAGCAGTCGGTGTCCATCTCAGGCCTCATTCCCACGTCCAGCCTGCAGGCCTTCCAGCGGCGCTCCATGCTGCACCTGCCAGACAGCGGGCTGGGCGAAGACCGCAACACCGCCGCGGCCAACGGGATCAACCGCCGCGCCGCGACACTTTACAACCAGTTCACCCCGAAGAGCGAGGAGAACAGGTGGGTCGTGAACTTCCTGATTCCCGGAACAAATACGAAGTCCGCATTTGATTCACTTAAAACTGCTGTCGAGGGGCCCGGTCCAGTTTTGGAAGATGAGTCAGTGCTGTGGTATGCTGTGTGTCATGTTTGTGAGGATTGTCTGTACTCTGTTAAACTCTGGGTGTGTAATCTTACAATTACTGCGAGGTTAAAGTACAGTCTCTTGGCTCTAATATCTGGATGTTTTCTTTTTTTTTTTACTTTCTTGTATGTCCTCTTCACGTTTCACATTCCAGATAATGTTTTGACAGACAAAAGTTTTAACAGATGAAGTGGGTTTATCAGAAACCGTTAACATTCATTAAGTATCTTGAAGCTTACGACCACTGTACGACCAACATCATATCTGTACTTCATTATATCTGTATGACATATTATCCATAAATCATATAATCCTCTAAATTATTCTAATTTCCTGTAAAATACTTAATCACAGGTTTGCAAGCTTCACACCTTTACTCTCCTGCAATGCAGCTAGATTGTTGATACTGATAACTTTGATGTTTTGCTCTATTTTTGTCTTTGTGGACATGAAAAGTAAAAACTTGTGATGTCTGTGTTGAAGCTTCTTGACAGGTTGTTGATGGGTTGAGTCTGCTCATTTAAACACAGTATTTTAGATGTAAATTGGTTCCACAGCTTTGAGAAAGTTAAAAAGTCTGTAAGAGACACTTAATCGAAGATATGTAGAATATTCTGGTCTTCACTATCACAGAGTAATACTACAACTACCCAGCTTTGGCCTCTTTACACATATGGGAACACAATGTACGAACAGTGCTGGAGTTGTTCATATGGAGAAATATGCCAGCCAGGCTTTTTGTCGTCCAGTGTTTCCTTCTGCCTTCTGTGCAACAAATGTCGGGAGAAGCTCCACCTAACTTTGATCATGAACAGGAATAATGTGTCAAAAGAGAAAAAAACATTAGGAATATTGTTCAAGCTGACTGTACTTTAACACCATCATTTGCAACCCAAAAGGTACAGAGACATTACATTATTATTTTTCAGGTCTTACGAGGGGATCCTGTATAAACGTGGAGCGCTGCTGAAAGGCTGGAAACCTCGCTGGTTTGTGTTGGACATTACAAAACACCAGGTGAGCACCACATTCATGTTGAGGAAACACTGAACCGTCCCCTGAGTGACAGGCTGCATGTTAACGTTCACGTCTTCACAGATGAGGTACTACGACACCGGGGAGGACACAAACTGCAGAGGCCACATCGATCTGGCAGAGGTGGAGTCGGTGGTGATGGCTACCCCGACTATCGGAGCTCCCAAACACATCAGTGAAAAGGCTTTCTTTGACGTGAGTATGGGGCTCTCGCGTGCTCAAGTACAGGTTGAAAGTGCGGACTTGCTTGTGATTAGTGAAATGTGTCAAAACGAGTGAGAGGGAAATTATCTCATGTTGCAAATTTGTTGAAACAGCCCAGAAGCAAAGCATCTGTTCCTCTGTAGCCACGTGTCCAATAATGTTGAGCTGTTTTGCAGTTTCTGTGTTTTACAAGCATATTGAAAAAAACAAAATTTTTCAACTCATTATGAATGCGGTGGCTGATGTTTGTGGCTGCACGTTACTTTCTTACTTAACCATACGCAGCATCTTATCAACACTTTGTGATCTGAATTTTTTTAATAGTGTTTATTAGCAGAAGAGGAACCATAGCTTCCTAAACAAGAAACAAGAAAAACTAGTTTTGTTGTGCGGACGTAAAGATAAAGGCATCATTAAATATTTCACTTGTGTCAATTTACAATAAATATCTGGATTTTTATACATTGATGAGTGAATTTCACACTTCAAAGATGAAAGCTGCTCCAACAAAAATAGACCTGATGCATAAAGATAGTGGAGCAGAGAAAAGAGCCAGAACGTGGCGCAGCCATTAGACATTAGAGATGAACCTTTCTGTCAGTGTGGAGAACAGGAAAGTGGTCGTCTTTGTTTTATTTTGTTGCACATTCATGTCTGTTCCATCCCTTTGGTCCACATTTATCCCTCGTTGTCTGATGCCTCTCTAGCTGAAGACCAGCAAGCGAGTCTACAACTTCTGCGCCTCAGACGCGCCCAGCGCTCAGCTGTGGATGGACAAGATCCAGAACTGCATCTCCGATGCCTGAGCTGCGAGCCTCAAGGCCCTGAACGCTGAGAGATCAACACCATGAACATTAGAGGTGACGTCAGGCGGTTGAGAGCAGAGACGTGACGAACGCTCGACTCAGCTTTCAGATGTCTTAAATTCGAGAGACCACAGCGAACAAAGTGCCTGGTAGCGAAGGATAAACACTGTCCATCCTCCTCTCTGCCTGTTACTTAGCAGATGGTCAGGCTGTCGTCACTCTGCTGCAGTTGAGGTCGGACACATTTGTCTCTGCCGTCAGCTCCCTCCGCTGTGCCTCCAACAGGGATGAAGTGAAGATAAGCTGATGTTTTAGGGGACTGCACTACCAAGGAAATGTTATCCTACTTAAGCTGTAAATAGATCAAAGCAATATCACTGGCCATTCAAACTGTGGGTTCAATTTTAGACTTCAAATAGAAAGTAGCCTATGAAAGAATTTCTATCAGATATTTTACTACGAAGAAAAGGTTATTGCTGCTTAAAGAAACGTATGAACCGCCAAAAACTCAGAGATTTTAATGCACAACATAAAAAAAAAAGCAATGTGTTTGCACTTAGCTCAAAAGTATGCACTCCTTATCAAATATAGATTTTCTAACAGATGCAGACAGCGAGGCTAAAGGCATTACTTTACAATGTACATACGACGTTTCTTCAAGACAGATTAAATGAAAAGAATTTGCACAGTGAGTTCAAAAGAGTTACCTGACCTTTTTTTTTCTATTTAATTAAGTGACGTTTTCTCTATTTTGTTGAATGTTTATTGACTTCTGGATAACGCATTTGTCTCATGTAATGTAAATTATTATTTTTTTATTAAAAGTGTAACTGTAAGTGTGGTGGCTCCATGTTTTCCTGTAAATACCTGCGTGACATTTCATTTTATATACTGTATGGCCTGCTCCCTGTTGGTGATGAAACATTGTTCTGAAAGTGAAATGGAGACTCGTTTTTGTTGTCGTTCGGATTGTCCAGGCAGGCTCTGTGTCTTTTAAGGGCTTTTTAAGAAGTACATGAATATATCATCTAGGACATTGTGGTTTTCGGACATCCTCGTCTCATTTGTTCTGTCTGTGCACCATATACAGTTTCATTAAAAAAGAAGAAAAATGAAACTATTCAAAGATGTCAGAGGCTTTTTTTTTTTGTTGTTACTGTATCTTTGTACCATGTTTTGTCGTGACACTAATTTTTTGGAAATAAACCAAACATACTTGAAACTACCCGTCGCTTGTGTTCTTGTTTTGCTGAGTGAATATTAAAGGGTTTGCTAGTTTATTGTGCTGCTGACAGTGATGGAAGAAGTATTCAGATTCTTCACTTTAGTTGAAGTAGAAATACCACAATGTAAAAATACTCAGTAACTTTTTTTACTGAAGTGGAAGTACAGAAGTATTATCAACTAAATGTATTAAGTTTGAAAAGTAAAAGTAATACTATTAAAGAGTGGCCCCTTTTAATAGTGGTACATGTATTAAATTACTGCACAATTATTACTGACAGGAGGTAGTTCGATGAACACCTTCAATCCTCTTCCATCCTTCTGTAGCTGTCAAAAAGCAAAGACTCTTAAGTTTATGTTCACTTGTTTTATATTCTGTCATGATGGTTTACCACAGGAATATTTTGGGTTCAAATTGGCACATGGCGAGGTTAGCTAGGTAGCTAAACAGAGGATAGTTAGCTATTAGTGAGTCAGTAGTCAGTGACATGTTTAAACAACTACTGGATGGATCCATCCTATAGTTGTTATCACATGGCAAGTGATTCAGCAAATCTGATACAGACCTTCCTGTTCCTTAAACTGTAATAAATTTGGTACCATTACTGTTTCATTTAGTACTTTGCTTTATGACCAAACACCTCAGTTGTACTTTGTGTTTAGTGCTCTATATCAAATGTTAGCATGCCAACCTTCTAAACTAAGTATTGTCATCGTGAGTATATTAGCATGCTGACATTAGCATTGAGCACAAAGCACTCGCAGCCTCACAGGGCCGCTTGCTGCAGACTCTCAGTCTTGTTCTACAATGGGTCATAGGATACAGGAAGAAAACTTAAAGCATTTGTAATTGCCACATTTTTCTGGCCTCTCATGAACACATCATCTTTATAAAAGATTTACTCTCAATGAAAGGTAATCAGACACCGCTGCACTGGGGGCCAACAACAGGGCCTGGAGAGGATGATGATGGGTGTCTCACTTGCCAGCAATGAATATGGGACTGGGCAAGAGCCCCAGCTCAGGCTCTGTGGCGCCTGGTTGGCGGCTCTGAACGAGACTCTTGTGGTCCCAGGAAGGTTTGTCTCTGAGAGGAAGCTGAAGGTCAGAAGAAGAGCAGAGGGGGGCTTTTTTTCGGGGGGAGGGAGGTGGTGGGTGTTTGACCCTCAGTACGATCTCCCAGCTGGCTTGAACTGGCAGCAGGTGCAGAGCTGCAGCAGGCCAACATCTGGGCAGAGCGTCTGGCAGTCATCTCCATATTTAGCCTCTTGCTTTGGGTACGGAGATTAGGACCTCTGCCCACGAACAGAGGGATGAAGCGGAAGTTATCCAGCAGGATTGTGTGGAATGGCATGATAGGAATCATTTCCTCCGAAGGCAGAAATGGCAGTTTTACACGACAGCCATTTTATTCAATTTGAATGATTGAAATTGATTCCATATTGCTGCGTTCCTCTGACTGGATCAAACGAGATTCACAAAAGATAGCTGTATTAAAGTTTAGAAGATGAAAGATCCTCCATGACGTGAGTTAGGCTATATTTCTGCCTCCACAAGTGATTTCTTCTCTGAAGTTTAAGACAAATTACTGATGAAAGCATCTATTATCCCTTAGAACAACATGTGTTTGAAAATGCAGTCCTGTGTAATTGTGGTCTTGTGTAACTTGGCTAAATGTTCCTCCTGAGTTCAGTGTGATTAGTCTTGGTTGGCTAGAAGCGTGCTGCTCTCACAGAAAAAGACAAAAGCAGTCGATAAATTCAAGATTGCACGTATCTGTTGGTTTTGGATCCCGTGCTCCTCATGTACAGTCACAGCTGCAGTAAATGCTTCTTGTACGAGAAAACAGCTTGAAAAATAAGCTGATTGACCTTTCCACAGGCCCCAAAAATACTCCAGTGACAGATGATACTGATTTATTTTATTGGTCCTCCAAATCCTATTATCCATGTAGCCCTGCGGTTGCAATGAATGCGGGCTGTGTAGCAGTTTCCATTTCCTGGGTGCCTCTGCAATGCGGGAAATGTGGGAGCTGATTCACTGCTGCTGGGGGCCTCTCTGCCTCAAAGCCCTGTGGCCCCTCAGCGGGCACCTGCTCCGAAATTCATCGCAACAACTCCAAACGCTGATCTCACAGGCCCGACACACATCATCGAGTCCCACCCTAGAAATCGGGATGATGTCAGCTGCCTGCAGCACATGGGGGTCTAGTTGGGAAATTATCAAATGCATGAATCAACTGAGCTCCAGATGATCTTATCCGGACACCGCCCGCTCATCGATCCATGAGTAGAAAAACACAATTACACATTTGATTTACAGCTTTAAGGGATAATAGTGGGGAGTTCTAAAGTTTGCATTAATGTCTTGTTTCCTTGGCCCACTTAGAGTGATTTGTCTGAGGCCCTGATGTGTTTCACTTGCCAGTGTAAGTGACCCACAGTTTCTCTGTGCAGCTAAACCCAGAGTCCATTCAACCATGTGAAATGCTCGGGGCTGTGAGGTCACTGTGGGAAGTCATCTAACACAGAAAACAGGCATCTGCCAGACATTTTTTCACCAGCAAACAATCCCAGAAAATGTTCCTGTTTCAAATCAGTTTCGATGAGGACATGTTGGACAGGAATCAGATTCATTGGTTATGGGCATTAGGGTACTTTTCGGACACATGGGGCGAGGGTGAGACAGCTAGATATCCTTATTTTTGGAATGTCGAGGGCTTGTGCAATTTAGCTACGGAGATTAGAAATTCCCAATTCTGAGAATAGTCATTGCAACAAAAAAAAAAAAAAAAAAAGCACCACATTTTTCTCTGATTCTGGGATATAAATATCTCTTATAGATGAAATGTGAACAGCAGATCTATTTATCATAAACAAGATTATCAATTCAAGACGCTGCTGCCCTGACAATCCTGAATTCTATCAATCATCAGCTGTTTACTCTTATCTTTTTCAGTATATCTGTATTTTACCTGATGTGTTAAATGTTGTCTCTGTGCACCAGTTAATGAACTTCAATCATAGAACAAACACGTCCATAAAAGGAGAAGCAATGTGGATTAAATGATCTGTTTTGGTGGTAAATGACATTCCTGGTTACAGTATTAGCTCAGAGATTTGGGCAATCTGTCTCTATATCTGATCTTATCAGTAACCCGCCGGTATAAAGAGATCTGCATGGTGCTGACTGTTAGATCAGTGTATGAATGCAGGTTCTTCATCTCCTGCTCTGACAACTCTGAACTCAAGATGAACTACCTCTTTCCTTCCAGCTCCTCTCTCAAAGAGGGACAAATTAAAGGTAGTTTGAGAGCTTTTATACATCTGAAAGAAAAGACGCTCATTGTGCGGGGCTGGCTGGCAGACACGAGACAAACAAGTGCCCACAGCAGATAGTTTCACCCAGTTACAAAGTTCCTGTAACACTGTCTCTTTTTTCACTGAAACTTGAGGGTGGGCAAGACAAAGGTGAGGTGTACGTGTGAGAACAGTGGTCCTTTGTTGCACAGACTGATTTGTTTTGACAGTGAGTCACGTGCATCAGGTGCGATTCATCTTGTTTTTGTGATTGCTGGAACAATGAAGTCATATTGTACAACACATACAGACCTGTCATGCAAACAGGCAGGTAACTAGGGATACAGAAATCCAACTTTTCCTCTCCCGATACTGACACTGATACCTCAACTCAGAGTATTCACCAACACCGAGTACCAATACATCAACAGTGCTCTCTTTTTCCCAAATTTAAAATCTGTATGAAACACTGCGTGAGACCTATTGGGATCATCTTTATGTAGAATAACATGAGGCCAGGAGGGCTGTGGCTCACTGAGGCTGGATTTATAACGACATTGACAAAGAAACTGTATGTGAAATGTATGTGGATCGGTCATGTCGTGGCTGATACCTGATCTGCTTAATCAGGTCAGTATTGGCGCCGATACCCATCTGGCAAATCAGACCGGTGCATCCCTACAGGTAAAAATATGACATGAACTATCAACTATCCTGACTTAAAGGATAAGGCTGGCAATATTTAGTAATATTTTTCTTGTTTTGCTTATTTTTGTTATTCCATGAAAAGACCAACACCAACAATGTATTGATTCTAATAAGAAGTGTTGTCTGTGTAGCCAAAGTCTTATTTCTCTGTGCCGCAGACCTAAATCACTGGCCAACAAAACCCCAACAAAAGTGCTAAAATCAACAACGTCCACCTGCTTTAGAAAATTATTTTGCCTTTTTTAAAAGTGAAACTATGCATATGTCACCTGTTTTTTTTACGATTTGTGTCCTCAATAGGAACAAACAGGTTTGGGGTTCAGTGCCACCGATCTGACGCACTGTTGGTTTTTGTCAGAATAACACCAGGCTTCTCCTTTAAGAGTGAAAAATACAAGGACCTTGCAACATGTGGACAACGTGGCTCTTGTCAAGAATACCTCACACTGGTGAGTACACTCGTTAACAGGCCGGGGCCGCCATCATGACCCAGCGGTGGAGGCACACTGAGTCTCCTCAAACATCTGAAAAATGTTGTCCATGCAGGGTTTTCTTACTGATGATGCTGTTCATATGGTGACACCTGGTGGAAACTCTTCGTCATGATCACAAGGTAGACGAGTCACGATGGCAGCAAAGGTCTAAACCACAAATACAGGAAAGGAAAGGTGGAAGCTTGCTTTATTTGTAAAAAGACTCTCCTCTGACCTCTGAAATGAAAACAGCCGTCCACCGTCATAAAAAATAGATGGTGTTTTTATCATCTTAGTGATGCAGTTCACTCAACTTTAGCTAATAAACCAAGGTAAGAGTGGAAACTGTATCTACTGTTATACTCTGCTGGATGTCACTTAAAGGCTACATTTACAATTACAACAAGTTTATGTCAAAAAACACAAAAACATGAGTAAGCTGCAAAGTAGTTAAATTAAACACAATCAGAAATGACAAACTAAAATTACAAAATAAAAAATTTAACTGCACAAAATAAAAACAGAATGAGAATTTTTAATAAAGTCATCTTAACTCAAGGTTCACTTATTGTTTTTTCTAGAGCTTTCAACCGCACCTCATGGTCATGGAGATCTGAACCATCTCTATGACAACTAAGCAAACTTCATCTGCTGATGAAGACCATGAGAAGCTCCAGGAAAAAAGCTAGTAAGAGGACATTGACTCAGGATTATTTTGTCAAACTACTTCTTTCAAGGTCGAGAAAGAACATTTAATACTTGAATAGGATTTATTTTTTGTTATAAAATGCAGTTAATCCCAACTGTTCTTCTAAAAGTTACCCAAATCTAAACGGTTTTCTCAGCAGCTGTCAACGTGGCTCAGTAAGTTCATGTTATCAAACCTCTCCAGGCCTCGAATGTGATGGTTTGGGCTCCAGAGTTAATTACGGTGCGAGTCTTCCTCGTCAGTGTGTGCTCCATCTGTCACGGGGGGCGTTCACTGAGCCTGAGCCCCCTGGTTCTTGCTCTCCTGCCACGACTTCTTCCTCAGCTCCAGCTCAGCGTCGGTGAATGAAGCCGGACCCCAGTTAGTGATCCTCTGAGGTCCTTTATGACCTGAAAGACCGGGTTGAAAGAGAAGCGAGGGAAACCTTTTTTTAACATGATGGACTTAACAGACTTAACATTGCCATTGTCTAAAATATCATTAAGATTTCACTTAATTGGAACTAAGAGGCCATAAATACAAAGAAGTATGTTGACATTGGTGTCCACATACTTTTGGCCATATAGTGTGCCTTGCTGCAACTTTCATTATAAAGTTAATTCAACTTAATTCAAATTGTGGAATATTACAATATCAAAATCTTGCAAAAAACACACCAAGAAGCCCCGTTTCCATGAACTTACTTAATGCAAGTTTTTAAATGCTGGTCAAATACAAATGTTTACACATTAATTTATGAATTAACCAGCAATTACTCACGAACAACATTCAGTTTCCCTACCTGGCTGGATGAGGCGCACCAGCCCCTCATGTTTGGCCACCTTGTCCTTCCAAGTCTTTGTCTTGTTTGCTGCCCGCTCAAGCTTCCTTGACATCTCCTATGTAAGATGAGGAGGAAGAGGAGGTGAGAGAAAGAGAAGGGGGATGGAATCAGATCATATAAACTTTGAGTAGACGTCAGCTGAGAGGAGACAGGTGGATAAATGGGATGAAGCACAGTAGAAACAGTTCAGCCAGGAGGGGGAGCACTGAGTATCGAAACCTGGCACAGAATGTCAAGTCAGTTTCATAATGTAGTTAACTTATTTCTTATCTCGCTCCCCATGTTTCCTGTCTGCATTTCTACTGTCACTATCTGATGAAGGCAAAATATCAAACAGATAATCTAGAAAAATAACTTCACTTATTCTACTGTTCTATACGCTGAACATCACTGATAAGAATCATCCAACAAGAGTCAACAAAATGCCACAAATGTGAAACATAATACAAACATACTTGTGGGTAGAGAAGAGGAGTTTTATTAGCTCCTTCTGCTAAATGGAAAAAAAACTATTCTGATGCCGAGGGACAATTTCCACGCTGACAGAAGATTGCTAGATAAAGTCTCTGCCGGGGTTTTCAGATCAGCGTAAACCTCCACGTGTGACCTGACCTGGTACTGCTCCAGCGCTCCCTGCCGATCCCTCTCCAGTCTATCCAGCTGCAGCATGGCTGCCTGCAAGTCTCTCTCCTTGGCCAGCTGCTCGGCCACCAGCTCCTGCTTCTCGGCCTCAGTCTGAGACAGCGCCCTCTGCTGCTGCAGGTGGATGTGCTCCAGCTCTGCCCTCTTTGCTGCCTCCTCCTCCAGCAGCCTGTGATGGAAAACACAGCAATGATGCTAACAATGTCTTGTCGATTTTACCCACTTAATTCCTATTCAGAACAAAGGGAAGTGAGGAGCTGGAGCCAGAACACATGGCAGGGTAAGAGTGGAAAAATCTGCCCTGCACGTCTTTGGACTATGGCAGGAATCCCACACTAACACAGAGAGGTAATGCAGACTATACACTGTCTGCTGTGAGGGTATTTCACTCATTATTAGGCCTACAGCGGGATTAAACAGCACTGGGCCACAGTGACACACATGCTTGTGTGTACAAATAAATGATCCTTTTTGAGGTTGTGTATTTAAAAAAAGAAAATGCAAATCTAGCGATGCCTATTTGAAAAAATGTGTGACAAACTGATTAAAAAGAAAGCTAATTTTTCTTTTCTGTCGTTTTTTTTCCTCTCACTTCCTCTTTCTGCGTGTTTTTTCTGAACCCTGAAACAGTGTTTTTGCAGAAGCAAACACAACATTTGGCAGCTTGTGAACTTAAAATTAAAATCTGTGTGAATAATCGGTTTAAACTTACCTGGAACAATTCTGACACCGGCAGTTGGTTTCAGTTGAACATTCTGTTGCTAGTAGCAACCGCTACAGACACAGTTCTATAGCAGTCTTAAAATCTGTGACCAAACAAATACTGACAGGCGTCTTTTATCTACTCTACAAATGCCCTTGTTAGAGATTATCTGCATGTAGCCTTTTTATCACAGCTGTCTTGTGATTGTTGATTTGTTCATTTAGTTTTCCTGCGATCAGCTTACTGCTAACCATCATTAATCCATTATGTTAGCCGTCTGTGGCTAATGTGTTGCTAATACAACTTTCTAGGGGACTGTTAATTTAGTTACTGCTGGTTTGTTGATGTTATAATTACTGCGTTGTACTTCCTGTGGGGACTTGATGTTGCTCTTTCACTGGTGACAATTTGTATGAGGGACAATGTAACTAATTTGACAGCTAGTCTACACTTTTGAGAATCCAGTTTCCTTGTTACTATACTAATTAATCTTTACAATACCTTTGATCGAACTTTTGTTCATGGTATCTCTGTCATTGAATTTGTTGTCCAATACTGTTTTCACAGTAAAAATCTCAAAGGCAATATAGGCAATCCAGTAGAACACTAACTACTAAATGAGATGAATCAACACCTCTCTCACAGTGTCAAACAGTAAATATTAACATTTTTAAAAAAACTGGTTTGCATTATAACAAACAGGTGTTCATATTACTGTGTTTACTTCCTGTATTTATCCACATACTGTCCAGTATATGTGTGTGTGCGCGTGTATCCGAGACCTGGCCTGCAGCTTGCGCATGGCCTCCTCATCCTGCTTGGCCTGCCTCTCGTCCTCTAAGGCCTCCTCCAGCCGGTGGTACATGTCCTCCAGCTCCCGGACGCGCTGCAGGTACTGCTCCAGTTCACTGGACTTCTGAGCCACCTGCTCCTCCATCTGCTGACGCACCTGAATGAGTCACACAGCAACAATGTACAAATCAACTGTAAATCTTCACACTTGACACTGTATTGTGACGTTTGCTGTATTTTAGCTTCATCCGCTTATGGGTTGCTGCAATGATGCAATCTCGCTTGAGCAAACAATAAAGTTTTTCTTATCTTACAAAAGCATCTATCTGTTTAGTAAGATGATGATTAATAAGTCGGTGCATCCGACACTCAGACAAAAGATGACTCAACATCATGGGATTTATTATTTTAACTTTTTTTTAGCTTGTGTTTCCTGGAAGGACGGAGCCACAGACGGGTGGTGGTGATTTAATCAGAAAATAAAAATGGAATAAAAAGACCAAACTCATTAGTTTTCTTTCTGATAATTTGACAAGACCACGTGTCACCAAATATGCCGTGTCACACTTAATCAGCCCACATGATCAGGACAAAGGGGCAGAGTTTTGCAAGCACAGTGGTTACCATTTTCTCTCTCTCCAGGTCCAGTCTGTAGCGATCCTGCAGGTCAGACTGAGTCTTCTTCCTCCTGTGCTCCTCTGTCGCTGCTTTAGCCGCAGCCTCTTCCATTTTCTGTGAAGCACGAAAGAGGAAAAAGCTGTTACTTCTCTGCTTGACTGGAGGACGCATCAGGCTACAAGGGGAAGTCCTTTGGGGACAAACAGGCCTTAATGAAGAACTTTAGGTTGGTTAAGGAGGAATCTGTGGTTCAGTGTGTGTATTTCTAGGTCAAATAATTGAGAATAATAGTCAAGAGCAACTTTATTATTTCCTTGTAGTCTCTTATATAATATTTCACACCAGGGTATATTTCGCAGAAGATTCAAGTATTCAAAAATGTAAAGATAAATGTGTTTTTGACATTTGAAAAAAAGACATCTGGCAGACAAAAACGAGAAGTGAGAAGCCATCAACAGTCTGCTGCAGCTCTGAAACAATCGCATTCATACGCCTGGCCCTCCACAAGATGCAGGTGTCCCTGACTGATACATGCAATCATTTGCATAGCAGGTTTTGCTTCCCTTTTCTCTGTGAATGTTCTGCTGCATCATGTGTTTGGTTTTTCTTTTTAAATCAGTTGGGCGTTTAGATTATTTTAAACCAGAATATGTGAAAATAAAAGGAAGTGGACAAAACCCCTTTTCTTACTGGTAATGGAGTTATACCAACCCACAGGTCATTAATAGGATAGATTAGTGTTTCGGCACATCTTAAGAAATAAGAAAGAAAGCGAAAACTGTTTGTGAGATTCGGCTGTATGTTTTGTCATCTGGAGCCAAGATTTACAAATTTAGCTAGACTAACCTACTATAATTCCACATTTATATCTACAATAAAGCAGATCTTTTACTCATATTTAGCTTTGTTTAATGCTTTTCATCATAACATTTCTCACAATAACCTACAGGGGTTAAATAAAATAACATCAACATGTGTATAGTATTAAGCTGCCCTACAATAACTACCACATTTACATTTTACTATGTTCACTTTTTAAGACAGAGAGGACGTGATTAAACTCTATGTGCTCTATGTATATTGACAATTGTATTGTTATATATTTACGAGATATTATTTTATTAAAAGAAATTAGATTAGAAATTATGTTTGGGCCACTGATTGGTCTAAAAGGTAGCACTAAACCCCTTTGTGAGGGTCAAAATGTTTCCTCTGTGCTCTGTTTTAATAAAGAAAAAAATCAATCAGGTATACATAGGAGGAAAGAGCTTCCTATAGTAGAGATAAGATGTCTGAGACAAGTGTTCACTGAAGGCAACATGACTTGACAAGGACTCCTGCGTATGACATTTGAGTTGTGCAAATGGTTAATGGACCCAATGAGGCCTCCTTCTCAAAGTCCGTTTTGAAGTTTTAAGAGTTTAGCATGGAACAGTACCTTCCTCATAGCCTCCAGCTGTCTCTGTTTGGTCTCATTGGCCACCTGGAGCTGCTTCATCCTCTCTGCCAGGTCCTCCTCCTCCACCTGCTGCCTCTGCCGGAGCTCCCTGCGCCTCAGCCGGGCCTCGCGGTGCGGAGACGGCAGCCCCAGCCTCAGCAGCTGGATGCATGTTTGAATAGCTGCCGCGAGACGGAGCGAGACAACAATCTGACTATGGACGCACTGTTGAGTCAGTAACTATCACATTTAAAAAATTCAAAAGAGACAAAGATAAAGAAAATAAAGAGACGATGATGACGAGACTCTTTATGATGAGGCAGTTTCAGAGCAGTGGGAAATGACTCATCAATACCTTGAATCCATTCCTGTTTTTTCT
Source organism: Macquaria ambigua (assembly GCA_008360985.2). NCBI lineage: Eukaryota > Metazoa > Chordata > Actinopteri > Centrarchiformes > Percichthyidae > Macquaria > Macquaria ambigua. The sequence goes on along the minus strand of VMKM01000004.1, from coordinate 1,254,649 downwards.
TTTTATCTGATGCACTGATCTCAAAGCTTTTATCAGTGCACTTGATAATAAACAGGCATTTCTTCCCTTCTTTATCTGGCAGAGACTGCAGGAGAGAAAAATATTATAGCACGCTCAGTCACATCATACTACAGACTAAACTTTTTCCCCCAACAGTATTACTTACATATTATATATTACATACTATAAACAGATAACAACACATCCTAACATAAACAAAACTACACAGCTGGACTGTTAACCTCCAGACAGCAGTTTCGGTCCAGAATGATGTCGCCTTTCTTCTCCACAAGATCCTCACAGACGTAGTATGACAGTGAGTTGGGTCGAAGGACAAACCAGCGCTCGGTCCAGTTCTTCCTTTTGTGGCCCTTTTTCATCATGTATCCCTTCAAAACACAGTGTGGAGGTAAACAAAGAGTCACCTAATTATTCTGCCATAACCGCTGTGATGTATTACACATATCAAGTTATGCTACTTAGATAATTAATTAAGAAAATAATTTGATTAATTTGCAAAAACACGTGGAATATATATATATATGTACATGACATACTGTAGATGTACACTAACTAATATATTCAAGCATTAGAGTCGAGTACTTTCAGTAAAATCCATTTTTCATCAGGAATGTACATATTTATGCATTAAGGTGCTGACTGTGTTTACATTAGCATTAATAATATGAATATGTGAATTATCCCACACGATGAGATCAGCTACTGTTATACAGTGGTTGTAGTATATACAGCATATCAATTATTGTAATAACTGTGTCAAACTCTGTCAAACCAAACAATAAATGATATACAATTATTATGCGTTCAAGAATATACTGTATGTATATCTATGTATATGTCTATATTATTAATGCACTAACCCTGCTTACAATCACATTTAGTTTAACTGATACAGATCTGATACTTTTATAGATAATGTCTTATTTGCTTATTTATTTGAGAACAGCATAATTGCACCATTGTCTACTGAAAACAAAACATAGATTAAATTATTTCTTTTCCCAAAAGTCTTTTTTAGCCCTGAGTTGTGTCTGCAGGGTTAGGGCAGCCTGTACAGAACATACAGTAGCTGTAGATAAAAACTGATGCAAAGACAGTTCAATAAGCACTCGCTGCTGCTCGTAAAGCACATTACTGTGAGTGCACTGTAACAAATGGAGGTGACTTAGATGAGCGTGCACCATTTTCGTTCAACTCAGGGCTTCTGTCTTTTGTGTAAATCAAACTAACCTAACTAATCTAACCTGCTTGAGCACATCCAGTATGAGTTCCTGGAAGACCTCATTGATGCCCATGGACAGGGTCTGGCGGTTCATGCCCTTGCTAAAGTAACCCATCACCAACAGTTCAATCAGCTCCCAGGCAGTCAGGCAGTTCTTCTTCATGTTCAGCTGCAGCTTGTAATCTTCAAATTTCTCCTTGCTCCATCCGATCCCCATGGCCTCCATCAGCTTTCGCAGTAAGTACTCAATCTAAGGAGACGGACAGACAAAAGAGCATAAAACCATGTTTGGTGGAGGGGATGCTTAAAGATGTCTTCTCTTTGTTTGTCTATGCAAGTAAAAACCCACAGAAAACAACTGTAAGGATCTTCCTCACCTCTTCAGTGATGATGACTAGTGGGTATTTGTCTTCTGACAGAAAGTTGAAAATGCACCAGACTTTGAAAGAATCGTCATCTGAGAAGAGTAGGTGTTTAGTGCAGATATTTTTCTTGTAACACAGCGTCCAGCACATCTTGTTGAACTCCAGTATGTCAAAATCCTCCTGTACCTGCGAACAAATGCAGCATTCAGTCAGAGTCAAAGTCAAACTGGTCAGCACCAGTGAGGGCAGCGTGTTTACAAATGCTAAGCAGGAGACTGGTGTTTGTCTCCTTTCAAAACCTTGAGTCTGCAGGATGTGAGGTACAAACCTGATGCAATTAAATGCCTCATTTTTATTCAAGTCAGAGCCTACAAGAGAAAGGCAAGAAAACAGCTTCCAACAAAGAGTGAAACTCAAGCAGTTTACTAACTGACATGAGAGTTAGTGTTATAACACAACACAGCACATGTGTTTGCAGTGTATTACACTGTGCTCGCTAAGCTACAGGGCAAAATCTCATCAGAGACAGGAACCCCCCTTTTGCAAAGAGTGTATAAGGATGCAGCCCATTTTATCTACACATTTCAATAAGTTATTATACCACCAGTGAAGCATATATATAATAGACAAAACTAATTGTTACTCTGAGTACAACAGAGAAGTGGTTGTAACCATTTCCTCTCCTAAAGAGCAAACGTGGTCATGATTAGTCATCCTAATCTGTGTCATACAGTCTTCCACAAAGAAGATTTTTTTTTTCTTCTATTTTGACTGTCTAGTTTGTTTTTTCAGACTTTAAGTTTAAGTCTGGGGAAAAAAAGCCTCTGACAACTGTTTATGGCAAAGTGCAACATTCAGTATAAATAAGAGCTTTTGTACCAATAGGGCTAGGTATTAAACATCATTACTTCCTAGTATTGACTCAAATGTGTCCGTAGCACTACATATAGAAAACTGTCAAGTACCAAAAATCGAATGTTTGGACAGATGTGTTTACTTATTGATTGATCAGATAGTTCCTGATTTAAAGTTATGTATGAAAAGCTCGTGTACAGCTGCTTGTGTTTAGACACCATTTAATATTTCAGAAGTTCTGGATTAAGAATACAAGACTCTCCCAATCTCCTGCAGCTATTTCAACATCCTTGTCCCCACCTTGTCAAGAATAAACCTGCTGAGGTAAGGCATGTAGCCCTGGTTGGACAGAGGCCCTTTATCGTCATCTTTGAAATGCTCTTCAAGGGCCACAGGGTCATGAGGGACCTTCATCACCGTGCACAGGCTGTGAGACAGCACCTAAAGAAACACAATTTGAATGTGAATTAGATGCTACCATAAAACATGAGTACTGCATGTACACATTAATATACAGTTCCTGCAAAATGAATACATAGGTTAAAGATAAAGCTCAAGATCAGTCTCACAGTTTTCAGATTTTGCTACTGCACATAAAAATAAAATGTAGCTGACATTTACAAGCATCACTGGTCAAGCATTTCTTCTGTTCTTGAAGGTGAACTTTCACTCCTTAGACTAAAGGTTCTTTCTACTGCTTAGTTCAGCTGTAACAATGGAGGATTACACCCAGAAGGGTTATATTTTAACTGTACAGAACTGTAGCTTCACATCAACAAGGACCAAGATTAGATTCTAATAACCTCCACCTGCAAACAGTTTCCTCTGACAGTCCAACGTGTGGTGGTAGATGGATGGTGGATAGTTAGCTTTAAACTGGCCATCACAGTGTTATAAAGACCATAAATACATCTCCAAAAATAGGGACTTTTAGAGTTTTCCTGGCCACTGTGCAGTGTTGAGAGAGCATATGTGCGAGATGAAAAACCCTGCAGGATCCCTGAAGTCTGACTGTGTCTTTGTCAGGCTGGGCACATAGACATCAGACCCAGCAGGCAAACAAACTCAGGCCCAGGCTGTCATACAGCAGAACACCACCTCTCTCTGGCCTTTGCTTCTGTAAAACAGCCTGTAACATGTTTTTCAGTTTCTTTGACAACAACAGAAGTGGGTTAAATATGCTTAAACTTCCTCCCTTTTTTTTTTAAAGTCCCTGAGATGAGTGTTGATACACAAGGAAAACACAAATAAGCAGCAACATAAGTGAATGAATGGTGGATAAATTAATTAGATTAAGTATAACACAACATATTGGCATCTCTGCAGTAAAATATACATTATGTAGTGGTGATATAAATCCCTTGTCTACTGTAAGTAAAGGAAGTGACATTCAGGAGATGTGATGGATGCAGCCGTTAATCGTCAACCGTTGACGTTACATACTTAACGTTTAGGGATAAAAAGTAACGTCGCAAACGCTGATGAAGTTCACAGGTAGTTTGAGTGTCCTCGATGGCGTCTGGACTTTTAAACACGAAGAAAACAGAAGTGAAACGCACCTTTAACTGAGATTTGGAAACTTTTCCTCGTTGATCCACGTCCAGGGCTGTGAATGCGTGCCATATGGATTTCAAAATCTCATCTCGAAGCCACATTTTGTCCGTCAGAAGCACCAGAGGAGGTATGTCTCTCTGTCTGTCTGTCTGCTGCGTTTGTGTGTCAGTTTATGTCTGTGTGGTTTAACTGTCCGCCTCTCAAACAGCGTGGCGTTGGTGTCGCAGCAGGGACAAGTGTGATGATAGCGCCACATAACGTTTAGGTTTAGTTCAGTTTATTTTCGTCATTTGAACTCAGACAAAACCAGTTTGGGCTGTCCCATCATGAAATCAAAACCTAAAGTACCAACTAACACTGCATGCTAGTGGTGGAGAAAGTATGCAGATCCTTTACTTAAATACCACACTGTAAAAATACTCTGTTACAAGTAAAAGTCCTGCATTGAAAATGTTACTCAGGTAAAAGTATGTAAGTTTAATCAGAAAAATGTACTTCAAGTATTAAAAGTAAAAGTATTCAATGCAGAAAAATACTATTATATCATTAGATTATTATTACTCATGCATTAATGTAAAAGCAGGATGTTACTGTTGTGGTTGGTTGAGGTGGATCTAATTTTTAACTATTTTGTGTAGGACTTCAACTAATAATTATTTTCATTATGGATTAATCTGCTGATTATTTTCTCCATTAATCTATTGACTGTTTGGTTTGTAACAATTACAATTACCCAAAGTGACACTTTCACAATGCTTGTTTTATCCAACCAACAGTCCAAACCTCAGAATTATTAAAAAGAAAAGCAGCAAATCCACACATTTGAGAAGCTGGAACCATGAAATGTTTTTGCATGAAAAAATGACTGAAAAGGTTATTACAAAATAGTTGCCAATTGATTTTCTGTCAATCGACTAATTGATTCATCGACTAATCCTTTCACCTTTGCTTTTATATACTGTTGGGTAGTTTGATTTATAACAAAAAATATTTTATAAGCTCTTTATGTGTGAGTACCTCAAATTTGTACTTAAGTACAGTACTTGAGTAAATGTACTTGTTACATTCGACCGCTGATGAAATCTAACTGCAAGTAGGATGTACTACTACTATACTTGTATTTGGCTGAACTGACCTTTAAACGCCCCTTAAACTCTAAAGGTAAGACAAACAAGTCATTTTGAGGGGTAGGAAACTGAATTTGACCCTTAATTGAGCCGACCCCTGTTCCTCCCATTCTTAATGCAGTGTGCAGTTTTTCTATGCTACAATACTAGATTTGCTTACTTTAGAAATACACAGAACATAATAATGAACTCTACTTTGACACAAAACAAGGGCCCAAGATTAGGGAATACCACTTTAAGGCATCGTGTCAGCTGATATTGTGTTTGGTGATGGGCCTTTTTCACAGCAGACATTTTGACTCATCATAGTAGTAGACCACATTAATGATGGCTCTGTTCTATTCTAGTGTCCCAGTAAGCCAACATGCAGAATACCAGGACCCTGAGCAGCTAAATGGAATTCAGCCATTGTTCATTGTATTATTTAGACCTGTACTTTTCCTTTTAAGACATGTTAAAGTGTCCTGTCTCTTTTAAAAGGCCTCGTTTGTTTTGCTTTTTGTGTCCAGTGCTTGTTATGTCTTTGTGCAGGTTGCGGGACGACTCACTGGACTGCTCATCTCCGACACGAGGAAAATGTTAGAATCAAGTTGTCAAAGGGTCCCAGTGATTCTTTGATTAGATTTTTTTTTCCTTCTTCAGAGCTGCTGTGTGGAGGGCCAAAACTTCTAACCAGGCTCATGTGTACAAATACAGTATGTGACAATGTCAAAAAACACAGACTGTGATCACATAGGAGAGGACTGCACTCTGGTGGACAGTCATTAACCAATTACTTCAATAAAGCAGGAGAAGAAATGTACCTGTATAAGGAAAAACTCGTGGTCATGAAATCCCTTAGCTTTTTTCTTTTTTTAATATGTTGTTGTATATATAGATGGTTCATCCATACACCAACCAAAAGCTTGAGACCTTCACGATAAGTCCAATTGTACATGCTTCAATGATGTATTCAATTGTACTTTCAGTGCTCAAAAACACATGTCCTGTAGCCATACTGAACACCAAGAGCATTCTCTTTTTTCCTGAAATCAATAATGTTTCCGAGTTGCCCGCCGATCCACTCTGTAACCAGATGCGTTGACAACCAGCCATTACAGAAGTCGCTTGCAAAGTAACAAAGTTACAGCTGTTTTCATTTTAAATAAGTCTTCAATTTAAAAAATTTGCAGTCTGATACAGAAGGCTAGGAGACCTGAACAATATGAAAGTGCTAGTCATTAATTTACAGAGATCAGGCATCACATAGTGCTATGAAGTATCCAATATGCTACATATGAATACAGCTGTTAACACCTTACAAATGCCTCTGGTTGTTTTTCAAGGCTACTTGAAAAATCAATAACCTTGGCTTGTATGTACATAAACATGAGTGTTTGTTTATGCAGAAAATAACGTATATATCACCACTACCAGAGGTATACTCATATTACGGCCATTTGGCCACAACAGTGATAATGAAATATTTAGTCCCATTATCAATTTCTAACAGTTAATCCCCCAATTTTGTTTAAGTGGGAAAAAAAAACAAAAAGAGTTGCCGTCATGGTATCCCCTTCCATACTGGGCTCCAGAAGACAACGTTGTTCAGAGCTTCTTCTCTTGCATCGTGCTCAAGTTCTTGGTTTGTTTTCCCCAGCCATTGGTTGCATTTTGGTTGCTTTCCCACATCTTCTGGTGCTATTTCCCCATTTGACAGATTGAAGAATGACTGAGAAGAACCAGTTCTGGAACCACTACTTAAGGGAACAACACAAGCTTTTTTTCACTTCACTACAATCAGTCACAGAGTAATAAAAAGTAGAACAGATGACTCAATTCATTCCTGGAGCAGTGCCTCCAAAGTTGAAAGTAGATGGCACCACTGGCGCTGTGAACTTGTACCCGCCGTGTTTCTCGATCATCTTGGATTCTGCAATTAGATAATAAGCAACAGTACTTAAAACAAATCAAACATGGGAGGGAACGTGTTCATTTACTACACAGCTGGTGCTAGACCGCCCTATAAAAGCTGGCCCATTTTGACTGCCAGGAAGTCCAGGACAAATGTCATGCTGTCATACAGGAATGTAATTTTGAGACAAGACCAGGTTTGGAAAACTCCTTAGCCTGTCAATCTAACTGAAATGGAAACATACACTCCTCTCTTGTGCTTTCTTTCCCATCCTGCACTCCGCTCTGCTGCTCTCAGCTCAGGTGTTGGAGGCTCGCAAGGTTGGCTATAAGACGAGACCACACCAGATTCTGGCACAGCTTCGTCTGCTGCCACCCAGTGTGATCAACACATTTTTTTGGCATTTTATGGCTTTATTATTAGTCGACAACAGAGATATAACAGGAAATGAGGGAAGAGAGCGATGGGGAACAACATGCAACAAAAAGGTCCCCAGCCAGACTCGAACATTGGACACTGCGGTTCTTCATCAGCCCCCTAGGTCACCACTTTGGCTCACAAGCATCATCAGAAGCCATGCAGGCAGGTCACTCCACAGTGTATTAGCATTTTATTATTGAACTAGGATTACAAAACACTCTTTTATGGAGGTGAAAATATGATTTGTATCATCCCAGACTCACGTTTTTGTGCCTATAAAAAAAAAAAAAAAACCCCGCTATGAATGCTATAGTACTTTTTATTCCAGGTACATGTATAGATTAACAGGCATTAGAGATAACATTTAGAATTTCTTTTAAATGAAAAGCAACGATATCAATAACAAAAAAGCAGGAAAATGTAGCTTGTAAAAAAAAAAATTGCTTTATTGTCAGACTGAAGTGCCGTGTCAATTAATGGGAATATTGAGGTACAGTCTCTGCTGGTGCTCACCATGTGCTGCCCGTCTCTGGTCTGCAAGTGTGCCAATGTCATGAAGGTGTTTGCCCTGGTCCTCGTCAAGGGCCTGTGTTAGTGCCTGGTACCATGCTGGGTCACGGCTCTGGATGTCTGCATCACAGTAAAGTGAGATTAGTGATCGATGTACAAGACAGACACGTTTTGTTTTACTGAATCACTTCATTGTCGTCTTACTCTGTAGTATGGCTTTGAAGATCTGATACTCGTCCACTAAGTTGTCTTCATCATCTACAGCTGTAGTGTAGCCCTCAAGTGCCGTCTCCTCAGCATCGTCCTCCTCCCAGTCTTCATCATCTCCGTCCTCTCCCGCCTGCTTCGCCAGCATCTCCAGGTACTCCTGGCCCTCCTCATCGATGTCATCCTCGTCACTGCCCAGCTCAGCTACAGAGTGAAGGGAACACCTTTAAACATCACTTAATCCACACCTTGGCTGTTGCAAAACTGAGTACATAAACACTTCTGCCTTACCATTGTCGTCCTCGTCTTCCCCATCTTCATCATCGTCGTCTTCGTCATTCTCATGCTCTGCTCGACAGGCGTACGCCCTCTTCAGGCCATTGAACAGTAGGATGGCTGCTGGAAGAAGCTGGCCAGCCACCTGGTTGACAGCCTGAGGCCTGTGCTCGAGGTCGATGAGAGCACAAAGACCGAGAATGCACATCTTCCTGTCGTGGAGGCTGTGAGGGGAGAAATAAGTTAGTGAAAGAAATACTACGGCTGCTGGTCTTACGAAGTAAAAAGTTTGAAGACATAATTTTGGGCTCTAGTGATTGGCCTTTGTTCAAATTAAAGATTAATTGCAATGAAACCATTGATAGTTGCAGCCATAGTTCACATTTGACAAGTATGAAATTAAATATGACGTTTCTTCCGTTAAAACCAGGCTCAAGGCATTTATTGTGAGGTTTAGAAACCGTCAGGAGCAGGTATACTGTAGTGGTAATTTGCAATGTTGAGATACTTGTGAAACTTACCCAAGGAAGCAGTCGACGTCTTTGAGCCACTGGGTTATGAAGTGGTTAGTGATAGGCTCAGTGTTGTTTGGAAAGCGTAGATTCTCCAAAGTGTTGAGGAGAAGAGGGGGGCTGTAGTAAAGTGCAGCGATAGCCACCTGCAGGCACATAGTCCTCAGCTCGCTGGTCTTCACCTCCCGCGTCAAGCGCTCCAATGCAGCAGCCACAAACAAGGGCACAACCTGCAACAACAGCAATATTATATTACTTACTAATATATAAGAATTAGAGTAATTATTTTAATTTCAGGAGTGAATGCATCCTGCAGATTGTGGTGGAAATTTGGTATTTCCTTGTGGAGAAGTGAACCAATAAAATGAGGATCCAACAAACAGTTGTCTTTTGTGTATTTAATTAAGCAAAAGAATAAAAAGGTAAACAAATAAAGAGTAAACAGAAGGTGTAAACCAAGAGAGAGCGAGCGCACACAGAGTCAATCTATTTCAGCTGAAAGGCCAGAGCTCACACACAGAGGTGTGTATGAGGAGTCTGACTCCGAGGTGCAGATATAGTCACATATTTATAATCTCACATAACATACAGAGAGCAAGGCAAGGATATCAGAAGGAACCCTGGCCTACAAGAGTCATATCCAAGTATCATTACACAGGGCAGACTGTTCTCCTGTCACCCCTCGTAGCAAACAAATTGTCCTTTAGAAACCAAACCAAAAACAGGATACCAATGTACTTTACGTCAGAAGAGACCCAAGAGAGAAAATATCAAAATACATAGAGTGCTGGTTAAAGAAATTAGGTTATTACTTGAATACATATCTGGTAATAGGAAATGTTGCCCTTACACAGATGTATTAAGTCTCTATAGTTTTATCTCTTCAGCTTACCACTTTTGAGGTGTACATTAGTTACACTGACCTGGTCAATGCCACGACCTTTGCACTGCAGAATGATCACCTCCAGCAGTTTGGCTGCATGGCACTCTGGGTCCTCGCCAGGATCACCTGTCAGGACCTGTGTGAAGTGACGGGGTCAGGTAAACCTCCCAATCACCACAAATAATTAGCTTGAAAACAGTGTCTTACACCATGCATCATCAACTGCACCAGTTTACCTTCTTGCACATGCTATAGATGATCTCCAGGTATTTGGTGTCAGATAGGAGAGTATCTGTGTCAACTGTGACGTAATTGTGAAGAAGAGGCATCATATCTGAAATGGAAACACGTTTACTTTTCACACAGCTGAATTTACAGCAAAACAAATTTCTTTTTCTCTCTAAACTCAGGATATTGGCTGTCACAGAGTATGGATCCAGTACTAGTGCTCTTGGTTCTTTTGTAGTTTAAGGATCGTCTACTAAGCATTCTAACATGAACGCAAGCACTGGTTCTTGGCCAAGCACATACCTGTGAAGTAGTCAAATCCGTCCTGCTGGAAGACTTCGTACACCAGTGGAAGGAGCTGCCACATCTGTGGCGACACCTGCTGGCAGGTCAGGCTGTGAGCCAAGGACAGGATCTCTTCGTAGAACTCTGGGAAAAGGAAAAAGAAGAGAAGTGAGTCACTGGAGGTAAATATAGTCAGTTTATTATCAATAGGTCATCTCTTAGGCGGGCAGACAGAGAAAGTTTTAGTGCAACATGCAGGTGGAATGTGGAAGCACAGGAAGGACCAGTCCTGCTTACCCAGTACATGTTGCTGCAGCACAGTGCCAATCACCTGCAGACAGATGCCCTCCAGCTGCTGGGTGATCTGAAACAACACAAGGGTTAAAAGGCAATGAGGATTTAATCAATGTAATAAATTCCAGAAGATAAAGCTGTCGTGATCAAAACTTTGAACAGTTTCATCTTAGCAGCGCGTTCCTTATACAACAAATATTGTTGTGTATCATCCAATACAAGGCTCTTAATACACAAAGTAAGTGAAACAATTAGTCACTTGTTTTGTTCAAAATAATAATAATAACAACAACAATACCTCCTATTTTGTTAGCACATTTGTTAAGCTCTGTATCTACACCAATTGAACAGGTTAAATTTCCCAGTATACCAAATTCACTGGTCAAATAAAAATAATTCCAATGCTTTGTAGCAGAGTGACGTACACCGCTGATACCTAAACTACTGAACCGTTATGCAATCAAAACTCCTCAGTGTGAAGCAATGCTTGGTCAAATCGAATGGCTTTTTGGCTTTGAGCACCAGCAGTCCTATGTTTCGGCAGACATGGTGGCAGCGTGCCCCGGCACTATTTCTAGCGTCTGCCTCAGCCTCTGAGTCATTTTGAACATGGTGAGAACAGAGCGTGTTCCCAGGAGTTGGTGGGTGGCTGAAGTGTGTTGGCAGGAAGGCTACAGCAGACCAGAGCTGCTTCTGCAGATGAAGTGGCACCAAGATGAGTGATCAGCCAGGAGAGTGTGTGTGTGTGTGGGCAGCATGCTTAGTGGCTATGCCGCTAACCTCTTTGTGGTCCTCCACCACACTTAGCAATGTGTCGATGGTGTTGAGGATGCCCATAGCCGTCACAGCCTTGTCATCTCCACCTTCCTCATCAGGCCCCGTCTGAATCACCTGGTTGAACGTCATAGCCTGTCAAAAAGCAAACAAAGAGACTATTATGATCGTGTCTGTGGACTTTTAGTAACCATACAGTTCACAATCAGGAAGTCTGGCTGATTTCTTACCTCCAAATTATCAAACAAAACAAACAGGTCAAACCTACAAAATTTGATCGTAGCTTTCTCTTAAAAGCAATATAGAGGGTATGCATGTGACATCACTATACAGCTGCTGTGCAACTGGCTGCATCAACTTCTGATGGATAAAGAGCAGAAAAGCAAATGGGATATGTAGTTTCCATTTTTGGGTAAAATCAGACCGTAGTTTCTTTTTGGATTACTCTAAGTGACTTTTATCTTGGTTGCTCGTACCCCATCTGTTCATCTGTGTCATTCTAGTACAATCATTTACAAATTCGATGACTTTTGGATATTTCTCTTGGGATAGCAGCTCTCCTCATTCACAGCAGCCATGGGGGGGGGGGGAGTTTATTTGGCCACTCATTGATGGCATCATGTCAAATGATGACATGATCACGTAGCCTCTTTACCGATTGCACTTACCAAGTGCTGTGTCATCTCCACTGCAATTGGAGTGACTTCCTCACTGTATTCACAGATCATCTTCTGTATGACGTTGGTGAGGTCATCGTTCTCCGTCTCCCTAACAATGTGCAGGAGTGCCTGCATCACTGGCCGGATGAAGGGGGTGATGTATTCTTTGGCTAAAGAATACAAAGCACAAGTTAATTTAGACACTCAAAGAAAACTGCGACTAAATTACACAGTTTTAAAAGAAATATTGTATAAAGTGCAGGCAGTAAAACACGAGCTGCATGACTTTACTTGCTCACCTTTCTCCTGGTTGCTGATGAGAACCTGCAGGGCAATAGCAGCCTCCACCTTAACTGGCATCTCGTTGTCATTGATTAGACAGAGGCGGGTCAGCTCGAGAGCTGTCTGCAGGTTCTGGTCACTTTTGAACTTCACCTCACAGAAGTAATGCAGCACCCAGCAGGCCTACGTGAAAACAGGTTGAGAGAGAGTGGCATTAAATGCAAAAAGTTCAAAAGCAAAAAGTACTGTGACAATACAACAAGCTTGTGGTAATTCAAAGCCACTGTATGTCTGTCTGTTAGGAAATTATCACTTACTCTGGCTCTCATGTAGCCCAGTTCACTTCGGAACAGGGGGAAGACATGATTCTGCAGCATGAACTCCATCTGGTCCTTATAAATTTTTTTCTGTGTATAGAAAGAAACAAAAACTGTCAAGTTTCACAAGGCGGCCAAACACAATTTACAAAACTGTACGTTTAGCATTTTCAATTTTAACAAAAATCCTTGTTTGATACTTTCTAGAAAGGGGTTGTTCAGGCTGAATTTGGGTAAACTGGTTATTGACAACTCAACAGTACCAGCACTTCCACAAAATCAACCCTTGCCCAAGTTAGAGATCATCATTGACTGAATGCTCATGAGGACAGTCGTGGTAAAAACAGGAAGGTGTGATGAACATTTGTGACATGGTGCAGCAAACAGGACTCTCAAAATCAAATTTCAAATGTTAATCTGTGTGTAGAAAAGAGGAATTGTCAAAGAAGTAGAGCGGTTTACCTTCAGCAGGATTTCAGCCAAGGAGCCAATCATGTGGAGGGCACCATCCTTTTTCCTGGGGTCAGAGGCTAGATCAGTGAGAATCTGGTAGCAGAAGCCCATAGTCTTTTGCAGCACCTAAAACAGAGCAGGAACAACATACTGGATTATTCTCTAGGCCCGTTTTATTTTTCCATAATGGGAACTTTTTTTCTAACTACAAACAAAATCAAAGTTTCAAGGAAATTAACCGCAAAATACATTCAACTCACCTCTTTCCTCTTGTTGCAGGCAGTGAAGAGGAGTGTCTGCGCTGCTGTCGTTGGAGAGATGAAGTCCTCGAATACGTCTAAAGGGGACAGCAGAGATCAGATAAATGGTTAGTCATCACTGATGCACACGATTCATTTTGGATTACAGGCACCAACTCTCTCTGCTTACCAAACTTCATGCGAATGTACTCGTATGGATCCTCCTGCCACAGTTCCTCATCACTGTCTGTGTAACACATGAGGGGGAAAACCACATCCTGAATGATGCCCTGAAAAACAAAATGAAAAGGGAGTTGCATTAACAGTTTGTGTTACAAAAGGACATACCACCACAGTATTATATTTTATTCTATATTATATTACTATATTTTAACTTCTGCACTATTTATTTGGAGCCTGAGAATTAAGAATTTCATTGCCGATGACTGCTTCACCATAATTGTGCATATGACAATAAAGAACTTGAACTACTGCCTTCTACACACTTTCCAATAACTACAGATACTGAGCTACCACTGCAGATTGTTAAAACCTGAGAACAAGTTTTAAACTGTAATATAACTGAGTACATGAGACTTGACTTTCATATAGTATTGCTTCTTTCATCGGTTGGCTGAACCAATACCAATTGGCAGTGCACAGTGCAGCAAAACAAATATAGTTTCACAATCTTGTTATTGCACAACATCTAAGACTTGTCATATACAGTATTGTGAAATGTTTACTGGATGGTCAAACATGCTGTATTTATACCTGGATGTGTGGTTTGAGGTTTCTCCACGTTAGAGCATGTGCTATGCCCTGGTTGATGTAGTTGAGTGTCTGTTGGAGTACTCTGGGAGCCACGTATTGCTTTTCCTTGTACTGGTATAAGACTTTCAGCAGCACCTAGTACACAAATGTACAAAGAAAGTCCTTAAATTTGTGAGGGGCTCTCCCAAGACACAGTTCAGAAGGCGTAAAGCAGCAGCTCTCCAGTGAGACTGAAGTTCTTACCTGCTGAGCAGGAACTGCATATTCCTTGAGGAAAAGTTCAGCAAACTCTGCGTACTCTTTGGTTGTGTTGCCTGGGCTTCCATACCTGCAAAGACAGTTTAATATCGTGAATGTTATTGTTAAAACATGTTTGTACGATTTATTAAACAAGTTAAATGAACAATTATTGGATTTTTACCTCTCAAACAGCCGGGCCAAGATGTGAAGGGCCCACTTCTTACACTTCCACCATGGCAGCTCAGGCCGCTCATCTTCATCTATCTGCATCGTCTCCTGCACAGACCAAGGACAACGTTGTCAGCTTGTGGAGAACTTAAATGAGCACATCTCGGAAACCAAACAATTTGTAAGGATTGATTGGCAACATTAGTGCGGTATCAATTCATTTTGTCTCCTTACCGGAGGCACATCTCTATCCACTACTGTCTTCAGGATCTCCATCCATTCTGTCAGGTTCTGTCTGTTGATGAGTTCCAGTGGGAGGTTGTACTGTGGAGACAAACAAACAAACATTAAATCTGGACTCTAATTAGACCAGATATTTAGATATGTTCATGTCAAAATGGGGCATTAAAAAAAAAACTTAAGAATCAAATACTGACTTCCAAACTTATTTTCAACACTAGTGGTGCTTTTCCAACACTGGTTGAGCACAACTTTTTAACTTTCAGTTTTTAAAAAGTTCTGAAAATATGGTGTAGGTTACCACAGTTACATATTTTGTCTTAAAAAAAAATAAAATAGCAATAAATAGAATCCATCCAAAGCCAAAGACAGAAAGATGACCCCAGCTAAAGAGAAGGTGTTAGGTGCTGTGACATTACCTGGAAGAGGGCATATAGGATTTTGAAGATCTGTTTCTGTATGAGGACAGAGTCACTGGAGTGGTCGGGGAGCAGCTGGATGAAGCGTTCTTTCAGCATGGGCATGAAGATGTGCATGGCAGCCACCAGAGGTTGACGCTCTTCTGGCTTCTTATATCTGTTACATCAGCCACACAAGCACAATGTTAACCTCACGTCATGCGTTATATAATATAATATAAAATTAAGATTGAGAAGCTCGGCTTACTCATAGTTTTTGACAAGCTGGTAAAGGCAGAGCAAGATGCCCAGCCACCCTGCACTGTTGTCTGACTGCAGGTAGAAGCCAATCTTGTCCACGATGGTCGTCCACTTGGCGGGGTAGTCATGCTTGATCATGTGGTGGATACATGTTGTCAACTGGACCCTGACGAGTTCAAAAGGGCAGTTTTAGATAGGGTGATTTAGAAAAGTGACAGAATACTGTGTGTGAAGCGGGAAAGAGTGACTGGGACGACCAAGTCTCCTGAGCTCCTCACTCTACTCGGCCAGCAGGCTGTGTGGTTACCTGATGCGCTCGGGGGAGTGGATGATGGCCTCCACTATGTTGTCTCGAATGAACAGCCTGTCCTCATCGGGGATGTTATTGACAGGCGTCTCTGTGGCTGAACCGTCTCCATCACTCCAGTGCTGGGTTATCATGTTCTTAAGGTAAATCACACCTAGACGGAGAGAGAAAACACAAGGGTCAGCCCTTTGAATGCTGACAACTATCACTAAAAGCTGTGCAAGGTGGAGAAAGTCACATGACCAAGCAGCCATCTGTGATGTGCACCTCATCTCAAAGCTTGGTTTGCAAGATATAAACACTTGTACATTTCAGTATGGGCTGTTTTTGACTTTGGCAAAAATGTTTATGATACATATTTAAAAACGCACACATTTGTGAATAGAATTTTATTGCTGTATTAAATCATATTGCTTTGAAGTTTGACAAATCAAAAATAAATCCCCCCCAAAAAGGCTCTGATACTTTGCTGCCTCATTAGAAACATTCAGCTCTTCATCTCTAAGAGAAAATACCAGAATCTGCTAGTGATTCTAGTTTATCTGCACGCTGCTTTCCAGAGGAGTATCAAAGTAACTAAGCCGCTCTGTAAGGTTTTAAAATTCAGTTGGTGTGCAGCCTCATCCAACTCCCAAATGTGCACCCATTATACTGACTGCACTTACATCATTATGACTGTGTACAACACAGTAGTGTAAATTCAGAACCACCTAAAGCCCAAGCTGCAGAAATCAATTCTTCCATCTGTAGTTCAGTCGTTTTGAATGTGGCACAAGGGTGTCAGCTGGGTTCACATCTACAATGTGGGGCCCCACTCTGAGTTCTGTGGCTCGTATGGAGAGGCATCTGAGGGAGCAGAGGAGGTAGGGCTGGCAGGCGGGCATCAGACTGCTGACACAGATGTCTGCACCGCTGGCGAGGCAATCATAATCCAGCCTATCAATGCTGACAGAGCATTATACCCCCTCCCCTCCGCCTATGACCACCAAACTACACTATCACCCAACACTGCAAAACCACTATGAACCGGTCTTATAAATTAGATTCATGGAGAAGAGGAAAATAACTTCTTGAAAATGACTAGCCAAATGAAATGGCTGCAAGCTTAATAAATGATCAAAAATTGGCAAATTACAAAAAGCCTACCACAATATCTTCACTGATAGCACTTGAATCTACTCAAAGTTGAGGCAATCTGAAATTAAAAAAAATAGAAATGACTGGCAACACCAAGGAGGTACAACTACACTGATTCTACCCGGTAACAAAAATTCTCAGTTAACCCTTTGTTTTGCATGCTGAGTTTTTAAAGGCGAAACATCTTTCTGCTACCACACGAATACAATGGAGGTGAATGGAATTGCATTTGTGATCCTCAAAGCAAAAAATAAAAGGGAAAAAAAAAAAGACATTTAAAAACTCAAGTGTCATTTACCTTCTTTGTATTCAGTTGGCAGCAGAAATCTCAAAAACTCACCACATACTGAAGATGCTGCCAGTACTGATTCAAATACAACTCAAACCCACATTCAATCATGCCGTCTAGAGACAGTTTGTTATAAAAACTACTTTTAATGCATTTGATCAATCTATTCACTGACAATTATGTAATAACTGTCAATCAAATAAAGTGATCATAAAAGAAGCAGAGTTCCACAAAAAATGACAGCATTTTTTATGTTGCGCTGCCTACTAACATCGAGGACGGGAACTAAATGAATAACAATCCAACCAGCCTAAGTGATTGACGACTTGCCGATACAATAACTTAAGACAATGTACGTTTGTAATCAGCTTCACTTGTGATATTATTCCGACAGCTTCTGTGCAGTCTGGAGGAGCTGCTCCTCCGCTATTCTGCTCTAAACACTGTCAGACATTTTTCCTACAGCTGGAAAACTAATTTATTGCACCAAAGCACAGCTCTGTAACAGCTTAATTTGCTAGCACAGCTATGAATACTTTGGGGGGGGGGGGGGCACACAATGATTCAGATACTATCTGTGTGCTTTCTGCAACAACTTTGGTCGAGATTTTAACTTTGAACATTGATTTTTTTTCCCCACCACTGACACCTTCCTCACAGAGCAGCATTTGACTAAAGCAAAACAAGCTATATTTAACCAACTCCACGTGTCCTCTGCACTTCAGCGTAGCACTTTAGCCTCACAAAAACACAAGTGTGAATCATGTATCATCGCTAAATTGTCTTTTTAAAACTATTACATAAGTGACCTGTTTAACTTGGGTATCTAGTCTATTTCTCGCAAAATGCAATCTGACAAGATTTGAGTCAGATGCTGGATAAAGTGGTATGTCACACAGTGCCAGGGTGTTTCGGTAACCTTATGTGGCTCCTGAAGGGAAAAAAAGCACGGACTGTGTGTCATAACTTCGTTTTAAAATAACGCTACCTATCAAGATACAAAGCAGCAACACTGAAAATCAAGTGTTATTTTGCATGTTAATTTTTGTACATTATGCTCAAGAGGGTTGAACTAAATAAAAATGTACACTTACCACATTAATTTAACCTAATGATAAATGTGTTAAAATGTTATCAGCAAAGCAGCGTACCGGTATTTGTTTTTAGACAAGTTGGGAGAATAGCTTTTACTTTCCTTTAAGCTGTTTTTACCAGGGCACATCTAGCACCTGTCGGTGTTAAATCTCCACCTCAGCTTTGAAAAGTCATCCCTCAACCAACTGTGACTCGACAAATCAGTTGACTGTAAAGATGTGCTGGTCCCACTTCACAGGCTACCAGCAGATAGCAGGGACTGAGTCTTTATTTTGAGTGTTTCTCTCAAAAGAAAATATTTAACATTAATAACATGTGCAGAGTTGATTTTATGTTCCTTATAGTTTTATATAACATCATCTTTTGCCAGCTATTTTCACATGTCAAAGTTTGGACTCACCTGCTTGCCTGACAGGCAAATCCAGCTGATCAGACATGGTGACACGCAGCAGAGTGGACACAAAGTTTACCTGGGTGTGACCCTGTAATAAATAGCAATTGAAAACAGATGAATATAAACCAGTTATAGACACTGAAAACAACATTTGGAACTCCTACTTTTCATAGTATTTTGTATGAAGGAGGTTCCACACCGTTTTGCATGAAACCTACTTCCAGCTGTTGATGGTGTTCAATTGTAATGTGCTGTTGTGCTGTACGGGGGTGGCCGTGGAACTTGGGAGGTCGTATTTCTGACATGGCAAGTTGAGTACACATTATGTTTGGCTTTCAGGTGCTTTAAGTCATACAAATGTGTTGCTAGGCGACTGACAACAAAAATGGATATTACCTTTTCAAAATTGATGAATTGTGTTGCGCTTTTACATTATGTTTACCAAACTAAGACGTCCCATGGACTCCATCATTTTTAAAACATCAGTATACATCCCATGATGGTCAGTCAGCTGATTCCAAACATCATACTGGTATGATGTTTATACAGAGCCCCACCAACAGTGTGCTTTCAACCACAGTGCAGCTCCAATGTATCAACATATTTTTAAAGGTCGTGTAATGTATTTAAGCATTTAGTCAAGCCTTAGTCAATTTTTATCTGGCCATTTTCCATGAAAAACAAAGTCAGAGTTTATGACTAAGCAAAGCACTGTATTTAGAAACTATGCACACCAACAGATTTACTCCATC
Organism: Macquaria ambigua; assembly: GCA_008360985.2. Lineage (NCBI taxonomy): Eukaryota > Metazoa > Chordata > Actinopteri > Centrarchiformes > Percichthyidae > Macquaria > Macquaria ambigua. Next base: position 1,235,217 of record VMKM01000004.1, on the reverse strand, counting down.
CTCCTCCAGGAGACATGATTTTTTGTTCTATACACAACTCGAAACACTCCAGCCAGCTATGCAAGAACGCTCTCCCAGCTTTGCCATTCAAGTGAGCCATCACTATCAATGTATATGTGGGTGTAAAAAAAAAACAACAACAAAAAAACTCAAGCCTGCACTGCAAAAATAAACATGGAGGATGGGTTACTTGATTGGGGCATAACATACTCAACATTTTTGCTATGACTGGATTACTACCCCTTGAATAGAAAAAATAAAATAGGCCTTAGTTTGAGATAACTGTCATCCATTTTAATTTAATTATCATTGCCTTACACATGTAGAAGAATGGCATTGTGATTTGACTGTCCAATACCAATTGTCCTAGACAAATTGCGCTTCAAAACAATTTAATGCCTCAGACCTGCACACATTTAATCTCCATAACCAATACAGGTGATCAAGCCAGAATCAGTGAGATCCAAACATCTTCTGGGAGAAGTTACTTAAAATAATAACTTGTAGGCTTCAAGTTGTTTTATGCAGGACACTGTCCATACTAAACTATTTGTGTTTTATGTGTCAATAAAGACAGATTGGCACAGAATGAAGCTGATGCCATAGCCTCAAGCTATAATCAAAATGATCCAGTTCAGTCTCAATCTTAGCCATTAAATGCCTAACTGATACTTCCACAACTTATATCATTTTGCTGTCGAAAACAAAATTGTTGTAGACACTCCATCAAAGTTTAATAATTAGCCACATCATTAAAAGTCAAAAGTAAAACATAACTGGCGCATGAAGAGAGAAAATGCAACTTTTAACTACTCAGTCCGGCTGCTGCCTCAACCAAGACAGTGTTGCTAACTTAGTTAACGTTAGCTCACATGGAACTCGGCTAACGTTAAACTTAATTTTATGATATTTTTTACGAAGTAGCTATAAAGTCACCGATCAGATATTTTGTGTGGCTACGGCAAACAACCGTGAAAAGTTGGCTAATCTTATTCCGTTGTTAAAGAATGTCATCACTTCAGGGCTTGTCACAGTGACACGTGAGCAGCAGCTATGTAGCGGAGCTATGGCAGCTCTTCCAAGAAGTTAGCTAGCTGATATTAGCCACACGGCTAGGCATCAGTATCCTGCTGTTAAATACGCTAACTAGCATATGCCCCATATTCACTAAGCTTCATTTGTTGTTTAACACACCAGTCGTATTATTCTTGTGTCGTGTCAGCTCTGAATTTAGTCAAGACTATACCGAAACTGTATGTGACGAGCTAACAATTATCTCTTCAGCTAGGCAAGAAGGGTTAGCTTGTTTAGCATTAGCGACACAGCTGGCTCAAGATGAAGCTAACGTTGACGTTGGTTAATGGCACACGAGTGTGTCATCGTAATAAAAAAAATGCTATTCATGCTAATGGACCTACAATGGTGATATAAGTGAGGGCGTAAGACGCAGTATACTTGTCGAGCAGCGGGATTTAGGTGTTGATCTCAAGGTAACGGTAGCAGAGCTCAGTCTGCGTGATCGCACCATCTTGATGTTGTGAACAGCCGAGGCCCGATCCGAGACCGCGACACAACCTCCATCACATTTAACGGCTAATCTCAACTTTTACCTCGTTCAGCTGTCTCTCCGCGGCCTCCCGCAGATTGGGGTCCATAGTCCCCCGAAGGGCCTCGACCAAAGACTCAGGATCCATTACGAAAACTCTGTTTACGGCTCGGATTTTAATATTTCAGAGGTCTGTCAATTCCCAGTCACTGCGCACATGGACGCACGGCTCTCCGGTTACCCGGCGCGAAAGGAAGCAGTGGCTAAAGTACCCGGATAGATCAGCGCCAAATTTGTGCAACACGAACATCCGGCGGCGGCCGCACAACTGTGGGAGTTGTAGTTTCCAGCATATCCTTAGTACAACCTGCTCATATTATGTACAGTCATTCAAAGAGATAAGGAAGGTGACCCCCCCTACTGGCTGCCTTAATTCCAGAAAAAACACACACATTTTTTTTAATTTTCAGTATTCTTTAAATAATCAAAGGCCCATTTTAGGCATTTTAGGTATATTCACACACTTAACTGAGGAGTTTCAGTTAGATATGATACATTTGCATTATATGTGTGTCTCATCTGATCATAATCCAAAATGTAGAACTTGTAACAAACAGTATTGATGTAAACTGACCTTCAACTACATCAGAAAATATTACTGATAATAATTAGTTGTTATGTCTACCAAATTGTCTGTAGACCCCTGTCACCATTGAGCAAGCTGAAGGTTAAATATATTTTGTTAAATGTTATATTTTTTGGTGGACCCATTGCTGAATAGGGTATAATAATAAAATAAAGATGATTAATAAAGGAAGATGATGTCATAAATGTCACTTTAGAGGAGAGACAATGGGTATGGGCCTGGAGTGTGTAGCCATGTGTCTTTCAGTCTTTTGCATGATGTTGCCGAATATGCAAAGACATTCTGCCAAAGAGAATATTTCCATAGTCTCATATAAAACATTTTATCACAAAATTAAATGTATGTTATTTTTACGTGGGTTTCAACTGGAAACTCACTCACAAAGTAATATGCCATACGATCACACTGGAAACTCGGGTCATTATGGGTTTTAGGTTGTTGGTGTTTTTTTTGGCTTGTATTTAACAATCTGCAAGGACTAATGACAATGACTGCTGTGCATCTATCATAAGTACCTGGACTATTCCTCCTCCTTCTCTTTAAAAGGAGAATTACATACTAATGACTTAACTCAGCATACATAATAATGAACAAAGTGAGATTAAGACAAACAAGCCCATACTGACTATAGCAATAACCTTCAAAAGAGTGAAAACAATAGTTGTCACATTGGTCAGGGCACTGTGAATCTACACATTCAAAATTAGATGACTTATTTTATCTCTCTGTCAAACAAATATGCAGTATTTGTGGCTGAATCTTACTGATTAGAATTAAATGTCCAGTTTCCAGAGATGGAGTTTGTGTAACTCTGAAATTTTACAGATGAAGAGCATGTTCTCTAAAGTGAGTCCAACTGGATTTCAGTTCACTGTGGAGCTCCCTGGGCTGAGTGTACAGCTGAGGAACGACCCCTTTAGGGACTGAAAGTCAGTATCTGTAAGTATTTGGACAATGTCACACTTTCTAGAAACAATAACTACAAGGCCAAAGTGCAGATTTTCAGTATTGAGGGTGTTTACATCCAGGCTGGGTGAGCTGTGTACTTGTTGCCCTTTCATTATCCTATTGCCCTGTTCAAAAATTGGGTACTATGTATAAACATGGCTTTGGAAAAAGAAGTATTTAAATCTTTTACTAGAGTTGCTACAAAATAGCAATACAACTATGTAAAATACTCCAATACAAGTACAAGTCCTGAATTCAAAATCTTACCTAAGTATTATCAACAAAATGTTCAGAACATGTTTGGTAGCAAAAAGTAAAAATTCACAATTTACAGGAAGATAGAAATAGACATACAACTAAAAACAAGGACAACAAAGTTGAACAAAGACAGGTAAAAAAAAACAACAACATATAATTATTATGTACATACAAGCAGTGGTGGAAAAAATACTTATATATTTTACTTAAGTAAATGTAGCAATACCTGAGTGCAAAAACACTCTGTTACAAGTAAAAGCCCAGCATTCAAAATCATACTTAATATTGCAGCTGGTAGGTGGGGCTAATTTCAACTACTTTATATACTTTATCTGCTGGGTAGTTTAATCCATAAAAATACATAATCATTTATTAGTTTATTTATATATTGTATCAATAATCTGAATCTCCAAAGTAACTAGTAACTTAAAGTTGAAATACTAAAGTACAAGTACCTCAAAATAGTACTTAAGGACTTGAGTAAGTGTACTCAGTTACATTGCACCACTGTCCAGGTAACGCTTCATTATGGACTTCACTGTAGCTATGGAGACGCTTCAGAAACTCATTTCCTAAGAGCTCACCTTTTCTCATACAACTGAATTCAACCACTCCGTTTAATAGCCTAAACAACAACAAAAAAGTAATAAGCTTTTGAAACATTATGTAACTTTTTTTTCTCTGAAACCTCTGACTGAATATGTTTTTATTTGTGTATATGTGTACTCCTGGTTTTTATTTTCATGTAATTGTCTTTTAATATTTTCATTGATGTTCTTCATATATATTTGTGTCATTTATATTTGATTTGTGTGTGCTGTTGTTTTACGCCAATGCTTGCATAATGTCCTTTTGTTAATTTAAAAAATATATCTATGGAGCCGCTGGGGGCGCTGGTGGGGATGGGACAGGGTTTTGCTGCTGGATGTGAAGGTAGAAGGTCAGCCTGTGTAAGTTAACGTGTCAGCAGGCTGTCACCACACCGGTGTCACTCATCCGCCGGCTGTTGCTGTTACACACATCGGCACCTTAGCTGACCTCGACGTTATCATCTCAGAAAATGGCCAAAAAGCGGAGAGAAAGACGAGAGACCGACGGTTTGTCCTCGGCACAGGAGGAGGTGAAGGCGAATGCTAGTGACTCTCAAGTACTGAAAGGTGGGTTTCTGGTTTAGGTGGCTAACTGTTAACCTGAATGGAGAGCAAAGCAGAGGGAAGCAAATACTTCAAGGTGAAACAGATATATTAAGCAATACAACGACATGACAGCGTCGTTCCTGCTTTGAGGTCAGTGCGGATTACAGAACAGGAGCTAATGTTAGCCGGATCTTGGTTGTTGTAACACAGCCAGCTAGCGAAAATTAGCCGCCTTCGATGGCTAGCTTAGTCATAGCTAATGAAGATCATACCGCTGACGTGTTGAAGTAGCCAAAATACACCCCAAACCCTGTTAGTTAGCGTCAGCAGGGTAGTGGATATGATTTAATTACCCTGCATGTTAAAACGAGAGCAAAATCTCAAACCTGACTGTCCAACGACTAGTGGTGGAGGAAATATTCAGATCCTCCTACCAGGCACAAAGTAACAACACTGTAAAAATACTGCAAATACCTGCATTGAAAATGTTACTGAAGTACGTATTGTCAGATGTACTGAAAGTATCAAAAATAAATGCACTCATTGCTGAAAAGTCCCTTTGATTGGTGTGCTATTATGTATTACAGTATTGGATTATTATTGCTGGTGCATTCTTGAACAATTTTATCTACTGTTGCATAGGTTAATCTATAGCAATGCACCATATTTTATAAACTCATCATAAATTATGTATGTAAAATCTTAATTTGTAAAGTAGTAGTAATTACAGCTGTCAGATAGGCTAATGTAGTGCAGTAAAACGTGCAATATTTCCCCTCTGAAATTTAGTGGAATAGAGGTATAAAGTGGAATGAATAGGAAATACTCAAGTAAAGTACAAATACCTCAAATCTGTACTTAAGTACAATACTTGAGCAAATGCACTTCATTACATTTCACCACTGCTGATGACATGCCTGCCAAAAGTGACCCAAGGTTAAACAGAGATGACAGGAAATATTAAAATGTTAAGATCAATTTATTTAACCACTCAAATGTACAACAGTCAAGCACAGATACACCTATTTCATCTAAGGATAAAATGAAACAAACAGTATGAGACAGATATCCTTCCATTAATCAGAAGTATGAAGCTAAACCTCCATCATCACCGTCTGCACACAAACGTCCTACCAAAGCCCATTTACAGCTGAATATCTCCATACAGTCCACAGTGTGATATTAGGTTTATTCAGCTCTGCGGCGCGCTGCCACCAGTCCCTGCAAAACCTGCATCGGACTTGTGTCGAAGTCTGTTTCCCCCAGAACTTTACTCTTTCTTGTTTGCCAGATGGCCAGCTCAGTCACCTCAGATAAGCAAAATACCAGAACTTGTCCATCCTTCTTTCTGACAGAATATTGTGGACCAATAAGAAATAAATCAAATAAAAAAAGTTTTCCCGACCCCTGAAACCATGACTTCAAAAGTGAAATCTTTTGTTTCTGAGCAGATGGCACTGTTGTGAAATTATGCTTATTTGTGCTAATAACATAAAACAAGTATTGCCTTATTGCGTCCACATAAACCACTATCACTTTATAAGCATTTTTTGACCTGTAACTGATTGCGTCAGATGCAGAACTGTTGTTTGTACTTTGAAGCCTAAAGGGATATCTGGATGTAAATTTGATGACACGTTAAATTAGCTTTTATGTGAGCTTTATGTTCTTTAATTTTACTGAGGTCACAATGAGCAAATCCTACAGGGAAGATGTTTTTTCTAGCTTGTTATTGATTTCATCAGTTGCTGACCTGTTGATTGGACTTAAATTCCTACAGTGCTATCAGTATTCTCTGTATCTGTATCAGCTTTTATACAGAGAATTGTTGCCAATATTTTGTCCACCCCATTTATATCAGTGAGAGTAGACAATACCAACATTGTAATCTTCATGAATGTAGGATTTATTGCAGAGTGGTTGTATTAGATTGCATTGGTTTTCGTTAAGTGTACCAATAAACTGGAGTCACTTTTTCTCTGACTCAACTGCTTTAGATCCAACTCCGACCAGGAGTCCTGGCTTTAGGGGAATTCTATGAATATTTCCCAGTGTCATATGCACCAGGAGAAATATATATGTGTTGTTTGCAGATATCTGTGTGGGAATATGTGTCCCAAATTGCTGTGTTGGTTTGTTAATCAGTGACAATTAGTGTTAATTTGTTATCCGTAATTTGCCTCGGGCTCCTCGGTTCATCTCTCAGTGATATCTCTAGCGTGCTGTAGTTGGTAAAAAAGAAAAAGCTATATTCCCTAAATTCTTCAGCTGACAGCTGAAATTAACCGACGTTACAGAGAGTCTCTTTCCATAAAGTGTTTATTGAAAGCATGACGTAACAGACAGCAAGAGCCTGTCTCAAGGGGGAGACTCACTTCCCTGTAGGGGCTTGAACAAGTGATGCAAAACTCATAAGCAAATTACACAAGACTCCCTGGTCTGTTTGTCTGTTTTTGTTGGAAACACTTAATTTATATGGTAAATAACTTATTCTCTTTCCCCACAGAGGCTCAGCATAGTGCAGGGGGCTCTGCACGCATGTCTCTCCTGATTCTGGTGTCTGTCTTCACCTGCGCTGCCTCAGTCATGTACCTGGTCTACAGGAACTTCCCAGAGCTTCCTGAGTAAGTTGCTTAATGGATTATTAAACTTAGTTAAATGTAGGTGGGGATGTCCATCTCTGGAAATTAAGACTTATTTTGTATTCACAAATAATACTGTTAGATCTTATTCAAAATTGAAAAAAAAAGATTTTATGGGTTTTTAAGGTCACACTTAAAATCACAAAAGGAATGCACATAGCGCAGTGGGTTTGGGTTTGTTGATGGTTTGCTTGTTTCAGTATGAACTACAGTAATGAAACTGTGCAGCATACTTTGTCATATTCAGTAGCAGCAAGGCCAGAAAAGTAAACTGAGTGATGAGTGGTAATAATGAGATTTGGTCATAGTTCTGTGCTCAATGCAAGACCCTGATTATTTTGTTGATGTTTTTGACAGAGGTAAAGTTAGTGGCTGTTTTAACATATAGAAGTAACGTTTATTTACAGGGTAAAACAATAGTTACAAAGTACTTTACCAAGAGACATTAACAGGAGAAGAAAAAGACCAGGTAACATGTACGTAGACAGGCTAAAACATAGACACATACAAACCAGAAAATATAACAAAATGATTTCAGGAAAATGCCTATGAAAACAGGTGCCTTTTTAAGATCCTTTTGCACAATTTTGTACTGATTTAGCTTCTCTGGAGATTTTCAAAAAGGCTGTTGAAGAAGCTTAATCACTTTTAGTTTTCAGCCTTGACCTTGGAATAGCTGAGGTCCTTCGCTCTGAGGTTTCTGGTTGAATGAGGGGACAGCCACCATTTTTAAGTGCAGACGGGCCTGACTACGTATGTAATGTATTGTCGGTAAAAATGTAAATCATTAAAGTAAATCCTAAAGTTAACAGGTCACCAAACAAAGAGCCTAGCGCCGGTGCAGCATTGGATCTACATAATGTTGTTGTTAGGAGCCTTGCGGAAGAGGTCTGGGCTAGTCTGAGTCAGGCTAGTGCAGACTTGCTGAGGCAGGTAAAGGCACCAAATGAGACATAACAATAGTGGAGGGGTGACTTTTCCCAAATCCTTAAGTTGCATGAGGTGCCTGAGTTTGGCAGTATTTATACGCCAAAAAAAGGTCAAACTGAGCTACAAATTTTGACATGATGCTCAAAATCCAGTAGTGGCTTTAGCATTTTGAGCAATCAAGTTTTGGTAAATGCATGTAACTGTCAGTCATGGTTATGTTGGAAAAAATCTCTATTCTTTTATTGCACTGACAGAGGCAGTTTTGAATCATAATTGGGACTGAATGAGAGATATGGCAGCGTGCAATAAATGCCAAAACAATAAATTATGTAATTTTACAACACAGAGAACAGGATTGGTCCAGGTATTAACCACTGGGGCATGCCAGCCATTAAAGGGGTTCACTAAGAAACATGATCATTTACAGTGATACTGAATGGTTAGTTTTACCCTTAAGAATTAAACCATACATGTGCAGTTCAACCTATTTACTCACCCACCTTCTGAACCTCTCAAGAACCACTTCATTCTCACCTGTGTCAAATGCAGCGCTGAATACCGAGCAGAAGCAGCACAAAGCAATCACCAAAGTCTCAGCTTAGTGTATATATAGAAGCCAGATTGGAAATTGTCAGAAAAAGGGTTGTATTGAGATGAAAACAAAAGAAGATTTGAAATTCATTGTTTGTTTGTTTTTTCAGTGATGAAATGGAGAAAATCAAGATCCCTAAAGACATGGAAGATGCCAAAGCTTTGGGAACGGTGCTGTCCAAATACAAAGACACATACTACACCCAAGTGTTGGTGGCCTACTTTGCAACATATGTTTTGTATCCTTGGAGAAAATATATGCACCTTTTTGTAAAAAATATATCTTAACTTTGCTTCCTATTGAGCATGTTTTCAGAAATTCAGCCCTTGCAAAGACAAGACTGGGTTGCAGTGATCATTTGTAGCAACAATTCAATTAATTAGTTGTAAGCTGAGGTCTGCATTTTACCAGCTCTCCTGAGATCAGCTGAGCAGATTTCCAGCCCCAAAAGAATTGATCAGCTTCAGGTTCTTGATCTTGGGATGCCGCAGTGACAAAAACTGGCTACAGCTTCTTTCAGTTGTTTCCTTGATGGAATCTTCCACCAGGCATTCCTTGCAAAGTATGTTTGGGCTTACAAAACCTGTCGAGCAGCATCTCCTCCATCTGAAACCGCTCACCGTCAGATAGAAGTAATCTCAGTCATTCTGCACATCAGTGTCAAGAGTGTACGCTCTGAAGCAACTCAAGACTCCAAGTCATGTCTTGTCTCATGTAAAGAAGTGTATGTGAGCTTTGGCTGGGATGTGCAGACAGTCAGATCTTAAGAAAAATGACCAGTTATCAAGTTAGTTGAACTTCCCATTAGGACTGACAATAGAAGACACATCTGACACAACTGTTTTCATCCCTTCTATGTATTTCTTTCTCACTAAATGTGGATTGTATCAAATCAAAGATTATACAGAAAGACCAGCAGGCTAGAGTGCTTAGAGGAATATGCCCTTCATGTATTCATTATTATTGTTAATTTATTTGATTTAACATGCGTATGCCTGTATGATAACTGTATGTTTTTGCAAAATTGTTTACCTTGACACTTTTGTCAGCCTCCAGACATTTGCAATCCCTGGATCTATCTTCCTCAGCATCCTGTCTGGATATCTTTACCCTTTCCCCTTGGCTCTTTTCTTAGTCTGCTTGGTGAGTAAGGAAGGACAGTATGAAATGTGTGATTGAAAACAAATGTTGTATTGTATAATGAACAACTGTGCACGGAAATAGTTTCCACGAGACATGCTTATGTATGACACGCTAGGTATGTAAGGCTTTAGAGACACATCCTCTCTTTTGCAAGAATGGATTATGCCTCTTAAAAATGCATTTTTTTTATATACAAATTTCAGTGAAGTCATAATTGAAAGTTTAAATCTGGCAGGCATTGGAGCAGACAACAGTGCACCAACAGATGTTCAAGTCAATTTTATTTTTATTACAGACAGACATGCAATAGATCGTGTGTGTGTAACATGTCATGTGGTCGCATTGCATCACAGTCAGTTGTGGCCACACTTCTTTCTTCTCTTCTGCAATGATTTTGTTCCAGTATGATGTAATGTTTGTAAAAACATGGTGAGTGCTGAAGAAGTTCTTCCTCTTTGATTCTAAGGGACGGACAGTAAAATGTGATGTTTTTACTGCGACAACCAGGAAGGGCAGCGGTTAATGTGTGTAAACACCGAGGCCCTCTTCTTTGAAACTACTTACCGTGTATTCGACGTAACTCTGCACCACTGCTGCTAAAAATTAAAATAGACCAGTCATGAAGATGGTGGAAGATGAAGAAAATGGTTAGATGTGTTCTTCTGTATTTGGAGAGCGCTTAAATATTCGTAGTGTTTTTTCAGTTCAATTTCAAGAGTATAACAATACATTTTAGGGCAAGTTGCCTGTGTGTGTGTGTGTGTGTGAATAACCAGTGTTTTCTCACTCCAGTTGCAAGATTGTGTTTGTCTTTTCCTTATCATATGCATCAGTCGGGCATCATGTGTTTTTATCTGTTGGCAGTGCTCTGGCCTAGGTGCTTCCTTTTGCTATATGCTGTCATATCTGGTGGGCAGACCCATGGTCTACAAATATCTCACAGAGAGAGCACAGAAATGGTCCCAGCAGGTAAGATCCTTAACAGAACATGTTCTGCGAATTGAAGGTACATTTTTAAGAGCAATTTTCTGTTTGAGATGTTTGCCTTTTGTATTGATCATATACAATTACCTTTTTGTAAGGCACACCTGTGCAATCTAATATATTCCACAACAATAGCTCTGCAGTGCATCCTACCGTTGTGAAGCTTATATTGTTCAGTTTTTACTGTCACTATATGAATGCTACATAGTAAGAGAAAATAAATAAGCTAAAAAAACTACTACAAAAGTCAAGAAATATAAAGAGAAATTAGAAAAATGGACAATAAAAATATGAAAATATGTGTCAATAAAAACTGATCATTTTAAACTTCACAGAAAGGATTTATTGCAGAGCTGTTGTAATAGATTGCAATATTCATTACCAGTGTAACTAATAAACTGGTAATTTATATTACCATATGACTTAAGAAACATTCTGCTTGTGACTTTTTGCTGGCAGGTTGACAAACACAGAGATCATTTAATCAATTACATCATCTTCCTGAGGATAACTCCCTTTCTTCCCAACTGGTTCATCAACATCACCTCACCTGTCATCAACGTGCCTTTGGGAGTTTTCTTCATCGGTACCTTTCTCGGTAAGACTGTCTTTCCCTTCTGTTGTGTTTTATTTTGGTGTCACTTGTTGTCACTGACTCACCTGTATTCAACCTGGCTGATTCGCAGGAGTGGCGCCGCCGTCCTTTGTAGCGATCAACGCAGGTACAACACTGTACAAACTGACCACAGCTGGCGAGGCCGTGTCCTGGAACTCCCTGGCTGTGCTCGGTGTGCTCGCTGTGCTCTCGATCCTCCCAGTCTGCTTCCAGAAAAAGCTGCAGAAGAAACTAGAGTAGAACGCCTGAACACCTCAGCATCTCATCTGCTGGCTGATCCCAACACCCCCCCCCCCCACCCCTTTCCCCTCCCTCGGCTCAGGAACGTGCAGCTGTCACTCAAGTTGCTCTGCCTCAGTCTCATCCACAGCTGCTGGTTGGAGAATCTCTGACCACTGGCACAACAAGCGCTCATTGACCACAAAACGCATGCAGTGGTGGGTTGTTCCTCATGTTAAGTATAAACTGGCCGCTGCTTGCACAAGTTTTTTGGTTTCTGTGAATTATGTTGTTGATTGTGGCACATCTTGTAAATAAGAGAAATTGCATTTTTATTTAAGGCACTGTTCATAATTGTATGATTCTTGCCAGACAATTAAAGGTGCTACTTGTAGGATGTTGAAGTAAAACACATTATTCTGATACCAGTGGTTTTATTTGGCCTACGTTTCACTCTTTTCTTGCTAGAAATAGCTAAAAATAATGTCATTGTTTTTTTTAAATACTGGAACAACTTTTACATTTGCTTTGGCAGTAGCATATCAGTCACTACATCCTGTGTGTAGCACCTTTAAGTTCCACTCCCTTTTTTTAATATTTATTTTAACATGCTTGTGTCTAATTCCAACCTAATGAAGTGTACAACCACAGCAATAACTGTCACACTACGGTTGAAAGTGGATTTAGTTTTCAAAAAGTACATTTTGATACCTGGTGCTTGCCTTGGAAAATGTATGCAGTGTGAGGAAAGACTGAAACTGTGGAGAAGAAAACTGTAATGACTGATCTTAGTAAGTGCTACTTTTGTTGACATGTTGGTGAGTTCCCATGTTCTTCCTCGAAAGGTGCCTGGATCCTTCATATTCTCTTCATATTAGCAGCCTAAAGCAGCTCTTTGACACTGTAACTTGTAAAGAACAGACTGAGGCTGATGTTTTATTTCCTCACAGGACATCCAGACTGCAGGATGCCAAACTCCAAGCATCGCCCAATTTAAAATTATTTTTAATTAAGAAGTGAACATAGATTATGTCAACACAACTGATTTATGTCTGGTAAAAACACATGCAACCCAGAAAAGCCAAACGAAATAATCTTGGTTTGTAAATTTGAAAACCCCAGGGTGAGATGGGTTCACAAGTTTTGCGTACTTCTAGGTGTGTACTCAGATTATGTGTGTGTGTCTCCACCCCATTTATATTGTTTGCTGTTCCAGTATAGAACTGGAGATGTCCATACCATGGATGATACACCAGTGCCCTCAATAGGACTGCCAACATATCCAAGCTTTTTACTGCTTCCATTCCTCACCAGGAGAAATATATTATGATGCCTGATTCATGTTGTTAGTGTTCTTTAAATTGTTTTGAATGGCTAATTTTGTCCTCTTCTATAAAAGGTTACTGATTTTTTCATTTAGATGTTAGTTGTTTTTTTGGGGGCCTGTGTACCAAGGTAACTTATTGCTGCTGCTTAAAAACTTTCTGGACGGTTACCAGAGACGTTGATGCAGTGAATGTACATGCAGGTAACTTTTTCGAAAGACTTTTCTTTAATCTCTTAAAATTGCACATTTAGAAGGGATTTTAAATGACTAAGCATCAATTTATGTGAAACTTGAGCTGTTCTACTGTATGAGGACATTAATGTCTGAGCATTTTCTGCTCTCCATACTTTTTGTAGCAGGAAATAACGCTACTTCAGTCATATCCTGTTGGGTTGTTTTTATGGTTGTTACTGGTTTATTAGAGAGCTGTATTTGTACACCTGAGGTACACTGTTGTCTTGGAAAATGCATCTTCACTAATGTGGTTAAGTCGAGTGGAAAAAGCTATAAACTGGTCCTAGAATTTTTTTTTTGTCTTAATATTTGAATAGAAGCTAGATTAACTTCTTGGAAGTTCTCCATAATGCTAAATCTGCCAAGACATGAAAGATGATAGGCTTTAATTGACTTCTTTTCTCTATTTGATCAGATATTTAAATCTAAACCTATTCTAAACTTCACGCTGAACATATACTCAAATTGGATATATTGCTGTTTTTTGTCCTATTAACCTATCAAAGATATAGTGAGATAATTCTTTTGTAACCCTCTGTTAACATTTCAAAAAGCAGTATTATTTTGTACTGAGCAGTGATTTGCAGTATGAAGTGTTTACAGATTGCAAATTTCTGTCCTATCTAATCAAATTTATGTTTCTTTTTTTTAATATTTATTGAATCATTAAAATTATCTTTACAGAACTGATTGAGTTTTGAGAATTATCTGTAAAAAGCACATGTTAAATCACGCTGCAGCAGGGAACTATCAGCACAGTATAACAGTCCTTTGTGGAGGCAAAACTACAAAATTGATTTATAAGTGATGAATATAAAATTCTTGGGATTCTTTTAAACTCTGGGTTTCCCAGTAATTATGTATTAAGCTCGTGGATAGACTGGGTTCTCTTTTGCTTTTTAGGACCACAGAACATGCAGCAAACTTTAATGACACATAAACAAAAGCATTTGTCTCTATAGTCCAAACAGTTAACATTTTATTGTGTTTATTAAACCATGAACAAATGTTATCATAGATGCAGTACATGTCAAGTCTCACAAAACAAGAGTGAGGGTTTAGTGCCACCAGGTGGTGATATTGTAACATACCTGCTGAGCTGAGCAGTGTCTGCTGCAGTGTGAATGCTTATAAAATGTCAGGGGATTTTTTTAAATTTAATTAAATGGTGAAAATAAATATTTAAAAAACAAAATCTGAACGGTGAAAGACATGACCACACTATGATGTTTCTTAATAATTAAAAAGCAAGAAAATGGGATCATTGTGTGGACTTAGTACCATAGTTAACTTATTTTTTAACTTCTCTGCTATACAATGGCATTGCCTTAATTAGATGCAAATAAAATGGGTTTACTAACAGTGAAATATAAACCTAATTTTGTGATAGTAAAAACATTTTTTTAACTGGACATTCAGATAATTGAATTGGATTTTAAAACATTGTGTGTGAGCTCATCGGTCCAAAACATTACAAAATCTGGTTATGAAATGTGGAACAGCTGTTTCATCTGATCTGCTTCAACAGTTGAATTTGATCACTGTTTTTAACATTCATTATTACATAAGCACCGTTCTCTGTGTACATTTTACAGATGTGTTATAACCTACACTTATAATATAGACTGTTCTACTTTATGATCTATTTAAAGCCCAATGAAATACACATAAAAAACCACAGGGTCAAATTGTGATGCTTCTCTGGAAATAAACAACTGCAACCTAACTTATTGCCTCAAAACAAAGCTAAATACAATACAATACAATGCCCAATGACTATAGCTGCATTTTGTGCTGCTGAGCAGTTTAAGAATAACACCTGACAGGATCATGCACAAACAGCATCAGCCTGGTGTTATTTTATGGATTTAAGGCAGATGGTTACAGCTGTGGTGCTGCTGATGGACCACAATGCATTTCGACTGCAACGCTCTGATTTCTAATGACTTGTAAAGGCAGAGATACTTAGAATAAACCCGGAAGTAGTGGACATTTCCTTCAAAATAAGACAATTGGTCTGAAGAAGTGGAGAAAGAAGACAGTACACAAGTCACACTCAAAATGTAACCCATTGTACAAATATGGCTGAATTTGCAGGCCTGTAGTTTTTTTCTTAAACCACTCCAGAATAGAGAATGGTGTGTATATTAACTATAAACCAGGAGGATTAATTTGACATAGACATAGTCAATTTTAATCTCCAAACTATTGTAAGGTATGGCTGACTTTCAAAGATTTTTCTTGCTACTAGAAGCATTTATTTATTCATTTGTTTATTTATCCCCATACTCAATATAATGTTATATATGCTTATTATATATTCATATTTGCACATATAACAGCTACGTACAGATAAAACACCACAGATTAAATGACAGTTTGGGATACGTACGACGTATAATTTTGGCAGTTTAGTGCTAAATTGTTTCTTGTCCGTTTAAATGTGTGGCGACGACGTTTTATTGTGAAGGATCGCGGCCGGATGTGTGATGACCGTTGCTGTGATGTTAGCAGAACAAGTTAGCTTAGTATCGGTACTGATTTTCAAGCTTCGCAGTAACGTAGCATCCGTGATGGCAGAGAGAAATCACTCCTCCGAGGTCCTTTAATATGCTCCCTGTTGATGGGATAAGGGAACCACCGGGCCAGTCTCAAAATGACCACCGGCTTCAGCTCCGGTTCATGCCGGTTCGCAGATTATTTTGTGATCTGCGGACTCGACACCGAAAGCGGGCTGGAACCCGACGAACTGTCCGGTAAGCACATTAGCCATCGGGGTAAATGTCGGGCTGATGCTGGAGCAAATAAGGGGTGTTAGCTATAACATCGGGTCAGCGTGATTATTTAACCTTTACTGTATCTTAACGTGCCTGTCTTTTATTTATTCGTATAACATATAATGTAACATTTAAGATTAATACTCAGCGAACATAACGTTAGGCCTAGCTCATCTTCTCTCAGCCTGTTTGTCTGTAATGCTCGATGAGAAGCGAGAGGATTGCTGGCTTGTTATGTCTCTAACGCACTGACATGAATTTTAATTCAAAGATTGTCGATTAATTCCCTCAAGATTTGTATACTCTTATATATCAAAATGATGTTGGTACTGCGCAGTAATACATATTTTATGTGAGCGACACTTCTCAGTTAATTCAGCCATTAATATATATATATTATATATAATGTTATGTGGAGATGTTGTCATAGTGGCTCCCTGCTGTCATTTAGAGGAGATCAGGTATCAAAGTAGCAACACACATGGGCGGATTAACCTATGAGATGCCCTAGGGCAAATGCCCCTGACATCCTCAGCATCCACCAGAGATCCACATTGTGCATGCAACCATCCTCTTCAAGTAACCTCCTTAGAGGGCACACCCTTCTCTTCACAAACAATTATATAACTATCTTAAACATCTAAGAAGAGTACAAGACACACCTGGATCCTGTTTGATTCTGGGACTGTGACCTTTCTTATTACGTTTTTGCCTGCATGAGCATGTGTTTTGAATGAAAGAGAGAGGATTTGCATATAGATCTGCATGGGAAACTGTGGATAGTCTGGGCCCTGAGCATGAACTGGCATGGCAACAGTGCTGTTTTTTCTCTCGTACTATATTCCTAGTCAGCAGATTTTTCAAATGTACATTTGAACATAAACGAGAATACATTTTAGCATCAGTCAGTAGGGGTGGGCAATATGACAATATTGTTGGAAGACTCACTTGGAGACAACACATGCGTTTACCATCTTCTGGATTCTGAGAAATGATAAAGACACCGAATCCAAGATGCAACCCACCAAGCTGCAGTTGTTACGTGACAAGCTAATTCCAAACATGAACAAAGACGTTTTAAAAGTGTGGTGAAGCAGTCGCTCTGCGAAGCTGATGGGGTAGCTATGACAACTGACAGAAGAAGCACATGACAGGGTATGTTACCATAACTGCATGTTTCATCTCAGAGGAATAGGTCCTAACAAAGACATCCATTTTGTCTTGGTCCAAAAATTCTTCTCTTAAAAGGCTCCTGTTATTTTCCTTATTTGTTACATGAAGTAAGTATTATGTTTTGAGTCCAAACTGGGTCTTCAGCATGTACAGACGAGAGAGCTTTGGCTCTACAAGATGAACAACCCATGTGAATTTTTAGTTTTTACAAAAATCTCATTGTTTACAGTTAGATCTGTGAGATTAATGAGTATAACCGCAAGTCTGTTATTGGTCATGTGTCGTCTTAACTGCATGTTGAAACATTCACTGTTGCATTCCCCCAATCTGCACAGATATTATTGGATTTCCCCTCAGAAATTCAGCTTCAGACTGAAATGTATTAATGCATCTTATTACATACTGTGTTTACAAACTGTGGATTTTGCTGGAAGTTGAAAAATTATTATTCGTAAATGTTCGTGCCTGTAACCAGTGTTATTGAAGACTTTTGTTAATGAAATATATTTGATTCTTTGTGACAGATGGGTGCATTGGAGTTTCTGGGATTATGTGGCTAATATAGTTTGCCCTAAATGTGCTTCCACCTGGGGAATAAATGATGTAATAATTAACACTCTTGAGTCTTTGTCTCCTCTGGGAGTCATGACAGACCCAAGAAATCAGTGGAGCTGGGAGTTGTTTTGCTAAGTAATAGTGTTTAGACTTTTGACAATGGAGATTTGTGTCATTTGAAGATATGTAAATATGTGTCAGCGACAACATTTCCCCCACCAAATAATGTCAGGGTAAGGGTTTCCCGCAGCAACACCCCTGCTAACTAATATCCTTTGGGAAACCCTAAATATTGAAGGGAACAAACAGGTCTACAAAGACATGAGATAAGTCTCAACTTGAATGATGTACAAATGTTGTGTATCTCACAAAGAATCACGTTTTTGCTCATGTTGATGGTTGATATGCGTCAGTCAGGCAAACTATCCGAGTGCAAGCACTAACTTGAACTGGCCTTAAGCCTGTTGTGAGTAACTGTGTTTAGGTTTATAAGCCCCCATTGACCGGGTCACTGCTCCTGTACTCTCCTGGTTTCAGACACCAATCCAATTAGTTCAGCCATTTGTACTGATATTCAGTCTTGTGAAAAAAAAAAAAGCTGCATGGTGATTAATAGGGATTGGCTTTAGTGAAGAGTCTGGTTTCTCTCTATTTTCTGTGTGATTTATTGTGACTCAGCAGGTAGTGAGAGGCCTGTGGAGTTGGCTGTTGTAGTTGAAAGAAAGTTCTTTCCTCCTTGAAGCAATAAGTAGTTTTCAATGACTCAACCACTGTACTTCCTTTAAGTCAAGTTCCTGTTTACAAGCTGAGTTCAAATTAAAATGTATGAAATGAATAGAAGTTTAAGAACATGCACTATTCTGTTTTAGATTGAGCACATCCATGATCTAGTTGACCAGACTATGGCCATGTCTACACTAATACGGTTTAATCTGGAAATGCATCTTTTTTCTCTCTGTTTTGGCCTTCCCTTCACAGTGGTTTACACTCAGTATCAGCTTTGGATCAGTGTGGACAGAGAAAACACCAGTGTGTGATTATCATTGTTCAAAATGTGGTTTGGTACCATTGAGTGGCTGTAAAATTAAGATCGCAAACTTTTATTTTGTGTCAGCTGATAAGACAGCTGCTGTTCAACTTTAAGACGCTAACAATATCAGCTGCGTGGGCACCATGTTTCGTCTTTGACTTATGTAGAAGACATAAATTAGTATAGATTTTTTAATGTCACATTGATTGGCTTCCCCTCTCGCCTTTTAAAAAGTAGCTATTATCATGTTCTCAAATTACCTTTTTCAAATGGCTTTAATGGCATTGAATAACATATTTTTTTCTGTTAGCATAAATCTGCTGTTGGGTCTGTGTTATAGTGGTTCTTTTAGGCTTCTTCTTTAGACAAAATGTAACCGGTTGAAGGCTTGCACAAAAGTACAAACTGGGGCTGTGTGGTCAAACGTCACTGAAGCTGTTCTACTTACTGCATCTTGCTGCTGTTTACTGTAGAAAGAGGTTAGGGGCTTGCCCTATCGACTTTCAGTTTTGAGAGAGGAAATGGTGCGGAAATTCCATTGTTACAGGTTACTTAGATTATGTCAGATAAACATCTGCTATAGGTATACCTAGATGCTCTTTTACATTTTAATTCAAAAATGAAAAATAAAATAAAAGCATGTTTGTTGTTGCAGGCATAAAAGTGTGTCATTGTGTCAGATTTGAATCTTTACTAGGTGCAATACTTCTTCTTTCACAATGAAATCAAAATACTGTACATGTTTGGTAATACAGTGATGTTTCAGATAACATTCGTGTGTGGGTAGATAATTAGCATTTCAGCCTTTTGGAAAAATACTTGAATACCAGCGCTGAAAAAAATTAGTCGGTTAATCAATTGATAGCAAATCAATTGGCAACTGTTTTGATAATCGCTGAATCATTTAAGTCAGTTTCTGGATTTGCTGCTTCTTTTTGTCATATATGATAGTAAACTGAATATCTTTGGGGTTTTCGACTGATGAAGACGCCATCTTTGGCTTAGGGAAATTACAATCTATAAATCGATAAGTCTGTCGATAGAAAATTAATCGTCAATTACTTTGATAATCGATGAACTGTTTAAG
Organism: Macquaria ambigua; assembly: GCA_008360985.2. Classification (NCBI taxonomy): domain Eukaryota; kingdom Metazoa; phylum Chordata; class Actinopteri; order Centrarchiformes; family Percichthyidae; genus Macquaria; species Macquaria ambigua. Next base: position 1,215,374 of record VMKM01000004.1, on the reverse strand, counting down.
TCATTTTTTTTTCTTGCTGAAGTGGGCAACGTTACTTAATTCCAGCTTCTCAATTGTTTGAATTTGCTGCTTGTCATATATGATAGTAAACTGAAAATCTTTGGGTTTTGGACTGTTGGTCGGACAAAACAAGACATTCGAAGACAAAACCTTTATAGACCAAATAATCGATCCATTAATTTATTAAAAACAACAACAACATATTAATCAATAATGAGAATCATTGTTAGTTGTACCACCACATTTTTACTATCTTCTGACAAAACAAGGAATCGACTAGGCAAGAAAAGAATCGGCAGATTCATCGCTAATAAAAATACTCATTAGTTGCTGCCCTATTAAATACTGTACTTAGCTTGAACTACTTTATTCTGAACAAATACTTGCTACAGCTGTAATCGCTGTAGACTTACTCACATAGTAATTATTGCAGTTACTGAACAGATGACTGAACATCGTTCAGTGATTATACGCCCAATAATTTAAACATTTAAAATGAATTAAAGTAACCTTGCCTCGAACTTTGCTGACAAAACTGTCGGCTAATTGATAGATACTTGGTGCCATGAATGAAATGAGCCAAATCAAAGTCTCTGCTGCTTTTCTTCAGCGATTTAACAGTTATGTTCCTCACTTTTAATATGGTGCAAATGGTGATTCATGTACAGTGAAACACAAAGAAACCACCACAACTTTCTTTAAGCACAGTGTTTGGCAGCACAGTGAGGACCTGATTAGCATATGTATGACCCTGCAGCCTCACTGGAAACACAGCGAGCTGAGGGACACAAGTACACTCGCACACAGGCTCCTCTTATTCACATGCTAAATATCCTTTTGAATTTCCCAGGCAGCCTCTCTCCCCCAATCCTACTCAGACTCAAACAAATGAGGATGAATGGCTCAACATAAAAGCTGGCTTTAAATGCATAATGTGGGCTTTCATATTTTCACTCAGTTGTTTATTTATGGGCCTGTAAAGGGTCTGCTGTCAGTGTTTTAAAATCTGCTTGAACATGTATCCGGTGTATATGTATGCACATAAGATTTATTACAGATTTCACAGGACTTTAAAGGTGCAGTTTATTATGATCTTTACACACAAACTGAAAACCTGACCATTGGACGCTTGTAGAAGATACTGGCTCATAGGGCTGTAACTAATGATTAAACTTTTATTGTAGATTAAACATTTTATTTATCAATTCATCATAGAGTTGGCAAGTGTAAGGAGCCATTTCAGCGCCCCTGCTGCTAGAAGTAAAGGTCCCATTCATTTTTCCCATAGACGATGTTACACGACTCACAGTTGGAGCATTTCTACGGCTTGGATCAGCATGAAACTCTCCCTGTTGAATCATCAGTACAAAAGATTAACAACGGTGTGTGAAAATATCTGGTTCTTTCATAAAAAGTCACAGGGACAATACAACTCTGTGGATATAAAAACTTGGTGGCGGGAGAAGTAAACTTTGACCCCCAAGGTGCATTTTGGCAAGAAACATCCAATCACAGAGCTTAAAATTCTGTGACATGCACCGCTGGAACAGGTGGAAGCTAAACATTACGGTGTTGAGAAAACAATCTGCAGCGTAAATCAAGTTTTCGTTTAGATTCTGGGTCCATTTTGGATGAATTCAGCAACTATGTGGCCATGTTTTGTTCACAATTATTCCGTTGAAGCATTTTGAATTCGCTACACCTCTGAGTGGCGCCTCTGACTCTTAATGTGGCATCTGTTGTATTGTTTTAGGGTATTTAAACATAATGTATTGCTCTCTGTTTGGATTGGAATCGTCATTCACCAGCTTAGATCAGCTCCTGAAGGTTTACATTCTTTCCCATCATGACAGAGTAATTAAACCTGCACATTCTTGTCTAAAAGACTGCGTATTTTCTGTGGGTGAAGTTCCTCTGCAGTCCAACCCCGTGGCTGCTAACAGATGTTTGTGAGCTGAACTTTCAGGCTGTCGTGTTACATCAAAGCAGCGTAAGATTTAAAGATTAAAGTGTCTACAACACCTTCCTGTTAGCTGTTGATGTCATATAGATATTGGTCCGGCTGGTGTTTGTAATTCTCATTGGCTTCGTTTCTTATTCTTCAATCTTCAAGTTCACGATTAAAGGCCCAATCTATATTATTTTTGGCCACAAATATAAATTTACATGTTGATCTTTTTCACTGCTGTGTCTACAGACATTATGGACGTGAACAAACATTGTGACTTCGTGACACGTCAAAGTAGGGAAAGTACAGGTGCATTAAATAACAGTAATAATGACTGCATTACATTTGGACGAGCCAGTTCCACGGCCCCGGAGTTGTTGAAGCATGCGCATGATTTACTGGAACACCTAAATGCAACTGAGCCATAATTAGGTTATTAGTTACACCTGTGCTCTTCCTTGTATGACAAGTCAAAATGTGCACTGTGGAAATGGCTTGTTATGGGTGTAGCAACAAATGGCAATGGGTAAACTTATCAAAGATTTAAAAATAAAAGTATCTAATGTCTTAGGTATAACATCAGATTCAGAATAGCAGTTTTCATGGTGCCAGTATTAAATTCAGACTTAAGTCAAGACTATTTTGACAATGTAACATTACCAGGTCAGCAGGTTAAATGGACATTTTGCTGCACTGAACACAGATTGCTGCTGCAGTACTTGGTACAGGTCTGCTTGAAGGTAACTGTGAACAAATCCAGATATAAACAGATAAAATTACTGATTTTGTAGAATATACAGGGTAACATAATCTGCTTTGCAAGAAAGGGTTCTCTGCCCCTTCATCACCCATCCATAAGATCTAATACATCGTGATAGGGCAGGAAGTTTATGAGTGCTGTTCCTTTATGTTGTCAGCTTGTTGCAGGTTCTTTGACAAGAAAATCATTTCCTGTATTTTCTTCTTATTTGTATTTCTGAATAAGAAGTATGAAACTACTGTGCTGAGCTGTAATATGTGGGTTTCCAACAGGTCCAGTGCAATTAAAGGAATTCTTTGATATATTGACGTTTTTCTTTGACAGTTAACACTTTTTTGCCCTAAAGCTACCCAAGAAACAGGATGTTGGTATTTTTTTGGCAGCTTGCCTCCGAGTGATGTTACCCACTGATCTTGATGAAGAAAGACAGTGTGGTTTAGTCTACCAGTTTAGAAACCTTTCTCACACTGTGACAGGTGAGAAAAACAGAAACTATTTGTAAAATATAATAAGCTATAAATTTTGCTCTTTTTTTATTTAAAAAAAAAAAAACCATATTGTCTCTGCTGGGAGTATAAGCTGTGAAGGCTGGGAGGTTAAGCTGAGAGTGAGCTATCATCATGTCAGCGCCGGGTCCTCTGGGTGAACAAGTGTCGATGTTTTTTGCTGCTGAGCTATTCTGAAGTGTTAGCAGTGTCCTCATCACATTCTGCTGCGGGCAGTCGAGTCGAGTCGTGTTTCAATATAGCTTTTCTAGTTAGAGAGGTACATCCCTTTATGTCTGAGCCTAGTGGGCCACGCTACAGTAGGTGTGAAGGTGTATGAGCACAGGAGGGGGTGCAGAGCTGTGGGTGGTCCCTGGCTCACAGGATGAGGGAAAACGGCGAGGAGCCAGGGCTCAGTGACGCTCTCCTCCCACTGCTACCGGTCCACACTCTCATGGCATCATTGTCCATTTGTTAGAAAACGTGACAAATCAAGAAGATGGTCACACTGTAGAGGTTGTTGGTGCTCATGTCAACGATGGTGCTCCCCAGTCAGCTTGTAATTAGCACTAATTACCAGGTGAAGACGTTGTTTGGAAGGAACACCTGTGTAGTCTCAGCTGACTGCACCTGAACCTGGCAGGTGACCTGGTCTATCACAGGAGAGGCAGCAAACTGTGATAGACCAGGTCATCTTATGTGACAAAACAAGGAAATGGTACAATGTCAGCATCTTTCTTCAAAAACAAAAGTATATATTTAATTCATTTAATATATATATATATATATATATATATATATATATATACACACACACACACTATGGAGGATCATTTTTCCAGAATTAAAATTAAAAGGGAAGTATCATTTTTATTTTCCAATGTTCTTATTTTACACTTTTGTTTTTTTCTTCTTGGATTTTTACATGTTCCAATTTAAGCTTTTACATTTAGGCTTTTAGTTTTAGCATTTAGATAAAAAAAAGTTTTTGTTTTGTTTTTCCTTTCAGGAGTTTCAATTTCTCTTTTCATTTTCACATTGCCATTTTACAATATCCACTTGTCCTTTCAATATCCAACTTCCTTTTTCCAGTTTCCTTTTTAACATTTAATTATGGCCTGGTTTGGGGTGCCAACGCAGCTTAGGGATTAAGACACCGACCTTGAACCACAACGTACCTTGTTTCCTGTCATCTGTCCACTGTCTCTAGTAAAGGTATTAAAGTGCCCCAAAAGATATTTAACAAAAATCATGGCCAGATTATCCCAAGTAGTACAATATGATAACAGTTCATTTTCCTTTTTAATTCTGGGTAAAATTATTCCCCATACACCACACAAAAAGCTTTTTTAAGAAACCAATAATTGCTGTCCATGTAATCGATGACTGAAGAGAAAGAAACAAACCTTTGTGTCCGTGCAGTCATCTTTTGTTTCCTCAGAGAGATAATCACAACTGTCCTCTCAAATTGGGTGACACCACAGAGGAAGCCTTTTTTTTAAAGTTATTCTTATCATTTAGTAAATTTATATTGATTTAGGCTTTGGTCAAACAGGAATGTTTTGTACTCACTGAGGTTTCTATAATGTGCTGCTTGCATATGCTGTGATAATTACCTCACGATTTTCACAATCAACAAACTTTCCTGTGGTAGTGTAGAGGCCTGCTGTGTGCAGACGGTGGGTGTGATTTATTCAAATTGCACGTTACCATCAGCCATGATACATGAAAATCTGCTTACTTTAAAAGAACAGTAAATGAGGCTGTTGGTTGAGAAAAGCAACATGTCGCCTCCAACTTGCTCCACAGCCAGCTGCTTCCGGATGTTTGTTGTATTATTGCAATACTTTGATTTTGTCGTGACAGAGTTTACATGCAGCTTCAGTCACATCATCGTGCTCCATGTCTGTTTTCACTTACTGTCTTGGAATTTGACCTACATGCGCAAGCTCATGAACAACGGAAGTCAGTTTGTTATTTCAGCGTTTTTTATCCTCTTTGAACAAAGTTATAAAAACAATTAACCGCCTTAATGGTAATTATGGTAATTAAGCACTGATTTTGGGGTCATCATAGTGGTATAAAAATGTCAAAGAAATTATAAGGAACTGAATAAATTTCTCCCATCCCTACTAATCATAATAATCTCACTGTCTGACCTATCTTTGGTTGCTGACATTTTTATAGTCTGAGTTGCGTTCCTGGCCTAGTTTCTTCCCTGTGAGCAGTTTGAATATGAAAGTAACCAACAGATTAAACCATGTAATCCTTCAGACTTTGATTCCCTTGCCAGGATTTGTTTCACTGTATTTAAGACTCTAATGTGAACTTGTCTTTTGCTCTACTCAACACCTCCCTTACCGTTGGGTTGGAGAAGGACTGTGGACTTACTTAGGGGATATTGAATCATTGATACATTTGGAGTCAGATATTGTCACCCTCTTACCTGAGTAAAGACACAACTTTCATCAGTCATTCTCAAAATGTCAGCTAGGATTCTCCGTAAATGCTTTCCAAGATTAAACACAAGTGTCTTGTTCAAACAAATGCAACAGAGAGAATTAATGTAATCATCAGGGAAGAGAGTTGAGAGTCATCATTTCTTGTCTCTCTGTGTGTCTGTGTCACCACTGAGTCATATTTTAAGTGCAATGAAAATTGTTTTTTTTTTCCGTGGTCCACAAAAAGTCCAGTAAGGAAAGTCCTAGTTTCACATCTCACAGGCCACATAAGCCTGAGAGTAGCTTTAGTTTGAAGCTGACGTTGTGTAACAAGAAAAGAGTTGATGGGAGTTGATGGCATGTGTTACACAGCTCACAGTTGGCTTTGACATGCTGCATGAATGTGTGTTTCTGCCAGCAGGACTGTTTCATTGGTGCTTGGCAAATGTCATGCATGAAGAGGACAGCAAGAAGCATTGCCTGGCTGCATAGAGGGTCTCTTTTTTTTCAATGTAAAATGTTAGATGATGTAACTCTGCTCCAGGGCCAGTCAGTCTGCAATACAACGGCAGCCATTTACTCAGTCAGCCCCATGACTGTTTACTGATGGGATACACATATCAGACCAATTTGCCACACCTTGAGATGTTTTTTCACAGTGATATTAAAAGGGCGAAATGTTGAAATGTATTGAAATGTCACATCATGTTTTTCGTAAAATACTGGTATGCATACCACCTGGTAAATCATGAAGTATGAGGCTAAAGTTACTCTATATTTTTCTTTATTGTCAACAAATCCCATAAAAAGACCAAAACCAAGAACGTGTTGGTTTCTCAATTTCCAACTTCCTTGCCCTGTCTGTGGCACTCAGCATTAATTCCTATTGAAGAAATAAATGTTCAAAAACAGGTCAGTAATTCCCTAAAACAGTTGGGCACTGTAGTTTTTAGCAAACATTACTGAAATAGGAGTAAATAGTGCATTTGTTGGGTACTATTTTCAGCAAAGGATTAATACACATTTGATTCACTAGAGAGTATTTACGGCAGCAGGACGACGTATGTGGGATCAACTCAGAATAAACTAAAGTGCCCATGTTCATCATAATGAAGAAACATGTCAGCCGGTGCATCAGTGTGGCTCTTAAATGTGTTTTTAAAAGTTTTTGTACAACAGTGGAGCTTAATGGCTATATCATGCTTTGGCTACACAGACAATACTTGTTAGAAAAATGCATTCATTGTCGGTTTTGGTCTTTTTATTGGATTTGTTAACAATAGGAAAGATACAGAATATTGCCAGCCTTATCCTCTAAATAACAGCATTTATAATGAGATAAGAAAAATATAGCTACAGCTTTGTGCTCTTAGTTCTCATAGCCTAAACAACTGTTTCATCAGTAACATTGAATTGTCATTTGAAGCTTGATTTGATCAAGTTTTAGCCACAGACTGAAATATCTCAACTATTGGATGTGGTGCCATGAAAATTTGTACAGATATTCATGATTCCCAGGTGATGAATTGTACTGTGTTAAATGCTAATTAGCAAATGTTAGCATGCTAAGACGCTAAACTAAGATGGTGAACATGGTAAACATTATATCCATTAAACATCAGCATGATTGCATTGTCATTGTGGGCATGTTAGCATGCTGACATTAGCATTTAGCTCCAAGCACCATTATACAGCCATGCAGAGCCACTAGCATGGCTGCAGACTCTCTGTGATGAGATTATAATCCATATAAGAACAGTATGGATTTGCATGATCTCTAGAAGAGGAGGAAACTATGATGCACAGAATCGCTGTACCCCACCAGCGGGCTTGAATTAGCATACCCACCTGACTCGATAATGTCCTGCATCTGTGTGCCGCTTGCTCTCAGAGCAGAGCTGTCAGGATGTGTTTGCACAAAAACTGAGAAGTGATGCGCTACCCATCCAGAACCAGGCTTTTAATTATATTTTTGTTTTATTTGTTGTGTAGCTTTATGCCAGTATATAGAAGCTACTAAATTCAGAGATGGGGCCAGAGGAAATTTGGCAAATGAAGGTAACCCTCCCACCACACACACTCCTCCCCCCTCTTAACCTGAGCTCAGCTTTAACGCTTCAACCTTTAACCTGGCACACCTTGTTTTGTTTTTGTTTGTTTTTTTCTCAGCAGCCCACTTTTGTTACTTCAAATTCTGAGTTTTCACAGTTATTTCTCTGCACAGGTGTGGGGACTTGCCCTTTCTGTTTTGCGTACTCTTGATTTCCCTCCTCCTGGTTTCTCTTTTCGCCTCCTCCCTCTCCCTCACATCCTTCAGCAGCAGCTGAACAATGAGCTGATGTTTGACAATCACTGCTTCTGTTTCTCTCTCTCTCACACACACACACACACGAATCCAGTGCTGCCTGCCTGCGCCGGCATTGCTTCGTCAATGTTTACTCTCCCCCTGCACTGAATGACTTTTCAGTACTGCCTTGGTGTGTGCATCACTTCTGCTTTACTCTGGGTTCAAATCAACTAAATTTGTGCTTTCTATGATTGATTATTTTGTGTGTTCCCTTGTATTGCCATTAAAGCTGTCAGGAAGCACTAAGATCCATAAAGTTAGATTGTTTTTTTTCTCTCTCTGATAAATGATCTATTTTGGAGTATTAAATGCTGCCTGCATATTTTATTTTGTTTACTTCCGAGAGCAGGATGCAGATGACAGCTTTACATGATGCAATACAACCTTCCTCTCAAGACAAATATGCTGACTAGCTCGTTCCTCTGGAGTTGCGCCTGGCACTTAAAACCTGCTTCTGATCAGACTGTTCTTCTGCTCCTCCACCTTCATCGGGAAGCTTGTGCTAACTGTTTGTCTCCTTTTTGTTTTTGCTCTTCTCTCTGTTTGCTTCACTTTCAGGTGAGAATTTTGAGCAGAGTCCATTGCGGAGAACCTTTAAATCCAAAGTTCTAGCACATTTTCCAGACAATGTCGAGTGGAATCCGTTTGACCAGGATGCAGTGGGCATGGTATGATCTCTATACAGTCATAACATTTTCCGCATATCCTTTTAAGAGTAATAGCATGTCTGGGCAATGGGGTTGAAATCAGTGTCACAAAATTAATATGAATATTTTTCCTTTGTATCATGATGCTGAAAATGTATGCAAAATCACATAAATAAAGTAGGTGTTTAATGCATTGAACTGTGTTCCACTGTTATGCATTACTAACAGGTATACAAGACAAATATCAGTAAGTCATTTTGTTAGTTTGCTTAGAATAAAGGAATAGTTCAACATTTGGGGAAATATCTTTCTATGAGTTAGATGAGAAGATTGATACCACTCTCACGTCTGTCCGGCAAATATGGAGCTAGAGTCAGGAGGCAATTAGCTTAGCATAAAGACTGGAAACGGGGAATCAGCTAGCCTTACTCTGTCCATTGGTAAAAAATACACATATAAACAATATATATTTGTTGAGAGCCAGGCTAGTTGTCTAGTAGTTACATGACATAACTCCCTCTAAAACTTCAAATTGGAACTTTTACTTAACCGTTTGTGTAAAACAAACCAGATACATCATGTTAGTGAGCTTTAGAGGTGCTGGTAGGCGTCATTTTGAACTGTGGACAGAGCCAGGTTTGATGTTTCCCCCAGTTTCCAGTCTTTACGATAAGCTAGGCTAATCTCCATTTGACTCCAGCTCTGTACTTAGTGCACAGACACAAGAGTGGTATTTATCTTCTCATCTAATTCTAAGAAACAAAGTGAATTAAACATGTTGCCCAAAATGTTTAGCTATGCCTTAAATTTAATGAACAAAACCGTGTAAATTTTACCAGCTGAATTTTTCAATATGACAGACAAATTGAGCTCATATAACTTCTCTTTTCAACAATGAATTAGGCTCTGATTTAGTCTGATGTCCCCTCGCCTTTTCTCAACCCTCTGATACCTTTTCTGTCTGCCCTCTCACAGCTCTGTATGCCAAAGGGTCTGGCGTTCAGGACGCAGGTTGATTCTCGGGAGCCTCAGTTCCACTCCTTTATCATCACCAGGGAGGACGGCTCTCGGACCTACGGCTTTGCCCTCACCTTCTTCGAGGAGGTGACCAGTAAGCAGATCTGCAGTGCCATGCAGACTCTTTACCACATGCACAACGCAGAGCAGTACGACATCTTGCACACTCCCACCTCGCCACAAGGACCAGAGGACCAGCGACACCAACTCTCCCAGCCTCGTCCCGTGCTCCACGCTGCACCCGCCATCTCCCGCCTGCAGCGCTTCAACTCGTACGACATCAGTCGTGACACGCTGTACGTGTCAAAGTGCATCTGCCTGATAACACCCATGGCCTTCCCTCAGGCCTGCAGGAAGGTGCTGCAGCAGCTTCACCAGGCGGTCACTTCCCCCCAGCCCCCGCCCCTCCCACTGGAGAGCTACATCTACAACATCCTCTATGAGGTGCCCCAGCCACCCTCCGGGCGCTCCCTCAAGTTTTCAGGCGTCTACGGGCCCGTGGTGTGCCAGAGGCCAAGCACATCTGAGCTGCCACTCTTTGACTTTCCCATTGGTGAAATGTTTAATCTGCTGGGGGTGGAGAACGTTCTTCAGCTGTTCACCTGCGCCCTGCTCGAGATGCAGATACTGCTCTACTCGCAGCGTAAGTAGCTGGTCTGCTACTGTTACACTCAATGTTTTCATGTAACCTTTAGCACCCAGTCCCATTAGGATGTATTGATTACAAGTACCTACACATCTTGCTCACATTACAACCATATTTTAAAAACAAATAGACAAGTTTTACAGACAAGCTTACATTGAAATCCTGTGTAGTATGGACACAATTCATTAACAGTATACATGTTTTCTAAAGAGCTGGAGAGCAAGAAAGAAAATCATGCATTATCAGTAACAGCTGTTTTATGAGAATAGTGGGGTCATGTGATCCTGTTAGTAGTCTCAACAGATGTCTCTGGAGCTGGGAGACATATCAGCGTCATGACATGAGACTAGATATTGTCTGGGGACCTGGTTATTACACGCTGACGTAGCTTTAAGGCTTTCCTCCCTGTTTATACATTTTGGATGGATGGAAGGAAAAACTGTTACTGTTGTTACATTATATTTAATTTTATTATGTCATAAATATCCATCATTTCCTAGCTTTAGTTTGAGAAACATAATGGAAAACCTCAGGTGGTCTTTGATAGGTTCTCATAAGAGCCGGGGTACGCTCAGTCAGAACTAGTTCGAACAACGAGGTGTTTATAGCTGTTTCGAACGATCTCGCATGAAGGCGGGGTGAAAAGCCAGCTGTCATAGAGAGGGGGAGACGCGATATTGTTTTAAAATGAGGTTAACGTCGCACATTTCCAGACAGTCTCTCCTGGAAGACATTCATAGTGTTGCACTCGGTTGTTCAAATGAAAAGTGAAAGAAATTGTTGTGTAAAGAATAGGGGGAAAAAAGCGATCTTAAGTTCAAACCCGGGCTCCTTTCTCACCTCCATACATGTGGCCAAACCCGGGCGTGAAGTGGGTGTGAATGTCGGATTGTCGGTTTCGTAAAGTTACAGAAATTGCTGGACAGCCCCCCCTAATCTGACGCCAGAAAAGAGTTGTGGGGGCAGGGGGTTTCCGAGGCTATTCGACCATCTGACAAGCACTTCTGATGGAGTATACTGGCTCCTTAAGGATAACCTTGCTGATCTTTGAAAGGCTTAGAAAAGTAATATCCTTGAGAAAAGTATTTATTCAGTAATTGTTTTTTTTAACTCTTCAAATCTTTTGTGAGTGTTTTTTGAATGCTTTGAGTTTGTGATTTAATTCACCAGGGCTTAATAGAAACATCATAACTCAATGTAGTCTTCACTTTCATGGTCAGTTTCAATTACTGCACTGAAAAGGAAATGTTGCACCTTGTGTCACTGCTACACTGTCGCTCCATAATCCAGCTCTATGACCAACTTCAGAAATTTTAGGATTTAAAATGTCTGGATGGTTGTTGTATAGGAACAAAAACCACGGCCGAAGGCTATGACACACGTTTGATATGCATGGTGGAACTATTATCCAGGAGATTACATAACCTGTTGAGTGTTTCCATTAAAGTGATGCAGCATGAGTACCAGCCTGTGTAGATGTTGGCCCCCTCACCCATCACAGGCTGCTCCCTCCAGGACTCACATCTAAATGTGTGTGTGTGTGTTTTTTTTTTTATGTGTGAGTTGCTATGTAGGTTCGTCTTGTTTGCACATTTGAGCTGCTAGGCTAAGCAGGCCTCTTTTGGTAGCTGTGATTCGTCTTCTTTGTGATTCATCTTTTAAGCAAAACACACAGCAAGATTCTGACAATCAGTTACTTAATTTCATAGGAGTTTTTGATCCTTTGGCAGGGAGCTTGATCCCTTTTTAGTATTTATTCATTAGTAGTAACCATCCTTTGCTAAGCAGAATAGTATTTTAGAAAAGGTGGCATTCATGTCATTGTTCACCATTTGAGAGAATCTGTGTGTGTGTGTGTGTGTGTGTGTGTGCGAGGAGAAACAAGGAAATGATTTAAGGATGCTGGGTCTGGTGTGGTGATTGGATCCATTACAACGGCAAGAGAAGGCAAATGGTTTACAAAACGCCAGGGGCCGGGAGGGGGGGGAGCAGCTCTTAAGGGGGAAAGCTGTGTTGTTGCTAGGCAACCCAGAGACAGGGAGGATAGCAGTGATGCAGGATGATTATTATTGGTTAGAAGTGACATCATGCCTCTTCTCTCCCCCCACGAGGCTCATCACTGCAGAACGTGTGACGGATGTTGTGTAGCGTTAAACCCTGGCAGTCTTCCACTGAGAAGAAATGCAGGGTTGTTAGGAAAAGACGCCATGTCCTTAAACACACACACACACACACACACGGAGGAGAGGGATGCTCCGCAAATAAGGACTGTATGCACTATGTGCTAAAAATAGCACTGGAATTAATAACTGATGAAAATGATTTTTAAAAAAAAGACTCCTGGACAGTATTTCTTCCATAAAGCCGTAAAAGAAAACATGTTCAAATACTGTCTGCTGCTGCTTCCGTCTTTCTCAAACAGGAAGCTTATCATGTGTCAATCATGTGTCAGCCATTGTGACATGCTACAATTAAGCCATTATTTGTTATTTTTATTTCAGAGGCATTTTCTGTCTTGTGATTAAGTGACAGGATAGATGAGAGAGGGAGATCATGGTGAGAAGGAGAGATCATAGAGAGTGCCATAATTAAACTATTTTGATAATCTATTAATTGTTTAATCATTTATTAAGGGAAAACACTCTCTGGCTCCGCCTTCTTAAATGTGAGGATTTGATGATTTTTGTTTTATATAATTTTAAATAGTAAGTTTTGAATTTGGACTCTTGGTCGGACATAACAATACATTTGAAGACGTCATCATCTCGGGCTCTGGGATATTGTGATGTGCATTATTCTTGATTTTCTGACATTTTAAAGACCAACCTTTTCATGGATCAATTGAGAAAAATGATCACCAGATTAATAGATAATGCAAATAATGATTTCTTGCAGCCATGGCTTGTCTACTAATTATAAGAACTGGACCTTTGCACTGACAAACAGCAAGACATGTCAGAGTTTTGGCTCTTTTCCATTCACTTGACCACATGAAAATATGAATAGATCAAAATCATTAAGTAGCCTCCATTACTGCCAAGGTACAAATTGAAGCTGTTTAAACGAACACAGAACACATTTCGTCAACCAAGTTGTTTCATCAGAAAAGTGCTGAGATGTAAGATCTGTAGCAGTTTCACTTCTCTGTGTTCGGTGTATTTTTATCCTGCTGTACTACATATATTTGCACACAGTATGTAAACTGAATAGTTCAAGCATCACAAACTGCTACCAGTTCTCAGTGTGGACATTTATAAAATGTTCATGTGTCTATATAAGCAGCAGCACTTGACTCTTTGTGACTTAAGTTAAAGTGGTTTCTTGTTATTGTGGCCTAGTTTAAGAGCAGACGGGTGATGTTAGTATTCTTGTCCCCATCCTGGGAGAGGAAGCATGATGAGAGGGGGGATGAGGGGGGAGGCCCAGGCTGGGCGTGAGAGTCTCTTCTCATAGACCAGCACATGACCAAATGAAGGAATGGTATTTATCTTGGCTCCATAACAGGAGAGGCAGAGCTGCTGCTGAATGTACAGTAGGTGTCAACAGGATAGAGCAGGAATGCAGATGAGGAGGACTGGACACATATTTGCATGTATACCAGTTGACTTAAGTGTGAAACCCTGAACATGAAGGAGTGTTGCTGTGTGGAGTCACGACAAAGGAATTTAGCAGTCAGCCAGAGAGCCAGCTGACTGTCGCTGTGTCACATTTCAGAGACCACAACAGTTCAGGCAGTCAAGAATTTCAAATATTAAAAGTTTATCACCAGTACAGGGTCCTTAAAATGGCCCGCCAAGTGTAAATACCAGTTGTAAACAGGGGCAAAATTACAGTTTTCAGTACATATTGCAGCTTTTGTAGTGGTGGACGAAGTATTCAGATCCTACTAAAGTAGAAAAAGCAATACCACAATGTCAAAATACTCCATTACAAGTAAAGTTACTGCCCTCAAATATTCCTCAGCACACAATGGACTATGGAGTACTGAGGACTACAAAAATACACCCATTTTGTTGTCCAATTTCTTGAGGCATTTGCAAGAGTCTTTATTGTAGGACAGGCCCTATCAGCACGTTATCACGTATTTGGTCTACAAATATGGCCTTCAGTGGATCCACTCCCTAAATTTGGACACAGCTTGTGTGTCATCAAAGCTAATCCATTTAAGGTTGGTCATTGGTACAACTCCACTCCTACATTTACAGAACAGAGAAAAACAAAGACAGCCAGACTAATGAGTTAACACTGTTGGGTGTTTTCTTTTTGTTTTGTCATGTTAGTCCACTTTATCTCCACCCGGTAAAGCCTGTGCTCTCAATACTGAATCCTGAAACAAACAGGGCAGAAAACTGCTACTGCTCTGCTTTCTGTGGCTTCAAACTTTGAGTCATGTGATTTCTGTCAGCAGTTTTTTGCTGTGTGAATTCGTACATCAGAAGATGCCCTCGAGATGTTAAACAGCTGTTTCTGGTGAACCTGTGTGGTTACTGGAAACATAGCAGGATTGGCTATCATGTCATGTGGGACAGTTGATAGATTTCAGACTCAGAGAGCAAACAGAAGAGCTGAGGCATAAACAATGTAATCCCATTTAAATATCAGTCGTGTTGCACAACTCTTTGTCATGTGCTGTTTACTGGCCCAAGTGTTTTGGATGAATAAACAGCATTTATCAGGCAAAGGCAGTGAAGCAGAGAACTTTGGGGGGAATAAAATATGGGAAAAGAGTTGTGCAACCTGTTTTCCCATTATTTTAATGTCAGCAGTTTGTCTCAAAAATGCACTTTAGTAGTTTAGAATAGTTTTAAGATGTTATGAAGACGGCCCATCATGAGCAGTACAGCAGCTCATGTATCACTTATCATGTCATTGAGCAGGAAAAACAAGAATGATCACACAGAATCATTACAACAGCCAAGGCTTAATGTAATAATCAAGTCAGGAAATGAACCCTGAAGTCTGCTCAGTACACTGCTGGCACATATCTTTTACACAGTCTTTCCTTCACCACTTCACTTTTTGTGTGTGTGTGTGTGAAACAGATTACCAGAGGCTGATGACCGTGGCAGAGAGCATCACGGCC